>CM050690.1:53810163-54410163 GCA_027574665.1 Rhynochetos jubatus
ATTGGATATCAGGAAGAAATTCTTCCCACAGCGGGTGCTGAGCCACTGGAACAGGTTGCCCAGAGAAGCTGTGGATGCCCCCTCCCTGGAAGCGTTCAAGGCCAGCTTGGATGAGGCTTTGAGCAACCTGCTCTAGGGGAGGGTGTCTCTGCCCACGGCAGGCGGCTTGGAACTAGATGACCATTAAGGTCCTGCCAGCCCAAACCATTCCATGTTCCCTCCGAGGCAGGGCTCCCCTGAAGAACAGACCACTTCTGAACTGGGTCTGGCCTGTCTTTATTTGTCGTGGAAATGCAGGACACCCTGTGGAGAAGAGCCAGGCTTGGAAAGAGCAGAGAAGAGTTTTAGCTTTTGAAGGCTACACTGAAAACCATGAAGTTCTCAGTGTGAAAGGGTTCAGTCATTAAAGTAGATACACTTTACTGTTCTGTATAGAAAATCCAGAGAGCATGGACTGCTTCACGTCCCCTATACTCATCCAGGTGGTTGCTTTTCTACTAGAAAATTGGATTAAAATGACACAAAGCTTCAGTAGAATTTTAAACCTTGTAGGTTACGCACATATGGGCTTTAATTAAGCACAAGTTAGTCCTGGCGTCTAACCAGAGCTTTGCTTTTAAAGCATCCCAAGTAGCACCTATTGTAGGGAAAACTGTCGATTGACGCTCGCGGCTGATTACTGCTTCTATACTTCTACAAAGAAAGTAGCTTTGGAAAAAGAGATATGTGATTTGCAGGGTAAAATAGTTCTGTTGCAGTGTCAGAATCACCTGCTGGCAGACAAATGAGACACATACCAGACCGTGGCACAAAGAGGGTTGCTCAGTAGAAATACAGAAAGCGGTGGGGGAGAGTGAATAGGAAGAAGGTGGATGCCGTGATTGCCGAGGCAGGTACACGGTGGGATCCAGAGAAATGGGACGGGGCTATCTGGGCTTTGACTCATTCAGATAGTAGTACAGGCAAAGAATCCTCCTCCAAGGACATGGAAGTAAAGCCCCTTGTTAGAAGAAAGTTAGAGTGAGGAATAGATGGGCAGCATTGGAGGCTAGATGTAATAGAGGATTTTACTCAAAATGAAATTACAGGTATGACTGAGCGGTGTCAGCAAAAGTCTGGGGAATGGCTGCTTGCATGGGTGGTAAGATCGTGTAGTTTAGGGGCATCAGGAGTTACCCGAGATGAAGTAGATATAGCACAAATGTGAGATGTTGAGCTCTGACTCGTTTGTGCAGGATGCTTTTCGCTATCATCACCGGGCAGACACCAGCTTGTTAGCCTTAGCAGCTGCAGGCTGCAATGGCAAGTGTCTTATGGAAGGAGATTCGCCCGGAGGGGATCGCCCCTGGTACACCTAACGAGATGGCATTCAGCCCTTAAAGGAGGAAGGGGTGAAACCTGCTCTTGTCCTAGGAGATGCAGACACTGTGTTGCAGAATATGCTGACTGCACAGATTCGAAACAGAATTATTAGAACGGCCCCACCCACACGTAAGAGCGTTATTAGGACTCTTTGATAAACGAGACCGGAAATCCTCTGGCTCAGGTAATTGAGAAAGCTCAGCAGTTGGGGGATTTAGGGGAATGGGGCCCAAAACAAGACTCAGGGGAGAACAATGTAATTTCACGGAAAGACATATTTGCTGCCCTGTTGAAAAGTTGCGTGGCTCGAGCTAAGATCGATGGGATCCCCACAGATGAGATGTGGGAGTTGCATAAACAAAGGGGATTGAATAAACTGAACAAGAAAGGAAATAGCTACAGCCATTCAGGGACGACAGAACTCCCAGGGGGTACGGCTCAGTCTTCTGCACCACCTTTGGAGCCTCAACGGGGTGCCTTACTCCCCGGCAGAAGGAGTGCCAGGGGATCAGAAGGACTGGGAGCAGTTTGGTGATTTCTACCCCTGGTGAGATGGCATAGCTTTAGTTTAGCAGCTGACAAAAAATCAGGAGGTGTTGGGAGCTTTAGGTTAGCAACTGAAAGAACTGAAAACTGACTGAGGACAAGGGCCGAGCGCCTGTTCACACGGGTGGTCGAGGGAGGATGAGAGCCTTCGTGTGGAATTGTAAATTTACTGGAGGAATCGGCGTCCTCAGTGAATTAGAGCCCTCGTTTATGCTGGAGCAGAGGCCTCTTGGACTTATGGAAATCTGAAAGGATTTAAAGGTCAAAGGGTTATTATTACTGGGTTAGGAGGAAAACAAGTTGAGTTTGTATAAACTGAGACCAAGATGAAAAGGGGAAACCTGCCAAAATCGACTTACTCAGTTATGACAGTTCTTGCTTTAAGTGAACAAGTACAATGACATGCAGGAAAGTGGAGTGCAGTAACTGATTTATCAAAAGCATTCTTTACCATCCCCATTACTTGGCAGGGTAGGCAGCTTGTTTTAACTCACTTACCCCAGGGATGGGCTCATAGTCCCACCATTTGCCACCAAATAGTGGCTGAACATCTGGACCAATTAGTAATGCTAGACACAATGCAAACAGTGCCTTATAGCGATGAATGTTAGCTCCATAGATGTGAAAGAAAGGGTGGGAAAGGAACGCTAGCAAAATCCAGGGACCGGCACAAAGAGTAAATTTTTTCGGAATACAGTGGCACCAAGGGCATAGAGAAATATTGTCAAAAGCCAAATGAAACTGTGGATTTTGCAACGCCACAAAAGGAAAAAGGAATACAAGTATTAGGGGAAGTCACTGATGCTGCTTATCAAGGAGAAATTAAAGTTATGTTGCTAAAGAGTGGCATTTGAGACCTACTGATTCAGCCACAAGGTAGGATCGCCCAAATTTCAGTTTCACCTCTTCTAAAATCCAGGGTGGTTAAACGACAAGCGCCACAGGTCACAACTGTATGAGGTGACAAAGGATTTGGATCTACTGGTGCTTTTAACAATGGAGCTAAGTCTGGGTGCAAGCAGAAGTTATAGCTACTGGGAAAGACAATACCAGTTTAGTAACCACATCCAGACAGGAAAAATGGGATACGTTCCTGCTCATAAATGTTATCTTTGAGAATGACAGTAGGATTGTCTAGTTTTGTCTTGCAGAAACAACTAATTCGGATCATGACCACAATCTTCATCCCTTGATTATGGTCTGTTTGGGCGATGTCATTACTGCAGGAAGCTGCTTGGAAAAAACGAATAATTCCATAGACTGGAATTGGGAAAACAGTACAAAGCCACAACAGCAAGGTAATCACACCTGTAAAGCGAATCAACGCTGCCCAGTAGTGACCTTGACCTTTTCACCTGGAGTGACTGCGTGGCAATCCTTCCATTACAAAAGACAACACCGAACTAACGCTGACGATGGAACTCCCTCAAACGCTAGTGCCATAAAATGTTGTAATCCTTCTCCTGTTAATATAAGTTCTCCATGACTGACAGACGAGTCTTGTTGCAGGAATACTTACAGTTTGTGTGATTTTAGCAGGACTGGTAATATAACCTTAGCTAATATGTAACTGTTTCACAGAATCATCCTGTTATTAATACGGACCACTTTGTCCAGATACCAGCTAGCTGTGTTTCAGCTGCACAACGCTATCAGAAGAAAGTAGGAAGCCATCCTTCAATTGCAGCCATGCAATTAACACATGCAAATCTCTGTGTGCTTTGCCCTGGTAGTGGCTTGTTACTGGATGAGGCAGGTGAAGCTCTGCACTGACAACCAGGTGACAGGGCTGGGGCTGGCCAAGCGCCTCCTACCACAGTCAAGGGCAAGACTGGGTTGGCCTCTGTGTTTGCCACCAAGAAGATCTCTTAGCTCTGAGTTGGCTGCAGCCCAGCAGGCGCTGAGAGCTGTGCACACACGCCATACAGGACCTTGACGTGAGGGATGGCCTCCTCTGTTACCAGAGGGCCATCCAGGAGGGGAGAGCAGGCCGAGCATCCTGTGGCTGGCATGAATCACGGAATGATTTGGTTGGAAAGGACCTCTTGAGATGATCCAGTCTGACACCTGCCTGCTTAAGCAGGGTCACCTAGAGCAGACTGCCCAGGACTGTGTCCAGGCAGGTTTTGACTCTCTCCACACATGGACACTCCACAACCCCTCTGGGCAAAACTGTTGCAGTGTCTGATCATCTTGACTGTAAAAAAGATTAGCCTTTATTAATTCCTTTGTCGTACACTTCTCATGAGCAGTAATCAAAGGACCGAACGTAGTGAAAATAGTTGATTACTGCTCGTGACTGACCACTGCTTCTACACGTATCCACCTCTGTCAACGGTAACATACACAGCCAGACAATAGCACATTGTGTGCCGACTGGTCTGGGCTGGATTCTCAGTCTCATCCTGGGCACCTGGCCAGCGTTCCGGGTGGAACTGATAACGGGAACATAACAGTTTGCAAGTTCACAGGATTTGTGCCCAAAAGACTTATGTAAGGTGCTCGTTACTTGCTATAAAAGCGGGAGACCCTCGGGCTGACTCCTGAAGCCTCAGCTATGGGTGGACGCAGCGTGCAGGACCTTCCCAATTACCGCAGTTCTCCAGGAGCCAGCTGCCAAGGGGCAGGAAAGGACTAGGAAGAGGTTTCTTTCTCCATCCCGTGCTTAGACCCTCTCTCAGACAGCCACTCTTGGCTATTTTGGGTAGAAGTCAGCCTGCTCCAGTATGGCCTTGTGTTCTCCTAGGTGGGAGAACATAGGCATGTGTGTCCTCCAGGTGTGTGTGGGAGAAAGACAGACTTCTGTCTTAAAAGTAACCGTTTAAACTGCTTTCAGAAGGCTTTCAAATGCTAGCGTTGGTGCACAACGAGCACGTTGGCCTTTGTGAGGCCAGATTTCCATTGTTCAGAAGCGTACGTAGAACCTTCAGAAAAACCCGGTGTGGTTATTCCCTTTTATTGTCATTTCATTGTTGTTTCTTAAAACCTTTGCAGTGAGCAGGAAGGGCAGGGCAGAGCCAAATAGTTCAGTGGAAGGGACCTATGACTATCATCTATCCCAGTGCCCGACCAATTCAGGGCTGGCCCTCCCGCCCTTTTTGTACCCTGGAATAACGTTGGCCCGCTTCTGCTCAGCGGGAACCTCCCCGGACTCCCAAGAGCATGGTAGGTGCCCAAGAGGTGTCCTGCCATAACATCCACTGGCTCCTCCAGTGCTCTGGGATGAATCCCATCAGGCCCCAGGGACTTGTCAACATTCAGCTCATACAGGTGCTCCCTTAAAATTTCAGTGTCCACAAAGGGAAAGTCACTGCTCTGATTTCTTGTCATCTGAAACAGCACTGGCCACTTTCAGCTCTCAGCAGGAGCTGCCACTGTCCCTCCCACCAGGCACAGCTGGGAAGAGCTTGGTCTGCCTGCCACGGATGCCTTACCCGTAGGCACCGGGGTGTGCTTCGATGTGCCCCGAGGCCTTCCCTGCTCCATGCCGGACCAGCCCTAGACACACAGATCCTCCTTGGCTCCCCTGAGTCCCTCTGGTCTGTGGGCCTCCGCCCTGCCCAGGAACCCAAACGGGATGCAGTGCCGGGACGAGGCCTGATGGGTGCTGAGCGGGGGGATCACCCTCGTGCCGCCTGGCTGGGGGAGAGGGAGAGGAGGAAACGCGCGAGAGGGAGCCAAGTGGTGCTGTGACCCCCGCGGGAGCCCAGGGGCCTGGCCAGCAGTGCTGGGGCGTGGGGGGAGCCTCCAGGGAGGCAGGAGGTGTCACCCTGCCAACCCTCTTGCCGCAGGTGCCTGGAGACGGCTGCCCCGGCCAGAGCGACCTGACAGGGCCCTGGGAAGACACGGCCGAGGCCTCGGTGCCTGGCGGGAAACACCGATGCCCAGCACGAGCCAGGAGATGGGGGGATGGAGTGGGCTGTGGGAACCCCAGACACGTGAGCTGGGGCTGCAGGGCTGCTGGGGCGAGGGTGGCCCATTGTGATATCACTGATGGGTTGGTTCCGTTGTCGCCGACGGGTGGGCTGTGATGTCACCGAGCGATGGAATGTCTCCAGGCATCAAGTCCCACCCCGACGGCCCGTGCCCTCACTCCAGCTGAGCAGTCTGCGAGGCTGCACTGCTCACAGGAGCCCTGGTGCTTGGGTCCTGATTGTGGAGTTCATCCTTGCGGTTTTCCGCTCGCTACTCCAGAGCAGCGGGAGGACTTTCCCCGGCCGGCCCTGCCAGCTGCAGGCAGCCGGGGCACCCAAGGGGCACACTCGCAGCAGCAGAGGTGAGCTGGCAGGGGAAAGCCCAACCTGGGCAGCTGGGAGGTTTCCTTCCTGAGGGGCCTGGGCCTTTCTTCCAGTCCCCCCTGGGCCAGTGACTGACTGCGGCCTCTCTCCCCTTTCCAACGCGACATCGGCTGCTGCTGCAGCAGTGAGAGGGAGCGTCCTGACACCCCCAGCTCCCCCCAGCCCACCGCAGCAAGTGGAGAGGATGGCTGCGGAGCTGGACAAATGCTGTCCAATATGCCTGGACACCTGGGAGGAGCCCACCTACACCATACCGTGCCTCCACCGGTTTTGCTATCTGTGCATCTGCCAGTGGGCTGACCTATGGCCCCACTGCCCCCTCTGCAGAAGGAGGCTGACGTCAATCGTGCGCTCGGTGCCGCGCGATCACAGATTTGAGGGGTATGTCATCCCACCACCTGCAGCAACGGGAGCTCCTCGCCATCCAGCCGCCCGCCGCCTCCACCGCCGCACAGCTCTTGTGCTCAGACAACGCCGACGCCACCCCTGGCTGTCACGTTTCCGGGAACACCTAGCGCTGATCCGGCCCGCGATGCTCCGGATGCGACAGAAGCTGCAGCAGCAGATGTTCAGGGCTGGCAGGTTGGCAATAGCAGCAGCACGGGCACTCGTGCTGTCCACCCTGCAGCGCTTTGGCCTGGATGAGGACAGCCTGGTCCGGATGCTGCAGATTGACCTGTGCCAGCACCTGAGGACCTTCGTCCACCGGCTGCTTGACAGCATCGGGGACTGGTGCGGCCGTGACGCCCGACGCTGGATGGGTCTGGGGGACCCTCGTGATACCGAGGAGCGGGAGATCAGCCCCGCGGCTCGTCCCAGTCCTGCCGCCTCTGAAGGGGATGCTGCTGCACTCAACCCAGCCCCCTCCCACCATGCCGACAGGCAGGAGGCAGAAGAGGTTGTGCCCAGCACCTCATCAGCTGCCCCACAGGGGGATCCCGGTAGCCCCTCCCCTGCCCCCGAACCCACCCGCAGGGAGCAGGAAGAGCCTCAGGACCACCCAGACGAGGCTGTGCCTGGGCCCTCCATGCTCAGCCAGGGCAGACAACGCTCCCCGCAGGGACCCCGGCGAGCCCCAAAGAGGAGGGCCGATGGCCAGGAGGCCACTTCCCTGCCGAAAAAGAGGCCAGCCCATCGGCAGGAAGAGCCGCAGGACCACCCGGATGCGGCTGTGCCTGGGCCCTCCACGCCCAACCAGGGCAGACAACGCTCCCCACGGGGACGCCGGCAAGCCCCAAAGAGGCGAGCTGGTGGCCAGGAGGCCGCTTCCCTGCCGAAAAAGAGGCCAGCCCATCGGCAGGAAGAGCCGCAGGACCACCCGGATGCGGCTGTGCCTGGGCCCTCCACGCCCAACCAGGGCAGACAACGCTCCCCACGGGGACGCCGGCAAGCCCCAAAGAGGAGGGCTGGCGGCCAGGAGGCCGCTTCCCTGCCAAACGAGGCCAGCCCGCCGGCAACGGTAGGAGGCTTCCCCAGGAGCTGGTGAAACCACCACCGGACCAGCAGCTGGGACACCTGCCAGCCCCCATGGGGACCAGGAGGCTCACATCTTTAGACTGTCTCGAACGATTAAATAAACCAGGAAGTGTGCAAGAACTACAGACATAGCCTTGGCATTTCTGACAGTGTAGCTGGCGTTGCTATCCCCCCCACGTGTTTCTCCCATGGCCAGGCATGGCTAACAGAGGACTCGGTCCATGCTTTCGCCAGAGGTGGAAGCGAGGATGACTATCCTGCAGTGCCTCAGCCCATCCTCTTGCCTTCCTGGCAGATGGGGTGCACCGCCTGGCCCTCTCTAGTCTTTGGTACCTCCCCAAGGCTTCACAGTCTTCCAAAGATGACAGAGGGTGGCCTGGCCGTCACACCAGCCAGCTCGCTTGGCACCCTCAGACAAATCCCGTCGGGGTCCTGGGGTTGTACAGGGCAGGATTTCTTAGGAGACCCCCGAGCTGCACGTCCTCTGATGCTGGGATTCCTCCGCTCCCTGATCCCTGCCTCGGGGACGACACACCTGGGGGCAGTGGCAGTGGAGGCTGAGATGGAGAAGGCCCCGAGCACCTCAGCCTTGGCCGCGCCTGCTGTCGCTGCATCGCTCGGCCCGTCTGGCCAGCGCGCACGTGCGCACCGTCCTTGCCCGCTTTGCTGCTCAGGTAGCAGCAGAAGCCCTCCCTGGCGCTTTGCACATCCCTTGCTAACCCGGCCTTAGCTCCGGGTTGCCGGATTGCGTCTCCACAGCCCTCAGCCGAGTGCCTGCATCCCTTCCGCAGCCTGTGCTAAGTCCCACCGCCCGGACACACCCTTTTTTGCACTGCTCTGCCACGCAGTCCCTCTTCAGCCGCGCCAGCCTCCTGACACATCCGCTGCGCTCTTGGCGGCAGCACAGCCCGGACCGCTCCGGCCTCTGGAGAACCCCTTGCCCCGCGGCAGCCCTGGCCGTCTCCGGGAGGCCGGTGGCCGCACAGGGGCGCTCGCGGTGCGCGGGCACCGCCGAGCAGCTCCGGGCTGCACTCGCTCCCCGCTGGCCCCGCTCCCCACAAGTGCTGCGCTGCTCGCGAGGCAGCGGCGGCGAGGGCGGCGGCCGCGGCCGGTCACCGTTTTGCCAGCAGGGCGCGGGGAAGCGGCAAACTGCCCTGCCCGCGGCGGGCACCCCCGAGCTGCTGCCGGCCGCGCTGCCGCACCGCCCCGGCCAAGGGCGGCCAGCAGCCCCGCTGCCTGCCCGGGCCAAGGGCGCAGCGCTCCCGCTCCGGAGGCCCGGAGGGACGGTGCTCCCGCGCTGAGGGCAGCGTGCCGCGGCCGTGGAATTGCGCCTGCGCCCGGATCTGCCCTCACTCCGGCGGGAGCCTTCCAGGGGAGCGGCACGCATGTGCCTGGTTTTGCCCGCCCCACTAAGGGCAAGATGGAGGCATGCGCCCGGCTCTGCCCGGAGCCTGGCGGGCCGGCGGCAGGAGGGGTCGTGCGCGTGCGGCTGCCCCGCGCCCCCGCCGGAAGGAGGGCGGGGTAAGCAGGCGCATGCGAGCTGCTGGCGGAGCCCCGGCGGGAGGCGTGGGCTCTGTCAGCGGGGAGTCAGGCGTAAGCGAAGGGCCCGGGGAGTGGGGGGCGCGGGTGGAGTGAGGAGCCTGGGGCCGAGAGTGGGCCGGGAGAGGGCAGGGGTGGGGAGAGGGCAGGTGGGGCAGAGAGAATGAAACGGGGCCAGGGGCTGGAGGAGCGGGCGGGGAGAGCGGAAGGGAGATGGGCCCCGGGAAAGGCGGTTGGGGACGGAAAACCAGGGCTGAGGAGCCGGACAGGGGGTGGAGGAGCAGGAGGGGTGAGGGAGAGAAGGAGAGGGGCCGAGGGAAAGCGGGAGGTGGAGCCCGGGGCGGGAAACAAAGCCGTTGGACTCGGCAGCGCAGTTTCCCCCGTTCGGCAGGTTCTTGACCGCAGCGCTGGGGGGGCAGCGGGCGTTTCCCACCGGCAGTGCTCCGCTAGCTTGGCACGGTCACCGCGCCCGCGTGTCTGTGCACCTGACACGGTCCTTAGTGGGCCAGAAAGCGGTTCCTGAGTAACACCTTTTCCCGAGGGAATGACGTTACGATGCCATCAGCTTGTTCTCGGTTATCCCACAGTCCTTGCGGCCACCTGTTGTCCTTCGGAGGGTCACACCGGCACTTCTGGTGGCCGTCCGGTGGCAGAGCGAGGAAGCGAGGAGTCTTCGTTACTTGTCCGCACGCTTCCGTAGGTCGGTGCTTTATCGAGGTCACGAGTGGTTTACAGGTCCCAAGGGTGCGTGTTTAGCTGTGTTCTTGTGAACATCTGCTTAGATCCTGTCTAACCGTCCTGTTTCTAAACAATGTGCTGCTGCTGAGGGCTAATCCTAGGAGCCTCAGGTCCTGGGAGGAATTTCGCAGCTTTGCGTGCAAGATTCAGCAGTTTCCCTCCAATCCCCCCTTTTTGATAGACTTGGGAATCCTTTCACCATCCTTCCTACTGAATCACAGTGGGCAGAGCCCACATTCTTTTCCTCAGAGGTTTTCATTGACACCAGAACATTAGCGTTAGCCTCAATAAACCTTTCTACTTCTGCCACTGGTAGAACTGCCCATTTGCAAACATCAACAGATGGCTGTAACAGACAAGGTTCTTCTTCCTCTGACTGCTGACTGCAAAGCATCCCCTCTGTCGCGGATTCTCATGCACCTAGATCGTGGGTCTTACGTCTGGAGTTTATAAAATTCTCTTTGAACTGCGGGACCAAATACTCGTTCAGAAACGAGGAGGGTAGTGCGATAAACCTGCGCATCAGCGCTGGCTGTGTGAATAGCTTAGTTTCCCGATACCCCGTTCCTGAACGCATTTCACACACTGGGGGTAAGGTTTCAACCAACGTGTCTGACTAATCCGAGTCCCAGACAGCTGTCTCCACGTCCGTGCGCTGCTGTTCATCAGATACGATTGTACGCTCTCTTTTTGCTGTATTTGGTCTACAGTTGGCGTAGTACATACTGTCCAGTTGAACAGCCCAGAGATCTTTCGACCAGTTTGTGGCGAACTCCTCACGGTACGATTAAAGAGCTGCAAAAATGTATTGTCACCATCTAGAGTTGAAGATTGTAAGTCCAGAGTTGTGGGGATCCAACCAGCTTGTATTTTAATTAATTGTCCAATGTCAGATCCTGTTTGACTCAGTTTATTTCTAGTGATTTCCAAATCTGCGGAATTTAGCAGGCCTGTACTGGTCCCAGCTCCTCCCAAGAGCATATCATACCATGCTCTTCTGATTCTACACAGTGGAGTTTTTGGAAAGGTAGTATTAAATTGCAAAATGTGTTTCTGGCGTTGCTGGGCCACGTTAGTGCAGGCTGAAGGTAATTTTTGGATTTGCTGGGTTTTGACTATGGGGTTGAGGTTCGACACTGTAATGCTATTGATACCGTTAACCGTGGTTCCCGCACAGTCTGTTGTATTCCAGGTGTTACTGGGAATAAGGAGAAGGGTTTCGTCCAACACAACTGTGTTATTCTTGCAGTGCAGTTTCAAAGTAAGGCAACAGTTTGCCGGGGTGGTTTCATTTCCTTTGACTGAGATGTTAGTTGAATTGTTGCACAGCAGGTACCAGCTTCCTAAACACGTAGTCGAATGCAGAGTTTATGTGAGCAGACGGCAGTGTACCATGTACATTTTTCACCCATTGTATTGGCTCCTAGAAAATCCAGAATAGTCTTATTGATTGGTTTTAGCGGGCAGACAGGGGTAAAAGCCTCAGCTAGGGTGAAGCTTGGCAGAGTCAAGAATACCACTTTCACTGTAATCTTAACGTTGTGGGTCCTACAGGTTGAGACACCCCGGCGATTTCTTCGCTCGTGAGTAGTGGATCCAAGCAGGCCGTTCCTTAATCTCGGTTGCAGTGAAGGTCGTCAGCAACACCTGGAATGGTCCGTTCCGCATTTCTTCCGGTGGGTGACCTGTGAAAACTTTGACATATACCCAATCTCCTGGCTTAAAGGGGTGAATAGGCTGATCTAGGCCCCTAGATCGAGTCCCTAGAACCACCTTTTCAGCTCTGTTCAGTTGTTCTCCTAACACCATCAAATACCGCTGTACGTGACTTTCACCCATTTGTTTTAAGTCTTCTCTCCTGTATTGGACTTGATACGGCTTGCCATACAAAACTTCAAACGGACAAAGTTTTCCTTGGACCTAGGCTTTACCCCAATTCTCAGTAATGCGAGGGGGAGTGCCTGGCACCAATACGAGTTAGCTTCTTGACGTATTTTTGCAATCTGTTGTTTTCTCAGGTGATTCATTTTCTCTTCAGCTGCTGTGCAGGCCGCGTTTTGAGACTTCCCGGCCTTGGTCCCGAGAACTGTAACGTTTTATTCCTTCTGTAGCACCATCTGTAGAAAGAATTGGTAAGGTCTTCCTACCAGTGTCACTCACCTACCAGCTTTCTGTTTTTAAAATACTGAATATCTCTTTGTGAATCCCTGGCGTGATGCGTCACGAGCAGATTCTTGTGGATCTCGAAATGCGGACTAAATCCAGGTTTTAGAGTTTGTCTGCCTTGGTAAATTCTACTAAATCCATTGTCTTCTCTTCTCCTAATGTCCCATTTAACTCGTTCTCTTTTGGTTCGTTTTGTTTCGTGTTTTACCCTTACCTTAGGAAGGAGAGTGCAGGTCAGAAGAGCACCACAGTACCTTCCCGATGTCGTGCCAGAGAGAAGGCGGACGAGACCCACGAACCCCGCATACGTACTACGCAAGACTCACAAACCCTGTAACGTTTCTCAGCGTCCGCACGGGGACAGGGTGGTTCACTTACTGGCACTGAAGTGTTACGAGAAGCCAGAGCTACTTGCTGGCTTGTACAGAGATGGTATCTCCCAAAAGGACAAGAATAGCCTTGGAATGGTCCTGCAGCAGGTGAGAGCAGGGGGTCTGGGCCAGCGTTTTTTCCCTCCTGCTGATCTTTGAATCGTAATTTAGAGGTGTGTTACTCACATTTAAATCAGGATGTACGTCATTTAAATGAGAAAGTAATAAACGGGTAAGGCTCCTTGGTCCAAGTTTGTCAGTCAGCTTCGGCAGATTCCCAAAGGCTAACTGACGATTGAGA
This sequence comes from Rhynochetos jubatus, assembly GCA_027574665.1. Lineage (NCBI taxonomy): Eukaryota > Metazoa > Chordata > Aves > Eurypygiformes > Rhynochetidae > Rhynochetos > Rhynochetos jubatus. The sequence goes on from CM050690.1 coordinate 53,822,961, forward strand.
GCCTCTTTCTGTGAGTTTTTCTCCAAAACTCTGAACCCACGTCAGGTGACGAGGCCTAGAAGAGCACTTTGGGTGTCAATGATCTCAAGGTTGTCCTGGCCCTTTGTAACTCCTGGAGTATACTTTGTCTTTTTCTGAAGGAAGGTATCACCCCACTTTATTTCCAGAGGTATCCAGCAGTGCATGCGCGTGGCCTTCTCGTGACAATTGTTTAACGAACCTTGTGTCTGCACACCGCAGGGCTCATCTGGGCCTGTGCACCTCTCCTGAACCGTTACAGCACTGCCCCTGGTATTCAGCATACAGCTTGTTTGAGACGAGCGTGGTTACGTTTTTTCCCGGTCGGTAAAACTTCGATATGGCTTGACACCGGTGGGAGAGAGGAATAATTTCTCTTTGGAGTGACAGAAGCAGTTCAGTGCCAGTTAGGTAGCTGCGTACGACTGTCGGGCAGAAAGCTGTGGTTTCTTGTGGCTCAGGCCCTTGCGGAAGAAAAGCAATTCCGCTTGTGTATTTTTAACATTTCCAACCTTGTATAACCTTTTTTAACACCGATGCTCATTCCATGAGAGCCCCATTTGATCTTCACCTCCAAAAAGCCCGAGGACTGGTGCGTGATTTTGTTGTCGGCTTTGGCTGAGCTTGGCAGTACCGACCTTAGCGCTGTAGTTCTTTGCGTTTGGGTATAACGAACATTTGGTTCCTTCCTTGTCTGCCTGCAGGTAGCCACCCTGAATCCGAAGGACGATACATATGCTCTCCAGGATGGTTTATTTCAAGACATTCAGAGAGACTGGCCTGGGTACGATGAAGCAGACAAACAGGCGTTGGAGTTAATACTTTCTAGGTAAGTTCAGTCTCTAAGGGGAGTCAAACGGCCATTTACAAACCTTGTTCTGGGAAATGCACGTCAGGCTCGCCTATAGTTCAAGACCTTTGACGTACACCTTTTTACCTTGTCACCTGAACTCCTGGGTCACCCCTACAGAAAACTAAACTCAGCTCAGCGTGCCCCCAGCACAGGACAGTCGGCATCTCCTGTAACTTCTGAGAAAGACGCTCTGCCAACTGCTCCTCAGGTATTTTTTTTTCGTGTTATTTCCAGTGTTTTAGCACACATCGTAATGGTGTAACAACTGTGATGGGAGGCGCTGATATTGTCTTTAACGCATCAAAACCAAAGGATTGATTTCCAGTTGGATTTTTTATTTATTTTAAGAGGGCTGCACTGTCAAAGGCTGCCAAAAACTCATGGTCATGGGAGCAAAACTTCACTCTGCTCTTGCTCTTAGTACTTTTTTCCAATTGTTAGAGAAACGGCCTTTGAATTCCGACGTTGACAGTCCTGTGATGGACAAAAAGCAGAGGACCTCCCACTGTGCCACTCAAATCCACCTACCCACCGGTGGCCACTTGCCAGCCTCCAGCGAGAGGCCGCCTCCCTCCCTGTTATCCCTCGCTCCTACTGCTCCTCTGTGGCTGCTTCCCACACTCCTTCCCACTTCCAACCCTCCTCACACGGCCAGCTCCAACTCCTCCAACACCCCTGAGGGCTGGGGCACACAAGACCTGCTGGGGGACCTTAAAAGAGGAGGAACTGCCCAGCTGGAAAAGTTCTCCTGCTCGGATGCACACGAAGGTATTGACACGCAGCTTTCTCTAACGCCTCTATGGGGAACCCTGGGGAAAACCTGTAAAAGCAGGGACTGGAAACGCAAGTGGCCTATTTTCTGACTTGCTTTAGAACATCTCATTTGCCATCATCCCTGCTTTAGGGTCACGACAAAGCAGTATTTTTGTTCCCACGCTGCACTGCAACGTAACTGTTAGTTTAAAAAAACAACCAAAGGAACCCCAAGCAAATGAAGAAACAAACCAGCCCGAACCTCTAAAAGCCTGAAGGTATTCCGCCGGATTCTCGTCGAAACTGAGGTTCATTTTTCAGCACGCTCACTCCGTAGCAGAGAAAGTATTAGAACAAGCACATCTTAAATGGATTGCTGTTGGGCAGCCACTGGTGACGAGGAAGAGCTCGCTCCTTGAGAAACACGAGGAACGGGTTTTTGGTTAGTTGCTTGACTTCCAGGAAGCTGACAGTTCAGTGACAGCAGTGCAGTATGGAACAGGCTTATAATGGCATTGAAAAGCGAAACAGCAACACGCAAAGAACACCTGGAAGGGGTTTTTCGAGCCCGTCAGGATGGTGTTGTTTGGCTGTATGAAAAATCTGTTTATCACAATCGTCAAAATTCTGATTTTCCCTAGGAGTCAAAGAGACTGGCACTGCCTCCGCACATCCTCCGTCAGCGAGCGAGCAAGCAGACTACTTCGTGTGAGTAAAGTAACGCTTCAGAGTCTCTCGCCACTCATTGAAGCAGTTGAAAAATCATCTGTAAAGCCTCCTGTTCAGCTACAAAATTGGAACTGCCCTAACATGTCCTTTCAGAATAATGCCAAGTTCCCTTTGAACAGTGGGCTTTCCCCCACTCTCTTGTCGGAGGCCTTTTTTCAAAAACGTGCAAGTCTGTCCCTTTGTAGAAAGAGGTTACGCTCGACCGGTTTCTCTTCTCGCTGAAGCCGAACCGTTCCTTGGGCCTTCTAGATCTGAATGACGGCTCATGGTTTCCAGGTGCGCTACGGTCTTGGTCTTGGCGCAGCGTCTGAATAGAAACTTTAAAAACGAAAAGAGAAGCTGATTTGGTAGATCTGTGGAGTTACTTAAACACATTCTCTTGGAGCAAGCGTGCTTAGAAGTAGAAGCAGTCAGTCACACAGTTACCTGACTTAGAGCTCAGGTGACGAGGATATTCCCTCTGTCCTTGGTGTAAAACTGCACGTGTGCTCATCTTTCCGCTCGAAAATACACAGCTATCGTCTCGCAGGAGCAGCGCCAGCGCTACGAGGCCGACTTTGCCGCCGAGTTTGGCGAGTACAGACACTTGTATGCTCGCATGCAGAGTGTCACCAAGAAGTTCAAGCAGCTGGGCGCACAACGGAAACTGCTTTCGCCGGGGTCCAGAGAATATCAGGTAAAGAGGGATGAAACTGCAAAGTCTGTGTTACAAACCCGGTGTCCTGCCTTTCCCGCCTGGGCTTCCCTGGTTTGGACACACAAATGCCCAACGTTCGGTATCCAACTTCTTTCAATCTATGGCACCCGGAGGGGTTTGGGTTGGCTTTTATTTAGTTTTTGGGCAGCTTGCAAGCGTGTTTGTGAGCAGGAGGGCTATTTTCCCATCCCTGGTACGGCTCAGTCAGGCACAGGGAAACCCTGCGGAACTTGGAGGCGTCCTCAGGCCCTGCCTGGGCTAGCGCTGATGGCTGAAGCTTGAGAAACCCTGTAAAAAGCTGTTCAGCCCTCAGACTCCGGCGGTTGGAGCTGCCTGTGAACGTGCAGCAGCGTGAGCAGCGTCTCAAGGGCAGTCTTCACAGGCACGCTCCCTTTGTTGCCTGTTCACAGGCTGAATTGCAGATCTGGGGTCACTCAGGGGTTTGAGGGTTCGGTTTTGCAGTGCAGGAGAGTGGTGGCTCATGGGTCAGAAACTGTCTTGAGTAAAACCGAGTGCAATTTTAGTGTTTGGAATAAATTTGCTTCTCCTGGTAGTGGAAGAAAGCTCTTCATATTGTCTTGTTGTGTTTTTTTCTTGAAGATCGTTGAGGAGGAAATCTCAGAGGAGTATCGGAATTTACAGCAGGTGTGTGTAACACCAGAGCGACCACTGTCCCTCCCACCAGGCACAGCTGGGAAGAGCTTGTTCCCCCTGCCCTTGATTCCTTCCCCATAGGCACAGGGTGTGCTTCGATGTGCCCTGAGGCCTTCCCTGCTCCATGCCGGACCAGCCCCAGACACAGACCCTTCATGGCTCCCCTCAGGTCTGTCAGCCTCCCCCCTGCGCGGGACCCCAAACGGGACGCAGTGCCGGGACGAGGCCTGATGGGTGCTGAGCGGGGGGATCACCCTCGTGCCGCCTGGCTGGGGGAGAGGGAGAGGAGGAAACGCGCGAGAGGGAGCCAAGTGGTGCTGTGACCCCCGCGGGAGCCCAGGGGCCTGGCCAGCAGTGCTGGGGCGTGGGGGGAGCCTCCAGGGAGGCAGGAGGTGTCACCCTGCCAACCCTCTTGCCGCAGGTGCCTGGAGACGGCTGCCCCGGCCAGAGCGACCTGACAGGGCCCTGGGAAGACACGGCCGAGGCCTCGGTGCCTGGCGGGAAACACCGATGCCCAGCACGAGCCAGGAGATGGGGGGATGGAGTGGGCTGTGGGAACCCCAGACACGTGAGCTGGGGCTGCAGGGCTGCTGGGGCGAGGGTTGCCCATTGTGTTATCACTGATGGGTTGGTTCCGTTGTCGCCGACGGGTGGGCTGTGATGTCACCGAGCGATGGAATGTCTCCAGGCATCAAGTCCCACCCCGACGGCCCGTGCCCTCACTCCAGCTGAGCAGTCTGCGAGGCTGCACTGCTCACAGGAGCCCTGGTGCTTGGGTCCTGATTGTGGAGTTCATCCTTGCGGTTTTCCGCTCGCTACTCCAGAGCAGCGGGAGGACTTTCCCCGGCCGGCCCTGCCAGCTGCAGGCAGCCGGGGCACCCAAGGGGCACACTCGCAGCAGCAGAGGTGAGCTGGCAGGGGAAAGCCCAACCTGGGCAGCTGGGAGGTTTCCTTCCTGAGGGGCCTGGGCCTTTCTTCCAGTCCCCCCTGGGCCAGTGACTGACTGCGGCCTCTCTCCCCTTTCCAACGCGACATCGGCTGCTGCTGCAGCAGTGAGAGGGAGCGTCCTGACACCCCCAGCTCCCCCCAGCCCACCGCAGCAAGTGGAGAGGATGGCTGCGGAGCTGGACAAATGCTGTCCAATATGCCTGGACACCTGGGAGGAGCCCACCTACACCATACCGTGCCTCCACCGGTTTTGCTATCCGTGCATCTGCCAGTGGGCTGACCTATGGCCCCACTGCCCCCTCTGCAGAAGGAGGCTGACGTCAATCGTGCGCTCGGTGCAGCGCGATCACAGATTTGAGGGGTATGTCATCCCACCACCTGCAGCAACGGGAGCTCCTCGCCATCCAGCCGCCCGCCGCCTCCACCGCCGCACAGCTCTTGGGCTCAGACAACGCCGACGCCACCCCTGGCTGTCACGTTTCCGGGAACACCTAGCGCTGATCCGGCCCGCGATGCTCCGGATGCGACAGAAGCTGCAGCAGCAGATGTTCAGGGCTGGCAGGTTGGCAATAGCAGCAGCACGGGCACTCGTGCTGTCCACCCTGCAGCGCTTTGGCCTGGATGAGGACAGCCTGGTCCGGATGCTGCAGATTGACCTGTGCCAGCACCTGAGGACCTTCGTCCACCGGCTGCTTGACAGCATCGGGGACTGGTGCGGCCGTGAGGCCCGACGCTGGATGGGTCTGGGGGACCCTCGTGATACCGAGGAGCGGGAGATCAGCCCCGCGGCTCGTCCCAGTCCTGCCGCCTCTGAAGGGGATGCTGCTGCACTCAACCCAGCCCCCTCCCACCATGCCGACAGGCAGGAGGCAGAAGAGGTTGTGCCCAGCACCTCATCAGCTGCCCCACAGGGGGATCCCGGTAGCCCCTCCCCTGCCCCCGAACCCACCCGCAGGGAGCAGGAAGAGCCTCAGGACCACCCAGACGAGGCTGTGCCTGGGCCCTCCATGCCCAGCCAGGGCAGACAACGCTCCCCGCAGGGACCCCGGCGAGCCCCAAAGAGGAGGGCCGATGGCCAGGAGGCCACTTCCCTGCCGAAAAAGAGGCCAGCCCATCGGCAGGAAGAGCCGCAGGACCACCCGGATGCGGCTGTGCCTGGGCCCTCCACGCCCAACCAGGGCAGACAACGCTCCCCACGGGGACGCCGGCAAGCCCCAAAGAGGAGGGCCGATGGCCAGGAGGCCACTTCCCTGCCGAAAAAGAGGCCAGCCCATCGGCAGGAAGAGCCGCAGGACCACCCGGATGCGGCTGTGCCTGGGCCCTCCGCGCCCAACCAGGGCAGACAACGCTCCCCACGGGGACGCCGGCAAGCCCCAAAGAGGAGGGCTGGCGGCCAGGAGGCCGCTTCCCTGCCAAACGAGGCCAGCCCGCCGGCAACGGTAGGAGGCTTCCCCAGGAGCTGGTGAAACCACCACCGGACCAGCAGCTGGGACACCTGCCAGCCCCCATGGGGACCAGGAGGCTCACATCTTTAGACTGTCTCGAACGATTAAATAAACCAGGAAGTGTGCAAGAACTACAGACATAGCCTTGGCATTTCTGACAGTGTAGCTGGCGTTGCTATCCCCCCCACGTGTTTCTCCCATGGCCAGGCATGGCTAACAGAGGACTCGGTCCATGCTTTCGCCAGAGGTGGAAGCGAGGATGACTATCCCGCAGTGCCTCAGCCCATCCTCTTGCCTTCCTGGCAGATGGGGTGCACCGCCTGGCCCTCTCTAGTCTTTGGTACCTCCCCAAGGCTTCACAGTCTTCCAAAGATGACAGAGGGTGGCCTGGCCGTCACACCAGCCAGCTCGCTTGGCACCCTCAGACAAATCCCGTCGGGGTCCTGGGGTTGTACAGGGCAGGATTTCTTAGGAGACCCCCGAGCTGCACGTCCTCTGATGCTGGGATTCCTCCGCTCCCTGATCCCTGCCTCGGGGACGACACACCTGGGGGCAGTGGCAGTGGAGGCTGAGATGGAGAAGGCCCCGAGCACCTCAGCCTTGCCCGCGCCTGCTGTCGCTGCATCGCTCGGCCCGTCTGGCCAGCGCGCACGTGCGCACCGTCCTTGCCCGCTTTGCTGCTCAGGTAGCAGCAGAAGCCCTCCCTGGCGCTTTGCACATCCCTTGCTAACCCGGCCTTAGCTCCGGGTTGCCGGATTGCGTCTCCACAGCCCTCAGCCGAGTGCCTGCATCCCTTCCGCAGCCTGTGCTAAGTCCCACCGCCCGGACACACCCTTTTTTGCACTGCTCTGCCACGCAGTCCCTCTTCAGCCACGCCAGCCTCCTGACACATCCGCTGCGCTCTTGGCGGCAGCACAGCCCGGACCGCTCCGGCCTCTGGAGAACCCCTTGCCCCGCGGCAGCCCTGGCCGTCTCCGGGAGGCCGGTGGCCGCACAGGGGCGCTCGCGGTGCGCGGGCACCGCCGAGCAGCTCCGGGCTGCACTCGCTCCCCGCTGGCCCCGCTCCCCACAAGTGCTGCGCTGCTCGCGAGGCAGCGGCGGCGAGGGCGGCGGCCGCGGCCGGTCACCGTTTTGCCAGCAGGGCGCGGGGAAGCGGCAAACTGCCCTGCCCGCGGCGGGCACCCCCGAGCTGCTGCCGGCCGCGCTGCCGCACCGCCCCGGCCAAGGGCGGCCAGCAGCCCCGCTGCCTGCCCGGGCCAAGGGCGCAGCGCTCCCGCTCCGGAGGCCCGGAGGGACGGTGCTCCCGCGCTGAGGGCAGCGTGCCGCGGCCGTGGAATTGCGCCTGCGCCCGGATCTGCCCTCACTCCGGCGGGAGCCTTCCAGGGGAGCGGCACGCATGTGCCTGGTTTTGCCCGCCCCACTAAGGGCAAGATGGAGGCATGCGCCCGGCTCTGCCCGGAGCCTGGCGGGCCGGCGGCAGGAGGGGTCGTGCGCGTGCGGCTGCCCCGCGCCCCCGCCGGAAGGAGGGCGGGGTAAGCAGGCGCATGCGAGCTGCTGGCGGAGCCCCGGCGGGAGGCGTGGGCTCTGTCAGCGGGGAGTCAGGCGTAAGCGAAGGGCCCGGGGAGTGGGGGGCGCGGGTGGAGTGAGGAGCCTGGGGCCGAGAGTGGGCCGGGAGAGGGCAGGGGTGGGGAGAGGGCAGGTGGGGCAGAGAGAATGAAACGGGGCCAGGGGCTGGAGGAGCGGGCGGGGAGAGCGGAAGGGAGATGGGCCCCGGGAAAGGCGGTTGGGGACGGAAAACCAGGGCTGAGGAGCCGGACAGGGGGTGGAGGAGCAGGAGGGGTGAGGGAGAGAAGGAGAGGGGCCGAGGGAAAGCGGGAGGTGGAGCCCGGGGCGGGAAACAAAGCCGTTGGACTCGGCAGCGCAGTTTCCCCCGTTCGGCAGGTTCTTGACCGCAGCGCTGGGGGGGCAGCGGGCGTTTCCCACCGGCAGTGCTCCGCTAGCTTGGCACGGTCACCGCGCCCGCGTGTCTGTGCACCTGACACGGTCCTTAGTGGGCCAGAAAGCGGTTCCTGAGTAACACCTTTTCCCGAGGGAATGACGTTACGATGCCATCAGCTTGTTCTCGGTTATCCCACAGTCCTTGCGGCCACCTGTTGTCCTTCGGAGGGTCACACCGGCACTTCTGGTGGCCGTCCGGTGGCAGAGCGAGGAAGCGAGGAGTCTTCGTTACTTGTCCGCACGCTTCCGTAGGTCGGTGCTTTATCGAGGTCACGAGTGGTTTACAGGTCCCAAGGGTGCGTGTTTAGCTGTGTTCTTGTGAACATCTGCTTAGATCCTGTCTAACCGTCCTGTTTCTAAACAATGTGCTGCTGCTGAGGGCTAATCCTAGGAGCCTCAGGTCCTGGGAGGAATTTCGCAGCTTTGCGTGCAAGATTCAGCAGTTTCCCTCCAATCCCCCCTTTTTGATAGACTTGGGAATCCTTTCACCATCCTTCCTACTGAATCACAGTGGGCAGAGCCCACATTCTTTTCCTCAGAGGTTTTCATTGACACCAGAACATTAGCGTTAGCCTCAATAAACCTTTCTAATTCTGCCACTGGTAGAACTGCCCATTTGCAAACATCAACAGATGGCTGTAACAGACAAGGTTCTTCTTCCTCTGACTGCTGACTGCAAAGCATCCCCTCTGTCGCGGATTCTCATGCACCTAGATCGTGGGTCTTACGTCTGGAGTTTATAAAATTCTCTTTGAACTGCGGGACCAAATACTCGTTCAGAAACGAGGAGGGTAGTGCGATAAACCTGCGCATCAGCGCTGGCTGTGTGAATAGCTTAGTTTCCCGATACCCCGTTCCTGAACGCATTTCACACACTGGGGGTAAGGTTTCAACCAACGTGTCTGACTAATCCGAGTCCCAGACAGCTGTCTCCACGTCCGTGCGCTGCTGTTCATCAGATACGATTGTACGCTCTCTTTTTGCTGTATTTGGTCTACAGTTGGCGTAGTACATACTGTCCAGTTGAACAGCCCAGAGATCTTTCGACCAGTTTGTGGCGAACTCCTCACGGTACGATTAAAGAGCTGCAAAAATGTATTGTCACCATCTAGAGTTGAAGATTGTAAGTCCAGAGTTGTGGGGATCCAACCAGCTTGTATTTTAATTAATTGTCCAATGTCAGATCCTGTTTGACTCAGTTTATTTCTAGTGATTTCCAAATCTGCGGAATTTAGCAGGCCTGTACTGGTCCCAGCTCCTCCCAAGAGCATATCATACCATGCTCTTCTGATTCTACACAGTGGAGTTTTTGGAAAGGTAGTATTAAATTGCAAAATGTGTTTCTGGCGTTGCTGGGCCACGTTAGTGCAGGCTGAAGGTAATTTTTGGATTTGCTGGGTTTTGACTATGGGGTTGAGGTTCGACACTGTAATGCTATTGATACCGTTAACCGTGGTTCCCGCACAGTCTGTTGTATTCCAGGTGTTACTGGGAATAAGGAGAAGGGTTTCGTCCAACACAACTGTGTTATTCTTGCAGTGCAGTTTCAAAGTAAGGCAACAGTTTGCCGGGGTGGTTTCATTTCCTTTGACTGAGATGTTAGTTGAATTGTTGCACAGCAGGTACCAGCTTCCTAAACACGTAGTCGAATGCAGAGTTTATGTGAGCAGACGGCAGTGTACCATGTACATTTTTCACCCATTGTATTGGCTCCTAGAAAATCCAGAATAGTCTTATTGATCGGTTTTAGCGGGCAGACAGGGGTAAAAGCCTCAGCTAGGGTGAAGCTTGGCAGAGTCAAGAATACCACTTTCACTGTAATCTTAACGTTGTGGGTCCTACAGGTTGAGACACCCCGGCGATTTCTTCGCTCGTGAGTAGTGGATCCAAGCAGGCCGTTCCTTAATCTCGGTTGCAGTGAAGGTCGTCAGCAACACCTGGAATGGTCCGTTCCGCATTTCTTCCGGTGGGTGACCTGTGAAAACTTTGACATATACCCAATCTCCTGGCTTAAAGGGGTGAATAGGCTGATCTAGGCCCCTAGATCGAGTCCCTAGAACCACCTTTTCAGCTCTGTTCAGTTGTTCTCCTAACACCATCAAATAGCGCTGTACGTGACTTTCACCCATTTGTTTTAAGTCTTCTCTCCTGTATTGGACTTGATACGGCTTGCCATACAAAACTTCAAACGGACAAAGTTTTCCTTGGACCTAGGCTTTACCCCAATTCTCAGTAATGCGAGGGGGAGTGCCTGGCACCAATACGAGTTAGCTTCTTGACGTATTTTTGCAATCTGTTGTTTTCTCAGGTGATTCATTTTCTCTTCAGCTGCTGTGCAGGCCGCGTTTTGAGACTTCCCGGCCTTGGTCCCGAGAACTGTAACGTTTTATTCCTTCTGTAGCACCATCTGTAGAAAGAATTGGTAAGGTCTTCCTACCAGTGTCACTCACCTACCAGCTTTCTGTTTTTAAAATACTGAATATCTCTTTGTGAATCCCTGGCGTGATGCGTCACGAGCAGATTCTTGTGGATCTCGAAATGCGGACTAAATCCAGGTTTTAGAGTTTGTCTGCCTTGGTAAATTCTACTAAATCCATTGTCTTCTCTTCTCCTAATGTCCCATTTAACTCGTTCTCTTTTGGTTCGTTTTGTTTCGTGTTTTACCCTTACCTTAGGAAGGAGAGTGCAGGTCAGAAGAGCACCACAGTACCTTCCCGATGTCGTGCCAGAGAGAAGGCGGACGAGACCCACGAACCCCGCATACGTACTACGCAAGACTCACAAACCCTGTAACGTTTCTCAGCGTCCGCACGGGGACAGGGTGGTTCACTTACTGGCACTGAAGTGTTACGAGAAGCCAGAGCTACTTGCTGGCTTGTACAGAGATGGTATCTCCCAAAAGGACAAGAATAGCCTTGGAATGGTCCTGCAGCAGGTGAGAGCAGGGGGTCTGGGCCAGCGTTTTTTCCCTCCTGCTGATCTTTGAATCGTAATTTAGAGGTGTGTTACTCACATTTAAATCAGGATGTACGTCATTTAAATGAGAAAGGAATAAACGGGTAAGGCTCCTTGGTCCAAGTTTGTCAGTCAGCTTCGGCAGATTCCCAAAGGCTAACTGACGATTGAGAGCCTCTTTCTGTGAGTTTTTCTCCAAAACTCTGAACCCACGTCAGGTGACGAGGCCTAGAAGAGCACTTTGGGTGTCAATGATCTCAAGGTTGTCCTGGCCCTTTGTAACTCCTGGAGTATACTTTGTCTTTTTCTGAAGGAAGGTATCGCCCCACTTTATTTCCAGAGGTATCCAGCAGTGCATGCGCGTGGCCTTCTCGTGACAATTGTTTAACGAACCTTGTGTCTGCACACCGCAGGGCTCATCTGGGCCTGTGCACCTCTCCTGAACCGTTACAGCACTGCCCCTGGTATTCAGCATACAGCTTGTTTGAGACGAGCGTGGTTACGTTTTTTCCCGGTCGGTAAAACTTCGATATGGCTTGACACCGGTGGGAGAGAGGAATAATTTCTCTTTGGAGTGACAGAAGCAGTTCAGTGCCAGTTAGGTAGCTGCGTACGACTGTCGGGCAGAAAGCTGTGGTTTCTTGTGGCTCAGGCCCTTGCGGAAGAAAAGCAATTCCGCTTGTGTATTTTTAACATTTCCAACCTTGTATAACCTTTTTTAACACCGATGCTCATTCCATGAGAGCCCCATTTGATCTTCACCTCCAAAAAGCCCGAGGACTGGTGCGTGATTTTGTTGTTGGCTTTGGCTGAGCTTGGCAGTACCGACCTTAGCGCTGTAGTTCTTTGCGTTTGGGTATAACGAACATTTGGTTCCTTCCTTGTCTGCCTGCAGGTAGCCACCCTGAATCCGAAGGACGATACATATGCTCTCCAGGATGGTTTATTTCAAGACATTCAGAGAGACTGGCCTGGGTACGATGAAGCAGACAAACAGGCGTTGGAGTTAATACTTTCTAGGTAAGTTCAGTCTCTAAGGGGAGTCAAACGGCCATTTACAAACCTTGTTCTGGGAAATGCACGTCAGGCTCGCCTATAGTTCAAGACCTTTGACGTACACCTTTTTACCTTGTCACCTGAACTCCTGGGTCACCCCTACAGAAAACTAAACTCAGCTCAGCGTGCCCCCAGCACAGGACAGTCGGCATCTCCTGTAACTTCTGAGAAAGACGCTCTGCCAACTGCTCCTCAGGTATTTTTTTTTCGTGTTATTTCCAGTGTTTTAGCACACATCGTAATGGTGTAACAACTGTGATGGGAGGCGCTGATATTGTCTTTAACGCATCAAAACCAAAGGATTGATTTCCAGTTGGATTTTTTATTTATTTTAAGAGGGCTGCACTGTCAAAGGCTGCCAAAAACTCATGGTCATGGGAGCAAAACTTCACTCTGCTCTTGCTCTTAGTACTTTTTTCCAATTGTTAGAGAAACGGCCTTTGAATTCCGACGTTGACAGTCCTGTGATGGACAAAAAGCAGAGGACCTCCCACTGTGCCACTCAAATCCACCTACCCACCGGTGGCCACTTGCCAGCCTCCAGCGAGAGGCCGCCTCCCTCCCTGTTATCCCTCGCTCCTACTGCTCCTCTGTGGCTGCTTCCCACACTCCTTCCCACTTCCAACCCTCCTCACACGGCCAGCTCCAACTCCTCCAACACCCCTGAGGGCTGGGGCACACAAGACCTGCTGGGGGACCTTAAAAGAGGAGGAACTGCCCAGCTGGAAAAGTTCTCCTGCTCGGATGCACACGAAGGTATTGACACGCAGCTTTCTCTAACGCCTCTATGGGGAACCCTGGGGAAAACCTGTAAAAGCAGGGACTGGAAACGCAAGTGGCCTATTTTCTGACTTGCTTTAGAACATCTCATTTGCCATCATCCCTGCTTTAGGGTCACGACAAAGCAGTATTTTTGTTCCCACGCTGCACTGCAACGTAACTGTTAGTTTAAAAAAACAACCAAAGGAACCCCAAGCAAATGAAGAAACAAACCAGCCCGAACCTCTAAAAGCCTGAAGGTATTCCGCCGGATTCTCGTCGAAACTGAGGTTCATTTTTCAGCACGCTCACTCCGTAGCAGAGAAAGTATTAGAACAAGCACATCTTAAATGGATTGCTGTTGGGCAGCCACTGGTGACGAGGAAGAGCTCGCTCCTTGAGAAACACGAGGAACGGGTTTTTGGTTAGTTGCTTGACTTCCAGGAAGCTGACAGTTCAGTGACAGCAGTGCAGTATGGAACAGGCTTATAATGGCATTGAAAAGCGAAACAGCAACACGCAAAGAACACCTGGAAGGGGTTTTTCGAGCCCGTCAGGATGGTGTTGTTTGGCTGTATGAAAAATCTGTTTATCACAATCGTCAAAATTCTGATTTTCCCTAGGAGTCAAAGAGACTGGCACTGCCTCCGCACATCCTCCGTCAGCGAGCGAGCAAGCAGACTACTTCGTGTGAGTAAAGTAACGCTTCAGAGTCTCTCGCCACTCATTGAAGCAGTTGAAAAATCATCTGTAAAGCCTCCTGTTCAGCTACAAAATTGGAACTGCCCTAACATGTCCTTTCAGAATAATGCCAAGTTCCCTTTGAACAGTGGGCTTTCCCCCACTCTCTTGTCGGAGGCCTTTTTTCAAAAACGTGCAAGTCTGTCCCTTTGTAGAAAGAGGTTACGCTCGACCGGTTTCTCTTCTCGCTGAAGCCGAACCGTTCCTTGGGCCTTCTAGATCTGAATGACGGCTCATGGTTTCCAGGTGCGCTACGGTCTTGGTCTTGGCGCAGCGTCTGAATAGAAACTTTAAAAACGAAAAGAGAAGCTGATTTGGTAGATCTGTGGAGTTACTTAAACACATTCTCTTGGAGCAAGCGTGCTTAGAAGTAGAAGCAGTCAGTCACACAGTTACCTGACTTAGAGCTCAGGTGACGAGGATATTCCCTCTGTCCTTGGTGTAAAACTGCACGTGTGCTCATCTTTCCGCTCGAAAATACACAGCTATCGTCTCGCAGGAGCAGCGCCAGCGCTACGAGGCCGACTTTGCCGCCGAGTTTGGCGAGTACAGACACTTGTATGCTCGCATGCAGAGTGTCACCAAGAAGTTCAAGCAGCTGGGCGCACAACGGAAACTGCTTTCGCCGGGGTCCAGAGAATATCAGGTAAAGAGGGATGAAACTGCAAAGTCTGTGTTACAAACCCGGTGTCCTGCCTTTCCCGCCTGGGCTTCCCTGGTTTGGACACACAAATGCCCAACGTTCGGTATCCAACTTCTTTCAATCTATGGCACCCGGAGGGGTTTGGGTTGGCTTTTATTTAGTTTTTGGGCAGCTTGCAAGCGTGTTTGTGAGCAGGAGGGCTATTTTCTCATCCCTGGTACGGCTCAGTCAGGCACAGGGAAACCCTGCGGAACTTGGAGGCGTCCTCAGGCCCTGCCTGGGCTAGCGCTGATGGCTGAAGCTTGAGAAACCCTGTAAAAAGCTGTTCAGCCCTCAGACTCCGGCGGTTGGAGCTGCCTGTGAACGTGCAGCAGCGTGAGCAGCGTCTCAAGGGCAGTCTTCACAGGCACGCTCCCTTTGTTGCCTGTTCACAGGCTGAATTGCAGATCTGGGGTCACTCAGGGGTTTGAGGGTTCGGTTTTGCAGTGCAGGAGAGTGGTGGCTCATGGGTCAGAAACTGTCTTGAGTAAAACCGAGTGCAATTTTAGTGTTTGGAATAAATTTGCTTCTCCTGGTAGTGGAAGAAAGCTCTTCATATTGTCTTGTTGTGTTTTTTTCTTGAAGATCGTTGAGGAGGAAATCTCAGAGGAGTATCGGAATTTACAGCAGGTGTGTGTAACACCGGAGCGACCACTGTCCCTCCCACCAGGCACAGCTGGGAAGAGCTTGTTCCCCCTGCCCTTGATTCCTTCCCCATAGGCACAGGGTGTGCTTCGATGTGCCCTGAGGCCTTCCCTGCTCCATGCCGGACCAGCCCCAGACACAGACCCTTCATGGCTCCCCTCAGCCCCTCAGGTCTGTCAGCCTCCCCCCTGCGCGGGACCCCAAACGGGACGCAGTGCCGGGACGAGGCCTGATGGGTGCTGAGCGGGGGGATCACCCTCGTGCCGCCTGGCTGGGGGAGAGGGAGAGGAGGAAACGCGCGAGAGGGAGCCAAGTGGTGCTGTGACCCCCGCGGGAGCCCAGGGGCCTGGCCAGCAGTGCTGGGGCGTGGGGGGAGCCTCCAGGGAGGCAGGAGGTGTCACCCTGCCAACCCTCTTGCCGCAGGTGCCTGGAGACGGCTGCCCCGGCCAGAGCGACCTGACAGGGCCCTGGGAAGACACGGCCGAGGCCTCGGTGCCTGGCGGGAAACACCGATGCCCAGCACGAGCCAGGAGATGGGGGGATGGAGTGGGCTGTGGGAACCCCAGACACGTGAGCTGGGGCTGCAGGGCTGCTGGGGCGAGGGTTGCCCATTGTGATATCACTGATGGGTTGGTTCCGTTGTCGCCGACGGGTGGGCTGTGATGTCACCGAGCGATGGAATGTCTCCAGGCATCAAGTCCCACCCCGACGGCCCGTGCCCTCACTCCAGCTGAGCAGTCTGCGAGGCTGCACTGCTCACAGGAGCCCTGGTGCTTGGGTCCTGATTGTGGAGTTCATCCTTGCGGTTTTCCGCTCGCTACTCCAGAGCAGCGGGAGGACTTTCCCCGGCCGGCCCTGCCAGCTGCAGGCAGCCGGGGCACCCAAGGGGCACACTCGCAGCAGCAGAGGTGAGCTGGCAGGGGAAAGCCCAACCTGGGCAGCTGGGAGGTTTCCTTCCTGAGGGGCCTGGGCCTTTCTTCCAGTCCCCCCTGGGCCAGTGACTGACTGCGGCCTCTCTCCCCTTTCCAACGCGACATCGGCTGCTGCTGCAGCAGTGAGAGGGAGCGTCCTGACACCCCCAGCTCCCCCCAGCCCACCGCAGCAAGTGGAGAGGATGGCTGCGGAGCTGGACAAATGCTGTCCAATATGCCTGGACACCTGGGAGGAGCCCACCTACACCATACCGTGCCTCCACCGGTTTTGCTATCTGTGCATCTGCCAGTGGGCTGACCTATGGCCCCACTGCCCCCTCTGCAGAAGGAGGCTGACGTCAATCGTGCGCTTGGTGCAGCGCGATCACAGATTTGAGGGGTATGTCATCCCACCACCTGCAGCAACGGGAGCTCCTCGCCATCCAGCCGCCCGCCGCCTCCACCGCCGCACAGCTCTTGTGCTCAGACAACGCCGACGCCACCCCTGGCTGTCATGTTTCCGGGAACACCTAGCGCTGATCCGGCCCGCGATGCTCCGGATGCGACAGAAGCTGCAGCAGCAGATGTTCAGGGCTGGCAGGTTGGCAATAGCAGCAGCACGGGCACTCGTGCTGTCCACCCTGCAGCGCTTTGGCCTGGATGAGGACAGCCTGGTCCAGATGCTGCAGATTGACCTGTGCCAGCACCTGAGGACCTTCGTCCACCGGCTGCTTGACAGCATCGGGGACTGGTGCGGCCGTGAGGCCCGACGTTGGATGGGTCTGGGGGACCCTCGTGATACCGAGGAGCGGGAGATCAGCCCCGCGGCTCGTCCCAGTCCTGCCGCCTCTGAAGGGGATGCTGCTGCACTCAACCCAGCCCCCTCCCACCATGCCGACAGGCAGGAGGCAGAAGAGGTTGTGCCCAGCACCTCATCAGCTGCCCCACAGGGGGATCCCGTTAGCCCCTCCCCTGCCCCCGAACCCACCCGCAGGGAGCAGGAAGAGCCTCAGGACCACCCAGACGAGGCTGTGCCTGGGCCCTCCATGCTCAGCCAGGGCAGACAACGCTCCCCACGGGGACGCCGGCGAGCCCCAAAGAGGCGAGCTGGTGGCCAGGAGGCCGCTTCCCTGCCGAAAAAGAGGCCAGCCCATCGGCAGGAAGAGCCGCAGGACCACCCGGATGCGGCTGTGCCTGGGCCCTCCACGCCCAACCAGGGCAGACAACGCTCCCCACGGGGACGCCGGCAAGCCCCAAAGAGGAGGGCCGATGGCCAGGAGGCCACTTCCCTGCCGAAAAAGAGGCCAGCCCATCGGCAGGAAGAGCCGCAGGACCACCCGGATGCGGCTGTGCCTGGGCCCTCCACGCCCAACCAGGGCAGACAACGCTCCCCACGGGGACGCCGGCAAGCCCCAAAGAGGCGGGCTGGCGGCCAGGAGGCCGCTTCCCTGCCAAACGAGG
Organism: Rhynochetos jubatus; assembly: GCA_027574665.1. NCBI lineage: Eukaryota > Metazoa > Chordata > Aves > Eurypygiformes > Rhynochetidae > Rhynochetos > Rhynochetos jubatus. Next base: position 53,840,266 of record CM050690.1, read on the forward strand.
CCAGCCCGCCGGCAACGGTAGGAGGCTTCCCCAGGAGCTGGTGAAACCACCACCGGACCAGCAGCTGGGACACCTGCCAGCCCCCATGGGGACCAGGAGGCTCACATCTTTAGACTGTCTCGAACGATTAAATAAACCAGGAAGTGTGCAAGAACTACAGACATAGCCTTGGCATTTCTGACAGTGTAGCTGGCGTTGCTATCCCCCCCACGTGTTTCTCCCATGGCCAGGCATGGCTAACAGAGGACTCGGTCCATGCTTTCGCCAGAGGTGGAAGCGAGGATGACTATCCCGCAGTGCCTCAGCCCATCCTCTTGCCTTCCTGGCAGATGGGGTGCAACGCCTGGCCCTCTCTAGTCTTTGGTACCTCCCCAAGGCTTCACAGTCTTCCAAAGATGACAGAGGGTGGCCTGGCCGTCACACCAGCCAGCTCGCTTGGCACCCTCAGACAAATCCCGTCGGGGTCCTGGGGTTGTACAGGGCAGGATTTCTTAGGAGACCCCCGAGCTGCACGTCCTCTGATGCTGGGATTCCTCCGCTCCCTGATCCCTGCCTCGGGGACGACACACCTGGGGGCAGTGGCAGTGGAGGCTGAGATGGAGAAGGCCCCGAGCACCTCAGCCTTGCCCGCGCCTGCTGTCGCTGCATCGCTCGGCCCGTCTGGCCAGCGCGCACGTGCGCACCGTCCTTGCCCGCTTTGCTGCTCAGGTAGCAGCAGAAGCCCTCCCTGGCGCTTTGCACATCCCTTGCTAACCCGGCCTTAGCTCCGGGTTGCCGGATTGCGTCTCCACAGCCCTCAGCCGAGTGCCTGCATCCCTTCCGCAGCCTGTGCTAAGTCCCACCGCCCGGACACACCCTTTTTTGCACTGCTCTGCCACGCAGTCCCTCTTCAGCCACGCCAGCCTCCTGACACATCCGCTGCGCTCTTGGCGGCAGCACAGCCCGGACCGCTCCGGCCTCTGGAGAACCCCTTGCCCCGCGGCAGCCCTGGCCGTCTCCGGGAGGCCGGTGGCCGCACAGGGGCGCTCGCGGTGCGCGGGCACCGCCGAGCAGCTCCGGGCTGCACTCGCTCCCCGCTGGCCCCGCTCCCCACAAGTGCTGCGCTGCTCGCGAGGCAGCGGCGGCGAGGGCGGCGGCCGCGGCCGGTCACCGTTTTGCCAGCAGGGCGCGGGGAAGCGGCAAACTGCCCTGCCCGCGGCGGGCACCCCCGAGCTGCTGCCGGCCGCGCTGCCGCACCGCCCCGGCCAAGGGCGGCCAGCAGCCCCGCTGCCTGCCCGGGCCAAGGGCGCAGCGCTCCCGCTCCGGAGGCCCGGAGGGACGGTGCTCCCGCGCTGAGGGCAGCGTGCCGCGGCCGTGGAATTGCGCCTGCGCCCGGATCTGCCCTCACTCCGGCGGGAGCCTTCCAGGGGAGCGGCACGCATGTGCCTGGTTTTGCCCGCCCCACTAAGGGCAAGATGGAGGCATGCGCCCGGCTCTGCCCGGAGCCTGGCGGGCCGGCGGCAGGAGGGGTCGTGCGCGTGCGGCTGCCCCGCGCCCCCGCCGGAAGGAGGGCGGGGTAAGCAGGCGCATGCGAGCTGCTGGCGGAGCCCCGGCGGGAGGCGTGGGCTCTGTCAGCGGGGAGTCAGGCGTAAGCGAAGGGCCCGGGGAGTGGGGGGCGCGGGTGGAGTGAGGAGCCTGGGGCCGAGAGTGGGCCGGGAGAGGGCAGGGGTGGGGAGAGGGCAGGTGGGGCAGAGAGAATGAAACGGGGCCAGGGGCTGGAGGAGCGGGCGGGGAGAGCGGAAGGGAGATGGGCCCCGGGAAAGGCGGTTGGGGACGGAAAACCAGGGCTGAGGAGCCGGACAGGGGGTGGAGGAGCAGGAGGGGTGAGGGAGAGAAGGAGAGGGGCCGAGGGAAAGCGGGAGGTGGAGCCCGGGGCGGGAAACAAAGCCGTTGGACTCGGCAGCGCAGTTTCCCCCGTTCGGCAGGTTCTTGACCGCAGCGCTGGGGGGGCAGCGGGCGTTTCCCACCGGCAGTGCTCCGCTAGCTTGGCACGGTCACCGCGCCCGCGTGTCTGTGCACCTGACACGGTCCTTAGTGGGCCAGAAAGCGGTTCCTGAGTAACACCTTTTCCCGAGGGAATGACGTTACGATGCCATCAGCTTGTTCTCGGTTATCCCACAGTCCTTGCGGCCACCTGTTGTCCTTCGGAGGGTCACACCGGCACTTCTGGTGGCCGTCCGGTGGCAGAGCGAGGAAGCGAGGAGTCTTCGTTACTTGTCCGCACGCTTCCGTAGGTCGGTGCTTTATCGAGGTCACGAGTGGTTTACAGGTCCCAAGGGTGCGTGTTTAGCTGTGTTCTTGTGAACATCTGCTTAGATCCTGTCTAACCGTCCTGTTTCTAAACAATGTGCTGCTGCTGAGGGCTAATCCTAGGAGCCTCAGGTCCTGGGAGGAATTTCGCAGCTTTGCGTGCAAGATTCAGCAGTTTCCCTCCAATCCCCCCTTTTTGATAGACTTGGGAATCCTTTCACCATCCTTCCTACTGAATCACAGTGGGCAGAGCCCACATTCTTTTCCTCAGAGGTTTTCATTGACACCAGAACATTAGCGTTAGCCTCAATAAACCTTTCTAATTCTGCCACTGGTAGAACTGCCCATTTGCAAACATCAACAGATGGCTGTAACAGACAAGGTTCTTCTTCCTCTGACTGCTGACTGCAAAGCATCCCCTCTGTCGCGGATTCTCATGCACCTAGATCGTGGGTCTTACGTCTGGAGTTTATAAAATTCTCTTTGAACTGCGGGACCAAATACTCGTTCAGAAACGAGGAGGGTAGTGCGATAAACCTGCGCATCAGCGCTGGCTGTGTGAATAGCTTAGTTTCCCGATACCCCGTTCCTGAACGCATTTCACACACTGGGGGTAAGGTTTCAACCAACGTGTCTGACTAATCCGAGTCCCAGACAGCTGTCTCCACGTCCGTGCGCTGCTGTTCATCAGATACGATTGTACGCTCTCTTTTTGCTGTATTTGGTCTACAGTTGGCGTAGTACATACTGTCCAGTTGAACAGCCCAGAGATCTTTCGACCAGTTTGTGGCGAACTCCTCACGGTACGATTAAAGAGCTGCAAAAATGTATTGTCACCATCTAGAGTTGAAGATTGTAAGTCCAGAGTTGTGGGGATCCAACCAGCTTGTATTTTAATTAATTGTCCAATGTCAGATCCTGTTTGACTCAGTTTATTTCTAGTGATTTCCAAATCTGCGGAATTTAGCAGGCCTGTACTGGTCCCAGCTCCTCCCAAGAGCATATCATACCATGCTCTTCTGATTCTACACAGTGGAGTTTTTGGAAAGGTAGTATTAAATTGCAAAATGTGTTTCTGGCGTTGCTGGGCCACGTTAGTGCAGGCTGAAGGTAATTTTTGGATTTGCTGGGTTTTGACTATGGGGTTGAGGTTCGACACTGTAATGCTATTGATACCGTTAACCGTGGTTCCCGCACAGTCTGTTGTATTCCAGGTGTTACTGGGAATAAGGAGAAGGGTTTCGTCCAACACAACTGTGTTATTCTTGCAGTGCAGTTTCAAAGTAAGGCAACAGTTTGCCGGGGTGGTTTCATTTCCTTTGACTGAGATGTTAGTTGAATTGTTGCACAGCAGGTACCAGCTTCCTAAACACGTAGTCGAATGCAGAGTTTATGTGAGCAGACGGCAGTGTACCATGTACATTTTTCACCCATTGTATTGGCTCCTAGAAAATCCAGAATAGTCTTATTGATCGGTTTTAGCGGGCAGACAGGGGTAAAAGCCTCAGCTAGGGTGAAGCTTGGCAGAGTCAAGAATACCACTTTCACTGTAATCTTAACGTTGTGGGTCCTACAGGTTGAGACACCCCGGCGATTTCTTCGCTCGTGAGTAGTGGATCCAAGCAGGCCGTTCCTTAATCTCGGTTGCAGTGAAGGTCGTCAGCAACACCTGGAATGGTCCGTTCCGCATTTCTTCCGGTGGGTGACCTGTGAAAACTTTGACATATACCCAATCTCCTGGCTTAAAGGGGTGAATAGGCTGATCTAGGCCCCTAGATCGAGTCCCTAGAACCACCTTTTCAGCTCTGTTCAGTTGTTCTCCTAACACCATCAAATAGCGCTGTACGTGACTTTCACCCATTTGTTTTAAGTCTTCTCTCCTGTATTGGACTTGATACGGCTTGCCATACAAAACTTCAAACGGACAAAGTTTTCCTTGGACCTAGGCTTTACCCCAATTCTCAGTAATGCGAGGGGGAGTGCCTGGCACCAATACGAGTTAGCTTCTTGACGTATTTTTGCAATCTGTTGTTTTCTCAGGTGATTCATTTTCTCTTCAGCTGCTGTGCAGGCCGCGTTTTGAGACTTCCCGGCCTTGGTCCCGAGAACTGTAACGTTTTATTCCTTCTGTAGCACCATCTGTAGAAAGAATTGGTAAGGTCTTCCTACCAGTGTCACTCACCTACCAGCTTTCTGTTTTTAAAATACTGAATATCTCTTTGTGAATCCCTGGCGTGATGCGTCACGAGCAGATTCTTGTGGATCTCGAAATGCGGACTAAATCCAGGTTTTAGAGTTTGTCTGCCTTGGTAAATTCTACTAAATCCATTGTCTTCTCTTCTCCTAATGTCCCATTTAACTCGTTCTCTTTTGGTTCGTTTTGTTTCGTGTTTTACCCTTACCTTAGGAAGGAGAGTGCAGGTCAGAAGAGCACCACAGTACCTTCCCGATGTCGTGCCAGAGAGAAGGCGGACGAGACCCACGAACCCCGCATACGTACTACGCAAGACTCACAAACCCTGTAACGTTTCTCAGCGTCCGCACGGGGACAGGGTGGTTCACTTACTGGCACTGAAGTGTTACGAGAAGCCAGAGCTACTTGCTGGCTTGTACAGAGATGGTATCTCCCAAAAGGACAAGAATAGCCTTGGAATGGTCCTGCAGCAGGTGAGAGCAGGGGGTCTGGGCCAGCGTTTTTTCCCTCCTGCTGATCTTTGAATCGTAATTTAGAGGTGTGTTACTCACATTTAAATCAGGATGTACGTCATTTAAATGAGAAAGGAATAAACGGGTAAGGCTCCTTGGTCCAAGTTTGTCAGTCAGCTTCGGCAGATTCCCAAAGGCTAACTGACGATTGAGAGCCTCTTTCTGTGAGTTTTTCTCCAAAACTCTGAACCCACGTCAGGTGACGAGGCCTAGAAGAGCACTTTGGGTGTCAATGATCTCAAGGTTGTCCTGGCCCTTTGTAACTCCTGGAGTATACTTTGTCTTTTTCTGAAGGAAGGTATCGCCCCACTTTATTTCCAGAGGTATCCAGCAGTGCATGCGCGTGGCCTTCTCGTGACAATTGTTTAACGAACCTTGTGTCTGCACACCGCAGGGCTCATCTGGGCCTGTGCACCTCTCCTGAACCGTTACAGCACTGCCCCTGGTATTCAGCATACAGCTTGTTTGAGACGAGCGTGGTTACGTTTTTTCCCGGTCGGTAAAACTTCGATATGGCTTGACACCGGTGGGAGAGAGGAATAATTTCTCTTTGGAGTGACAGAAGCAGTTCAGTGCCAGTTAGGTAGCTGCGTACGACTGTCGGGCAGAAAGCTGTGGTTTCTTGTGGCTCAGGCCCTTGCGGAAGAAAAGCAATTCCGCTTGTGTATTTTTAACATTTCCAACCTTGTATAACCTTTTTTAACACCGATGCTCATTCCATGAGAGCCCCATTTGATCTTCACCTCCAAAAAGCCCGAGGACTGGTGCGTGATTTTGTTGTTGGCTTTGGCTGAGCTTGGCAGTACCGACCTTAGCGCTGTAGTTCTTTGCGTTTGGGTATAACGAACATTTGGTTCCTTCCTTGTCTGCCTGCAGGTAGCCACCCTGAATCCGAAGGACGATACATATGCTCTCCAGGATGGTTTATTTCAAGACATTCAGAGAGACTGGCCTGGGTACGATGAAGCAGACAAACAGGCGTTGGAGTTAATACTTTCTAGGTAAGTTCAGTCTCTAAGGGGAGTCAAACGGCCATTTACAAACCTTGTTCTGGGAAATGCACGTCAGGCTCGCCTATAGTTCAAGACCTTTGACGTACACCTTTTTACCTTGTCACCTGAACTCCTGGGTCACCCCTACAGAAAACTAAACTCAGCTCAGCGTGCCCCCAGCACAGGACAGTCGGCATCTCCTGTAACTTCTGAGAAAGACGCTCTGCCAACTGCTCCTCAGGTATTTTTTTTTCGTGTTATTTCCAGTGTTTTAGCACACATCGTAATGGTGTAACAACTGTGATGGGAGGCGCTGATATTGTCTTTAACGCATCAAAACCAAAGGATTGATTTCCAGTTGGATTTTTTATTTATTTTAAGAGGGCTGCACTGTCAAAGGCTGCCAAAAACTCATGGTCATGGGAGCAAAACTTCACTCTGCTCTTGCTCTTAGTACTTTTTTCCAATTGTTAGAGAAACGGCCTTTGAATTCCGACGTTGACAGTCCTGTGATGGACAAAAAGCAGAGGACCTCCCACTGTGCCACTCAAATCCACCTACCCACCGGTGGCCACTTGCCAGCCTCCAGCGAGAGGCCGCCTCCCTCCCTGTTATCCCTCGCTCCTACTGCTCCTCTGTGGCTGCTTCCCACACTCCTTCCCACTTCCAACCCTCCTCACACGGCCAGCTCCAACTCCTCCAACACCCCTGAGGGCTGGGGCACACAAGACCTGCTGGGGGACCTTAAAAGAGGAGGAACTGCCCAGCTGGAAAAGTTCTCCTGCTCGGATGCACACGAAGGTATTGACACGCAGCTTTCTCTAACGCCTCTATGGGGAACCCTGGGGAAAACCTGTAAAAGCAGGGACTGGAAACGCAAGTGGCCTATTTTCTGACTTGCTTTAGAACATCTCATTTGCCATCATCCCTGCTTTAGGGTCACGACAAAGCAGTATTTTTGTTCCCACGCTGCACTGCAACGTAACTGTTAGTTTAAAAAAACAACCAAAGGAACCCCAAGCAAATGAAGAAACAAACCAGCCCGAACCTCTAAAAGCCTGAAGGTATTCCGCCGGATTCTCGTCGAAACTGAGGTTCATTTTTCAGCACGCTCACTCCGTAGCAGAGAAAGTATTAGAACAAGCACATCTTAAATGGATTGCTGTTGGGCAGCCACTGGTGACGAGGAAGAGCTCGCTCCTTGAGAAACACGAGGAACGGGTTTTTGGTTAGTTGCTTGACTTCCAGGAAGCTGACAGTTCAGTGACAGCAGTGCAGTATGGAACAGGCTTATAATGGCATTGAAAAGCGAAACAGCAACACGCAAAGAACACCTGGAAGGGGTTTTTCGAGCCCGTCAGGATGGTGTTGTTTGGCTGTATGAAAAATCTGTTTATCACAATCGTCAAAATTCTGATTTTCCCTAGGAGTCAAAGAGACTGGCACTGCCTCCGCACATCCTCCGTCAGCGAGCGAGCAAGCAGACTACTTCGTGTGAGTAAAGTAACGCTTCAGAGTCTCTCGCCACTCATTGAAGCAGTTGAAAAATCATCTGTAAAGCCTCCTGTTCAGCTACAAAATTGGAACTGCCCTAACATGTCCTTTCAGAATAATGCCAAGTTCCCTTTGAACAGTGGGCTTTCCCCCACTCTCTTGTCGGAGGCCTTTTTTCAAAAACGTGCAAGTCTGTCCCTTTGTAGAAAGAGGTTACGCTCGACTGGTTTCTCTTCTCGCTGAAGCCGAACCGTTCCTTGGGCCTTCTAGATCTGAATGACGGCTCATGGTTTCCAGGTGCGCTACGGTCTTGGTCTTGGCGCAGCGTCTGAATAGAAACTTTAAAAACGAAAAGAGAAGCTGATTTGGTAGATCTGTGGAGTTACTTAAACACATTCTCTTGGAGCAAGCGTGCTTAGAAGTAGAAGCAGTCAGTCACACAGTTACCTGACTTAGAGCTCAGGTGACGAGGATATTCCCTCTGTCCTTGGTGTAAAACTGCACGTGTGCTCATCTTTCCGCTCGAAAATACACAGCTATCGTCTCGCAGGAGCAGCGCCAGCGCTACGAGGCCGACTTTGCCGCCGAGTTTGGCGAGTACAGACACTTGTATGCTCGCATGCAGAGTGTCACCAAGAAGTTCAAGCAGCTGGGCGCACAACGGAAACTGCTTTCGCCGGGGTCCAGAGAATATCAGGTAAAGAGGGATGAAACTGCAAAGTCTGTGTTACAAACCCGGTGTCCTGCCTTTCCCGCCTGGGCTTCCCTGGTTTGGACACACAAATGCCCAACGTTCGGTATCCAACTTCTTTCAATCTATGGCACCCGGAGGGGTTTGGGTTGGCTTTTATTTAGTTTTTGGGCAGCTTGCAAGCGTGTTTGTGAGCAGGAGGGCTATTTTCCCATCCCTGGTACGGCTCAGTCAGGCACAGGGAAACCCTGCGGAACTTGGAGGCGTCCTCAGGCCCTGCCTGGGCTAGCGCTGATGGCTGAAGCTTGAGAAACCCTGTAAAAAGCTGTTCAGCCCTCAGACTCCGGCGGTTGGAGCTGCCTGTGAACGTGCAGCAGCGTGAGCAGCGTCTCAAGGGCAGTCTTCACAGGCACGCTCCCTTTGTTGCCTGTTCACAGGCTGAATTGCAGATCTGGGGTCACTCAGGGGTTTGAGGGTTCGGTTTTGCAGTGCAGGAGAGTGGTGGCTCATGGGTCAGAAACTGTCTTGAGTAAAACCGAGTGCAATTTTAGTGTTTGGAATAAATTTGCTTCTCCTGGTAGTGGAAGAAAGCTCTTCATATTGTCTTGTTGTGTTTTTTTCTTGAAGATCGTTGAGGAGGAAATCTCAGAGGAGTATCGGAATTTACAGCAGGTGTGTGTAACACCGGAGCGACCACTGTCCCTCCCACCAGGCACAGCTGGGAAGAGCTTGTTCCCCCTGCCCTTGATTCCTTCCCCATAGGCACAGGGTGTGCTTCGATGTGCCCTGAGGCCTTCCCTGCTCCATGCCGGACCAGCCCCAGACACAGACCCTTCATGGCTCCCCTCAGCCCCTCAGGTCTGTCAGCCTCCCCCCTGCGCGGGACCCCAAACGGGACGCAGTGCCGGGACGAGGCCTGATGGGTGCTGAGCGGGGGGATCACCCTCGTGCCGCCTGGCTGGGGGAGAGGGAGAGGAGGAAACGCGCGAGAGGGAGCCAAGTGGTGCTGTGACCCCCGCGGGAGCCCAGGGGCCTGGCCAGCAGTGCTGGGGCGTGGGGGGAGCCTCCAGGGAGGCAGGAGGTGTCACCCTGCCAACCCTCTTGCCGCAGGTGCCTGGAGACGGCTGCCCCGGCCAGAGCGACCTGACAGGGCCCTGGGAAGACACGGCCGAGGCCTCGGTGCCTGGCGGGAAACACTGATGCCCAGCACGAGCCAGGAGATGGGGGGATGGAGTGGGCTGTGGGAACCCCAGACACGTGAGCTGGGGCTGCAGGGCTGCTGGGGCGAGGGTTGCCCATTGTGATATCACTGATGGGTTGGTTCCGTTGTCGCCGACGGGTGGGCTGTGATGTCACCGAGCGATGGAATGTCTCCAGGCATCAAGTCCCACCCCGACGGCCCGTGCCCTCACTCCAGCTGAGCAGTCTGCGAGGCTGCACTGCTCACAGGAGCCCTGGTGCTTGGGTCCTGATTGTGGAGTTCATCCTTGCGGTTTTCCGCTCGCTACTCCAGAGCAGCGGGAGGACTTTCCCCGGCCGGCCCTGCCAGCTGCAGGCAGCCGGGGCACCCAAGGGGCACACTCGCAGCAGCAGAGGTGAGCTGGCAGGGGAAAGCCCAACCTGGGCAGCTGGGAGGTTTCCTTCCTGAGGGGCCTGGGCCTTTCTTCCAGTCCCCCCTGGGCCAGTGACTGACTGCGGCCTCTCTCCCCTTTCCAACGCGACATCGGCTGCTGCTGCAGCAGTGAGAGGGAGCGTCCTGACACCCCCAGCTCCCCCCAGCCCACCGCAGCAAGTGGAGAGGATGGCTGCGGAGCTGGACAAATGCTGTCCAATATGCCTGGACACCTGGGAGGAGCCCACCTACACCATACCGTGCCTCCACCGGTTTTGCTATCTGTGCATCTGCCAGTGGGCTGACCTATGGCCCCACTGCCCCCTCTGCAGAAGGAGGCTGACGTCAATCGTGCGCTTGGTGCAGCGCGATCACAGATTTGAGGGGTATGTCATCCCACCACCTGCAGCAACGGGAGCTCCTCGCCATCCAGCCGCCCGCCGCCTCCACCGCCGCACAGCTCTTGTGCTCAGACAACGCCGACGCCACCCCTGGCTGTCATGTTTCCGGGAACACCTAGCGCTGATCCGGCCCGCGATGCTCCGGATGCGACAGAAGCTGCAGCAGCAGATGTTCAGGGCTGGCAGGTTGGCAATAGCAGCAGCACGGGCACTCGTGCTGTCCACCCTGCAGCGCTTTGGCCTGGATGAGGACAGCCTGGTCCAGATGCTGCAGATTGACCTGTGCCAGCACCTGAGGACCTTCGTCCACCGGCTGCTTGACAGCATCGGGGACTGGTGCGGCCGTGAGGCCCGACGTTGGATGGGTCTGGGGGACCCTCGTGATACCGAGGAGCGGGAGATCAGCCCCGCGGCTCGTCCCAGTCCTGCCGCCTCTGAAGGGGATGCTGCTGCACTCAACCCAGCCCCCTCCCACCATGCCGACAGGCAGGAGGCAGAAGAGGTTGTGCCCAGCACCTCATCAGCTGCCCCACAGGGGGATCCCGTTAGCCCCTCCCCTGCCCCCGAACCCACCCGCAGGGAGCAGGAAGAGCCTCAGGACCACCCAGACGAGGCTGTGCCTGGGCCCTCCATGCTCAGCCAGGGCAGACAACGCTCCCCACGGGGACGCCGGCGAGCCCCAAAGAGGCGAGCTGGTGGCCAGGAGGCCGCTTCCCTGCCGAAAAAGAGGCCAGCCCATCGGCAGGAAGAGCCGCAGGACCACCCGGATGCGGCTGTGCCTGGGCCCTCCACGCCCAACCAGGGCAGACAACGCTCCCCACGGGGACGCCGGCAAGCCCCAAAGAGGAGGGCCGATGGCCAGGAGGCCACTTCCCTGCCGAAAAAGAGGCCAGCCCATCGGCAGGAAGAGCCGCAGGACCACCCGGATGCGGCTGTGCCTGGGCCCTCCACGCCCAACCAGGGCAGACAACGCTCCCCACGGGGACGCCGGCAAGCCCCAAAGAGGCGGGCTGGCGGCCAGGAGGCCGCTTCCCTGCCAAACGAGGCCAGCCCGCCGGCAACGGTAGGAGGCTTCCCCAGGAGCTGGTGAAACCACCACCGGACCAGCAGCTGGGACACCTGCCAGCCCCCATGGGGACCAGGAGGCTCACATCTTTAGACTGTCTCGAACGATTAAATAAACCAGGAAGTGTGCAAGAACTACAGACATAGCCTTGGCATTTCTGACAGTGTAGCTGGCGTTGCTATCCCCCCCACGTGTTTCTCCCATGGCCAGGCATGGCTAACAGAGGACTCGGTCCATGCTTTCGCCAGAGGTGGAAGCGAGGATGACTATCCCGCAGTGCCTCAGCCCATCCTCTTGCCTTCCTGGCAGATGGGGTGCAACGCCTGGCCCTCTCTAGTCTTTGGTACCTCCCCAAGGCTTCACAGTCTTCCAAAGATGACAGAGGGTGGCCTGGCCGTCACACCAGCCAGCTCGCTTGGCACCCTCAGACAAATCCCGTCGGGGTCCTGGGGTTGTACAGGGCAGGATTTCTTAGGAGACCCCCGAGCTGCACGTCCTCTGATGCTGGGATTCCTCCGCTCCCTGATCCCTGCCTCGGGGACGACACACCTGGGGGCAGTGGCAGTGGAGGCTGAGATGGAGAAGGCCCCGAGCACCTCAGCCTTGCCCGCGCCTGCTGTCGCTGCATCGCTCGGCCCGTCTGGCCAGCGCGCACGTGCGCACCGTCCTTGCCCGCTTTGCTGCTCAGGTAGCAGCAGAAGCCCTCCCTGGCGCTTTGCACATCCCTTGCTAACCCGGCCTTAGCTCCGGGTTGCCGGATTGCGTCTCCACAGCCCTCAGCCGAGTGCCTGCATCCCTTCCGCAGCCTGTGCTAAGTCCCACCGCCCGGACACACCCTTTTTTGCACTGCTCTGCCACGCAGTCCCTCTTCAGCCACGCCAGCCTCCTGACACATCCGCTGCGCTCTTGGCGGCAGCACAGCCCGGACCGCTCCGGCCTCTGGAGAACCCCTTGCCCCGCGGCAGCCCTGGCCGTCTCCGGGAGGCCGGTGGCCGCACAGGGGCGCTCGCGGTGCGCGGGCACCGCCGAGCAGCTCCGGGCTGCACTCGCTCCCCGCTGGCCCCGCTCCCCACAAGTGCTGCGCTGCTCGCGAGGCAGCGGCGGCGAGGGCGGCGGCCGCGGCCGGTCACCGTTTTGCCAGCAGGGCGCGGGGAAGCGGCAAACTGCCCTGCCCGCGGCGGGCACCCCCGAGCTGCTGCCGGCCGCGCTGCCGCACCGCCCCGGCCAAGGGCGGCCAGCAGCCCCGCTGCCTGCCCGGGCCAAGGGCGCAGCGCTCCCGCTCCGGAGGCCCGGAGGGACGGTGCTCCCGCGCTGAGGGCAGCGTGCCGCGGCCGTGGAATTGCGCCTGCGCCCGGATCTGCCCTCACTCCGGCGGGAGCCTTCCAGGGGAGCGGCACGCATGTGCCTGGTTTTGCCCGCCCCACTAAGGGCAAGATGGAGGCATGCGCCCGGCTCTGCCCGGAGCCTGGCGGGCCGGCGGCAGGAGGGGTCGTGCGCGTGCGGCTGCCCCGCGCCCCCGCCGGAAGGAGGGCGGGGTAAGCAGGCGCATGCGAGCTGCTGGCGGAGCCCCGGCGGGAGGCGTGGGCTCTGTCAGCGGGGAGTCAGGCGTAAGCGAAGGGCCCGGGGAGTGGGGGGCGCGGGTGGAGTGAGGAGCCTGGGGCCGAGAGTGGGCCGGGAGAGGGCAGGGGTGGGGAGAGGGCAGGTGGGGCAGAGAGAATGAAACGGGGCCAGGGGCTGGAGGAGCGGGCGGGGAGGGCGGAAGGGAGATGGGCCCCGGGAAAGGCGGCTGGGGACGGAAAACCAGGGCTGAGGAGCCGGACAGGGGGTGGAGGAGCAGGAGGGGTGAGGGAGAGAAGGAGAGGGGCCGAGGGAAAGCGGGAGGTGGAGCCCGGGGCGGGAAACAAAGCCGTTGGACTCGGCAGCGCAGTTTCCCCCGTTCGGCAGGTTCTTGACCGCAGCGCTGGGGGGGCAGCGGGCGTTTCCCACCGGCAGTGCTCCGCTAGCTTGGCACGGTCACCGCGCCCGCGTGTCTGTGCACCTGACACGGTCCTTAGTGGGCCAGAAAGCGGTTCCTGAGTAACACCTTTTCCCGAGGGAATGACGTTACGATGCCATCAGCTTGTTCTCGGTTATCCCACAGTCCTTGCGGCCACCTGTTGTCCTTCGGAGGGTCACACCGGCACTTCTGGTGGCCGTCCGGTGGCAGAGCGAGGAAGCGAGGAGTCTTCGTTACTTGTCCGCACGCTTCCGTAGGTCGGTGCTTTATCGAGGTCACGAGTGGTTTACAGGTCCCAAGGGTGCGTGTTTAGCTGTGTTCTTGTGAACATCTGCTTAGATCCTGTCTAACCGTCCTGTTTCTAAACAATGTGCTGCTGCTGAGGGCTAATCCTAGGAGCCTCAGGTCCCGGGAGGAATTTCGCAGCTTTGCGTGCAAGATTCAGCAGTTTCCCTCCAATCCCCCCTTTTTGATAGACTTGGGAATCCTTTCACCATCCTTCCTACTGAATCACAGTGGGCAGAGCCCACATTCTTTTCCTCAGAGGTTTTCATTGACACCAGAACATTAGCGTTAGCCTCAATAAACCTTTCTAATTCTGCCACTGGTAGAACTGCCCATTTGCAAACATCAACAGATGGCTGTAACAGACAAGGTTCTTCTTCCTCTGACTGCTGACTGCAAAGCATCCCCTCTGTCGCGGATTCTCATGCACCTAGATCGTGGGTCTTACGTCTGGAGTTTATAAAATTCTCTTTGAACTGCGGGACCAAATACTCGTTCAGAAACGAGGAGGGTAGTGCGATAAACCTGCGCATCAGCGCTGGCTGTGTGAATAGCTTAGTTTCCCGATACCCCGTTCCTGAACGCATTTCACACACTGGGGGTAAGGTTTCAACCAACGTGTCTGACTAATCCGAGTCCCAGACAGCTGTCTCCACGTCCGTGCGCTGCTGTTCATCAGATACGATTGTACGCTCTCTTTTTGCTGTATTTGGTCTACAGTTGGCGTAGTACATACTGTCCAGTTGAACAGCCCAGAGATCTTTCGACCAGTTTGTGGCGAACTCCTCACGGTACGATTAAAGAGCTGCAAAAATGTATTGTCACCATCTAGAGTTGAAGATTGTAAGTCCAGAGTTGTGGGGATCCAACCAGCTTGTATTTTAATTAATTGTCCAATGTCAGATCCTGTTTGACTCAGTTTATTTCTAGTGATTTCCAAATCTGCGGAATTTAGCAGGCCTGTACTGGTCCCAGCTCCTCCCAAGAGCATATCATACCATGCTCTTCTGATTCTACACAGTGGAGTTTTTGGAAAGGTAGTATTAAATTGCAAAATGTGTTTCTGGCGTTGCTGGGCCACGTTAGTGCAGGCTGAAGGTAATTTTTGGATTTGCTGGGTTTTGACTATGGGGTTGAGGTTCGACACTGTAATGCTATTGATACCGTTAACCGTGGTTCCCGCACAGTCTGTTGTATTCCAGGTGTTACTGGGAATAAGGAGAAGGGTTTCGTCCAACACAACTGTGTTATTCTTGCAGTGCAGTTTCAAAGTAAGGCAACAGTTTGCCGGGGTGGTTTCATTTCCTTTGACTGAGATGTTAGTTGAATTGTTGCACAGCAGGTACCAGCTTCCTAAACACGTAGTCGAATGCAGAGTTTATGTGAGCAGACGGCAGTGTACCATGTACATTTTTCACCCATTGTATTGGCTCCTAGAAAATCCAGAATAGTCTTATTGATTGGTTTTAGCGGGCAGACAGGGGTAAAAGCCTCAGCTAGGGTGAAGCTTGGCAGAGTCAAGAATACCACTTTCACTGTAATCTTAACGTTGTGGGTCCTACAGGTTGAGACACCCCGGCGATTTCTTCGCTCGTGAGTAGTGGATCCAAGCAGGCCGTTCCTTAATCTCGGTTGCAGTGAAGGTCGTCAGCAACACCTGGAATGGTCCGTTCCGCATTTCTTCCGGTGGGTGACCTGTGAAAACTTTAACATATACCCAATCTCCTGGCTTAAAGGGGTGAATAGGCTGATCTAGGCCCCTAGATCGAGTCCCTAGAACCACCTTTTCAGCTCTGTTCAGTTGTTCTCCTAACACTATCAAATACCGTTGTACGTGACTTTCACCCATTTGTTTTAAGTCTTCTCTCCTGTATTGGACTTGATACGGCTTGCCATACAAAACTTCAAACGGACAAAGTTTTCCTTGGACCTAGGCTTTACCCCAATTCTCAGTAATTCGAGGGGGAGTGCCTGGCACCAATACGAGTTAGCTTCTTGACGTATTTTTGCAATCTGTTGTTTTCTCAGGTGATTCATTTTCTCTTCAGCTGCTGTGCAGGCCGCGTTTTGAGACTTCCCGGCCTTGGTCCCGAGAACTGTAACGTTTTATTCCTTCTGTAGCACCATCTGTAGAAAGAATTGGTAAGGTCTTCCTACCAGTGTCACTCACCTACCAGCTTTCTGTTTTTAAAATACTGAATATCTCTTTGTGAATCCCTGGCGTGATGCGTCACGAGCAGATTCTTGTGGATCTCGAAATGCGGACTAAATCCAGGTTTTAGAGTTTGTCTGCCTTGGTAAATTCTACTAAATCCATTGTCTTCTCTTCTCCTAATGTCCCATTTAACTCGTTCTCTTTTGGTTCGTTTTGTTTCGTGTTTTACCCTTACCTTAGGAAGGAGAGTGCAGGTCAGAAGAGCACCACAGTACCTTCCCGATGTCGTGCCAGAGAGAAGGCGGACGAGACCCACGAACCCCGCATACGTACTACGCAAGACTCACAAACCCTGTAACGTTTCTCAGCGTCCGCACGGGGACAGGGTGGTTCACTTACTGGCACTGAAGTGTTACGAGAAGCCAGAGCTACTTGCTGGCTTGTACAGAGATGGTATCTCCCAAAAGGACAAGAATAGCCTTGGAATGGTCCTGCAGCAGGTGAGAGCAGGGGGTCTGGGCCAGCGTTTTTTCCCTCCTGCTGATCTTTGAATCGTAATTTAGAGGTGTGTTACTCACATTTAAATCAGGATGTACGTCATTTAAATGAGAAAGGAATAAACGGGTAAGGCTCCTTGGTCCAAGTTTGTCAGTCAGCTTCGGCAGATTCCCAAAGGCTAACTGACGATTGAGAGCCTCTTTCTGTGAGTTTTTCTCCAAAACTCTGAACCCACGTCAGGTGACGAGGCCTAGAAGAGCACTTTGGGTGTCAATGATCTCAAGGTTGTCCTGGCCCTTTGTAACTCCTGGAGTATACTTTGTCTTTTTCTGAAGGAAGGTATCACCCCACTTTATTTCCAGAGGTATCCAGCAGTGCATGCGCGTGGCCTTCTCGTGACAATTGTTTAACGAACCTTGTGTCTGCACACCGCAGGGCTCATCTGGGCCTGTGCACCTCTCCTGAACCGTTACAGCACTGCCCCTGGTATTCAGCATACAGCTTGTTTGAGACGAGCGTGGTTACGTTTTTTCCCGGTCGGTAAAACTTCGATATGGCTTGACACCGGTGGGAGAGAGGAATAATTTCTCTTTGGAGTGACAGAAGCAGTTCAGTGCCAGTTAGGTAGCTGCGTACGACTGTCGGGCAGAAAGCTGTGGTTTCTTGTGGCTCAGGCCCTTGCGGAAGAAAAGCAATTCCGCTTGTGTATTTTTAACATTTCCAACCTTGTATAACCTTTTTTAACACCGATGCTCATTCCATGAGAGCCCCATTTGATCTTCACCTCCAAAAAGCCCGAGGACTGGTGCGTGATTTTGTTGTCGGCTTTGGCTGAGCTTGGCAGTACCGACCTTAGCGCTGTAGTTCTTTGCGTTTGGGTATAACGAACATTTGGTTCCTTCCTTGTCTGCCTGCAGGTAGCCACCCTGAATCCGAAGGACGATACATATGCTCTCCAGGATGGTTTATTTCAAGACATTCAGAGAGACTGGCCTGGGTACGATGAAGCAGACAAACAGGCGTTGGAGTTAATACTTTCTAGGTAAGTTCAGTCTCTAAGGGGAGTCAAACGGCCATTTACAAACCTTGTTCTGGGAAATGCACGTCAGGCTCGCCTATAGTTCAAGACCTTTGACGTACACCTTTTTACCTTGTCACCTGAACTCCTGGGTCACCCCTACAGAAAACTAAACTCAGCTCAGCGTGCCCCCAGCACAGGACAGTCGGCATCTCCTGTAACTTCTGAGAAAGACGCTCTGCCAACTGCTCCTCAGGTATTTTTTTTTCGTGTTATTTCCAGTGTTTTAGCACACATCGTAATGGTGTAACAACTGTGATGGGAGGCGCTGATATTGTCTTTAACGCATCAAAACCAAAGGATTGATTTCCAGTTGGATTTTTTATTTATTTTAAGAGGGCTGCACTGTCAAAGGCTGCCAAAAACTCATGGTCATGGGAGCAAAACTTCACTCTGCTCTTGCTCTTAGTACTTTTTTCCAATTGTTAGAGAAACGGCCTTTGAATTCCGACGTTGACAGTCCTGTGATGGACAAAAAGCAGAGGTCCTCCCACTGTGCCACTCAAATCCACCTACCCACCGGTGGCCACTTGCCAGCCTCCAGCGAGAGGCCGCCTCCCTCCCTGTTATCCCTCGCTCCTACTGCTCCTCTGTGGCTGCTTCCCACACTCCTTCCCACTTCCAACCCTCCTCACACGGCCAGCTCCAACTCCTCCAACACCCCTGAGGGCTGGGGCACACAAGACCTGCTGGGGGACCTTAAAAGAGGAGGAACTGCCCAGCTGGAAAAGTTCTCCTGCTCGGATGCACACGAAGGTATTGACACGCAGCTTTCTCTAACGCCTCTATGGGGAACCCTGGGGAAAACCTGTAAAAGCAGGGACTGGAAACGCAAGTGGCCTATTTTCTGACTTGCTTTAGAACATCTCATTTGCCATCATCCCTGCTTTAGGGTCACGACAAAGCAGTATTTTTGTTCCCACGCTGCACTGCAACGTAACTGTTAGTTTAAAAAAACAACCAAAGGAACCCCAAGCAAATGAAGAAACAAACCAGCCCGAACCTCTAAAAGCCTGAAGGTATTCCGCCGGATTCTCGTCGAAACTGAGGTTCATTTTTCAGCACGCTCACTCCGTAGCAGAGAAAGTATTAGAACAAGCACATCTTAAATGGATTGCTGTTGGGCAGCCACTGGTGACGAGGAAGAGCTCGCTCCTTGAGAAACACGAGGAACGGGTTTTTGGTTAGTTGCTTGACTTCCAGGAAGCTGACAGTTCAGTGACAGCAGTGCAGTATGGAACAGGCTTATAATGGCATTGAAAAGCGAAACAGCAACACGCAAAGAACACCTGGAAGGGGTTTTTCGAGCCCGTCAGGATGGTGTTGTTTGGCTGTATGAAAAATCTGTTTATCACAATCGTCAAAATTCTGATTTTCCCTAGGAGTCAAAGAGACTGGCACTGCCTCCGCACATCCTCCGTCAGCGAGCGAGCAAGCAGACTACTTCGTGTGAGTAAAGTAACGCTTCAGAGTCTCTCGCCACTCATTGAAGCAGTTGAAAAATCATCTGTAAAGCCTCCTGTTCAGCTACAAAATTGGAACTGCCCTAACATGTCCTTTCAGAATAATGCCAAGTTCCCTTTGAACAGTGGGCTTTCCCCCACTCTCTTGTCGGAGGCCTTTTTTCAAAAACGTGCAAGTCTGTCCCTTTGTAGAAAGAGGTTACGCTCGACTGGTTTCTCTTCTCGCTGAAGCCGAACCGTTCCTTGGGCCTTCTAGATCTGAATGACGGCTCATGGTTTCCAGGTGCGCTACGGTCTTGGTCTTGGCGCAGCGTCTGAATAGAAACTTTAAAAACGAAAAGAGAAGCTGATTTGGTAGATCTGTGGAGTTACTTAAACACATTCTCTTGGAGCAAGCGTGCTTAGAAGTAGAAGCAGTCAGTCACACAGTTACCTGACTTAGAGCTCAGGTGACGAGGATATTCCCTCTGTCCTTGGTGTAAAACTGCACGTGTGCTCATCTTTCCGCTCGAAAATACACAGCTATCGTCTCGCAGGAGCAGCGCCAGCGCTACGAGGCCGACTTTGCCGCCGAGTTTGGCGAGTACAGACACTTGTATGCTCGCATGCAGAGTGTCACCAAGAAGTTCAAGCAGCTGGGCGCACAACGGAAACTGCTTTCGCCGGGGTCCAGAGAATATCAGGTAAAGAGGGATGAAACTGCAAAGTCTGTGTTACAAACCCGGTGTCCTGCCTTTCCCGCCTGGGCTTCCCTGGTTTGGACACACAAATGCCCAACGTTCGGTATCCAACTTCTTTCAATCTATGGCACCCGGAGGGGTTTGGATTGGCTTTTATTTAGTTTTTGGGCAGCTTGCAAGCGTGTTTGTGAGCAGGAGGGCTATTTTCCCATCCCTGGTACGGCTCAGTCAGGCACAGGGAAACCCTGCGGAACTTGGAGGCGTCCTCAGGCCCTGCCTGGGCTAGCGCTGATGGCTGAAGCTTGAGAAACCCTGTAAAAAGCTGTTCAGCCCTCAGACTCCGGCGGTTGGAGCTGCCTGTGAACGTGCAGCAGCGTGAGCAGCGTCTCAAGGGCAGTCTTCACAGGCACGCTCCCTTTGTTGCCTGTTCACAGGCTGAATTGCAGATCTGGGGTCACTCAGGGGTTTGAGGGTTCGGTTTTGCAGTGCAGGAGAGTGGTGGCTCATGGGTCAGAAACTGTCTTGAGTAAAACCGAGTGCAATTTTAGTGTTTGGAATAAATTTGCTTCTCCTGGTAGTGGAAGAAAGCTCTTCATATTGTCTTGTTGTGTTTTTTTCTTGAAGATCGTTGAGGAGGAAATCTCAGAGGAGTATCGGAATTTACAGCAGGTGTGTGTAACACCGGAGCGACCACTGTCCCTCCCACCAGGCACAGCTGGGAAGAGCTTGTTCCCCCTGCCCTTGATTCCTTCCCCATAGGCACAGGGTGTGCTTCGATGTGCCCCGAGGCCTTCCCTGCTCCATGCCGGACCAGCCCCAGACACAGACCCTTCATGGCTCCCCTCAGGTCTGTCAGCCTCCCCCCTGCGCGGGACCCCAAACGGGACGCAGTGCCGGGACGAGGCCTGATGGGTGCTGAGCGGGGGGATCACCCTCGTGCCGCCTGGCTGGGGGAGAGGGAGAGGAGGAAACGCGCGAGAGGGAGCCAAGTGGTGCTGTGACCCCCGCGGGAGCCCAGGGGCCTGGCCAGCAGTGCTGGGGCGTGGGGGGAGCCTCCAGGGAGGCAGGAGGTGTCACCCTGCCAACCCTCTTGCCGCAGGTGCCTGGAGACGGCTGCCCCGGCCAGAGCGACCTGACAGGGCCCTGGGAAGACACGGCCGAGGCCTCGGTGCCTGGCGGGAAACACCGATGCCCAGCACGAGCCAGGAGATGGGGGGATGGAGTGGGCTGTGGGAACCCCAGACACGTGAGCTGGGGCTGCAGGGCTGCTGGGGCGAGGGTTGCCCATTGTGTTATCACTGATGGGTTGGTTCCGTTGTCGCCGACGGGTGGGCTGTGATGTCACCGAGTGATGGAATGTCTCCAGGCATCAAGTCCCACCCCCACGGCCCGTGCCCTCACTCCAGCTGAGCAGTCTGTGAGGCTGCACTGCTCACAGGAGCCCTGGTGCTTGGGTCCTGATTGTGGAGTTCATCCTTGCGGTTTTCCGCTCGCTACTCCAGAGCAGCGGGAGGACTTTTCCCCGGCCGGCCCTGCCAGCTGCAGGCAGCTGGGGCACCCAAGGGGCACACTCGCAGCAGCAGAGGTGAGCTGGCAGGGGAAAGCCCAACCTGGGCAGCTGGGAGGTTTCCTTCCTGAGGGGCCTGGGCCTTTCTTCCAGTCCCCCCTGGGCCAGTGACTGACTGCGGCCTCTCTCCCCTTTCCAACGCGACATCGGCTGCTGCTGCAGCAGTGAGAGGGAGCGTCCTGACACCCCCAGCTCCCCCCAGCCCACCGCAGCAAGTGGAGAGGATGGCTGCGGAGCTGGACAAATGCTGTCCAATATGCCTGGACACCTGGGAGGAGCCCACCTACACCATACCGTGCCTCCACCGGTTTTGCTATCTGTGCATCTGCCAGTGGGCTGACCTATGGCCCCACTGCCCCCTCTGCAGAAGGAGGCTGACGTCAATCGTGCGCTCGGTGCAGCGCGATCACAGATTTGAGGGGTATGTCATCCCACCACCTGCAGCAACGGGAGCTCCTCGCCATCCAGCCGCCCGCCGCCTCCACCGCCGCACAGCTCTTGGGCTCAGACAACGCTGACGCCACCCCTGGCTGTCACGTTTCCGGGAACACCTAGCGCTGATCCGGCCCGCGATGCTCCGGATGCAACAGAAGCTGCAGCAGCAGATGTTCAGGGCTGGCAGGTTGGCAATAGCAGCAGCACGGGCACTCGTGCTGTCCACCCTGCAGCGCTTTGGCCTGGATGAGGACAGCCTGGTCCGGATGCTGCAGATTGACCTGTGCCAGCACCTGAGGACCTTCGTCCACCGGCTGCTTGACAGCATCGGGGACTGGTGCGGCCGTGAGGCCCGACGCTGGATGGGTCTGGGGGACCCTCGTGATACCGAGGAGCGGGAGATCAGCCCCGCGGCTCGTCCCAGTCCTGCCGCCTCTGAAGGGGATGCTGCTGCACTCAACCCAGCCCCCTCCCACCATGCCGACAGGCAGGAGGCAGAAGAGGTTGTGCCCAGCACCTCATCAGCTGCCCCACAGGGGGATCCCGGTAGCCCCTCCCCTGCCCCCGAACCCACCCGCAGGGAGCAGGAAGAGCCTCAGGACCACCCAGACGAGGCTGTGCCTGGGCCCTCCATGCTCAGCCAGGGCAGACAACGCTCCCCGCAGGGACCCCGGCGAGCCCCAAAGAGGAGGGCCGATGGCCAGGAGGCCACTTCCCTGCCGAAAAAGAGGCCAGCCCATCGGCAGGAAGAGCCGCAGGACCACCCGGATGCGGCTGTGCCTGGGCCCTCCACGCCCAACCAGGGCAGACAACGCTCCCCACGGGGACGCCGGCAAGCCCCAAAGAGGCGAGCTGGCGGCCAGGAGGCCGCTTCCCTGCCAAACGCGGCCAGCCCGCCGGCAACGGTAGGAGGCTTCCCCAGGAGCTGGTGAAACCACCACCGGACCAGCAGCTGGGACACCTGCCAGCCCCCATGGGGACCAGGAGGCTCACATCTTTAGACTGTCTCGAACGATTAAATAAACCAGGAAGTGTGCAAGAACTACAGACATAGCCTTGGCATTTCTGACAGTGTAGCTGGCGTTGCTATCCCCCCCACGTGTTTCTCCCATGGCCAGGCATGGCTAACAGAGGACTCGGTCCATGCTTTCGCCAGAGGTGGAAGCGAGGATGACTATCCCGCAGTGCCTCAGCCCATCCTCTTGCCTTCCTGGCAGATGGGGTGCAACGCCTGGCCCTCTCTAGTCTTTGGTACCTCCCCAAGGCTTCACTTAGATTCTGTGAAAGTGTAAGCGGAACAAAACTCTGAAGCACTGTGGGAAATGAGTTTCGTCCTACTTGGCAGCTGCCATACAAAGTTAGCTACAATAAAGTGTCACTTGCAGGTGTTCAGTAGGGCGTTTCCTTAGGATTGCCAAAGACCTGGAGTCAGTGCAGCTCTTTCTACCTGCAGTCCACACCTGGGCTGAGGTCTCTGGAACCTACTGCTGCAGAAATGAAATCCGTTGTGGAAGTGGACTGTAAAGTCTGTCGTACTGAGACCACAGTGCTTTTAGAGAAGTCACATGCTGCTTGCACCCTGGACTCTGGAATTCCAGGCTTTTTTTCCCAGCAGGCTCCCCTTGCACAGAAGCGGTGGACTCTTTCTACCTGCCACTTTTCCTGAGGGGGCTGGTTTGACTTGCCCTTGTTGGCCTTTGCCTGTCAGGTGTTACCCTGAATCGATGTCAAGGACACCCCTTCCCTTCCAGCCTCTCCCATGGCCACATGATTAACCAGCCAACACCCGCCAAAAGTGGTGGTTTTCTGCGATTTCTGGACCTTTCTTTTCAGCTTTTTTCCCCGTGTTGAAGCTGTCCCTGCCTTAAAGAAAAATAATTGTTCTGGGGTGATCTTGCGTTTAGAAGCCTGTCTTTCATTTGCCTTCCTAAGACCCTAGTCAAGTGGAAGGGGCTGGACGCACGCTTGAAAACACAGGACAATTTAACTTTCTCCTTTCTCATACACATTGCGCTAACACCGATATTTAAAAAGAGGTTCACAGCAACGTGGAAGTGGGTCTTGGTGGACCCCCCCATCACTTTTTCTCAGTGTTCTCTCTTCATCAGGGGTGTCTAATGGCATAGCCTCATTTCTCATCTCTCCCACCCTTTCCCAGCAGTGCTGTGGGCATCCTTTCCCGCATGTCCAACCTTGAGCAGAATGCAGCATCCCAGCTTTAACATTCATGGTTTTCCTGGTTTTCTGGTGCGTGATTGGAGACTTCCATCCAGAGTACCTGCCGTCTAAGAGCCCTCGGTGTAACTGCCTTTAAACGACGCCAAGCAGGGGTGGTTTGTTTGACAGTTCTTCCAAGAGTATACATTGATGCAGCTTTACTGAGAGCTACAGAGCTAAACTGAGCAGCAGGAGCTGTAGCTCGGGACAGCACGCATGGTGTGGTACAGATGTGAATGATACCTCAAGAGTTCCTGTGTCACTCCCCGACTTGTAGCACCAAGAATACCTGTGGAGGAAACAAAACTCACCATAACAATCTAACTGTAACACCGTTATACAATCCCCATATTGTGTTAGAACTATATTATACAATAACAACAAGAACTATAGCAAAGTTATCCCTCTTCCTATGGTGGTGGCGGTGGAAAGCTCAAGCTTAGATTTCAGGCACCTGAGATGCCATCATTCAACCTGGCAATGAGGTCAGCAAAGCCCTTGGTGAAAAAAATGAAGTCAGAATTCTCGTAGTTTTAGAAGCAAGAGGAAAGCTTTTGGCGGGAAGAAAACGTCACTAGGATTTTAGAGCAAACCATCAGGAAATGGATACAGAATTTTTATTCTTCATCAATCCCCTCCTACCTGGAAAGAGCGTAAAGCCAAAATCCGGGATATCATTTCCGAGGAGAAAACGAAAACTGCATTCTTGCAGCTCACAAGCCGTTGCTAAAAGAAACGTTACCACCAGATGACAGCAAATAAATACTCGTTTTCTGTGACATTGTCTTGCCTGTGCTCAGTGACTCGAAGGCAAAAGGAGGCAAAGAAATGCTGTGTTAAAGGAGGAGCTGGGCTCAACGGCCATTTGGAAACAACTCCTGTTGCCCCTGCAAACACCAGCAGAGTTCTTCGTGGAGTCAAGAGCACTTGCTGGGCTGTAAATGCTTTGTTTCGGCCCGAGTAGCCTGATGTTTTCTAGTGCTCCCTGTTTTCAGGAAGAAGCAGCAGTGTGGGGAGCTCAGTCTGCCAGAGGGAGACGACAGTCCTTCCTGGGGCCTCCTTTGGCTGCCCAGGATGGCTAGGAACGTCTCCAAGGGCAGAAATCCTGGCGTTTCCAGCCTTTCCAGAAGGAGGAGGCTCCTCGCCTCAGTTCACAGCCCACACTAAATTGCCTCGTGCGTTAAGGCTAAGGGAACTGTTTGAAAGATCTCCAGGACATCAAGTGGCAGAGAGATTTTGTCAGAATTGCTCGCCTGTTGCCCTCGTTCTGATCCAAAGAGGAGCCCCGCGCGCGCCGGGGCCGCCCCGCGCCCTTCAGGTGTCCGCGGGCGGCCGCGGGCGGCAGCCGCGTCCCGTCGCCCGGGGCAACGGCGGGGCCGTTGGCAGACGCTGTGGCGAGGACGCGCTGTGCGGGGCTGCCGAGCAGAGCGGAGCGGGGCCGAGCGGGACCGAGCGGAGCCGAGTGGGGCCGAGCGGGACCGAGAGGAGCGGAGCAGAGCGGGGCCGAGCGGGACCGAGCGGAGCCGAGTGGAGCGGAGAGGAGCAGAGCGGGGCTGAGCCGAGCGGAGCCGAGTGGAGCCGAGCGGGGCCGAGCCGAGCCTCACGTCGCGCCTCCGGTGAGCCAGACAACGCCTGGGCTCCTGCGCTCTCTCTCCCGGCCGTCTTTGGCTGTTCTCGGCTGGCCACGCCGTCGCCCCAGACCTCCAGAGCCACCGAGGCCAGCGAAGGAGGATGTTCAGCCTAACGGCTGGCTGCTGCGGCCTGTTCAGGCGGTGGCAGGAACCTGCCAGGAAGGTGACGCTGGTGATGCTGGGCCTGGATGGTGCTGGCAAGACTGTTGTAGTCCACACAATTCAAGGCAAGTCGACTAAAGATGTGCCTCCAACAGCTGGCTTTTCCCAGATCCACCCGCAAAAGGGACACTTTGAAATCACCCTCTTTGATTTAGGGAGTGGAAAAGAAACGCGAACTCTCTGGAGGAAATACTACGCTGAGTGCTATGGGGGCATATTTGTCGTGGATTCTAGTGATGTTTCAAGAATGGAAGAAACCAAGGAAGCCATGAGAGAAGTTTTAAAGAGCCCCGAGCTAGCAGGAAAACCCATGTTGGTCCTGGCAAATAAGCAGGACAGAGAAGAAGCTCTGCCAGTAGCAGATCTCCTCCACTGCTTATCGCTGGAGAAGACGGTCAGTGAGTCCAAGTGTCCGGCCCAAATTGAACCGTGCTCAGCCACCATGGGCTGGGGGAAAAAAATCAATAGATCCATCCAAAAGGGTTTGTCCTGGCTTCTACAAAACATAGAGGAAGATTTTGACACCCTAGAGGAGCGCATCAAGAGAGACAGCGCGGAACACAAAGCGCATGAAGAAAACCAGAAACAAGAATGGGCTGAGAGAGTGAGAAGGATAAGAGAAAGAAGAGAAAGAGAAGGTGGAAGAAGTGACAGAGAAGAAGGAAGAAGGGACAGAGGAGAAAAAAACGACAGAGAAGAAGGAAGAAGTGACAGAGTAGGAGGGAGAGACAGAGAAGAAAAAATTACAGAGAAGAAGGAAGAAGCGAAAGAGAAGAAACAAGCCAAAAAGAAGAAGGAAGAAGCGAAAGAGAAGAAACAAGGCAAGAAGAAGAAGGAAGAAGCGAAAGAGAAGAAGAAACAAACCAAAAAGAGGAAGGAAGAAGTGACAGAGAAGAAGAAACAAGCCAAAAAGAAGAAGGAAGAAGCAAAAGAGAAGAAGGAAAAAACGACAGAGGAGAAGGAAGAAGCAACAGAGAAGAAAAAAGCGAAAGAGAAGGAGGAAGAGACAGAGAAGCAAAAAACGACAGAGAAGAAGGAAGAAGTGACAGAGAAGAAGGAAAAAACAACAGAGAAGAAGGAAGAAGCGACAGAGTAGGAGGGAGAGAGAGAGAAGAAAAAAATTACAGAGAAGAAGGAAGAAGTGAAAGAGAAGAAGAAACAAGCCAAAAAGAAGTAGGAAGAAGCAAAGGAGAAGAAGGAAGAAGTGAAAGAGAAGAAGAAAAAAGTGAAAGAGGAGGAGGAAGAGACAGAGAAGGAGCAAAAAGCAAAAGTGAAGACGGAAGAAGCAAAAGAGAAAAGAAAAAAAGTCCAATCCTAAGATTAAGAACGGGCTGCAGAGTCGAGAACACTGCAGAACCCATCCCTCTTACACCACCAGCAGCTCTTCTGCCACAGAACTGGCTTCTGTGCCTTTCACGAGAATCAAGCGCAGCCACAGCGTGTTTTGTCTGCCTTCATTTTCCTTCAGTTGCCTGGGGAACCCCGTACACACTCCATCCACTTGGAGAACTTGAGCCACATTGTGCACGCACAGAGGGAGAAGGCGACAAACAACAGCCAGATGAAGAGATTTCTAGGGAAGGCCTCTGCCCACTCTGACTGTAAGCCAGTGACTCCCCAGTGATACCCGTGGTGTCTGGATCACAAATAGCATTTTAAAGAAACATTTAAAAAAACTCCTATCAGAAACTTCTTGTTCTTGGAGAAAAATTTTCAAAACTACTTTTCTTTCTTTTTTTTTCAAGGGCTTGTTGTGAAATACCTCGGTGACAATAAAATATGGAGTTTGTTCTGTTGCACTTCTTTGAACCGACTGTCATTTACTGTCATCACCAGCTCTTCTTCAGGCTTCAGAATGATGAAATGGAGACAGGTCCGTGTGTCCGTGGCTGCTCATATGGACACGGTAGGGAGTATTTATTGGGTTGACTTGTGAACACACCCAGCTGTAAACCTGAAACGCCCTTCAAGATCACCCAATCCTGGGTTGTGTGTTCACATCAAGAGAGGAGAAGGGGTAATGGGTTTAAACTGAAAGCGGGGACATTTAGATTGGATATCAGGAAGAAATTCTTCCTGGAGAGGGTGGTGAAGCACTGGAACAGGTTTCCCAGAGAAGCTGTGGATGCCCCATCCCTGGCTGTCTTCAAGGCCAGGCTGGATGAGGCTTTGAGCAACCTGGTCTAGTGGAAGGTGTCTCTGCGCACGGCAGGGGGGGTTGGAGCTAGATGATCTTTAAGGTCCCTTCCAGCCCAAACCCCTCTGATTCTTTGATTCAGTTGGCGAGGTGAAAACCACTGTTATTCAGCACCACCAATACTGTGTCATAGGATCATAAATATGGAACCAGCACTGTGAATTAATTTTAAAAATTACTGTCTTGGTAGCCAAAAAACTTGGCAGGAAAAACATGTCATAGGTTCTTCGGGTAAAAATCCACAGTTACATGAAACCTCATCTCACTTTCCTGCATGGTACAGGAAAGCCATGTTTCACTCTGTAGCTCCAGGAATACGATACCAAGGAATCCGAACCACAAAGTATATTTTACAAGGACATCCTACTTTGATTTAAGGACCTCGGGTAACCGAGACTCCAGATTGCTTCAAATTGTTAATATCTGAAAGAAAGCTTTGCACTGGGCTGACTCTGTCTAGATCCAGCTGTAGTCTTCAGCTCTGGTTGTGACCTCTCCTGCTAGAGGAAGAACACTTTAACCTGTGAAAAGTCTTTCACAGTGGTGAGTAACTGACAGATACAGCAGACAAAGGGAAAAAAGAGCATAGCATTAGAAGGCAAAAGCAAACTAAACATACAAAGCACGAGCCTTCAGGTGATTCTGCTAGCTAGAGGCTACTTCTAGAGCTGCGAATCCTCTCAGTTCCTAGCAGAAAGAAAACAGAGACGAGCAATCTCCACTTTCTCAAAGGGCAAAAAATGCTCATTTCTTCAGCGGCTTAAAGTTTCCCAAGGCATGTTTTAGCACCAACAGACAGAAACAATTTAACTTTCATGTCTCCTTTGAAAAGTCTGTTTGTTTTGTGCTCTCTTCTGAAACACACAGATTCAAGAAGACAAGCTGGTTTTAAAAACAGGCACCTGCTAAGAGTGCCACTAAGAAAATTGCGCAGTTACAGTGAATTAAGCCACTGCAATGCAGACCACCGTTTCAGCCAGCCCAGTTGAAAGTATTCTCTTTTCCAGCCACGCATTCTTGCTCATCAGCTGAGGCTGATGCTCTTACCAGTCAATGCAAACTCCATCTTCTCCAGCCTAGTGCCAGACCTGGCTGCTGTTGAGGACAACCTGACCTAACTGGTTTGACCTGGCACTGAAATGGTTTAGGCAGCGCTGGCTGGAGCCCTCCTGCAGGGAAGAAGGGCATCTCCAGGAGAGCAGCAGTTAACTATTCGAATCATGACAGCTTTTTTTTTTTCCCCCAAAGAAAGTGAAAGGAAAATAAAATGCCTTCAGGAAAAAGGGGGAGTCCCGCTGGGGCACAAGGCCAGCCCTTCCACTCAAAGGCTGCGCTGCTCTGCCCAGTTGTTGATCTCAGGGTTTAGCTGTACAACAACCTGGCCCCCTCATCCTCGCAGCAGCAGAGGTGAGCTGGGAGGGAAAAGGCCAAACTGGAGACTTCCAAGGTTTCCTTCCTGAGCGGCCTGGGCCATTGGATGGGCCAGGGGAACCCTCGTGATACCGAGGAGTGGGAGAGCAGCCCCGCAGCTCGCCCGGAACGTGCTACAACCAAAGGGGATGCTGCTTCACCCAACCCAGCACCCTTCAATCATGCTGACAGACATGAGGCAGAAGAGGTCCCCAGCACCTCATCAGCTGCCTTTCAGGGGGGTCCCAGCAGCCCCTCCCCTGCCCCCAATCCACTGTCTCTCCCCATCCTACCAGGCACAGCTGGGAAGAGCTTGTTCCCCCTGCCCTTGATTCCTTCCCCATAGGCACAGGGTGTGCTTCGATGTGCCCCGAGGCCTTCCCTGCTCCGTGCCGGACCAGCCCCAGACACAGACCCTTCATGGCTCCCCTCAGCCCCTCAGGTCTGTCAGCCTCCCCCCTGCGCGGGACCCCAAACGGGACGCAGTGCCGGGACGAGGCCTGATGGGTGCTGAGCGGGGGGATCACCCTCGTGCCGCCTGGCTGGGGGAGAGGGAGAGGAGGAAACGCGCGAGAGGGAGCCAAGTGGTGCTGTGACCCCCGCGGGAGCCCAGGGGCCTGGCCAGCAGTGCTGGGGCGTGGGGGGAGCCTCCAGGGAGGCAGGAGGTGTCACCCTGCCAACCCTCTTGCCGCAGGTGCCTGGAGACGGCTGCCCCGGCCAGAGCGACCTGACAGGGCCCTGGGAAGACACGGCCGAGGCCTCGGTGCCTGGCGGGAAACACCGATGCCCAGCACGAGCCAGGAGATGGGGGGATGGAGTGGGCTGTGGGAACCCCAGACACGTGAGCTGGGGCTGCAGGGCTGCTGGGGCGAGGGTGGCCCATTGTGATATCACTGATGGGTTGGTTCCGTTGTCGCCGACGGGTGGGCTGTGATGTCACCGAGCGATGGAATGTCTCCAGGCATCAAGTCCCACCCCCACGGCCCGTGCCCTCACTCCAGCTGAGCAGTCTGCGAGGCTGCACTGCTCACAGGAGCCCTGGTGCTTGGGTCCTGATTGTGGAGTTCATCCTTGCGGTTTTCCGCTCGCTACTCCAGAGCAGCGGGAGGACTTTCCCCGGCCGGACCTGCCAGCTGCAGGCAGCCGGGGCACCCAAGGGGCACACTCGCAGCAGCAGAGGTGAGCTGGCAGGGGAAAGCCCAACCTGGGCAGCTGGGAGGTTTCCTTCCTGAGGGGCCTGGGCCTTTCTTCCAGTCCCCCCTGGGCCAGTGACTGACTGCGGCCTCTCTCCCCTTTCCAACGCGACATCGGCTGCTGCTGCAGCAGTGAGAGGGAGCGTCCTGACACCCCCAGCTCCCCCCAGCCCACCGCAGCAAGTGGAGAGGATGGCTGCGGAGCTGGACAAATGCTGTCCAATATGCCTGGACACCTGGGAGGAGCCCACCTACACCATACCGTGCCTCCACCGGTTTTGCTATCTGTGCATCTGCCAGTGGGCTGACCTATGGCCCCACTGCCCCCTCTGCAGAAGGAGGCTGACGTCAATCGTGCGCTCGGTGCCGCGCGGTCACAGATTTGAGGGGTATGTCATCCCACCACCTGCAGCAACGGGAGCTCCTCGCCATCCAGCCGCCCGCCGCCTCCACCGCCGCACAGCTCTTGTGCTCAGACAACGCCGACGCCACCCCTGGCTGTCACGTTTCCGGGAACACCTAGCGCTGATCCGGCCCGCGATGCTCCGGATGCGACAGAAGCTGCAGCAGCAGATGTTCAGGGCTGGCAGGTTGGCAATAGCAGCAGCACGGGCACTCGTGCTGTCCACCCTGCAGCGCTTTGGCCTGGATGAGGACAGCCTGGTCCGGATGCTGCAGATTGACCTGTGCCAGCACCTGAGGACCTTCGTCCACCGGCTGCTTGACAGCATTGGGGACTGGTGCGGCCGTGAGGCCCGACGCTGGATGGGTCTGGGGGACCCTCGTGATACCGAGGAGCGGGAGATCAGCCCCGCGGCTCGTCCCAGTCCTGCCGCCTCTGAAGGGGATGCTGCTGCACTCAACCCAGCCCCCTCCCACCATGCCGACAGGCAGGAGGCAGAAGAGGTTGTGCCCAGCACCTCATCAGCTGCCCCACAGGGGGATCCCGGTAGCCCCTCCCCTGCCCCCGAACCCACCCGCAGGGAGCAGGAAGAGCCTCAGGACCACCCAGACGAGGCTGTGCCTGGGCCCTCCATGCCCAGCCAGGGCAGACAACGCTCCCCGCAGGGACCCCGGCGAGCCCCAAAGAGGAGGGCCGATGGCCAGGAGGCCACTTCCCTGCCGAAAAAGAGGCCAGCCCATCGGCAGGAAGAGCCGCAGGACCACCCGGATGCGGCTGTGCCTGGGCCCTCCACGCCCAACCAGGGCAGACAACGCTCCCCACGGGGACGCCGGCAAGCCCCAAAGAGGAGGGCCGATGGCCAGGAGGCCACTTCCCTGCCGAAAAAGAGGCCAGCCCATCGGCAGGAAGAGCCGCAGGACCACCCGGATGCGGCTGTGCCTGGGCCCTCCACGCCCAGCCAGGGCAGACAACGCTCCCCACGGGGACGCCGGCAAGCCCCAAAGAGGCGGGCTGGCGGCCAGGAGGCCGCTTCCCTGCCAAACAAGAGGCCAGCCCACCGGCAACGGTAGGAGGCTTCCCCAGGAGCTGGTGAAACCACCACCGGACCAGCAGCTGGGACACCTGCCAGCCCCCATGGGGACCAGGAGGCTCACATCTTTAGACTGTCTCGAACGATTAAATAAACCAGGAAGTGTGCAAGAACTACAGACATAGCCTTGGCATTTCTGACAGTGTAGCTGGCGTTGCTAT
Source organism: Rhynochetos jubatus (assembly GCA_027574665.1). Classification (NCBI taxonomy): domain Eukaryota; kingdom Metazoa; phylum Chordata; class Aves; order Eurypygiformes; family Rhynochetidae; genus Rhynochetos; species Rhynochetos jubatus. The sequence goes on from CM050690.1 coordinate 53,872,138, forward strand.
CCCCCCCACGTGTTTCTCCCATGGCCAGGCATGGCTAACAGAGGACTCGGTCCATGCTTTCGCCAGAGGTGGAAGCGAGGATGACTATCCCGCAGTGCCTCAGCCCATCCTCTTGCCTTCCTGGCAGATGGGGTGCACCGCCTGGCCCTCTCTAGTCTTTGGTACCTCCCCAAGGCTTCACAGTCTTCCAAAGATGACAGAGGGTGGCCTGGCCGTCACACCAGCCAGCTCGCTTGGCACCCTCAGACAAATCCCGTCGGGGTCCTGGGGCTTGTACAGGGCAGGATTTCTTAGGAGACCCCCAAGCTGCACGTCCTCTGATGCTGGGATTCCTCCGCTCCTTGATCCCTGCCTCGGGGATGACACACCTGGGGGCAGTGGCAGTGGAGGCTGAGATGGAGAAGGCCCGCAGTACCTCAGACGGTATTGTCTCTGTTGCTGAAAACCTGGAGGTTTTTTCCTTAGAATAAAGATGAGCAGGAACAGCGTCTGTAGTTCCTAGACACCTGAAGAAACCAACAAGGCCACTTCTTTTCGGAGCAGCTTCCCCCACTGGATGTGAGGAAAAGAAGTGAATGCCATGGCCACAAGGTCCTTTCGTTTGTCTGGGACTAGTGAGTCAGCATATACAGACCAGCACGTCTTCTAAATAAGGCTCCTCAACGATCACTGAAGGAGACAATGGAGGGCAGACAACGGAGAGGGGATGCACTTGCCAATTCCCTAGCCTCTCTGCTTTTATTTTGTGGGTGGGTTTCTGCTGGGAGTAATACTGGTAGGATATTCTCCAGGGCTTAGCATAAAAAGAAACTGTACATCAATCTCCATTAATCAAAAGCGGAGTGAGTTTATCTATTTGTTTGCTCTCACCAAGTGACAGACTAAACCCCATCAGGGCCGATGCAGCCAGGAGCGTGAGCTCATATAGGCTATGCAAGCCAAGCCCCAAGGTAAACACTATTAAAACGTTCTGACCTCCCGTGCAAGTGTGCAGTGTGACCCACAAACACGTATGTGAAGAGACTATGGTTAAAAATCACGATAGCTGAACCAGCACTGAGCTTACACCCCTTACACTTGTACTGCAGTCCTGACATCCTTCAGGCAGGAACTCGAAGCATCCATGTAAAAATGCCCTTCTCCCCTCGCTTGAACCATATTTTGAAAGAGGTGCCTCACACCTTACGCCTCAGCTCTCTCTCTACAAATGATGAGTGTGTCAGCGACTGCCAGACACGCAGCGCTCTAGCAAAGAACGCATCGTTCTCTAATGCCTACTGCGAGTCGGCCACAGCTCCCACCCCGCACTGTGCACACGCACATCATACAATTCCACTGTCATTACGGCTGAGAGGTTCGTGTACGTCGATTGCACAGATCAGAATTTTTGTGCTTTGGCAGAATTCTAGAGAAGTAGATGTTATTCTTATTCCTTGCTCTTGGTTCTTCAGTGCAAACTCTGAACGGGGAAACACTCTCTGTAAGGCTCGTAAAATCCTTGCCGGTGTGTTTCCCAGCAGTGGTTTCCAAAGAGGGGCTAGCGGTCGCCCAGGTGAAGACACAACCCTCCGTGAAGCTGGAACGAACTTCTGCACAGCCATCACAAAATCCTGTGCTGTTGTTTTCCTAGAGGCCACATTTAACTGCAGTTTTGCGTTACTTTGGTAGATCTGAGGGGAGCAGCGGTGCAAAGCACAACGGGCAGCTTCAGCACGCAAGGATTTAAAATCAGCACCGCAGCCTCCTAATAAACAAAAGAAGAACCAAAGGTTACGTGCATCTCAAGCAACACAGAAGTCAAGGCCAAGATTTGCAAGGTGCAACGCTGAAAGACTTGGGATGCAGCCAAAAATCAACAGGTGAAGAGAGAACTTCAGAGACAGCACCACATCGAAGGTTTGTTGCGTGGCTCGTAGCCAGACAACTCGCACTTATGAAGCTGCCTCCTAATCACAACTTTGTTCCAGCGGAAGACGCCCCAAACCCATTCCGTATTCTGAGAGACAAAACAAAAAGAAAAAAGCATCTCACTTTCTTTGTTCCCAGGGCGTGCCTGCTGCCTCCCTGCCTGGCTCTGCAGCAAGGCACAGGAGCTCGGGCACTGCCCGGAACAAGCTCAGACGCCTCAGGGCTCAGGCACACGCAGTAACTCACCCTGTGCTCCAGCTTAGCAACACAGTTTTCAGCTAGCTCGTCAAGAAAGCTGTCCAATGGCTGAGGGGTCCAGTCTCGTGTGTGAACCTTGAAAATCTCTTTTCTAGCCTGGAAACAAAACAGTTGCAGTTTAGTTTGGCCTAAGTCTTCTCTTTGGGGTTTAGTGCACTTTGACTCGCCTTCAACCCGATCAGCACTTTTTCCACAAAGGGCTACTGAAAGTGACAGCATGCGGGTTCCAGTTTTGCACAGTATCTTCCCCCCCAGTGTTTTTTCGTTGCTCTGTACCTAGTTTTTCATTGCTTAGCGACTGCCACTGGACTAGAAGCTTCCCAAGCCCTGCACCTGGGCAATGTACTTCACGTCTTTGTCCAACTCCCCGTTCAGAAGTACCAGGAAGAACGACAGATCCCAAAACACTTATGGGTATCTCCCAGAATACCCAGCCAGGGAAAAATCCAGGAGAGTGGTACATCCACTACCCATTCATAAACCAAGCATGGAGAGCGCACTTCAGGAGAAAGTACCCCAATGGATTGAATAAGTAAGCCAACGTGAACCCCTGGGGGAATGAAAAATTGTAATTTGCTCCAGCACCAGCCTTGATAAAAGCTTCTGTCAGCAAAAAGGAATTCTTGTCTGCACACCAACTGTTTCCTTTTCAAGACGAGACAGCAGTAACTCACAGCTCATTTTGACATTCATTCTTAAACATTTCAGGGACTAGCAGCATCCCATTTTCTTTGCTAGTCCTAGTGAAACCAAAACTAGTTACAGATCTAACTACTTGGTGAAATCACCTTAATCGTATCTCGTCAGTACCAGACCTGCCCGCCACAGCACAACAGTCTCTCCAGATATCCCTCTTTTGTCCAAGCTGTCCAGTACTGATTTTGACTTTAACTGCTCCGTGATACCGCACTGCTACGTGCTTTTGTTATAAAGATGGACTTTGCCACGTTAGCGTTAAGGTTGACTTTAAGCTCTGACCTCTGTTTGGCAAGGAGAAGACGAACTCTCCATCAAAGCGCCCAGGTCTTCGTAAAGCTGGATCGACAGAATCCAGTCTGTTGGTGGCTCCCCTTACCACAACTTCTCCTCTGCTGTTTTAGCCATCCGGAAGTTTCAGAAGTGTTGCTACAACAGAGCTGACAGAAAAACAGAGTTCTCATTAATTTTAGTAAATTCTGTTACGTTCTACATGACCGTTTCTCCAGCAACCACTCAAAAAGGACAAGCTTTTACTGAGGAGATGCTGATCAGTGAAAGACTCATTTAAAGCCGTAAAGAAGTAGCTAAGGTAACACAGACCTCGTGCTGCTACCAAGCTTAGTGAATTGCTTTCAGTTACCGTTTCAACGCAATCAGAAATTTAGTAGCCCTGAACTACTAGTTGACAGGAGACACGACTGCCTCACAGAACGTTACATAGGTTGTGGTCGTCTTTTCACAAAGCTCAAGCAGATTCTGCGGAGAAACAAAACAGGTACTACCTATGGGCTCGGGCTTGTTTACAGGAACATACAGGAGCAAGACCATCAGTGTCACCAGTGAAAACAACTGAAGGTCACATCTGGTGGGCCTAAAACGGAAACACAGGAAAAGCGACAGAAGTCAACCAGCATTATTTTAAAGAGAAAATGCCTGAAAAACGTCATGACTGGAAAGTCCCCGTGTCCTGGTTTGTATCAGGACCAGCCGTTCTACCACTCCGCCCCCCGCCCCCCCACCCCCTGGTGAGGAAAGGATCGGAGGAACAAACCGAGGAAAAGCCCGTAGGAGTTGAGATAAGAACTATTTAATTATATAAATGAAACTCAGGGAGTTACTAACAATGCTAGTGCTAACGAGTAATTTAAGGAGCGGAGAAAAGAGGTAGAACAAATGATACAGGATCCCACGCTGAGAAGGGAAAAAAGAAAGAAAACCCACCCGAAGGGAGCAAACCCCCCACGAAACCGCCCGGGGCCCGAGAGAGTAAGAGAGAGGAACAAAAACTTCCAAACCCCGACTCCTAGACCGAGCTGCCTGGCAAGACGCTGGCTCTGCCCGGAGCACCCACCACTCGCCACGAGGTCCCACAACAAACAAACCCCCAGCCCCCTCGGCCGGAGGCCCCCTCAGACCCTGCCCCTTCCCAGGGCCGTGCCCAACCACAAGCCTTTCCACCCACCTCCCCACCCCCTCCCCGCCGCTCCGGCAGTGCCGCGGGCCCGGGGCTGGCACCACCTCTCCAGCTGGACATGTTCTGGGGTGAAGCGAAACATAGACTGGCTGGTGCAAAGCTAAGACCCCCCGGAAGTCCATTTTTCAGAGCAGCATCAGGGATCTCGACTAATGGAGCGAACGGAGTGCATGGCACGAGTAAGAGAAGACAGCATCCTGTGCCAACCCACTGAGACTGGCTGACAGGAAACAAATCACACCGTCAGTTTTTACAGCCATTTGGCAACCACCAAGAGCAGAGCTGGGACTGAATTCAATTACAGGCGCTGGAAGCAAGCTTCTAGTAGGAATTTCAATGACCATAGTTCCAGCCTGCATCTGCTTCCTTCTGATCTAAAGCCACCATCTCTTGCCTCTTGCAACCTTGACTGTGGCCAGGTTCTTGGGTTGTGGTTTTTGTTGCTGGTTGGTTGGTTTGGGGTTGGTTTTTCCAGTAGGTTTTGGGGGTTTTTTGTTTTCAGGTTGGGGGTTGCTTTGTGAGGTTCTGTCATTTGTTAACTTTTCCCAGTACATCTCAAGATTTCAAGCCCTGAAAAAACTACCAAAAAAAGAAACACTGACAATCCCATCTCCATGGAAGGAATTGACAAAACAGAAATGGAGCGAGTTTTCCTGAAAAATACCGACCACGGAAAATTACAGTTCCAGCTCGGACAGAACACACAGCACGTTTCAACCTTACTTGATCAAATAACGAACAAAGCTGCTGTTCAGATTCCAGAGAGCACCCCCCACCCACCCCCACTCCCCCCCTCCATTTGCTCAGGCTTTCCTCATAAAAAAAGGCTGCTTTCCTGTCACCTTGGCTACACTCATTAGCAAGTGCCTGACAGAGTTCTGCTGGAAAGCTACAGAGTCAGTAGGTTTAAATTGGATATCAGGAAGAAATTCTTCCCACAGCGGGTGCTGAGCCACTGGAACAGGTTGCCCAGAGAAGCTGTGGATGCCCCCTCCCTGGAAGCGTTCAAGGCCAGCTTGGATGAGGCTTTGAGCAACCTGCTCTAGGGGAGGGTGTCTCTGCCCACGGCAGGCGGCTTGGAACTAGATGACCATTAAGGTCCTGCCAGCCCAAACCATTCCATGTTCCCTCCGAGGCAGGGCTCCCCTGAAGAACAGACCACTTCTGAACTGGGTCTGGCCTGTCTTTATTTGTCGTGGAAATGCAGGACACCCTGTGGAGAAGAGCCAGGCTTGGAAAGAGCAGAGAAGAGTTTTAGCTTTTGAAGGCTACACTGAAAACCATGAAGTTCTCAGTGTGAAAGGGTTCAGTCATTAAAGTAGATACACTTTACTGTTCTGTATAGAAAATCCAGAGAGCATGGACTGCTTCACGTCCCCTATACTCATCCAGGTGGTTGCTTTTCTACTAGAAAATTGGATTAAAATGACACAAAGCTTCAGTAGAATTTTAAACCTTGTAGGTTACGCACATATGGGCTTTAATTAAGCACAAGTTAGTCCTGGCGTCTAACCAGAGCTTTGCTTTTAAAGCATCCCAAGTAGCACCTATTGTAGGGAAAACTGTCGATTGACGCTCGCGGCTGATTACTGCTTCTATACTTCTACAAAGAAAGTAGCTTTGGAAAAAGAGATATGTGATTTGCAGGGTAAAATAGTTCTGTTGCAGTGTCAGAATCACCTGCTGGCAAACAAATGAGACACATACCAGACCGTGGCACAAAGAGGGTTGCTCAGTAGAAATACAGAAAGCGGTGGGGGAGAGTGAATAGGAAGAAGGTGGATGCCGTGATTGCCGAGGCAGGTACACGGTGGGATCCAGAGAAATGGGACGGGGCTATCTGGGCTTTGACTCATTCAGATAGTAGTACAGGCAAAGAATCCTCCTCCAAGGACATGGAAGTAAAGCCCCTTGTTAGAAGAAAGTTAGAGTGAGGAATAGATGGGCAGCATTGGAGGCTAGATGTAATAGAGGATTTTACTCAAAATGAAATTACAGGTATGACTGAGCGGTTTCAGCAAAAGTCTGGGGAATGGCTGCTTGCATGGGTGGTAAGATCGTGTAGTTTAGGGGCATCAGGAGTTACCCGAGATGAAGTAGATATAGCACAAATGTGAGATGTTGAGCTCTGACTCGTTTGTGCAGGATGCTTTTCGCTATCATCACCGGGCAGACACCAGCTTGTTAGCCTTAGCAGCTGCAGGCTGCAATGGCAAGTGTCTTATGGAAGGAGATTCGCCCGGAGGGGATCGCCCCTGGTACACCTAACGAGATGGCATTCAGCCCTTAAAGGAGGAAGGGGTGAAACCTGCTCTTGTCCTAGGAGATGCAGACACTGTGTTGCAGAATATGCTGACTGCACAGATTCGAAACAGAATTATTAGAACGGCCCCACCCACACGTAAGAGCATTATTAGGACTCTTTGATAAATGAGACCGGAAATCCTCTGGCTCAGGTAATTGAGAAAGCTCAGCAGTTGGGGGATTTAGGGGAATGGGGCCCAAAACAAGACTCAGGGGAGAACAATGTAATTTCACGGAAAGACATATTTGCTGCCCTGTTGAAAAGTTGCGTGGCTCGAGCTAAGATCGATGGGATCCCCACAGATGAGATGTGGGAGTTGCATAAACAAAGGGGATTGAATAAACTGAACAAGAAAGGAAATAGCTACAGCCATTCAGGGACGACAGAACTCCCAGGGGGTACGGCTCAGTCTTCTGCACCACCTTTGGAGCCTCAACGGGGTGCCTTACTCCCCGGCAGAAGGAGTGCCAGGGGATCAGAAGGACTGGGAGCAGTTTGGTGATTTCTACCCCTGGTGAGATGGCATAGCTTTAGTTTAGCAGCTGACAAAAAATCAGGAGATGTTGGGAGCTTTAGGTTAGCAACTGAAAGAACTGAAAACTGACTGAGGACAAGGGCCGAGCGCCTGTTCACACGGGTGGTCGAGGGAGGATGAGAGCCTTCCTGTGGAATTGTAAATTTACTGGAGGAATCAGCGTCCTCAGTGAATTAGAGCCCTCGTTTATGCTGGAGCAGAGGCCTCTTGGACTTATGGAAATCTGAAAGGATTTAAAGGTCAAAGGGTTATTATTACTGGGTTAGGAGGAAAACAAGTTGAGTCTGTATAAACTGAGACGGAGATGAAAAGGGGAAACCTGCCAAAATCGACTTACTCAGTTATGACAGTTCTTGCTTTAAGCGAACAAGTACAATGACATGCAGGAAAGTGGAGTGCAGTAACTGATTTATCAAAAGCATTCTTTACCATCCCCATTACTTGGCAGGGTAGGCAGCTTGTTTTAACTCACTTACCCCAGGGATGGGCTCATAGTCCCACCATTTGCCACCAAATAGTGGCTGAACATCTGGACCAATTAGTAATGCTAGACACAATGCAAACAGTGCCTTATAGCGATGAATGTTAGCTCCATAGATGTGAAAGAAAGGGTGGGAAAGGAACGCTAGCAAAATCCAAGGACCGGCACAAAGAGTAAATTTTTTCGGAATACAGTGGCACCAAGGGCATAGAGAAATATTGTCAAAAGCCAAATGAAACTGTGGATTTTGCAACGCCACAAAAGGAAAAAGGAATACAAGTATTAGGGGAAGTCACTGATGCTGCTTATCAAGGAGAAATTAAAGTTATGTTGCTAAAGAGTGGCATTTGAGACCTACTGATTCAGCCACAAGGTAGGATCGCCCAAATTTCAGTTTCACCTCTTCTAAAATCCAGGGTGGTTAAACGACAAGCGCCACAGGTCACAACTGTATGAGGTGACAAAGGATTTGGATCTACTGGTGCTTTTAACAATGGAGCTAAGTCTGGGTGCAAGCAGAAGTTATAGCTACTGGGAAAGACAATACCAGTTTAGTAACCACATCCAGACAGGAAAAATGGGATACGTTCCTGCTCATAAATGTTATCTTTGAGAATGACAGTAGGATTGTCTAGTTTTGTCTTGCAGAAACAACTAATTCGGATCATGACCACAATCTTCATCCCTTGATTATGGTCTGTTTGGGCGATGTCATTACTGCAGGAAGCTGCTTGGAAAAAACGAATAATTCCATACACTGGAATTGGGAAAACAGTACAAAGCCACAACAGCAAGGTAATCACACCTGTAAAGCGAATCAACGCTGCCCAGTAGTGACCTTGACCTTTTCACCTGGAGTGACTGCGTGGCAATCCTTCCATTACAAAAGACAACACCGAACTAACGCTGACGATGGAACTCCCTCAAACGCTAGTGCCATAAAATGTTGTAATCCTTCTCCTGTTAATATAAGTTCTCCATGACTGACAGACGAGTCTTGTTGCAGGAATACTTACAGTTTGTGTGATTTTAGCAGGACTGGTAATATAACCTTAGCTAATATGTAACTGTTTCACAGAATCATCCTGTTATTAATACGGACCACTTTGTCCAGATACCAGCTAGCTGTGTTTCAGCTGCACAACGCTATCAGAAGAAAGTAGGAAGCCATCCTTCAATTGCAGCCATGCAATTAACACATGCAAATCTCTGTGTGCTTTGCCCTGGTAGTGGCTTGTTACTGGATGAGGCAGGTGAAGCTCTGCACTGACAACCAGGTGACAGGGCTGGGGCTGGCCAAGCGCCTCCTACCACAGTCAAGGGCAAGACTGGGTTGGCCTCTGTGTTTGCCACCAAGAAGATCTCTTAGCTCTGAGTTGGCTGCAACCCAGCAGGCGCTGAGAGCTGTGCACACACGCCATACAGGACCTTGACGTGAGGGATGGCCTCCTCTGTTACCAGAGGGCCATCCAGGAGGGGAGAGCAGGCCGAGCATCCTGTGGCTGGCATGAATCACGGAATGATTTGGTTGGAAAGGACCTCTTGAGATGATCCAGTCTGACACCTGCCTGCTTAAGCAGGGTCACCTAGAGCAGACTGCCCAGGACTGTGTCCAGGCAGGTTTTGACTCTCTCCACACATGGACACTCCACAACCCCTCTGGGCAAAACTGTTGCAGTGTCTGATCATCTTGACTGTAAAAAAGATTAGCCTTTATTAATTCCTTTGTCGTACACTTCTCATGAGCAGTAATCAAAGGACCGAACGTAGTGAAAATAGTTGATTACTGCTCGTGACCGACCACTGCTTCTACACGTATCCACCTCTGTCAACGGTAACATACACAGCCAGACAATAGCACATTGTGTGCCGACTGGACTGGGCTGGATTCTCAGTCTCATCCTGGGCACCTGGCCAGCGTTCCGGGTGGAACTGATAACGGGAACATAACAGTTTGCAAGTTCACAGGATTTGTGCCCAAAAGACTTATGTAAGGTGCTCGTTACTTGCTATAAAAGCGGGAGACCCTCGGGCTGACTCCTGAAGCCTCAGCTATGGGTGGACGCAGCGTGCAGGACCTTCCCAATTACCGCAGTTCTCCAGGAGCCAGCTGCCAAGGGGCAGGAAAGGACTAGGAAGAGGTTTCTTTCTCCATCCCGTGCTTAGACCCTCTCTCAGACAGCCACTCTTGGCTATTTTGGGTAGAAGTCAGCCTGCTCCAGTATGGCCTTGTGTTCTCCTAGGTGGGAGAACATAGGCATGTGTGTCCTCCAGGTGTGTGTGGGAGAAAGACAGACTTCTGTCTTAAAAGTAACCGTTTAAACTGCTTTCAGAAGGCTTTCAAATGCTAGCGTTGGTGCACAACGAGCACGTTGGCCTTTGTGAGGCCAGATTTCCATCTTGAATGACACCTTTGACTCCTTTTGACTTTTCTATTTATTTATTTATTTTAAAATTTTCCCTGGATCTTAAAGCCAGTGGTTCTTTCTGGATTATTTTTATCCATTTAAAGTACTGCTTTTACGTCTCCCTAACCTCGTTGGCGGCCAAAGAAACGATCAGAGCCACGTGAATTTGGAGAGGTTGCCTAGCAGACGCTGTATATTGCTGCAAGAAATTCTTCTTCTCCTCGCCAGGTGTAGTCAGAAGATAAAATAAGTTGCCTGGCAGAATCAATCTGTCAGCTGAAAAATGACTTGGCCGGTGTCATGAGAGAGAAGGGAGCTCTTAAACTCTCACGTGCTGTGTCCAGTAGTATTCCCTCCAAATGGCAGGGCCAGAAGCAGCAGGCAGTGTTGGCCATGTCTTTGTCAGCGGGTGTCAAAAACAAGGTAAATCTTTAAGGAACTCTGCAAAGTGATCACAACCGCGACACTGACACTTGCTAAGAAATTGCTGGAATTCTACCTGGGAGCCTCTTTTAAAACAGGGCTTTTTAATCCCTAGTTCTCAAAGTGCTTTCTAAAAGGCCAGTGAATTTTGTTGATGAACTGACGGGTTAAATGTTTTGTGACTTCCCCAAAAACTCAGAAAGAAAGCTGGTATTAAAATCCTTTTTTCATTCTTTTCCCCATATTCCCAGGTGTGGACTGCAGGTAGAAATAGCTGCACTCCCACTTTCCAGGGTGTTAGGTTTTCCATAGGATTCCTAGGACAGTAATAATCTGTTAGTTCCTGTCTAGCTCACCCCTGTGTTGCTCTGAACAGAGCTCTCGACCTCCCGAGCTGGGTAAGGCTGCAACTGTGCTGAGCAGAGGAACGCTGTCTTTACTTTGCTCCATCTTTTTCCAGCTGAGACTTGAATGTGAAAAACATACCGTGCTTGTTTATGTTTTCAGAGGCATTTGCGGTTGTCAGTGAAAAGCCCCAACCAAAAAGAGAGCTGCTTGTCAAACACATTTTTACCAGACTTGGGAGGTTGCCACGCGTACATCTTGCGCTGCAAACCTTCTGGGTTTGCCCATTTTCAAACAAAAGAGGAGAAACAGACAACATCAGATTACCGTTACGTTAAGAAAAAAGGGTTTCTGTGCAACTTAACGTCGGTGGACGTTTTTAACTAACTCTAGTTAGACTAGGCTAATTAATTCTTCCTCGGATTACCCTGAAATTCTGTTGAGGTACTGGGATGACTCAAGCTTGCTGACCGGAATGTAGGACTGGTTTTGGCTGAATACATCGACCAGTCCTTTAGGATATGTGGTTCATGAGCGGTTTGCAGGGAAAAGTAGTTTATAGGCAGCAGGCCAAAGCTTCCAGTGGTTATTGACAGGGATGAAGGAGGAGGGGTAACAAGGGGGAAGGTAGTGAGGTTAAAGGCAGAAAAAAATAACGAAGGAGTAACGAAAGCTAGTTGACCCCTGGGTGTGTAATTTCCAGCCCGTGTGGCAATACAGTTTCCCTTTAACGATGTCCTCTCTCACCTTGCAGTTCTTATACTTGTCCCCGTGTACCCCAGTGTGGCTGGAATTTCCCACTGGATTTGTCCAATGTCACACAGTGAGGAAGCCTGTTGAAGCCTGCTTTCCTGCTGTTGAACACTGTTTCTTGCTCTAATCAGAGTGCAGCCTTTCCCCTGGCAGGTACGGAAGATCGTTCCACCTGCGTTTGTGACTGAAACAGCCGCTAGCAGCAGCAGGAGCCAGATGCAATGGCATTTTCTGTCATGAAAACTGTGTGGGTGCTCCTCGGGCCGTCCTGGGGCGCAGCACGAGCTGCTGCCCAGTTCTGGCTTTGCCAGCACTGACTGGTGGTACCTTCCTTGCTTCCTTAACTCGTTCTGCGACAGGACTACCTTCTCACCGCAGGGGGACGTGGGTGCTTCCAAGCCACCGTGACTTGTTGCTGCTCACGTGAAGAAATGCTCATGGTAAGATTACTGTTAAGAAAGACACAGTGATTAATTCTGCATTAGGAATGAATGATGGGCACCTTTGAAAAAATGTGCAAAGAAGAGAAATGGCTGGTTATAATGAAATCTTTTGCCTAAAGGTATTTTTTCTCCTCTTTCTCCCTCTGGGGCCAGCAGTGTAGCACACCGAGCTGCCACCATAGGAAGAGGGATAACTTTGTTACCGGTATTGTTAATATTGTTATTGTATAATATAGTTATAATACAATATTGTATGATATTGTGGTGATGTGAACAGTAAAGGACAGTCGACTCAAGTTAAGTGCAACAGAACAAACCCTATATTTTATTATGATATAAAAATGCCTGGATTATAGGCCTCGACCAGGCCTGAATCATAGGCCTTGAACCAAAGTTGACTTCTGAGTGAATCTCCCAACCAGCATCCGATCAGCATGGGAAGTGACTGTAGGAGTACCCGCGGATCGTGGGTGGAATGGATGTGCTCGTTAGCAGAGGACGAAGCTTAGATAAAATATAATCATTAGAAGGATGAAACATCTATTTCGAGACAGACTGCCAGGGCCATACAGCCAGATGTCCAGCCTTGTCTGAGCCAAACAGATAGAGAGGCCCCTTTTGGATTCTGTCCTGGGCCCTGGCCAGGCCTCGGGTGGAATCCAATGAAGCGGGGGGAACGTCAGATGTGTCCGCACGTGGAGTCTCAAAGATTGTTTATTCAGCTGTATAACAGCTGGACCCTCTCGCAGCGACTTTGGAGATCCTCACCTACGAGTGGACGCGCTGCGTGGGATTTCCCAGTTGTCGGGACAGGTTCTCCAAATCCTGGCTGCGACCGGGGCTCCCCAGCTGATGTGCGCATCTGGATGATGGCAAAGTAGCAGGGCCACTGGTGCTGTCTCTTTCTTAACCACTATTAGTAACTTGGTGTGGTAAGGACAGATGCGTTACCTGGCCTGTGCTCGCTGTCTGCTGGTTTAGACTGCAGTAAACAAGTTTCTCTTTCCAACTTTAACTTGGTGTCCGTGTCCTTTCTGTCAACCCCGTCAGCTAGCGAAACACAAGCACATCCACCGAGTAGCTCAGGCAAGCACCAGTGCAGCTCCCAAGCCAGGCGGTGAGGGGGGTGTGCGTGCAAATCCCCAGATGTGGCTTTTCACAGCCCTTCTTATCCATTTTTTTCCCAGCATCCCCAGGTGAAAAGGCTGTAGCATACCAGAGCTGGAGTTACACACAGGCAGCCAAACCCTTGGAGAGCAAGAGATTGCAGAGCCTATTGGTGCACTCAGGGTCCCGATTCTCATGTTCCAACTGGCTGGGCTGCTTTCTTTTCCTGCTTGGTCTTTAACATGAGAGACACCTAACCTTCTGTGCCTGTGTGATACACTAATTTCACAAAGAAGCAAGAATGAGTTTTTCTGTCCAGCAGGGAAAGTGGCAGCTCCTGCTGTGTACGCTGGCTGCTTGGCAAACCCAGACCAGCTGAGGGGCTGGCTCACAGAACACTAATGGTTAGAATTACACCTCTGGTGTTACGGCAGTGGGGGCACTAATTTACAAACTCCTATCAAGCCCCTTATTTTCAAGGAATCTGTAGAAACTTTGTATCTTGGCTTTGCCCATGGCTGAACTAAGTTGAGGCAGACAGACAGCTGAATTCTTCTCTGCTTAAGGAATTAGGGCCTCCGCCTCTTAGACATACCCTGAGGTGTCTGTTTGAGTGGGCAGAAGCTTGCTGAGAAGATGAAACCAAGAAATTGCCACACAGGAAAAAAAGAGTGGCTCAGCTTCTGCCTCTTAACGCAAGCTTCTGCCAGTGTGGAAACCACTAGGAAGCAATGCACTTTAGGGAATTCCCTTCTCTCAAGGAAGAGTAATCGATTGGTCTTGTGAAGGACGGTGAATAGACTGGTGCTGACCATCAGCTATCCAGCCCATAAAGATGCCAGGGTTTGTGAGCACTTTGGCAGCTTCACACCAAAGCCCAGTACAGAATTAAGGAGTGCTAGGGGGGGAAGGACTACTTTATCAGCAGCGCCCAGGCCCACGTGGCTTCCTCTGTATACCTGAGGGGCATGAAGGATCATTTGAACCAGCGCTGCAGACTCTCCAAAGGTCAGAAAGAGCCCAAGATGCTCACTGTAGCAAGCCCATGTCTCGTACGTGTACCCTCCTTCCCTCAAAAACTAGGGTGGAACTACCTAGTGAAGGTGGTAAGAATGAGGGAAGACTAGGGTACTCTTCACCACCGGGCAGTCTCCCCGCTGCTATTCATCATTTCTTGCCGCCTCTGTTTCTGTCTGAGAAGGGCAGTATTAGCTGTCTCTTGCCACTGCTGCCAAGCAGCTCTCTGATTCCCTTCAGTATTCTATGCCAGCGGGTGTGGAGAAACAGTGCATTCAGAATTCCCAATTCAGTTCTCTCTTTGCAACAGCTGTGTTGAAGTACTAGGAGCATCTCCCCTTCCTATGGACTCACAGTGATTCAGAAGGAGAGCAGACCTACTGAGCTGGAGCAGGGACATCGTGCAGATACACCAGTGGGCAGAAAAAAACTCATCACACCACTGGGTACTTGTGGGCTACGGCCCACAAGTTCTCCACGTTGGCCCACTGGGACACTCTTAGACCAGCAGCTCACTGGGCATCTACGACATTGCAAAGAGTTTTTGTCAACGGCAGTACACTTCCTTCTTGAGCACTTGCCGCAATTGCTAACTACGCTGCTAACTGTGCTCTTTTCATATAAAAATCACATTCCTGGCAAATTCAGAGAGGATGATCATACGTGTCTGAGGGCAGAATGTGCCTCTGTGATGTAGGAAAATGAGGAAACCCGCCGGCTGCCTGTGGGGTAGTTCAAGGCTAGCTATCCTTCATTGTGAACCGACCACATTAACTTCGGATTGTCCTTAGGGCAAGGTTTTTGTGGGGAATCTAAGAAATTTTCCTTTGCTCTTAATCTCACGCAATTCTTAGCCATGACACCAGAGGCACAAAATTAGAACAGCAGCATGTCATGTCTGCTTGGTCTTCCAGTCAATAACCGTCAAGAAAATAGGGCTTTAATTCACTCGCGTGCCCAGGTCGAAGCAGAAGACCAGTGCAGTGGCTCTGCCTGCCGCTGGTCAAACGCCCGTATAAGTCTCTGAATACGAGACAGCTTGTCATGGAGGTACTCCCACCTGGGCTGCTGCTCACAGTAGCTGGGCCTAGCCCGTGAAGGTAGGATACAAACGGAATTAGGGCACGGAAACCTTTCTGCACAGTTGAGTATGTCATGTCCTTTGCTTTAAAACAGTAGCCCTGAGCCACCCTGGGGGAGCACTACCTCCCACAGATCCGGTGTTACACACACCTGCTGTAAATTCCGATACTCCTCTGAGATTTCCTCCTCAACGATCTTCAAGAAAAAAACACAACAAGACAATATGAAGAGCTTTCTTCCACTACCAGGAGAAGCAAATTTATTCCAAACACTAAAATTGCACTCGGTTTTACTCAAGACAGTTTCTGACCCATGAGCCACCACTCTCCTGCACTGCAAAACCGAACCCTCAAACCCCTGAGTGACCCCAGATCTGCAATTCAGCCTGTGAACAGGCAACAAAGGGAGCGTGCCTGTGAAGACTGCCCTTGAGACGCTGCTCACGCTGCTGCACGTTCACAGGCAGCTCCAACCGCCGGAGTCTGAGGGCTGAACAGCTTTTTACAGGGTTTCTCAAGCTTCAGCCATCAGCGCTAGCCCAGGCAGGGCCTGAGGACGCCTCCAAGTTCCGCAGGGTTTCCCTGTGCCTGACTGAGCCGTACCAGGGATGGGAAAATAGCCCTCCTGCTCACAAACACGCTTGCAAGCTGCCCAAAAACTAAATAAAAGCCAACCCAAACCCCTCCGGGTGCCATAGATTGAAAGAAGTTGGATACCGAACGTTGGGCATTTGTGTGTCCAAACCAGGGAAGCCCAGGCGGGAAAGGCAGGACACCGGGTTTGTAACACAGACTTTGCAGTTTCATCCCTCTTTACCTGATATTCTCTGGACCCCGGCGAAAGCAGTTTCCGTTGTGCGCCCAGCTGCTTGAACTTCTTGGTGACACTCTGCATGCGAGCATACAAGTGTCTGTACTCGCCAAACTCGGCGGCAAAGTCGGCCTCGTAGCGCTGGCGCTGCTCCTGCGAGACGATAGCTGTGTATTTTCGAGCGGAAAGATGAGCACACGTGCAGTTTTACACCAAGGACAGAGGGAATATCCTCGTCACCTGAGCTCTAAGTCAGGTAACTGTGTGACTGACTGCTTCTACTTCTAAGCACGCTTGCTCCAAGAGAATGTGTTTAAGTAACTCCACAGATCTACCAAATCAGCTTCTCTTTTCGTTTTTAAAGTTTCTATTCAGACGCTGCGCCAAGACCAAGACCGTAGCGCACCTGGAAACCATGAGCCGTCATTCAGATCTAGAAGGCCCAAGGAACGGTTCGGCTTCAGCGAGAAGAGAAACCAGTCGAGCGTAACCTCTTTCTACAAAGGGACAGACTTGCACGTTTTTGAAAAAAGGCCTCCGACAAGAGAGTGGGGGAAAGCCCACTGTTCAAAGGGAACTTGGCATTATTCTGAAAGGACATGTTAGGGCAGTTCCAATTTTGTAGCTGAACAGGAGGCTTTACAGATGATTTTTCAACTGCTTCAATGAGTGGCGAGAGACTCTGAAGCGTTACTTTACTCACACGAAGTAGTCTGCTTGCTCGCTCGCTGACGGAGGATGTGCGGAGGCAGTGCCAGTCTCTTTGACTCCTAGGGAAAATCAGAATTTTGACGATTGTGATAAACAGATTTTTCATACAGCCAAACAACACCATCCTGACGGGCTCGAAAAACCCCTTCCAGGTGTTCTTTGCGTGTTGCTGTTTCGCTTTTCAATGCCATTATAAGCCTGTTCCATACTGCACTGCTGTCACTGAACTGTCAGCTTCCTGGAAGTCAAGCAACTAACCAAAAACCCGTTCCTCGTGTTTCTCAAGGAGCGAGCTCTTCCTCGTCACCAGTGGCTGCCCAACAGCAATCCATTTAAGATGTGCTTGTTCTAATACTTTCTCTGCTACGGAGTGAGCGTGCTGAAAAATGAACCTCAGTTTCGACGAGAATCCGGCGGAATACCTTCAGGCTTTTAGAGGTTCGGGCTGGTTTGTTTCTTCATTTGCTTGGGGTTCCTTTGGTTGTTTTTTTAAACTAACAGTTACGTTGCAGTGCAGCGTGGGAACAAAAATACTGCTTTGTCGTGACCCTAAAGCAGGGATGATGGCAAATGAGATGTTCTAAAGCAAGTCAGAAAATAGGCCACTTGCGTTTCCAGTCCCTGCTTTTACAGGTTTTCCCCAGGGTTCCCCATAGAGGCGTTAGAGAAAGCTGCGTGTCAATACCTTCGTGTGCATCCGAGCAGGAGAACTTTTCCAGCTGGGCAGTTCCTCCTCTTTTAAGGTCCCCCAGCAGGTCTTGTGTGCCCCAGCCCTCAGGGGTGTTGGAGGAGTTGGAGCTGGCCGTGTGAGGAGGGTTGGAAGTGGGAAGGAGTGTGGGAAGCAGCCACAGAGGAGCAGTAGGAGCGAGGGATAACAGGGAGGGAGGCGGCCTCTCGCTGGAGGCTGGCAAGTGGCCACCGGTGGGTAGGTGGATTTGAGTGGCACAGTGGGAGGTCCTCTGCTTTTTGTCCATCACAGGACTGTCAACGTCGGAATTCAAAGGCCGTTTCTCTAACAATTGGAAAAAAGTACTAAGAGCAAGAGCAGAGTGAAGTTTTGCTCCCATGACCATGAGTTTTTGGCAGCCTTTGACAGTGCAGCCCTCTTAAAATAAATAAAAAATCCAACTGGAAATCAATCCTTTGGTTTTGATGCGTTAAAGACAATATCAGCGCCTCCCATCACAGTTGTTACACCATTACGATGTGTGCTAAAACACTGGAAATAACACGAAAAAAAAATACCTGAGGAGCAGTTGGCAGAGCGTCTTTCTCAGAAGTTACAGGAGATGCCGACTGTCCTGTGCTGGGGGCACGCTGAGCTGAGTTTAGTTTTCTGTAGGGGTGACCCAGGAGTTCAGGTGACAAGGTAAAAAGGTGTACGTCAAAGGTCTTGAACTATAGGCGAGCCTGACGTGCATTTCCCAGAACAAGGTTTGTAAATGGCCGTTTGACTCCCCTTAGAGACTGAACTTACCTAGAAAGTATTAACTCCAACGCCTGTTTGTCTGCTTCATCGTACCCAGGCCAGTCTCTCTGAATGTCTTGAAATAAACCATCCTGGAGAGCATATGTATCGTCCTTCGGATTCAGGGTGGCTACCTGCAGGCAGACAAGGAAGGAACCAAATGTTCGTTATACCCAAACGCAAAGAACTACAGCGCTAAGGTCGGTACTGCCAAGCTCAGCCAAAGCCGACAACAAAATCACGCACCAGTCCTCGGGCTTTTTGGAGGTGAAGATCAAATGGGGCTCTCATGGAATGAGCATCGGTGTTAAAAAAGGTTATACAAGGTTGGAAATGTTAAAAATACACAAGCGGAATTGCTTTTCTTCCGCAAGGGCCTGAGCCACAAGAAACCACAGCTTTCTGCCCGACAGTCGTACGCAGCTACCTAACTGGCACTGAACTGCTTCTGTCACTCCAAAGAGAAATTATTCCTCTCTCCCACCGGTGTCAAGCCATATCGAAGTTTTACCGACCGGGAAAAAACGTAACCACGCTCGTCTCAAACAAGCTGTATGCTGAATACCAGGGGCAGTGCTGTAACGGTTCAGGAGAGGTGCACAGGCCCAGATGAGCCCTGCGGTGTGCAGACACAAGGTTCGTTAAACAATTGTCACGAGAAGGCCACGCGCATGCACTGCTGGATACCTCTGGAAATAAAGTGGGGTGATACCTTCCTTCAGAAAAAGACAAAGTATACTCCAGGAGTTACAAAGGGCCAGGACAACCTTGAGATCATTGACACCCAAAGTGCTCTTCTAGGCCTCGTCACCTGACGTGGGTTCAGAGTTTTGGAGAAAAACTCACAGAAAGAGGCTCTCAATCGTCAGTTAGCCTTTGGGAATCTGCCGAAGCTGACTGACAAACTTGGACCAAGGAGCCTTACCCGTTTATTCCTTTCTCATTTAAATGACGTACATCCTGATTTAAATGTGAGTAACACACCTCTAAATTACGATTCAAAGATCAGCAGGAGGGAAAAAACGCTGGCCCAGACCCCCTGCTCTCACCTGCTGCAGGACCATTCCAAGGCTATTCTTGTCCTTTTGGGAGATACCATCTCTGTACAAGCCAGCAAGTAGCTCTGGCTTCTCGTAACACTTCAGTGCCAGTAAGTGAACCACCCTGTCCCCGTGCGGACGCTGAGAAACGTTACAGGGTTTGTGAGTCTTGCGTAGTACGTATGCGGGGTTCGTGGGTCTCGTCCGCCTTCTCTCTGGCACGACATCGGGAAGGTACTGTGGTGCTCTTCTGACCCGCACTCTCCTTCCTAAGGTAAGGGTAAAACACGAAACAAAACGAACCAAAAGAGAACGAGTTAAATGGGACATTAGGAGAAGAGAAGACAATGGATTTAGTAGAATTTACCAAGGCAGACAAACTCTAAAACCTGGATTTAGTCCGCATTTCGAGATCCACAAGAATCTGCTCGTGACGCATCACGCCAGGGATTCACAAAGAGATATTCAGTATTTTAAAAACAGAAAGCTGGTAGGTGAGTGACACTGGTAGGAAGACCTTACCAATTCTTTCTACAGATGGTGCTACAGAAGGAATAAAACGTTACAGTTCTCGGGACCAAGGCCGGGAAGTCTCAAAACGCGGCCTGCACAGCAGCTGAAGAGAAAATGAATCACCTGAGAAAACAACAGATTGCAAAAATACGTCAAGAAGCTAACTCGTATTGGTGCCAGGCACTCCCCCTCGCATTACTGAGAATTGGGGTAAAGCCTAGGTCCAAGGAAAACTTTGTCCGTTTGAAGTTTTGTATGGCAAGCCGTATCAAGTCCAATACAGGAGAGAAGACTTAAAACAAATGGGTGAAAGTCACGTACAGCGCTATTTGATGGTGTTAGGAGAACAACTGAACAGAGCTGAAAAGGTGGTTCTAGGGACTCGATCTAGGGGCCTAGATCAGCCTATTCACCCCTTTAAGCCAGGAGATTGGGTATATGTCAAAGTTTTCACAGGTCACCCACCGGAAGAAATGCGGAACGGACCATTCCAGGTGTTGCTGACGACCTTCACTGCAACCGAGATTAAGGAACGGCCTGCTTGGATCCACTACTCACGAGCGAAGAAATCGCCGGGGTGTCTCAACCTGTAGGACCCACAACGTTAAGATTACAGTGAAAGTGGTATTCTTGACTCTGCCAAGCTTCACCCTAGCTGAGGCTTTTACCCCTGTCTGCCCGCTAAAACCGATCAATAAGACTATTCTGGATTTTCTAGGAGCCAATACAATGGGTGAAAAATGTACATGGTACACTGCCGTCTGCTCACATAAACTCTGCATTCGACTACGTGTTTAGGAAGCTGGTACCTGCTGTGCAACAATTCAACTAACATCTCAGTCAAAGGAAATGAAACCACCCCGGCAAACTGTTGCCTTACTTTGAAACTGCACTGCAAGAATAACACAGTTGTGTTGGACGAAACCCTTCTCCTTATTCCCAGTAACACCTGGAATACAACAGACTGTGCGGGAACCACGGTTAACGGTATCAATAGCATTACAGTGTCGAACCTCAACCCCATAGTCAAAACCCAGCAAATCCAAAAATTACCTTCAGCCTGCACTAACGTGGCCCAGCAACGCCAGAAACACATTTTGCAATTTAATACTACCTTTCCAAAAACTCCACTGTGTAGAATCAGAAGAGCATGGTATGATATGCTCTTGGGAGGAGCTGGGACCAGTACAGGCCTGCTAAATTCCGCAGATTTGGAAATCACTAGAAATAAACTGAGTCAAACAGGATCTGACATTGGACAATTAATTAAAATACAAGCTGGTTGGATCCCCACAACTCTGGACTTACAATCTTCAACTCTAGATGGTGACAATACATTTTTGCAGCTCTTTAATCGTACCGTGAGGAGTTCGCCACAAACTGGTCGAAAGATCTCTGGGCTGTTCAACTGGACAGTATGTACTACGCCAACTGTAGACCAAATACAGCAAAAAGAGAGCGTACAATCGTATCTGATGAACAGCAGCGCACGGACGTGGAGACAGCTGTCTGGGACTCGGATTAGTCAGACACGTTGGTTGAAACCTTACCCCCAGTGTGTGAAATGCGTTCAGGAACGGGGTATCGGGAAACTAAGCTATTCACACAGCCAGCGCTGATGCGCAGGTTTATCGCACTACCCTCCTCGTTTCTGAACGAGTATTTGGTCCCGCAGTTCAAAGAGAATTTTATAAACTCCAGACGTAAGACCCACGATCTAGGTGCATGAGAATCCGCGACAGAGGGGATGCTTTGCAGTCAGCAGTCAGAGGAAGAAGAACCTTGTCTGTTACAGCCATCTGTTGATGTTTGCAAATGGGCAGTTCTACCAGTGGCAGAATTAGAAAGGTTTATTGAGGCTAACGCTAATGTTCTGGTGTCAATGAAAACCTCTGAGGAAAAGAATGTGGGCTCTGCCCACTGTGATTCAGTAGGAAGGATGGTGAAAGGATTCCCAAGTCTATCAAAAAGGGGGGATTGGAGGGAAACTGCTGAATCTTGCACGCAAAGCTGCGAAATTCCTCCCAGGACCTGAGGCTCCTAGGATTAGCCCTCAGCAGCAGCACATTGTTTAGAAACAGGACGGTTAGACAGGATCTAAGCAGATGTTCACAAGAACACAGCTAAACACGCACCCTTGGGACCTGTAAACCACTCGTGACCTCGATAAAGCACCGACCTACGGAAGCGTGCGGACAAGTAACGAAGACTCCTCGCTTCCTCGCTCTGCCACCGGACGGCCACCAGAAGTGCCGGTGTGACCCTCCGAAGGACAACAGGTGGCCGCAAGGACTGTGGGATAACCGAGAACAAGCTGATGGCATCGTAACGTCATTCCCTCGGGAAAAGGTGTTACTCAGGAACCGCTTTCTGGCCCACTAAGGACCGTGTCAGGTGCACAGACACGCGGGCGCGGTGACCGTGCCAAGCTAGCGGAGCACTGCCGGTGGGAAACGCCCGCTGCCCCCCCAGCGCTGCGGTCAAGAACCTGCCGAACGGGGGAAACTGCGCTGCCGAGTCCAACGGCTTTGTTTCCCGCCCCGGGCTCCACCTCCCGCTTTCCCTCGGCCCCTCTCCTTCTCTCCCTCACCCCTCCTGCTCCTCCACCCCCTGTCCGGCTCCTCAGCCCTGGTTTTCCGTCCCCAACCGCCTTTCCCGGGGCCCATCTCCCTTCCGCTCTCCCCGCCCGCTCCTCCAGCCCCTGGCCCCGTTTCATTCTCTCTGCCCCACCTGCCCTCTCCCCACCCCTGCCCTCTCCCGGCCCACTCTCGGCCCCAGGCTCCTCACTCCACCCGCGCCCCCCACTCCCCGGGCCCTTCGCTTACGCCTGACTCCCCGCTGACAGAGCCCACGCCTCCCGCCGGGGCTCCGCCAGCAGCTCGCATGCGCCTGCTTACCCCGCCCTCCTTCCGGCGGGGGCGCGGGGCAGCCGCACGCGCACGACCCCTCCTGCCGCCGGCCCGCCAGGCTCCGGGCAGAGCCGGGCGCATGCCTCCATCTTGCCCTTAGTGGGGCGGGCAAAACCAGGCACATGCGTGCCGCTCCCCTGGAAGGCTCCCGCCGGAGTGAGGGCAGATCCGGGCGCAGGCGCAATTCCACGGCCGCGGCACGCTGCCCTCAGCGCGGGAGCACCGTCCCTCCGGGCCTCCGGAGCGGGAGCGCTGCGCCCTTGGCCCGGGCAGGCAGCGGGGCTGCTGGCCGCCCTTGGCCGGGGCGGTGCGGCAGCGCGGCCGGCAGCAGCTCGGGGGTGCCCGCCGCGGGCAGGGCAGTTTGCCGCTTCCCCGCGCCCTGCTGGCAAAACGGTGACCGGCCGCGGCCGCCGCCCTCGCCGCCGCTGCCTCGCGAGCAGCGCAGCACTTGTGGGGAGCGGGGCCAGCGGGGAGCGAGTGCAGCCCGGAGCTGCTCGGCGGTGCCCGCGCACCGCGAGCGCCCCTGTGCGGCCACCGGCCTCCCGGAGACGGCCAGGGCTGCCGCGGGGCAAGGGGTTCTCCAGAGGCCGGAGCGGTCCGGGCTGTGCTGCCGCCAAGAGCGCAGCGGATGTGTCAGGAGGCTGGCGTGGCTGAAGAGGGACTGCGTGGCAGAGCAGTGCAAAAAAGGGTGTGTCCGGGCGGTGGGACTTAGCACAGGCTGCGGAAGGGATGCAGGCACTCGGCTGAGGGCTGTGGAGACGCAATCCGGCAACCCGGAGCTAAGGCCGGGTTAGCAAGGGATGTGCAAAGCGCCAGGGAGGGCTTCTGCTGCTACCTGAGCAGCAAAGCGGGCAAGGACGGTGCGCACGTGCGCGCTGGCCAGACGGGCCGAGCGATGCAGCGACAGCAGGCGCGGGCAAGGCTGAGGTGCTCGGGGCCTTCTCCATCTCAGCCTCCACTGCCACTGCCCCCAGGTGTGTCGTCCCCGAGGCAGGGATCAGGGAGCAGAGGAATCCCAGCATCAGAGGACGTGCAGCTCGGGGGTCTCCTAAGAAATCCTGCCCTGTACAACCCCAGGACCCCGACGGGATTTGTCTGAGGGTGCCAAGCGAGCTGGCTGGTGTGACGGCCAGGCCACCCTCTGTCATCTTTGGAAGACTGTGAAGCCTTGGGGAGGTACCAAAGACTAGAGAGGGCCAGGCGTTGCACCCCATCTGCCAGGAAGGCAAGAGGATGGGCTGAGGCACTGCGGGATAGTCATCCTCGCTTCCACCTCTGGCGAAAGCATGGACCGAGTCCTCTGTTAGCCATGCCTGGCCATGGGAGAAACACGTGGGGGGGATAGCAACGCCAGCTACACTGTCAGAAATGCCAAGGCTATGTCTGTAGTTCTTGCACACTTCCTGGTTTATTTAATCGTTCGAGACAGTCTAAAGATGTGAGCCTCCTGGTCCCCATGGGGGCTGGCAGGTGTCCCAGCTGCTGGTCCGGTGGTGGTTTCACCAGCTCCTGGGGAAGCCTCCTACCGTTGCCGGCGGGCTGGCCTCGTTTGGCAGGGAAGCGGCCTCCTGGCCGCCAGCCCTCCTCTTTGGGGCTTGCCGGCGTCCCCGTGGGGAGCGTTGTCTGCCCTGGTTGGGCGTGGAGGGCCCAGGCACAGCCGCATCCGGGTGGTCCTGCGGCTCTTCCTGCCGATGGGCTGGCCTCTTTTTCGGCAGGGAAGCGGCCTCCTGGCCACCAGCCCGCCTCTTTGGGGCTTGCCGGCGTCCCCGTGGGGAGCGTTGTCTGCCCTGGTTGGGCGTGGAGGGCCCAGGCACAGCCGCATCCGGGTGGTCCTGCGGCTCTTCCTGCCGATGGGCTGGCCTCTTTTTCAGCAGGGAAGTGGCCTCCTGGCCATCGGCCCTCCTCTTTGGGGCTCGCCGGGGTCCCTGCGGGGAGCGTTGTCTGCCCTGGCTGGGCATGGAGGGCCCAGGCACAGCCTCGTCTGGGTGGTCCTGAGGCTCTTCCTGCTCCCTGCGGGTGGGTTCGGGGGCAGGGGAGGGGCTACCGGGATCCCCCTGTGGGGCAGCTGATGAGGTGCTGGGCACAACCTCTTCTGCCTCCTGCCTGTCGGCATGGTGGGAGGGGGCTGGGTTGAGTGCAGCAGCATCCCCTTCAGAGGCGGCAGGACTGGGACGAGCCGCGGGGCTGATCTCCCGCTCCTCGGTATCACGAGGGTCCCCCAGACCCATCCAGCGTCGGGCCTCACGGCCGCACCAGTCCCCGATGCTGTCAAGCAGCCGGTGGACGAAGGTCCTCAGGTGCTGGCACAGGTCAATCTGCAGCATCCGGACCAGGCTGTCCTCATCCAGGCCAAAGCGCTGCAGGGTGGACAGCACGAGTGCCCGTGCTGCTGCTATTGCCAACCTGCCAGCCCTGAACATCTGCTGCTGCAGCTTCTGTCGCATCCGGAGCATCGCGGGCCGGATCAGCGCTAGGTGTTCCCGGAAACGTGACAGCCAGGGGTGGCGTCGGCGTTGTCTGAGCACAAGAGCTGTGCGGCGGTGGAGGCGGCGGGCGGCTGGATGGCGAGGAGCTCCCGTTGCTGCAGGTGGTGGGATGACATACCCCTCAAATCTGTGATCGCGCGGCACCGAGCGCACGATTGACGTCAGCCTCCTTCTGCAGAGGGGGCAGTGGGGCCATAGGTCAGCCCACTGGCAGATGCACAGATAGCAAAACCGGTGGAGGCACGGTATGGTGTAGGTGGGCTCCTCCCAGGTGTCCAGGCATATTGGACAGCATTTGTCCAGCTCCGCAGCCATCCTCTCCACTTGCTGCGGTGGGCTGGGGGGAGCTGGGGGTGTCAGGACGCTCCCTCTCACTGCTGCAGCAGCAGCCGATGTCGCGTTGGAAAGGGGAGAGAGGCCGCAGTCAGTCACTGGCCCAGGGGGGACTGGAAGAAAGGCCCAGGCCCCTCAGGAAGGAAACCTCCCAGCTGCCCAGGTTGGGCTTTCCCCTGCCAGCTCACCTCTGCTGCTGCGAGTGTGCCCCTTGGGTGCCCCGGCTGCCTGCAGCTGGCAGGGCCGGCCGGGGAAAGTCCTCCCGCTGCTCTGGAGTAGCGAGCGGAAAACCGCAAGGATGAACTCCACAATCAGGACCCAAGCACCAGGGCTCCTGTGAGCAGTGCAGCCTCGCAGACTGCTCAGCTGGAGTGAGGGCACGGGCCGTGGGGGTGGGACTTGATGCCTGGAGACATTCCATCGCTCGGTGACATCACAGCCCACCCGTCGGTGACAACGGAACCAACCCATCAGTGATATCACAATGGGCCACCCTCGCCCCAGCAGCCCTGCAGCCCCAGCTCACGTGTCTGGGGTTCCCACAGCCCACTCCATCCCCCCATCTCCTGGCTCGTGCTGGGCATCGGTGTTTCCCGCCAGGCACCGAGGCCTCGGCCGTGTCTTCCCAGGGCCCTGTCAGGTCGCTCTGGCCGGGGCAGCCGTCTCCAGGCACCTGCGGCAAGAGGGTTGGCAGGGTGACACCTCCTGCCTCCCTGGAGGCTCCCCCCACGCCCCAGCACTGCTGGCCAGGCCCCTGGGCTCCCGCGGGGGTCACAGCACCACTTGGCTCCCTCTCGCGCGTTTCCTCCTCTCCCTCTCCCCCAGCCAGGCGGCACGAGGGTGATCCCCCCGCTCAGCACCCATCAGGCCTCGTCCCGGCACTGCGTCCCGTTTGGGGTCCCGCGCAGGGGGGAGGCTGACAGACCTGAGGGGCTGAGGGGAGCCATGAAGGGTCTGTGTCTAGGGCTGGTCCGGCACGGAGCAGGGAAGGCCTCGGGGCACATCGAAGCACACCCTGTGCCTATGGGGAAGGAATCAAGGGCAGGGGGAACAAGCTCTTCCCAGCTGTGCCTGGTAGGATGGGGAGAGACAGTGGATTGGGGGCAGGGGAGGGGCTGCTGGGACCCCCCTGAAAGGCAGCTGATGAGGTGCTGGGGACCTCTTCTGCCTCATGTCTGTCAGCATGATTGAAGGGTGCTGGGTTGGGTGAAGCAGCATCCCCTTTGGTTGTAGCACGTTCCGGGCGAGCTGCGGGGCTGCTCTCCCACTCCTCGGTATCACGAGGGTTCCCCTGGCCCATCCAATGGCCCAGGCCGCTCAGGAAGGAAACCTTGGAAGTCTCCAGTTTGGCCTTTTCCCTCCCAGCTCACCTCTGCTGCTGCGAGGATGAGGGGGCCAGGTTGTTGTACAGCTAAACCCTGAGATCAACAACTGGGCAGAGCAGCGCAGCCTTTGAGTGGAAGGGCTGGCCTTGTGCCCCAGCGGGACTCCCCCTTTTTCCTGAAGGCATTTTATTTTCCTTTCACTTTCTTTGGGGGAAAAAAAAAAAGCTGTCATGATTCGAATAGTTAACTGCTGCTCTCCTGGAGATGCCCTTCTTCCCTGCAGGAGGGCTCCAGCCAGCGCTGCCTAAACCATTTCAGTGCCAGGTCAAACCAGTTAGGTCAGGTTGTCCTCAACAGCAGCCAGGTCTGGCACTAGGCTGGAGAAGATGGAATTTGCATTGACTGGTAAGAGCATCAGCCTCAGCTGATGAGCAAGAATGCGTGGCTGGAAAAGAGAATACTTTCAACTGGGCTGGCTGAAACGGTGGTCTGCATTGCAGTGGCTTAATTCACTGTAACTGCGCAATTTTCTTAGTGGCACTCTTAGCAGGTGCCTGTTTTTAAAACCAGCTTGTCTTCTTGAATCTGTGTGTTTCAGAAGAGAGCACAAAACAAACAGACTTTTCAAAGGAGACATGAAAGTTAAATTGTTTCTGTCTGTTGGTGCTAAAACATGCCTTGGGAAACTTTAAGCCGCTGAAGAAATGAGCATTTTTTGCCCTTTGAGAAAGTGGAGATTGCTCGTCTCTGTTTTCTTTCTGCTAGGAACTGAGAGGATTCGCAGCTCTAGAAGTAGCCTCTAGCTAGCAGAATCACCTGAAGGCTCGTGCTTTGTATGTTTAGTTTGCTTTTGCCTTCTAATGCTATGCTCTTTTTTCCCTTTGTCTGCTGTATCTGTCAGTTACTCACCACTGTGAAAGACTTTTCACAGGTTAAAGTGTTCTTCCTCTAGCAGGAGAGGTCACAACCAGAGCTGAAGACTACAGCTGGATCTAGACAGAGTCAGCCCAGTGCAAAGCTTTCTTTCAGATATTAACAATTTGAAGCAATCTGGAGTCTCGGTTACCCGAGGTCCTTAAATCAAAGTAGGATGTCCTTGTAAAATATACTTTGTGGTTCGGATTCCTTGGTATCGTATTCCTGGAGCTACAGAGTGAAACATGGCTTTCCTGTACCATGCAGGAAAGTGAGATGAGGTTTCATGTAACTGTGGATTTTTACCCGAAGAACCTATGACATGTTTTTCCTGCCAAGTTTTTTGGCTACCAAGACAGTAATTTTTAAAATTAATTCACAGTGCTGGTTCCATATTTATGATCCTATGACACAGTATTGGTGGTGCTGAATAAGAGTGGTTTTCACCTCGCCAACTGAATCAAAGAATCAGAGGGGTTTGGGCTGGAAGGGACCTTAAAGATCATCTAGCTCCAACCCCCCGTGCCAAGGGGGATCTGTGTGCCTGGGGCTGGTCCGGCATGGAGCAGGGAAGGCCTCGGGGCCCCTCGAAGCACACCCCGGTGCCTACGGGTAAGGCATCAGTGGCAGGCAGACCAAGCTCTTCCCAGCTGTGCCTGGTGGGAGGGACAGTGGTAGCTCCTGCTGAGAGCTGAAAGTGGCCAGTGCTGTTTCAGATGACAAGAAATCAGAGCAGTGACTTTCCCTTTGTGGACACTGAAATTTTAAGGGAGCACCTGTATGAGCTGAATGTTGACAAGTCCCTGGGGCCTGATGGGATTCATCCCAGAGCACTGGAGGAGCCAGTGGATGTTATGGCAGGACACCTCTTGGGCACCTACCATGCTCTTGGGAGTCCGGGGAGGTTCCCGCTGAGCAGAAGCGGGCCAACGTTATTCCAGGGTACAAAAAGGGCGGGAGGGCCAGCCCTGAATTGGTCGGGCACTGGGATAGATGATAGTCATAGGTCCCTTCCACTGAACTATTTGGCTCTGCCCTGCCCTTCCTGCTCACTGCAAAGGTTTTAAGAAACAACAATGAAATTACAATAAAAGGGAATAACCACACCGGGTTTTTCTGAAGGTTCTACGTACGCTTCTGAACAATGGAAATCTGGCCTCACAAAGGCCAACGTGCTCGTTGTGCACCAACGCTAGCATTTGAAAGCCTTCTGAAAGCAGTTTAAACGGTTACTTTTAAGACAGAAGTCTGTCTTTCTCCCACACACACCTGGAGGACACACATGCCTATGTTCTCCCACCTAGGAGAACACAAGGCCATACTGGAGCAGGCTGACTTCTACCCAAAATAGCCAAGAGTGGCTGTCTGAGAGAGGGTCTAAGCACGGGATGGAGAAAGAAACCTCTTCCTAGTCCTTTCCTGCCCCTTGGCAGCTGGCTCCTGGAGAACTGCGGTAATTGGGAAGGTCCTGCACGCTGCGTCCACCCATAGCTGAGGCTTCAGGAGTCAGCCCGAGGGTCTCCCGCTTTTATAGCAAGTAACGAGCACCTTACATAAGTCTTTTGGGCACAAATCCTGTGAACTTGCAAACTGTTATGTTCCCGTTATCAGTTCCACCCGGAACGCTGGCCAGGTGCCCAGGATGAGACTGAGAATCCAGCCCAGACCAGTCGGCACACAATGTGCTATTGTCTGGCTGTGTATGTTACCGTTGACAGAGGTGGATACGTGTAGAAGCAGTGGTCAGTCACGAGCAGTAATCAACTATTTTCACTACGTTCGGTCCTTTGATTACTGCTCATGAGAAGTGTACGACAAAGGAATTAATAAAGGCTAATCTTTTTTACAGTCAAGATGATCAGACACTGCAACAGTTTTGCCCAGAGGGGTTGTGGAGTGTCCATGTGTGGAGAGAGTCAAAACCTGCCTGGACACAGTCCTGGGCAGTCTGCTCTAGGTGACCCTGCTTAAGCAGGCAGGTGTCAGACTGGATCATCTCAAGAGGTCCTTTCCAACCAAATCATTCCGTGATTCATGCCAGCCACAGGATGCTCGGCCTGCTCTCCCCTCCTGGATGGCCCTCTGGTAACAGAGGAGGCCATCCCTCACGTCAAGGTCCTGTATGGCGTGTGTGCACAGCTCTCAGCGCCTGCTGGGTTGCAGCCAACTCAGAGCTAAGAGATCTTCTTGGTGGCAAACACAGAGGCCAACCCAGTCTTGCCCTTGACTGTGGTAGGAGGCGCTTGGCCAGCCCCAGCCCTGTCACCTGGTTGTCAGTGCAGAGCTTCACCTGCCTCATCCAGTAACAAGCCACTACCAGGGCAAAGCACACAGAGATTTGCATGTGTTAATTGCATGGCTGCAATTGAAGGATGGCTTCCTACTTTCTTCTGATAGCGTTGTGCAGCTGAAACACAGCTAGCTGGTATCTGGACAAAGTGGTCCGTATTAATAACAGGATGATTCTGTGAAACAGTTACATATTAGCTAAGGTTATATTACCAGTCCTGCTAAAATCACACAAACTGTAAGTATTCCTGCAACAAGACTCGTCTGTCAGTCATGGAGAACTTATATTAACAGGAGAAGGATTACAACATTTTATGGCACTAGCGTTTGAGGGAGTTCCATCGTCAGCGTTAGTTCGGTGTTGTCTTTTGTAATGGAAGGATTGCCACGCAGTCACTCCAGGTGAAAAGGTCAAGGTCACTACTGGGCAGCGTTGATTCGCTTTACAGGTGTGATTACCTTGCTGTTGTGGCTTTGTACTGTTTTCCCAATTCCAGTGTATGGAATTATTCGTTTTTTCCAAGCAGCTTCCTGCAGTAATGACATCGCCCAAACAGACCATAATCAAGGGATGAAGATTGTGGTCATGATCCGAATTAGTTGTTTCTGCAAGACAAAACTAGACAATCCTACTGTCATTCTCAAAGATAACATTTATGAGCAGGAACGTATCCCATTTTTCCTGTCTGGATGTGGTTACTAAACTGGTATTGTCTTTCCCAGTAGCTATAACTTCTGCTTGCACCCAGACTTAGCTCCATTGTTAAAAGCACCAGTAGATCCAAATCCTTTGTCACCTCATACAGTTGTGACCTGTGGCGCTTGTCGTTTAACCACCCTGGATTTTAGAAGAGGTGAAACTGAAATTTGGGCGATCCTACCTTGTGGCTGAATCAGTAGGTCTCAAATGCCACTCTTTAGCAACATAACTTTAATTTCTCCTTGATAAGCAGCATCAGTGACTTCCCCTAATACTTGTATTCCTTTTTCCTTTTGTGGCGTTGCAAAATCCACAGTTTCATTTGGCTTTTGACAATATTTCTCTATGCCCTTGGTGCCACTGTATTCCGAAAAAATTTACTCTTTGTGCCGGTCCTTGGATTTTGCTAGCGTTCCTTTCCCACCCTTTCTTTCACATCTATGGAGCTAACATTCATCGCTATAAGGCACTGTTTGCATTGTGTCTAGCATTACTAATTGGTCCAGATGTTCAGCCACTATTTGGTGGCAAATGGTGGGACTATGAGCCCATCCCTGGGGTAAGTGAGTTAAAACAAGCTGCCTACCCTGCCAAGTAATGGGGATGGTAAAGAATGCTTTTGATAAATCAGTTACTGCACTCCACTTTCCTGCATGTCATTGTACTTGTTCGCTTAAAGCAAGAACTGTCATAACTGAGTAAGTCGATTTTGGCAGGTTTCCCCTTTTCATCTCCGTCTCAGTTTATACAGACTCAACTTGTTTTCCTCCTAACCCAGTAATAATAACCCTTTGACCTTTAAATCCTTTCAGATTTCCATAAGTCCAAGAGGCCTCTGCTCCAGCATAAACGAGGGCTCTAATTCACTGAGGACGCTGATTCCTCCAGTAAATTTACAATTCCACAGGAAGGCTCTCATCCTCCCTCGACCACCCGTGTGAACAGGCGCTCGGCCCTTGTCCTCAGTCAGTTTTCAGTTCTTTCAGTTGCTAACCTAAAGCTCCCAACATCTCCTGATTTTTTGTCAGCTGCTAAACTAAAGCTATGCCATCTCACCAGGGGTAGAAATCACCAAACTGCTCCCAGTCCTTCTGATCCCCTGGCACTCCTTCTGCCGGGGAGTAAGGCACCCCGTTGAGGCTCCAAAGGTGGTGCAGAAGACTGAGCCGTACCCCCTGGGAGTTCTGTCGTCCCTGAATGGCTGTAGCTATTTCCTTTCTTGTTCAGTTTATTCAATCCCCTTTGTTTATGCAACTCCCACATCTAATCTGTGGGGATCCCATCGATCTTAGCTCGAGCCACGCAACTTTTCAACAGGGCAGCAAATATGTCTTTCCGTGAAATTACATTGTTCTCCCCTGAGTCTTGTTTTGGGCCCCATTCCCCTAAATCCCCCAACTGCTGAGCTTTCTCAATTACCTGAGCCAGAGGATTTCCGGTCTCGTTTATCAAAGAGTCCTAATAACGCTCTTACGTGTGGGTGGGGCCGTTCTAATAATTCTGTTTCGAATCTGTGCAGTCAGCATATTCTGCAACACAGTGTCTGCATCTCCTAGGACAAGAGCAGGTTTCACCCCTTCCTCCTTTAAGGGCTGAATGCCATCTCGTTAGGTGTACCAGGGGCGATCCCCTCCGGGCGAATCTCCTTCCATAAGACACTTGCCATTGCAGCCTGCAGCTGCTAAGGCTAACAAGCTGGTGTCTGCCCGGTGATGATAGCGAAAAGCATCCTGCACAAACGAGTCAGAGCTCAACATCTCACATTTGTGCTATATCTACTTCATCTCGGGTAACTCCTGATGCCCCTAAACTACACGATCTTACCACCCATGCAAGCAGCCATTCCCCAGACTTTTGCTGAAACCGCTCAGTCATACCTGTAATTTCATTTTGAGTAAAATCCTCTATTACATCTAGCCTCCAATGCTGCCCATCTATTCCTCACTCTAACTTTCTTCTAACAAGGGGCTTTACTTCCATGTCCTTGGAGGAGGATTCTTTGCCTGTACTACTATCTGAATGAGTCAAAGCCCAGATAGCCCCGTCCCATTTCTCTGGATCCCACCGTGTACCTGCCTCGGCAATCACGGCATCCACCTTCTTCCTATTCACTCTCCCCCACCGCTTTCTGTATTTCTACTGAGCAACCCTCTTTGTGCCACGGTCTGGTATGTGTCTCATTTGTCTGCCAGCAGGTGATTCTGACACTGCAACAGAACTATTTTACCCTGCAAATCACATATCTCTTTTTCCAAAGCTACTTTCTTTGTAGAAGTATAGAAGCAGTAATCAGCCGCGAGCGTCAATCGACAGTTTTCCCTACAATAGGTGCTACTTGGGATGCTTTAAAAGCAAAGCTCTGGTTAGACGCCAGGACTAACTTGTGCTTAATTAAAGCCCATATGTGCGTAACCTACAAGGTTTAAAATTCTACTGAAGCTTTGTGTCATTTTAATCCAATTTTCTAGTAGAAAAGCAACCACCTGGATGAGTATAGGGGACGTGAAGCAGTCCATGCTCTCTGGATTTTCTATACAGAACAGTAAAGTGTATCTACTTTAATGACTGAACCCTTTCACACTGAGAACTTCATGGTTTTCAGTGTAGCCTTCAAAAGCTAAAACTCTTCTCTGCTCTTTCCAAGCCTGGCTCTTCTCCACAGGGTGTCCTGCATTTCCACGACAAATAAAGACAGGCCAGACCCAGTTCAGAAGTGGTCTGTTCTTCAGGGGAGCCCTGCCTCGGAGGGAACATGGAATGGTTTGGGCTGGCAGGACCTTAATGGTCATCTAGTTCCAAGCCGCCTGCCGTGGGCAGAGACACCCTCCCCTAGAGCAGGTTGCTCAAAGCCTCATCCAAGCTGGCCTTGAACGCTTCCAGGGAGGGGGCATCCACAGCTTCTCTGGGCAACCTGTTCCAGTGGCTCAGCACCCGCTGTGGGAAGAATTTCTTCCTGATATCCAATTTAAACCTACTGACTCTGTAGCTTTCCAGCAGAACTCTGTCAGGCACTTGCTAATGAGTGTAGCCAAGGTGACAGGAAAGCAGCCTTTTTTTATGAGGAAAGCCTGAGCAAATGGAGGGGGGGAGTGGGGGTGGGTGGGGGGTGCTCTCTGGAATCTGAACAGCAGCTTTGTTCGTTATTTGATCAAGTAAGGTTGAAACGTGCTGTGTGTTCTGTCCGAGCTGGAACTGTAATTTTCCGTGGTCGGTATTTTTCAGGAAAACTCGCTCCATTTCTGTTTTGTCAATTCCTTCCATGGAGATGGGATTGTCAGTGTTTCTTTTTTTGGTAGTTTTTTCAGGGCTTGAAATCTTGAGATGTACTGGGAAAAGTTAACAAATGACAGAACCTCACAAAGCAACCCCCAACCTGAAAACAAAAAACCCCCAAAACCTACTGGAAAAACCAACCCCAAACCAACCAACCAGCAACAAAAACCACAACCCAAGAACCTGGCCACAGTCAAGGTTGCAAGAGGCAAGAGATGGTGGCTTTAGATCAGAAGGAAGCAGATGCAGGCTGGAACTATGGTCATTGAAATTCCTACTAGAAGCTTGCTTCCAGCGCCTGTAATTGAATTCAGTCCCAGCTCTGCTCTTGGTGGTTGCCAAATGGCTGTAAAAACTGACGGTGTGATTTGTTTCCTGTCAGCCAGTCTCAGTGGGTTGGCACAGGATGCTGTCTTCTCTTACTCGTGCCATGCACTCCGTTCGCTCCATTAGTCGAGATCCCTGATGCTGCTCTGAAAAATGGACTTCCGGGGGGTCTTAGCTTTGCACCAGCCAGTCTATGTTTCGCTTCACCCCAGAACATGTCCAGCTGGAGAGGTGGTGCCAGCCCCGGGCCCGCGGCACTGCCGGAGCGGCGGGGAGGGGGTGGGGAGGTGGGTGGAAAGGCTTGTGGTTGGGCACGGCCCTGGGAAGGGGCAGGGTCTGAGGGGGCCTCCGGCCGAGGGGGCTGGGGGTTTGTTTGTTGTGGGACCTCGTGGCGAGTGGTGGGTGCTCCGGGCAGAGCCAGCGTCTTGCCAGGCAGCTCGGTCTAGGAGTCGGGGTTTGGAAGTTTTTGTTCCTCTCTCTTACTCTCTCGGGCCCCGGGCGGTTTCGTGGGGGGTTTGCTCCCTTCGGGTGGGTTTTCTTTCTTTTTTCCCTTCTCAGCGTGGGATCCTGTATCATTTGTTCTACCTCTTTTCTCCGCTCCTTAAATTACTCGTTAGCACTAGCATTGTTAGTAACTCCCTGAGTTTCATTTATATAATTAAATAGTTCTTATCTCAACTCCTACGGGCTTTTCCTCGGTTTGTTCCTCCGATCCTTTCCTCACCAGGGGGTGGGGGGGCGGGGGGCGGAGTGGTAGAACGGCTGGTCCTGATACAAACCAGGACACGGGGACTTTCCAGTCATGACGTTTTTCAGGCATTTTCTCTTTAAAATAATGCTGGTTGACTTCTGTCGCTTTTCCTGTGTTTCCGTTTTAGGCCCACCAGATGTGACCTTCAGTTGTTTTCACTGGTGACACTGATGGTCTTGCTCCTGTATGTTCCTGTAAACAAGCCCGAGCCCATAGGTAGTACCTGTTTTGTTTCTCCGCAGAATCTGCTTGAGCTTTGTGAAAAGACGACCACAACCTATGTAACGTTCTGTGAGGCAGTCGTGTCTCCTGTCAACTAGTAGTTCAGGGCTACTAAATTTCTGATTGCGTTGAAACGGTAACTGAAAGCAATTCACTAAGCTTGGTAGCAGCACGAGGTCTGTGTTACCTTAGCTACTTCTTTACGGCTTTAAATGAGTCTTTCACTGATCAGCATCTCCTCAGTAAAAGCTTGTCCTTTTTGAGTGGTTGCTGGAGAAACGGTCATGTAGAACGTAACAGAATTTACTAAAATTAATGAGAACTCTGTTTTTCTGTCAGCTCTGTTGTAGCAACACTTCTGAAACTTCCGGATGGCTAAAACAGCAGAGGAGAAGTTGTGGTAAGGGGAGCCACCAACAGACTGGATTCTGTCGATCCAGCTTTACGAAGACCTGGGCGCTTTGATGGAGAGTTCGTCTTCTCCTTGCCAAACAGAGGTCAGAGCTTAAAGTCAACCTTAACGCTAACGTGGCAAAGTCCATCTTTATAACAAAAGCACGTAGCAGTGCGGTATCACGGAGCAGTTAAAGTCAAAATCAGTACTGGACAGCTTGGACAAAAGAGGGATATCTGGAGAGACTGTTGTGCTGTGGCGGGCAGGTCTGGTACTGACGAGATACGATTAAGGTGATTTCACCAAGTAGTTAGATCTGTAACTAGTTTTGGTTTCACTAGGACTAGCAAAGAAAATGGGATGCTGCTAGTCCCTGAAATGTTTAAGAATGAATGTCAAAATGAGCTGTGAGTTACTGCTGTCTCGTCTTGAAAAGGAAACAGTTGGTGTGCAGACAAGAATTCCTTTTTGCTGACAGAAGCTTTTATCAAGGCTGGTGCTGGAGCAAATTACAATTTTTCATTCCCCCAGGGGTTCACGTTGGCTTACTTATTCAATCCATTGGGGTACTTTCTCCTGAAGTGCGCTCTCCATGCTTGGTTTATGAATGGGTAGTGGATGTACCACTCTCCTGGATTTTTCCCTGGCTGGGTATTCTGGGAGATACCCATAAGTGTTTTGGGATCTGTCGTTCTTCCTGGTACTTCTGAACGGGGAGTTGGACAAAGACGTGAAGTACATTGCCCAGGTGCAGGGCTTGGGAAGCTTCTAGTCCAGTGGCAGTCGCTAAGCAATGAAAAACTAGGTACAGAGCAACGAAAAAACACTGGGGGGGAAGATACTGTGCAAAACTGGAACCCGCATGCTGTCACTTTCAGTAGCCCTTTGTGGAAAAAGTGCTGATCGGGTTGAAGGCGAGTCAAAGTGCACTAAACCCCAAAGAGAAGACTTAGGCCAAACTAAACTGCAACTGTTTTGTTTCCAGGCTAGAAAAGAGATTTTCAAGGTTCACACACGAGACTGGACCCCTCAGCCATTGGACAGCTTTCTTGACGAGCTAGCTGAAAACTGTGTTGCTAAGCTGGAGCACAGGGTGAGTTACTGCGTGTGCCTGAGCCCTGAGGCGTCTGAGCTTGTTCCGGGCAGTGCCCGAGCTCCTGTGCCTTGCTGCAGAGCCAGGCAGGGAGGCAGCAGGCACGCCCTGGGAACAAAGAAAGTGAGATGCTTTTTTCTTTTTGTTTTGTCTCTCAGAATACGGAATGGGTTTGGGGCGTCTTCCGCTGGAACAAAGTTGTGATTAGGAGGCAGCTTCATAAGTGCGAGTTGTCTGGCTACGAGCCACGCAACAAACCTTCGATGTGGTGCTGTCTCTGAAGTTCTCTCTTCACCTGTTGATTTTTGGCTGCATCCCAAGTCTTTCAGCGTTGCACCTTGCAAATCTTGGCCTTGACTTCTGTGTTGCTTGAGATGCACGTAACCTTTGGTTCTTCTTTTGTTTATTAGGAGGCTGCGGTGCTGATTTTAAATCCTTGCGTGCTGAAGCTGCCCGTTGTGCTTTGCACCGCTGCTCCCCTCAGATCTACCAAAGTAACGCAAAACTGCAGTTAAATGTGGCCTCTAGGAAAACAACAGCACAGGATTTTGTGATGGCTGTGCAGAAGTTCGTTCCAGCTTCACGGAGGGTTGTGTCTTCACCTGGGCGACCGCTAGCCCCTCTTTGGAAACCACTGCTGGGAAACACACCGGCAAGGATTTTACGAGCCTTACAGAGAGTGTTTCCCCGTTCAGAGTTTGCACTGAAGAACCAAGAGCAAGGAATAAGAATAACATCTACTTCTCTAGAATTCTGCCAAAGCACAAAAATTCTGATCTGTGCAATCGACGTACACGAACCTCTCAGCCGTAATGACAGTGGAATTGTATGATGTGCGTGTGCACAGTGCGGGGTGGGAGCTGTGGCCGACTCGCAGTAGGCATTAGAGAACGATGCGTTCTTTGCTAGAGCGCTGCGTGTCTGGCAGTCGCTGACACACTCATCATTTGTAGAGAGAGAGCTGAGGCGTAAGGTGTGAGGCACCTCTTTCAAAATATGGTTCAAGCGAGGGGAGAAGGGCATTTTTACATGGATGCTTCGAGTTCCTGCCTGAAGGATGTCAGGACTGCAGTACAAGTGTAAGGGGTGTAAGCTCAGTGCTGGTTCAGCTATCGTGATTTTTAACCATAGTCTCTTCACATACGTGTTTGTGGGTCACACTGCACACTTGCACGGGAGGTCAGAACGTTTTAATAGTGTTTACCTTGGGGCTTGGCTTGCATAGCCTATATGAGCTCACGCTCCTGGCTGCATCGGCCCTGATGGGGTTTAGTCTGTCACTTGGTGAGAGCAAACAAATAGATAAACTCACTCCGCTTTTGATTAATGGAGATTGATGTACAGTTTCTTTTTATGCTAAGCCCTGGAGAATATCCTACCAGTATTACTCCCAGCAGAAACCCACCCACAAAATAAAAGCAGAGAGGCTAGGGAATTGGCAAGTGCATCCCCTCTCCGTTGTCTGCCCTCCATTGTCTCCTTCAGTGATCGTTGAGGAGCCTTATTTAGAAGACGTGCTGGTCTGTATATGCTGACTCACTAGTCCCAGACAAACGAAAGGACCTTGTGGCCATGGCATTCACTTCTTTTCCTCACATCCAGTGGGGGAAGCTGCTCCGAAAAGAAGTGGCCTTGTTGGTTTCTTCAGGTGTCTAGGAACTACAGACGCTGTTCCTGCTCATCTTTATTCTAAGGAAAAAAACCTCCAGGTTTTCAGCAACAGAGACAATACCGTCTGAGGTACTGCGGGCCTTCTCCATCTCAGCCTCCACTGCCACTGCCCCCAGGTGTGTCATCCCCAAGGCAGGGATCAAGGAGCGGAGGAATCCCAGCATCAGAGGACGTGCAGCTTGGGGGTCTCCTAAGAAATCCTGCCCTGTACAAGCCCCAGGACCCCGACGGGATTTGTCTGAGGGTGCCAAGCGAGCTGGCTGGTGTGACGGCCAGGCCACCCTCTGTCATCTTTGGAAGACTGTGAAGCCTTGGGGAGGTACCAAAGACTAGAGAGGGCCAGGCGGTGCACCCCATCTGCCAGGAAGGCAAGAGGATGGGCTGAGGCACTGCGGGATAGTCATCCTCGCTTCCACCTCTGGCGAAAGCATGGACCGAGTCCTCTGTTAGCCATGCCTGGCCATGGGAGAAACACGTGGGGGGGATAGCAACGCCAGCTACACTGTCAGAAATGCCAAGGCTATGTCTGTAGTTCTTGCACACTTCCTGGTTTATTTAATCGTTCGAGACAGTCTAAAGATGTGAGCCTCCTGGTCCCCATGGGGGCTGGCAGGTGTCCCAGCTGCTGGTCCGGTGGTGGTTTCACCAGCTCCTGGGGAAGCCTCCTACCGTTGCCGGTGGGCTGGCCTCTTGTTTGGCAGGGAAGCGGCCTCCTGGCCGCCAGCCCGCCTCTTTGGGGCTTGCCGGCGTCCCCGTGGGGAGCGTTGTCTGCCCTGGCTGGGCGTGGAGGGCCCAGGCACAGCCGCATCCGGGTGGTCCTGCGGCTCTTCCTGCCGATGGGCTGGCCTCTTTTTCGGCAGGGAAGTGGCCTCCTGGCCATCGGCCCTCCTCTTTGGGGCTTGCCGGCGTCCCCGTGGGGAGCGTTGTCTGCCCTGGTTGGGCGTGGAGGGCCCAGGCACAGCCGCATCCGGGTGGTCCTGCGGCTCTTCCTGCCGATGGGCTGGCCTCTTTTTCGGCAGGGAAGTGGCCTCCTGGCCATCGGCCCTCCTCTTTGGGGCTCGCCGGGGTCCCTGCGGGGAGCGTTGTCTGCCCTGGCTGGGCATGGAGGGCCCAGGCACAGCCTCGTCTGGGTGGTCCTGAGGCTCTTCCTGCTCCCTGCGGGTGGGTTCGGGGGCAGGGGAGGGGCTACCGGGATCCCCCTGTGGGGCAGCTGATGAGGTGCTGGGCACAACCTCTTCTGCCTCCTGCCTGTCGGCATGGTGGGAGGGGGCTGGGTTGAGTGCAGCAGCATCCCCTTCAGAGGCGGCAGGACTGGGACGAGCCGCGGGGCTGATCTCCCGCTCCTCGGTATCACGAGGGTCCCCCAGACCCATCCAGCGTCGGGCCTCACGGCCGCACCAGTCCCCAATGCTGTCAAGCAGCCGGTGGACGAAGGTCCTCAGGTGCTGGCACAGGTCAATCTGCAGCATCCGGACCAGGCTGTCCTCATCCAGGCCAAAGCGCTGCAGGGTGGACAGCACGAGTGCCCGTGCTGCTGCTATTGCCAACCTGCCAGCCCTGAACATCTGCTGCTGCAGCTTCTGTCGCATCCGGAGCATCGCGGGCCGGATCAGCGCTAGGTGTTCCCGGAAACGTGACAGCCAGGGGTGGCGTCGGCGTTGTCTGAGCACAAGAGCTGTGCGGCGGTGGAGGCGGCGGGCGGCTGGATGGCGAGGAGCTCCCGTTGCTGCAGGTGGTGGGATGACATACCCCTCAAATCTGTGACCGCGCGGCACCGAGCGCACGATTGACGTCAGCCTCCTTCTGCAGAGGGGGCAGTGGGGCCATAGGTCAGCCCACTGGCAGATGCACAGATAGCAAAACCGGTGGAGGCACGGTATGGTGTAGGTGGGCTCCTCCCAGGTGTCCAGGCATATTGGACAGCATTTGTCCAGCTCCGCAGCCATCCTCTCCACTTGCTGCGGTGGGCTGGGGGGAGCTGGGGGTGTCAGGACGCTCCCTCTCACTGCTGCAGCAGCAGCCGATGTCGCGTTGGAAAGGGGAGAGAGGCCGCAGTCAGTCACTGGCCCAGGGGGGACTGGAAGAAAGGCCCAGGCCCCTCAGGAAGGAAACCTCCCAGCTGCCCAGGTTGGGCTTTCCCCTGCCAGCTCACCTCTGCTGCTGCGAGTGTGCCCCTTGGGTGCCCCGGCTGCCTGCAGCTGGCAGGTCCGGCCGGGGAAAGTCCTCCCGCTGCTCTGGAGTAGCGAGCGGAAAACCGCAAGGATGAACTCCACAATCAGGACCCAAGCACCAGGGCTCCTGTGAGCAGTGCAGCCTCGCAGACTGCTCAGCTGGAGTGAGGGCACGGGCCGTGGGGGTGGGACTTGATGCCTGGAGACATTCCATCGCTCGGTGACATCACAGCCCACCCGTCGGCGACAACGGAACCAACCCATCAGTGATATCACAATGGGCCACCCTCGCCCCAGCAGCCCTGCAGCCCCAGCTCACGTGTCTGGGGTTCCCACAGCCCACTCCATCCCCCCATCTCCTGGCTCGTGCTGGGCATCGGTGTTTCCCGCCAGGCACCGAGGCCTCGGCCGTGTCTTCCCAGGGCCCTGTCAGGTCGCTCTGGCCGGGGCAGCCGTCTCCAGGCACCTGCGGCAAGAGGGTTGACAGGGTGACACCTCCTGCCTCCCTGGAGGCTCCCCCCACGCCCCAGCACTGCTGGCCAGGCCCCTGGGCTCCCGCGGGGGTCACAGCACCACTTGGCTCCCTCTCGCGCGTTTCCTCCTCTCCCTCTCCCCCAGCCAGGCGGCACGAGGGTGATCCCCCCGCTCAGCACCCATCAGGCCTCGTCCCGGCACTGCGTCCCGTTTGGGGTCCCGCGCAGGGGGGAGGCTGACAGACCTGAGGGGCTGAGGGGAGCCATGAAGGGTCTGTGTCTGGGGCTGGTCCGGCACGGAGCAGGGAAGGCCTCGGGGCACATCGAAGCACACCCTGTGCCTATGGGGAAGGAATCAAGGGCAGGGGGAACAAGCTCTTCCCAGCTGTGCCTGGTAGGATGGGGAGAGACAGTGGATTGGGGGCAGGGGAGGGGCTGCTGGGACCCCCCTGAAAGGCAGCTGATGAGGTGCTGGGGACCTCTTCTGCCTCATGTCTGTCAGCATGATTGAAGGGTGCTGGGTTGGGTGAAGCAGCATCCCCTTTGGTTGTAGCACGTTCCGGGCGAGCTGCGGGGCTGCTC
This sequence comes from Rhynochetos jubatus, assembly GCA_027574665.1. NCBI lineage: Eukaryota > Metazoa > Chordata > Aves > Eurypygiformes > Rhynochetidae > Rhynochetos > Rhynochetos jubatus. Next base: position 53,913,833 of record CM050690.1, read on the forward strand.
TCCCACTCCTCGGTATCACGAGGGTTCCCCTGGCCCATCCAATGGCCCAGGCCGCTCAGGAAGGAAACCTTGGAAGTCTCCAGTTTGGCCTTTTCCCTCCCAGCTCACCTCTGCTGCTGCAAGGATGAGGGGGCCAGGTTGTTGTACAGCTAAACCCTGAGATCAACAACTGGGCAGAGCAGCGCAGCCTTTGAGTGGAAGGGCTGGCCTTGTGCCCCAGCGGGACTCCCCCTTTTTCCTGAAGGCATTTTATTTTCCTTTCACTTTCTTTGGGGGAAAAAAAAAAAGCTGTCATGATTCGAATAGTTAACTGCTGCTCTCCTGGAGATGCCCTTCTTCCCTGCAGGAGGGCTCCAGCCAGCGCTGCCTAAACCATTTCAGTGCCAGGTCAAACCAGTTAGGTCAGGTTGTCCTCAACAGCAGCCAGGTCTGGCACTAGGCTGGAGAAGATGGAGTTTGCATTGACTGGTAAGAGCATCAGCCTCAGCTGATGAGCAAGAATGCGTGGCTGGAAAAGAGAATACTTTCAACTGGGCTGGCTGAAACGGTGGTCTGCATTGCAGTGGCTTAATTCACTGTAACTGCGCAATTTTCTTAGTGGCACTCTTAGCAGGTGCCTGTTTTTAAAACCAGCTTGTCTTCTTGAATCTGTGTGTTTCAGAAGAGAGCACAAAACAAACAGACTTTTCAAAGGAGACATGAAAGTTAAATTGTTTCTGTCTGTTGGTGCTAAAACATGCCTTGGGAAACTTTAAGCCGCTGAAGAAATGAGCATTTTTTGCCCTTTGAGAAAGTGGAGATTGCTCGTCTCTGTTTTCTTTCTGCTAGGAACTGAGAGGATTCGCAGCTCTAGAAGTAGCCTCTAGCTAGCAGAATCACCTGAAGGCTCGTGCTTTGTATGTTTAGTTTGCTTTTGCCTTCTAATGCTATGCTCTTTTTTCCCTTTGTCTGCTGTATCTGTCAGTTACTCACCACTGTGAAAGACTTTTCACAGGTTAAAGTGTTCTTCCTCTAGCAGGAGAGGTCACAACCAGAGCTGAAGACTACAGCTGGATCTAGACAGAGTCAGCCCAGTGCAAAGCTTTCTTTCAGATATTAACAATTTGAAGCAATCTGGAGTCTCGGTTACCCGAGGTCCTTAAATCAAAGTAGGATGTCCTTGTAAAATATACTTTGTGGTTCGGATTCCTTGGTATCGTATTCCTGGAGCTACAGAGTGAAACATGGCTTTCCTGTACCATGCAGGAAAGTGAGATGAGGTTTCATGTAACTGTGGATTTTTACCCGAAGAACCTATGACATGTTTTTCCTGCCAAGTTTTTTGGCTACCAAGACAGTAATTTTTAAAATTAATTCACAGTGCTGGTTCCATATTTATGATCCTATGACACAGTATTGGTGGTGCTGAATAACAGTGGTTTTCACCTCGCCAACTGAATCAAAGAATCAGAGGGGTTTGGGCTGGAAGGGACCTTAAAGATCATCTAGCTCCAACCCCCCCTGCCGTGCGCAGAGACACCTTCCACTAGACCAGGTTGCTCAAAGCCTCATCCAGCCTGGCCTTGAAGACAGCCAGGGATGGGGCATCCACAGCTTCTCTGGGCAACCTGTTCCAGTGCTTCACCACCCTCTCCAGGAAGAATTTCTTCCTGATATCCAATCTAAATGTCCCCGCTTTCAGTTTAAACCCATTACCCCTTCTCCTCTCTTGATGTGAACACACAACCCAGGATTGGGTGATCTTGAAGGGCGTTTCAGGTTTACAGCTGGGTGTGTTCACAAGTCAACCCAATAAATACTCCCTACCGTGTCCATATGAGCAGCCACGGACACACGGACCTGTCTCCATTTCATCATTCTGAAGCCTGAAGAAGAGCTGGTGATGACAGTAAATGACAGTCGGTTCAAAGAAGTGCAACAGAACAAACTCCATATTTTATTGTCACCGAGGTATTTCACAACAAGCCCTTGAAAAAAAAAGAAAGAAAAGTAGTTTTGAAAATTTTTCTCCAAGAACAAGAAGTTTCTGATAGGAGTTTTTTTAAATGTTTCTTTAAAATGCTATTTGTGATCCAGACACCACGGGTATCACTGGGGAGTCACTGGCTTACAGTCAGAGTGGGCAGAGGCCTTCCCTAGAAATCTCTTCATCTGGCTGTTGTTTGTCGCCTTCTCCCTCTGTGCGTGCACAATGTGGCTCAAGTTCTCCAAGTGGATGGAGTGTGTACGGGGTTCCCCAGGCAACTGAAGGAAAATGAAGGCAGACAAAACACGCTGTGGCTGCGCTTGATTCTCGTGAAAGGCACAGAAGCCAGTTCTGTGGCAGAAGAGCTGCTGGTGGTGTAAGAGGGATGGGTTCTGCAGTGTTCTCGACTCTGCAGCCCGTTCTTAATCTTAGGATTGGACTTTTTTTCTTTTCTCTTTTGCTTCTTCCGTCTTCACTTTTGCTTTTTGCTCCTTCTCTGTCTCTTCCTCCTCCTCTTTCACTTTTTTCTTCTTCTCTTTCACTTCTTCCTTCTTCTCCTTTGCTTCTTCCTACTTCTTTTTGGCTTGTTTCTTCTTCTCTTTCACTTCTTCCTTCTTCTCTGTAATTTTTTTCTTCTCTCTCTCTCCCTCCTACTCTGTCGCTTCTTCCTTCTTCTCTGTTGTTTTTTCCTTCTTCTCTGTCACTTCTTCCTTCTTCTCTGTCGTTTTTTGCTTCTCTGTCTCTTCCTCCTTCTCTTTCGCTTTTTTCTTCTCTGTTGCTTCTTCCTTCTCCTCTGTCGTTTTTTCCTTCTTCTCTTTTGCTTCTTCCTTCTTCTTTTTGGCTTGTTTCTTCTTCTCTGTCACTTCTTCCTTCCTCTTTTTGGTTTGTTTCTTCTTCTCTTTCGCTTCTTCCTTCTTCTTCTTGCCTTGTTTCTTCTCTTTCGCTTCTTCCTTCTTCTTTTTGGCTTGTTTCTTCTCTTTCGCTTCTTCCTTCTTCTCTGTAATTTTTTCTTCTCTGTCTCTCCCTCCTACTCTGTCACTTCTTCCTTCTTCTCTGTCGTTTTTTTCTCCTCTGTCCCTTCTTCCTTCTTCTCTGTCACTTCTTCCACCTTCTCTTTCTCTTCTTTCTCTTATCCTTCTCACTCTCTCAGCCCATTCTTGTTTCTGGTTTTCTTCATGCGCTTTGTGTTCCGCGCTGTCTCTCTTGATGCGCTCCTCTAGGGTGTCAAAATCTTCCTCTATGTTTTGTAGAAGCCAGGACAAACCCTTTTGGATGGATCTATTGATTTTTTTCCCCCAGCCCATGGTGGCTGAGCACGGTTCAATTTGGGCCGGACACTTGGACTCACTGACCGTCTTCTCCAGCGATAAGCAGTGGAGGAGATCTGCTACTGGCAGAGCTTCTTCTCTGTCCTGCTTATTTGCCAGGACCAACATGGGTTTTCCTGCTAGCTCGGGGCTCTTTAAAACTTCTCTCATGGCTTCCTTGGTTTCTTCCATTCTTGAAACATCACTAGAATCCACGACAAATATGCCCCCATAGCACTCAGCGTAGTATTTCCTCCAGAGAGTTCGCGTTTCTTTTCCACTCCCTAAATCAAAGAGGGTGATTTCAAAGTGTCCCTTTTGCGGGTGGATCTGGGAAAAGCCAGCTGTTGGAGGCACATCTTTAGTCGACTTGCCTTGAATTGTGTGGACTACAACAGTCTTGCCAGCACCATCCAGGCCCAGCATCACCAGCGTCACCTTCCTGGCAGGTTCCTGCCACCGCCTGAACAGGCCGCAGCAGCCAGCCGTTAGGCTGAACATCCTCCTTCGCTGGCCTCGGTGGCTCTGGAGGTCTGGGGCGACGGCGTGGCCAGCCGAGAACAGCCAAAGACGGCCGGGAGAGAGAGCGCAGGAGCCCAGGCGTTGTCTGGCTCACCGGAGGCGCGACGTGAGGCTCGGCTCGGCCCCGCTCGGCTCCACTCGGCTCCGCTCGGCTCAGCCCCGCTCTGCTCCTCTCCGCTCCACTCGGCTCCGCTCGGTCCCGCTCGGCCCCGCTCTGCTCCGCTCCTCTCGGTCCCGCTCGGCCCCACTCGGCTCCGCTCGGTCCCGCTCGGCCCCGCTCCGCTCCGCTCGGCAGCCCCGCACAGCGCGTCCTCGCCACAGCGTCTGCCAACGGCCCCGCCGTTGCCCCGGGCGACGGGACGCGGCTGCCGCCCGCGGCCGCCCGCGGACACCTGAAGGGCGCGGGGCGGCCCCGGCGCGCGCGGGGCTCCTCTTTGGATCAGAACGAGGGCAACAGGCGAGCAATTCTGACAAAATCTCTCTGCCACTTGATGTCCTGGAGATCTTTCAAACAGTTCCCTTAGCCTTAACGCACGAGGCAATTTAGTGTGGGCTGTGAACTGAGGCGAGGAGCCTCCTCCTTCTGGAAAGGCTGGAAACGCCAGGATTTCTGCCCTTGGAGACGTTCCTAGCCATCCTGGGCAGCCAAAGGAGGCCCCAGGAAGGACTGTCGTCTCCCTCTGGCAGACTGAGCTCCCCACACTGCTGCTTCTTCCTGAAAACAGGGAGCACTAGAAAACATCAGGCTACTCGGGCCGAAACAAAGCATTTACAGCCCAGCAAGTGCTCTTGACTCCACGAAGAACTCTGCTGGTGTTTTCAGGGGCAACAGGAGTTGTTTCCAAATGGCCGTTCAGCCCAGCTCCTCCTTTAACACAGCATTTCTTTGCCTCCTTTTGCCTTCGAGTCACTGAGCACAGGCAAGACAATGTCACAGAAAACGAGTATTTATTTGCTGTCATCTGGTGGTAACGTTTCTTTTAGCAACGGCTTGTGAGCTGCAAGAATGCAGTTTTCGTTTTCTCCTCGGAAATGATATCCCGGATTTTGGCTTTACGCTCTTTCCAGGTAGGAGGGGATTGATGAAGAATAAAAATTCTGTATCCATTTCCTGATGGTTTGCTCTAAAATCCTAGTGACGTTTTCTTCCCGCCAAAAGCTTTCCTCTTGCTTCTAAAACTACGAGAATTCTGACTTCATTTTTTTCACCAAGGGCTTTGCTGACCTCATTGCCAGGTTGAATGATGGCATCTCAGGTGCCTGAAATCTAAGCTTGAGCTTTCCACCGCCACCACCATAGGAAGAGGGATAACTTTGCTATAGTTCTTGTTATTGTATAATATAGTTCTAACACAATATGGGGATTGTATAATGGTGTTACAGTTAGATTGTTATGGTGAGTTTTGTTTCCTCCACAGGTATTCTTGGTGCTACAAGTCGGGGAGTGACACAGGAACTCTTGAGGTATCATTCACATCTGTACCACACCATGCGTGCTGTCCCGAGCTACAGCTCCTGCTGCTCAGTTTAGCTCTGTAGCTCTCAGTAAAGCTGCATCAATGTATACTCTTGGAAGAACTGTCAAACAAACCACCCCTGCTTGGCGTCGTTTAAAGGCAGTTACACCGAGGGCTCTTAGACGGCAGATACTCTGGATGGAAGTCTCCAATCACGCACCAGAAAACCAGGAAAACCATGAATGTTAAAGCTGGGATGCTGCATTCTGCTCAAGGTTGGACATGCGGGAAAGGATGCCCACAGCACTGCTGGGAAAGGGTGGGAGAGATGAGAAATGAGGCTATGCCATTAGACACCCCTGATGAAGAGAGAACACTGAGAAAAAGTGATGGGGGGGTCCACCAAGACCCACTTCCACGTTGCTGTGAACCTCTTTTTAAATATCGGTGTTAGCGCAATGTGTATGAGAAAGGAGAAAGTTAAATTGTCCTGTGTTTTCAAGCGTGCGTCCAGCCCCTTCCACTTGACTAGGGTCTTAGGAAGGCAAATGAAAGACAGGCTTCTAAACGCAAGATCACCCCAGAACAATTATTTTTCTTTAAGGCAGGGACAGCTTCAACACGGGGAAAAAAGCTGAAAAGAAAGGTCCAGAAATCGCAGAAAACCACCACTTTTGGCGGGTGTTGGCTGGTTAATCATGTGGCCATGGGAGAGGCTGGAAGGGAAGGGGTGTCCTTGACATCGATTCAGGGTAACACCTGACAGGCAAAGGCCAACAAGGGCAAGTCAAACCAGCCCCCTCAGGAAAAGTGGCAGGTAGAAAGAGTCCACCGCTTCTGTGCAAGGGGAGCCTGCTGGGAAAAAAAGCCTGGAATTCCAGAGTCCAGGGTGCAAGCAGCATGTGACTTCTCTAAAAGCACTGTGGTCTCAGTACGACAGACTTTACAGTCCACTTCCACAACGGATTTCATTTCTGCAGCAGTAGGTTCCAGAGACCTCAGCCCAGGTGTGGACTGCAGGTAGAAAGAGCTGCACTGACTCCAGGTCTTTGGCAATCCTAAGGAAACGCCCTACTGAACACCTGCAAGTGACACTTTATTGTAGCTAACTTTGTATGGCAGCTGCCAAGTAGGACGAAACTCATTTCCCACAGTGCTTCAGAGTTTTGTTCCGCTTACACTTTCACAGAATCTAAGTGAAGCCTTGGGGAGGTACCAAAGACTAGAGAGGGCCAGGCGTTGCACCCCATCTGCCAGGAAGGCAAGAGGATGGGCTGAGGCACTGCGGGATAGTCATCCTCGCTTCCACCTCTGGCGAAAGCATGGACCGAGTCCTCTGTTAGCCATGCCTGGCCATGGGAGAAACACGTGGGGGGGATAGCAACGCCAGCTACACTGTCAGAAATGCAAGGCTATGTCTGTAGTTCTTGCACACTTCCTGGTTTATTTAATCGTTCGAGACAGTCTAAAGATGTGAGCCTCCTGGTCCCCATGGGGGCTGGCAGGTGTCCCAGCTGCTGGTCCGGTGGTGGTTTCACCACCTCCTGGGGAAGCCTCCTACCGTTGCCGGCGGGCTGGCCGCGTTTGGCAGGGAAGCGGCCTCCTGGCCGCCAGCCCTCCTCTTTGGGGCTTGCCGGCGTCCCCGTGGGGAGCGTTGTCTGCCCTGGTTGGGCGTGGAGGGCCCAGGCACAGCCGCATCCGGGTGGTCCTGCGGCTCTTCCTGCCGATGGGCTGGCCTCTTTTTCGGCAGGGAAGTGGCCTCCTGGCCATCGGCCCTCCTCTTTGGGGCTTGCCGGGGTCCCTGCGGGGAGCGTTGTCTGCCCTGGCTGAGCATGGAGGGCCCAGGCACAGCCTCGTCTGGGTGGTCCTGAGGCTCTTCCTGCTCCCTGCGGGTGGGTTCGGGGGCAGGGGAGGGGCTACCGGGATCCCCCTGTGGGGCAGCTGATGAGGTGCTGGGCACAACCTCTTCTGCCTCCTGCCTGTCGGCATGGTGGGAGGGGGCTGGGTTGAGTGCAGCAGCATCCCCTTCAGAGGCGGCAGGACTGGGACGAGCCGCGGGGCTGATCTCCCGCTCCTCGGTATCACGAGGGTCCCCCAGACCCATCCAGCGTCGGGCCTCACGGCCGCACCAGTCCCCGATGCTGTCAAGCAGCCGGTGGACGAAGGTCCTCAGGTGCTGGCACAGGTCAATCTGCAGCATCCGGACCAGGCTGTCCTCATCCAGGCCAAAGCGCTGCAGGGTGGACAGCACGAGTGCCCGTGCTGCTGCTATTGCCAACCTGCCAGCCCTGAACATCTGCTGCTGCAGCTTCTGTTGCATCCGGAGCATCGCGGGCCGGATCAGCGCTAGGTGTTCCCGGAAACGTGACAGCCAGGGGTGGCGTCAGCGTTGTCTGAGCCCAAGAGCTGTGCGGCGGTGGAGGCGGCGGGCGGCTGGATGGCGAGGAGCTCCCGTTGCTGCAGGTGGTGGGATGACATACCCCTCAAATCTGTGATCGCGCTGCACCGAGCGCACGATTGACGTCAGCCTCCTTCTGCAGAGGGGGCAGTGGGGCCATAGGTCAGCCCACTGGCAGATGCACAGATAGCAAAACCGGTGGAGGCACGGTATGGTGTAGGTGGGCTCCTCCCAGGTGTCCAGGCATATTGGACAGCATTTGTCCAGCTCCGCAGCCATCCTCTCCACTTGCTGCGGTGGGCTGGGGGGAGCTGGGGGTGTCAGGACGCTCCCTCTCACTGCTGCAGCAGCAGCCGATGTCGCGTTGGAAAGGGGAGAGAGGCCGCAGTCAGTCACTGGCCCAGGGGGGACTGGAAGAAAGGCCCAGGCCCCTCAGGAAGGAAACCTCCCAGCTGCCCAGGTTGGGCTTTCCCCTGCCAGCTCACCTCTGCTGCTGCGAGTGTGCCCCTTGGGTGCCCCGGCTGCCTGCAGCTGGCAGGGCCGGCCGGGGAAAGTCCTCCCGCTGCTCTGGAGTAGCGAGCGGAAAACCGCAAGGATGAACTCCACAATCAGGACCCAAGCACCAGGGCTCCTGTGAGCAGTGCAGCCTCGCAGACTGCTCAGCTGGAGTGAGGGCACGGGCCGTCGGGGTGGGACTTGATGCCTGGAGACATTCCATCGCTCGGTGACATCACAGCCCACCCGTCGGCGACAACGGAACCAACCCATCAGTGATAACACAATGGGCAACCCTCGCCCCAGCAGCCCTGCAGCCCCAGCTCACGTGTCTGGGGTTCCCACAGCCCACTCCATCCCCCCATCTCCTGGCTCGTGCTGGGCATCGGTGTTTCCCGCCAGGCACCGAGGCCTCGGCCGTGTCTTCCCAGGGCCCTGTCAGGTCGCTCTGGCCGGGGCAGCCGTCTCCAGGCACCTGCGGCAAGAGGGTTGGCAGGGTGACACCTCCTGCCTCCCTGGAGGCTCCCCCCACGCCCCAGCACTGCTGGCCAGGCCCCTGGGCTCCCGCGGGGGTCACAGCACCACTTGGCTCCCTCTCGCGCGTTTCCTCCTCTCCCTCTCCCCCAGCCAGGCGGCACGAGGGTGATCCCCCCGCTCAGCACCCATCAGGCCTCGTCCCGGCACTGCGTCCCGTTTGGGGTCCCGCGCAGGGGGGAGGCTGACAGACCTGAGGGGAGCCATGAAGGGTCTGTGTCTGGGGCTGGTCCGGCATGGAGCAGGGAAGGCCTCGGGGCACATCGAAGCACACCCTGTGCCTATGGGGAAGGAATCAAGGGCAGGGGGAACAAGCTCTTCCCAGCTGTGCCTGGTGGGAGGGACAGTGGTCGCTCCGGTGTTACACACACCTGCTGTAAATTCCGATACTCCTCTGAGATTTCCTCCTCAACGATCTTCAAGAAAAAAACACAACAAGACAATATGAAGAGCTTTCTTCCACTACCAGGAGAAGCAAATTTATTCCAAACACTAAAATTGCACTCGGTTTTACTCAAGACAGTTTCTGACCCATGAGCCACCACTCTCCTGCACTGCAAAACCGAACCCTCAAACCCCTGAGTGACCCCAGATCTGCAATTCAGCCTGTGAACAGGCAACAAAGGGAGCGTGCCTGTGAAGACTGCCCTTGAGACGCTGCTCACGCTGCTGCACGTTCACAGGCAGCTCCAACCGCCGGAGTCTGAGGGCTGAACAGCTTTTTACAGGGTTTCTCAAGCTTCAGCCATCAGCGCTAGCCCAGGCAGGGCCTGAGGACGCCTCCAAGTTCCGCAGGGTTTCCCTGTGCCTGACTGAGCCGTACCAGGGATGGGAAAATAGCCCTCCTGCTCACAAACACGCTTGCAAGCTGCCCAAAAACTAAATAAAAGCCAACCCAAACCCCTCCGGGTGCCATAGATTGAAAGAAGTTGGATACCGAACGTTGGGCATTTGTGTGTCCAAACCAGGGAAGCCCAGGCGGGAAAGGCAGGACACCGGGTTTGTAACACAGACTTTGCAGTTTCATCCCTCTTTACCTGATATTCTCTGGACCCCGGCGAAAGCAGTTTCCGTTGTGCGCCCAGCTGCTTGAACTTCTTGGTGACACTCTGCATGCGAGCATACAAGTGTCTGTACTCGCCAAACTCGGCGGCAAAGTCGGCCTCGTAGCGCTGGCGCTGCTCCTGCGAGACGATAGCTGTGTATTTTCGAGCGGAAAGATGAGCACACGTGCAGTTTTACACCAAGGACAGAGGGAATATCCTCGTCACCTGAGCTCTAAGTCAGGTAACTGTGTGACTGACTGCTTCTACTTCTAAGCACGCTTGCTCCAAGAGAATGTGTTTAAGTAACTCCACAGATCTACCAAATCAGCTTCTCTTTTCGTTTTTAAAGTTTCTATTCAGACGCTGCGCCAAGACCAAGACCGTAGCGCACCTGGAAACCAGGAGCCGTCATTCAGATCTAGAAGGCCCAAGGAACGGTTCGGCTTCAGCGAGAAGAGAAACCGGTCGAGCGTAACCTCTTTCTACAAAGGGACAGACTTGCACGTTTTTGAAAAAAGGCCTCCGACAAGAGAGTGGGGGAAAGCCCACTGTTCAAAGGGAACTTGGCATTATTCTGAAAGGACATGTTAGGGCAGTTCCAATTTTGTAGCTGAACAGGAGGCTTTACAGATGATTTTTCAACTGCTTCAATGAGTGGCGAGAGACTCTGAAGCGTTACTTTACTCACACGAAGTAGTCTGCTTGCTCGCTCGCTGACGGAGGATGTGCGGAGGCAGTGCCAGTCTCTTTGACTCCTAGGGAAAATCAGAATTTTGACGATTGTGATAAACAGATTTTTCATACAGCCAAACAACACCATCCTGACGGGCTCGAAAAACCCCTTCCAGGTGTTCTTTGCGTGTTGCTGTTTCGCTTTTCAATGCCATTATAAGCCTGTTCCATACTGCACTGCTGTCACTGAACTGTCAGCTTCCTGGAAGTCAAGCAACTAAGCAAAAACCCGTTCCTCGTGTTTCTCAAGGAGCGAGCTCTTCCTCGTCACCAGTGGCTGCCCAACAGCAATCCATTTAAGATGTGCTTGTTCTAATACTTTCTCTGCTACGGAGTGAGCGTGCTGAAAAATGAACCTCAGTTTCGACGAGAATCCGGCGGAATACCTTCAGGCTTTTAGAGGTTCGGGCTGGTTTGTTTCTTCATTTGCTTGGGGTTCCTTTGGTTGTTTTTTTAAACTAACAGTTACGTTGCAGTGCAGCGTGGGAACAAAAATACTGCTTTGTCGTGACCCTAAAGCAGGGATGATGGCAAATGAGATGTTCTAAAGCAAGTCAGAAAATAGGCCACTTGCGTTTCCAGTCCCTGCTTTTACAGGTTTTCCCCAGGGTTCCCCATAGAGGCGTTAGAGAAAGCTGCGTGTCAATACCTTCGTGTGCATCCGAGCAGGAGAACTTTTCCAGCTGGGCAGTTCCTCCTCTTTTAAGGTCCCCCAGCAGGTCTTGTGTGCCCCAGCCCTCAGGGGTGTTGGAGGAGTTGGAGCTGGCCGTGTGAGGAGGGTTGGAAGTGGGAAGGAGTGTGGGAAGCAGCCACAGAGGAGCAGTAGGAGCGAGGGATAACAGGGAGGGAGGCGGCCTCTCGCTGGAGGCTGGCAAGTGGCCACCGGTGGGTAGGTGGATTTGAGTGGCACAGTGGGAGGTCCTCTGCTTTTTGTCCATCACAGGACTGTCAACGTCGGAATTCAAAGGCCGTTTCTCTAACAATTGGGAAAAAGTACTAAGAGCAAGAGCAGAGTGAAGTTTTGCTCCCATGACCATGAGTTTTTGGCAGCCTTTGACAGTGCAGCCCTCTTAAAATAAATAAAAAATCCAACTGGAAATCAATCCTTTGGTTTTGATGCGTTAAAGACAATATCAGCGCCTCCCATCACAGTTGTTACACCATTACGATGTGTGCTAAAACACTGGAAATAACACGAAAAAAAAATACCTGAGGAGCAGTTGGCAGAGCGTCTTTCTCAGAAGTTACAGGAGATGCCGACTGTCCTGTGCTGGGGGCACGCTGAGCTGAGTTTAGTTTTCTGTAGGGGTGACCCAGGAGTTCAGGTGACAAGGTAAAAAGGTGTACGTCAAAGGTCTTGAACTATAGGCGAGCCTGACGTGCATTTCCCAGAACAAGGTTTGTAAATGGCCGTTTGACTCCCCTTAGAGACTGAACTTACCTAGAAAGTATTAACTCCAACGCCTGTTTGTCTGCTTCATCGTATCCAGGCCAGTCTCTCTGAATGTCTTGAAATAAACCATCCTGGAGAGCATATGTATCGTCCTTCGGATTCAGGGTGGCTACCTGCAGGCAGACAAGGAAGGAACCAAATGTTCGTTATACCCAAACGCAAAGAACTACAGCGCTAAGGTCGGTACTGCCAAGCTCAGCCAAAGCCGACAACAAAATCACGCACCAGTCCTCGGGCTTTTTGGAGGTGAAGATCAAATGGGGCTCTCATGGAATGAGCATCGGTGTTAAAAAAGGTTATACAAGGTTGGAAATGTTAAAAATACACAAGCGGAATTGCTTTTCTTCCGCAAGGGCCTGAGCCACAAGAAACCACAGCTTTCTGCCCGACAGTCGTACGCAGCTACCTAACTGGCACTGAACTGCTTCTGTCACTCCAAAGAGAAATTATTCCTCTCTCCCACCGGTGTCAAGCCATATCGAAGTTTTACCGACCGGGAAAAAACGTAACCACGCTCGTCTCAAACAAGCTGTATGCTGAATACCAGGGGCAGTGCTGTAACGGTTCAGGAGAGGTGCACAGGCCCAGATGAGCCCTGCGGTGTGCAGACACAAGGTTCGTTAAACAATTGTCACGAGAAGGCCACGCGCATGCACTGCTGGATACCTCTGGAAATAAAGTGGGGTGATACCTTCCTTCAGAAAAAGACAAAGTATACTCCAGGAGTTACAAAGGGCCAGGACAACCTTGAGATCATTGACACCCAAAGTGCTCTTCTAGGCCTCGTCACCTGACGTGGGTTCAGAGTTTTGGAGAAAAACTCACAGAAAGAGGCTCTCAATCGTCAGTTAGCCTTTGGGAATCTGCCGAAGCTGACTGACAAACTTGGACCAAGGAGCCTTACCCGTTTATTACTTTCTCATTTAAATGACGTACATCCTGATTTAAATGTGAGTAACACACCTCTAAATTACGATTCAAAGATCAGCAGGAGGGAAAAAACGCTGGCCCAGACCCCCTGCTCTCACCTGCTGCAGGACCATTCCAAGGCTATTCTTGTCCTTTTGGGAGATACCATCTCTGTACAAGCCAGCAAGTAGCTCTGGCTTCTCGTAACACTTCAGTGCCAGTAAGTGAACCACCCTGTCCCCGTGCGGACGCTGAGAAACGTTACAGGGTTTGTGAGTCTTGCGTAGTACGTATGCGGGGTTCGTGGGTCTCGTCCGCCTTCTCTCTGGCACGACATCGGGAAGGTACTGTGGTGCTCTTCTGACCTGCACTCTCCTTCCTAAGGTAAGGGTAAAACACGAAACAAAACGAACCAAAAGAGAACGAGTTAAATGGGACATTAGGAGAAGAGAAGACAATGGATTTAGTAGAATTTACCAAGGCAGACAAACTCTAAAACCTGGATTTAGTCCGCATTTCGAGATCCACAAGAATCTGCTCGTGACGCATCACGCCAGGGATTCACAAAGAGATATTCAGTATTTTAAAAACAGAAAGCTGGTAGGTGAGTGACACTGGTAGGAAGACCTTACCAATTCTTTCTACAGATGGTGCTACAGAAGGAATAAAACGTTACAGTTCTCGGGACCAAGGCCGGGAAGTCTCAAAACGCGGCCTGCACAGCAGCTGAAGAGAAAATGAATCACCTGAGAAAACAACAGATTGCAAAAATACGTCAAGAAGCTAACTCGTATTGGTGCCAGGCACTCCCCCTCGCATTACTGAGAATTGGGGTAAAGCCTAGGTCCAAGGAAAACTTTGTCCGTTTGAAGTTTTGTATGGCAAGCCGTATCAAGTCCAATACAGGAGAGAAGACTTAAAACAAATGGGTGAAAGTCACGTACAGCGGTATTTGATGGTGTTAGGAGAACAACTGAACAGAGCTGAAAAGGTGGTTCTAGGGACTCGATCTAGGGGCCTAGATCAGCCTATTCACCCCTTTAAGCCAGGAGATTGGGTATATGTCAAAGTTTTCACAGGTCACCCACCGGAAGAAATGCGGAACGGACCATTCCAGGTGTTGCTGACGACCTTCACTGCAACCGAGATTAAGGAACGGCCTGCTTGGATCCACTACTCACGAGCGAAGAAATCGCCGGGGTGTCTCAACCTGTAGGACCCACAACGTTAAGATTACAGTGAAAGTGGTATTCTTGACTCTGCCAAGCTTCACCCTAGCTGAGGCTTTTACCCCTGTCTGCCCGCTAAAACCAATCAATAAGACTATTCTGGATTTTCTAGGAGCCAATACAATGGGTGAAAAATGTACATGGTACACTGCCGTCTGCTCACATAAACTCTGCATTCGACTACGTGTTTAGGAAGCTGGTACCTGCTGTGCAACAATTCAACTAACATCTCAGTCAAAGGAAATGAAACCACCCCGGCAAACTGTTGCCTTACTTTGAAACTGCACTGCAAGAATAACACAGTTGTGTTGGACGAAACCCTTCTCCTTATTCCCAGTAACACCTGGAATACAACAGACTGTGCGGGAACCACGGTTAACGGTATCAATAGCATTACAGTGTCGAACCTCAACCCCATAGTCAAAACCCAGCAAATCCAAAAATTACCTTCAGCCTGCACTAACGTGGCCCAGCAACGCCAGAAACACATTTTGCAATTTAATATTACCTTTCCAAAAACTCCACTGTGTAGAATCAGAAGAGCATGGTATGATATGCTCTTGGGAGGAGCTGGGACCAGTACAGGCCTGCTAAATTCCGCAGATTTGGAAATCACTAGAAATAAACTGAGTCAAACAGGATCTGACATTGGACAATTAATTAAAATACAAGCTGGTTGGATCCCCACAACTCTGGACTTACAGTCTTTAACTCTAGATGGTGACAATACATTTTTGCAGCTCTTTAATCGTACCGTGAGGAGTTCGCCACAAACTGGTCGAAAGATCTCTGGGCTGTTCAACTGGACAGTATGTACTACGCCAACTGTAGACCAAATACAGCAAAAAGAGAGCGTACAATCGTATCTGATGAACAGCAGCGCACGGACGTGGAGACAGCTGTCTGGGACTCGGATTAGTCAGACACGTTGGTTGAAACCTTACCCCCAGTGTGTGAAATGCGTTCAGGAACGGGGTATCGGGAAACTAAGCTATTCACACAGCCAGCGCTGATGCGCAGGTTTATCGCACTACCCTCCTCGTTTCTGAACGAGTATTTGGTCCCGCAGTTCAAAGAGAATTTTATAAACTCCAGACGTAAGACCCACGATCTAGGTGCATGAGAATCCGCGACAGAGGGGATGCTTTGCAGTCAGCAGTCAGAGGAAGAAGAACCTTGTCTGTTACAGCCATCTGTTGATGTTTGCAAATGGGCAGTTCTACCAGTGGCAGAATTAGAAAGGTTTATTGAGGCTAACGCTAATGTTCTGGTGTCAATGAAAACCTCTGAGGAAAAGAATGTGGGCTCTGCCCACTGTGATTCAGTAGGAAGGATGGTGAAAGGATTCCCAAGTCTATCAAAAAGGGGGGATTGGAGGGAAACTGCTGAATCTTGCACGCAAAGCTGCGAAATTCCTCCCAGGACCTGAGGCTCCTAGGATTAGCCCTCAGCAGCAGCACATTGTTTAGAAACAGGACGGTTAGACAGGATCTAAGCAGATGTTCACAAGAACACAGCTAAACACGCACCCTTGGGACCTGTAAACCACTCGTGACCTCGATAAAGCACCGACCTACGGAAGCGTGCGGACAAGTAACGAAGACTCCTCGCTTCCTCGCTCTGCCACCGGACGGCCACCAGAAGTGCCGGTGTGACCCTCCGAAGGACAACAGGTGGCCGCAAGGACTGTGGGATAACCGAGAACAAGCTGATGGCATCGTAACGTCATTCCCTCGGGAAAAGGTGTTACTCAGGAACCGCTTTCTGGCCCACTAAGGACCGTGTCAGGTGCACAGACACGCGGGCGCGGTGACCGTGCCAAGCTAGCGGAGCACTGCCGGTGGGAAACGCCCGCTGCCCCCCCAGCGCTGCGGTCAAGAACCTGCCGAACGGGGGAAACTGCGCTGCCGAGTCCAACGGCTTTGTTTCCCGCCCCGGGCTCCACCTCCCGCTTTCCCTCGGCCCCTCTCCTTCTCTCCCTCACCCCTCCTGCTCCTCCACCCCCTGTCCGGCTCCTCAGCCCTGGTTTTCCGTCCCCAACCGCCTTTCCCGGGGCCCATCTCCCTTCCGCTCTCCCCGCCCGCTCCTCCAGCCCCTGGCCCCGTTTCATTCTCTCTGCCCCACCTGCCCTCTCCCCACCCCTGCCCTCTCCCGGCCCACTCTCGGCCCCAGGCTCCTCACTCCACCCGCGCCCCCCACTCCCCGGGCCCTTCGCTTACGCCTGACTCCCCGCTGACAGAGCCCACGCCTCCCGCCGGGGCTCCGCCAGCAGCTCGCATGCGCCTGCTTACCCCGCCCTCCTTCCGGCGGGGGCGCGGGGCAGCCGCACGCGCACGACCCCTCCTGCCGCCGGCCCGCCAGGCTCCGGGCAGAGCCGGGCGCATGCCTCCATCTTGCCCTTAGTGGGGCGGGCAAAACCAGGCACATGCGTGCCGCTCCCCTGGAAGGCTCCCGCCGGAGTGAGGGCAGATCCGGGCGCAGGCGCAATTCCACGGCCGCGGCACGCTGCCCTCAGCGCGGGAGCACCGTCCCTCCGGGCCTCCGGAGCGGGAGCGCTGCGCCCTTGGCCCGGGCAGGCAGCGGGGCTGCTGGCCGCCCTTGGCCGGGGCGGTGCGGCAGCGCGGCCGGCAGCAGCTCGGGGGTGCCCGCCGCGGGCAGGGCAGTTTGCCGCTTCCCCGCGCCCTGCTGGCAAAACGGTGACCGGCCGCGGCCGCCGCCCTCGCCGCCGCTGCCTCGCGAGCAGCGCAGCACTTGTGGGGAGCGGGGCCAGCGGGGAGCGAGTGCAGCCCGGAGCTGCTCGGCGGTGCCCGCGCACCGCGAGCGCCCCTGTGCGGCCACCGGCCTCCCGGAGACGGCCAGGGCTGCCGCGGGGCAAGGGGTTCTCCAGAGGCCGGAGCGGTCCGGGCTGTGCTGCCGCCAAGAGCGCAGCGGATGTGTCAGGAGGCTGGCGTGGCTGAAGAGGGACTGCGTGGCAGAGCAGTGCAAAAAAGGGTGTGTCCGGGCGGTGGGACTTAGCACAGGCTGCGGAAGGGATGCAGGCACTCGGCTGAGGGCTGTGGAGACGCAATCCGGCAACCCGGAGCTAAGGCCGGGTTAGCAAGGGATGTGCAAAGCGCCAGGGAGGGCTTCTGCTGCTACCTGAGCAGCAAAGCGGGCAAGGACGGTGCGCACGTGCGCGCTGGCCAGACGGGCCGAGCGATGCAGCGACAGCAGGCGCGGGCAAGGCTGAGGTGCTCGGGGCCTTCTCCATCTCAGCCTCCACTGCCACTGCCCCCAGGTGTGTCGTCCCCGAGGCAGGGATCAGGGAGCGGAGGAATCCCAGCATCAGAGGACGTGCAGCTCGGGGGTCTCCTAAGAAATCCTGCCCTGTACAACCCCAGGACCCCGACGGGATTTGTCTGAGGGTGCCAAGCGAGCTGGCTGGTGTGACGGCCAGGCCACCCTCTGTCATCTTTGGAAGACTGTGAAGCCTTGGGGAGGTACCAAAGACTAGAGAGGGCCAGGCGTTGCACCCCATCTGCCAGGAAGGCAAGAGGATGGGCTGAGGCACTGCGGGATAGTCATCCTCGCTTCCACCTCTGGCGAAAGCATGGACCGAGTCCTCTGTTAGCCATGCCTGGCCATGGGAGAAACACGTGGGGGGGATAGCAACGCCAGCTACACTGTCAGAAATGCCAAGGCTATGTCTGTAGTTCTTGCACACTTCCTGGTTTATTTAATCGTTCGAGACAGTCTAAAGATGTGAGCCTCCTGGTCCCCATGGGGGCTGGCAGGTGTCCCAGCTGCTGGTCCGGTGGTGGTTTCACCAGCTCCTGGGGAAGCCTCCTACCGTTGCCGGCGGGCTGGCCTCGTTTGGCAGGGAAGCGGCCTCCTGGCCGCCAGCCCTCCTCTTTGGGGCTTGCCGGCGTCCCCGTGGGGAGCGTTGTCTGCCCTGGTTGGGCGTGGAGGGCCCAGGCACAGCCGCATCCGGGTGGTCCTGCGGCTCTTCCTGCCGATGGGCTGGCCTCTTTTTCGGCAGGGAAGCGGCCTCCTGGCCACCAGCTCGCCTCTTTGGGGCTTGCCGGCGTCCCCGTGGGGAGCGTTGTCTGCCCTGGTTGGGCGTGGAGGGCCCAGGCACAGCCGCATCCGGGTGGTCCTGCGGCTCTTCCTGCCGATGGGCTGGCCTCTTTTTCGGCAGGGAAGCGGCCTCCTGGCCGCCAGCCCTCCTCTTTGGGGCTTGCCGGCGTCCCCGTGGGGAGCGTTGTCTGCCCTGGCTGAGCATGGAGGGCCCAGGCACAGCCTCGTCTGGGTGGTCCTGAGGCTCTTCCTGCTCCCTGCGGGTGGGTTCGGGGGCAGGGGAGGGGCTACCGGGATCCCCCTGTGGGGCAGCTGATGAGGTGCTGGGCACAACCTCTTCTGCCTCCTGCCTGTCGGCATGGTGGGAGGGGGCTGGGTTGAGTGCAGCAGCATCCCCTTCAGAGGCGGCAGGACTGGGACGAGCCGCGGGGCTGATCTCCCGCTCCTCGGTATCACGAGGGTCCCCCAGACCCATCCAGCGTCGGGCCTCACGGCCGCACCAGTCCCCGATGCTGTCAAGCAGCCGGTGGACGAAGGTCCTCAGGTGCTGGCACAGGTCAATCTGCAGCATCCGGACCAGGCTGTCCTCATCCAGGCCAAAGCGCTGCAGGGTGGACAGCACGAGTGCCCGTGCTGCTGCTATTGCCAACCTGCCAGCCCTGAACATCTGCTGCTGCAGCTTCTGTCGCATCCGGAGCATCGCGGGCCGGATCAGCGCTAGGTGTTCCCGGAAACGTGACAGCCAGGGGTGGCGTCGGCGTTGTCTGAGCCCAAGAGCTGTGCGGCGGTGGAGGCGGCGGGCGGCTGGATGGCGAGGAGCTCCCGTTGCTGCAGGTGGTGGGATGACATACCCCTCAAATCTGTGATCGCGCTGCACCGAGCGCACGATTGACGTCAGCCTCCTTCTGCAGAGGGGGCAGTGGGGCCATAGGTCAGCCCACTGGCAGATGCACAGATAGCAAAACCGGTGGAGGCACGGTATGGTGTAGGTGGGCTCCTCCCAGGTGTCCAGGCATATTGGACAGCATTTGTCCAGCTCCGCAGCCATCCTCTCCACTTGCTGCGGTGGGCTGGGGGGAGCTGGGGGTGTCAGGACGCTCCCTCTCACTGCTGCAGCAGCAGCCGATGTCGCGTTGGAAAGGGGAGAGAGGCCGCAGTCAGTCACTGGCCCAGGGGGGACTGGAAGAAAGGCCCAGGCCCCTCAGGAAGGAAACCTCCCAGCTGCCCAGGTTGGGCTTTCCCCTGCCAGCTCACCTCTGCTGCTGCGAGTGTGCCCCTTGGGTGCCCCGGCTGCCTGCAGCTGGCAGGGCCGGCCGGGGAAAGTCCTCCCGCTGCTCTGGAGTAGCGAGCGGAAAACCGCAAGGATGAACTCCACAATCAGGACCCAAGCACCAGGGCTCCTGTGAGCAGTGCAGCCTCGCAGACTGCTCAGCTGGAGTGAGGGCACGGGCCGTCGGGGTGGGACTTGATGCCTGGAGACATTCCATCGCTCGGTGACATCACAGCCCACCCGTCGGCGACAACGGAACCAACCCATCAGTGATAACACAATGGGCAACCCTCGCCCCAGCAGCCCTGCAGCCCCAGCTCACGTGTCTGGGGTTCCCACAGCCCACTCCATCCCCCCATCTCCTGGCTCGTGCTGGGCATCGGTGTTTCCCGCCAGGCACCGAGGCCTCGGCCGTGTCTTCCCAGGGCCCTGTCAGGTCGCTCTGGCCGGGGCAGCCGTCTCCAGGCACCTGCGGCAAGAGGGTTGGCAGGGTGACACCTCCTGCCTCCCTGGAGGCTCCCCCCACGCCCCAGCACTGCTGGCCAGGCCCCTGGGCTCCCGCGGGGGTCACAGCACCACTTGGCTCCCTCTCGCGCGTTTCCTCCTCTCCCTCTCCCCCAGCCAGGCGGCACGAGGGTGATCCCCCCGCTCAGCACCCATCAGGCCTCGTCCCGGCACTGCGTCCCGTTTGGGGTCCCGCGCAGGGGGGAGGCTGACAGACCTGAGGGGAGCCATGAAGGGTCTGTGTCTGGGGCTGGTCCGGCATGGAGCAGGGAAGGCCTCGGGGCACATCGAAGCACACCCTGTGCCTATGGGGAAGGAATCAAGGGCAGGGGGAACAAGCTCTTCCCAGCTGTGCCTGGTGGGAGGGACAGTGGTCGCTCTGGTGTTACACACACCTGCTGTAAATTCCGATACTCCTCTGAGATTTCCTCCTCAACGATCTTCAAGAAAAAAACACAACAAGACAATATGAAGAGCTTTCTTCCACTACCAGGAGAAGCAAATTTATTCCAAACACTAAAATTGCACTCGGTTTTACTCAAGACAGTTTCTGACCCATGAGCCACCACTCTCCTGCACTGCAAAACCGAACCCTCAAACCCCTGAGTGACCCCAGATCTGCAATTCAGCCTGTGAACAGGCAACAAAGGGAGCGTGCCTGTGAAGACTGCCCTTGAGACGCTGCTCACGCTGCTGCACGTTCACAGGCAGCTCCAACCGCCGGAGTCTGAGGGCTGAACAGCTTTTTACAGGGTTTCTCAAGCTTCAGCCATCAGCGCTAGCCCAGGCAGGGCCTGAGGACGCCTCCAAGTTCCGCAGGGTTTCCCTGTGCCTGACTGAGCCGTACCAGGGATGGGAAAATAGCCCTCCTGCTCACAAACACGCTTGCAAGCTGCCCAAAAACTAAATAAAAGCCAACCCAAACCCCTCCGGGTGCCATAGATTGAAAGAAGTTGGATACCGAACGTTGGGCATTTGTGTGTCCAAACCAGGGAAGCCCAGGCGGGAAAGGCAGGACACCGGGTTTGTAACACAGACTTTGCAGTTTCATCCCTCTTTACCTGATATTCTCTGGACCCCGGCGAAAGCAGTTTCCGTTGTGCGCCCAGCTGCTTGAACTTCTTGGTGACACTCTGCATGCGAGCATACAAGTGTCTGTACTCGCCAAACTCGGCGGCAAAGTCGGCCTCGTAGCGCTGGCGCTGCTCCTGCGAGACGATAGCTGTGTATTTTCGAGCAGAAAGATGAGCACACGTGCAGTTTTACACCAAGGACAGAGGGAATATCCTCGTCACCTGAGCTCTAAGTCAGGTAACTGTGTGACTGACTGCTTCTACTTCTAAGCACGCTTGCTCCAAGAGAATGTGTTTAAGTAACTCCACAGATCTACCAAATCAGCTTCTCTTTTCGTTTTTAAAGTTTCTATTCAGACGCTGCGCCAAGACCAAGACCGTAGCGCACCTGGAAACCAGGAGCCGTCATTCAGATCTAGAAGGCCCAAGGAACGGTTCGGCTTCAGCGAGAAGAGAAACCGGTCGAGCGTAACCTCTTTCTACAAAGGGACAGACTTGCACGTTTTTGAAAAAAGGCCTCCGACAAGAGAGTGGGGGAAAGCCCACTGTTCAAAGGGAACTTGGCATTATTCTGAAAGGACATGTTAGGGCAGTTCCAATTTTGTAGCTGAACAGGAGGCTTTACAGATGATTTTTCAACTGCTTCAATGAGTGGCGAGAGACTCTGAAGCGTTACTTTACTCACACGAAGTAGTCTGCTTGCTCGCTCGCTGACGGAGGATGTGCGGAGGCAGTGCCAGTCTCTTTGACTCCTAGGGAAAATCAGAATTTTGACGATTGTGATAAACAGATTTTTCATACAGCCAAACAACACCATCCTGACGGGCTCGAAAAACCCCTTCCAGGTGTTCTTTGCGTGTTGCTGTTTCGCTTTTCAATGCCATTATAAGCCTGTTCCATACTGCACTGCTGTCACTGAACTGTCAGCTTCCTGGAAGTCAAGCAACTAAGCAAAAACCCGTTCCTCGTGTTTCTCAAGGAGCGAGCTCTTCCTCGTCACCAGTGGCTGCCCAACAGCAATCCATTTAAGATGTGCTTGTTCTAATACTTTCTCTGCTACGGAGTGAGCGTGCTGAAAAATGAACCTCAGTTTCGACGAGAATCCGGCGGAATACCTTCAGGCTTTTAGAGGTTCGGGCTGGTTTGTTTCTTCATTTGCTTGGGGTTCCTTTGGTTGTTTTTTTAAACTAACAGTTACGTTGCAGTGCAGCGTGGGAACAAAAATACTGCTTTGTCGTGACCCTAAAGCAGGGATGATGGCAAATGAGATGTTCTAAAGCAAGTCAGAAAATAGGCCACTTGCGTTTCCAGTCCCTGCTTTTACAGGTTTTCCCCAGGGTTCCCCATAGAGGCGTTAGAGAAAGCTGCGTGTCAATACCTTCGTGTGCATCCGAGCAGGAGAACTTTTCCAGCTGGGCAGTTCCTCCTCTTTTAAGGTCCCCCAGCAGGTCTTGTGTGCCCCAGCCCTCAGGGGTGTTGGAGGAGTTGGAGCTGGCCGTGTGAGGAGGGTTGCAAGTGGGAAGGAGTGTGGGAAGCAGCCACAGAGGAGCAGTAGGAGCGAGGGATAACAGGGAGGGAGGCGGCCTCTCGCTGGAGGCTGGCAAGTGGCCACCGGTGGGTAGGTGGATTTGAGTGGCACAGTGGGAGGTCCTCTGCTTTTTGTCCATCACAGGACTGTCAACGTCGGAATTCAAAGGCCGTTTCTCTAACAATTGGAAAAAAGTACTAAGAGCAAGAGCAGAGTGAAGTTTTGCTCCCATGACCATGAGTTTTTGGCAGCCTTTGACAGTGCAGCCCTCTTAAAATAAATAAAAAATCCAACTGGAAATCAATCCTTTGGTTTTGATGCGTTAAAGACAATATCAGCGCCTCCCATCACAGTTGTTACACCATTACGATGTGTGCTAAAACACTGGAAATAACACGAAAAAAAAATACCTGAGGAGCAGTTGGCAGAGCGTCTTTCTCAGAAGTTACAGGAGATGCCGACTGTCCTGTGCTGGGGGCACGCTGAGCTGAGTTTAGTTTTCTGTAGGGGTGACCCAGGAGTTCAGGTGACAAGGTAAAAAGGTGTACGTCAAAGGTCTTGAACTATAGGCGAGCCTGACGTGCATTTCCCAGAACAAGGTTTGTAAATGGCCGTTTGACTCCCCTTAGAGACTGAACTTACCTAGAAAGTATTAACTCCAACGCCTGTTTGTCTGCTTCATCGTACCCAGGCCAGTCTCTCTGAATGTCTTGAAATAAACCACCCTGGAGAGCATATGTATCGTCCTTCGGATTCAGGGTGGCTACCTGCAGGCAGACAAGGAAGGAACCAAATGTTCGTTATACCCAAACGCAAAGAACTACAGCGCTAAGGTCGGTACTGCCAAGCTCAGCCAAAGCCGACAACAAAATCACGCACCAGTCCTCGGGCTTTTTGGAGGTGAAGATCAAATGGGGCTCTCATGGAATGAGCATCGGTGTTAAAAAAGGTTATACAAGGTTGGAAATGTTAAAAATACACAAGCGGAATTGCTTTTCTTCCGCAAGGGCCTGAGCCACAAGAAACCACAGCTTTCTGCCCGACAGTCGTACGCAGCTACCTAACTGGCACTGAACTGCTTCTGTCACTCCAAAGAGAAATTATTCCTCTCTCCCACCGGTGTCAAGCCATATCGAAGTTTTACCGACCGGGAAAAAACGTAACCACGCTCGTCTCAAACAAGCTGTATGCTGAATACCAGGGGCAGTGCTGTAACGGTTCAGGAGAGGTGCACAGGCCCAGATGAGCCCTGCGGTGTGCAGACACAAGGTTCGTCAAACAATTGTCACGAGAAGGCCACGCGCATGCACTGCTGGATACCTCTGGAAATAAAGTGGGGCGATACCTTCCTTCAGAAAAAGACAAAGTATACTCCAGGAGTTACAAAGGGCCAGGACAACCTTGAGATCATTGACACCCAAAGTGCTCTTCTAGGCCTCGTCACCTGACGTGGGTTCAGAGTTTTGGAGAAAAACTCACAGAAAGAGGCTCTCAATCGTCAGTTAGCCTTTGGGAATCTGCCGAAGCTGACTGACAAACTTGGACCAAGGAGCCTTACCCGTTTATTCCTTTCTCATTTAAATGACGTACATCCTGATTTAAATGTGAGTAACACACCTCTAAATTACGATTCAAAGATCAGCAGGAGGGAAAAAACGCTGGCCCAGACCCCCTGCTCTCACCTGCTGCAGGACCATTCCAAGGCTATTCTTGTCCTTTTGGGAGATACCATCTCTGTACAAGCCAGCAAGTAGCTCTGGCTTCTCGTAACACTTCAGTGCCAGTAAGTGAACCACCCTGTCCCCGTGCGGACGCTGAGAAACGTTACAGGGTTTGTGAGTCTTGCGTAGTACGTATGCGGGGTTCGTGGGTCTCGTCCGCCTTCTCTCTGGCACGACATCGGGAAGGTACTGTGGTGCTCTTCTGACCTGCACTCTCCTTCCTAAGGTAAGGGTAAAACACGAAACAAAACGAACCAAAAGAGAACGAGTTAAATGGGACATTAGGAGAAGAGAAGACAATGGATTTAGTAGAATTTACCAAGGCAGACAAACTCTAAAACCTGGATTTAGTCCGCATTTCGAGATCCACAAGAATCTGCTCGTGACGCATCACGCCAGGGATTCACAAAGAGATATTCAGTATTTTAAAAACAGAAAGCTGGTAGGTGAGTGACACTGGTAGGAAGACCTTACCAATTCTTTCTACAGATGGTGCTACAGAAGGAATAAAACGTTACAGTTCTCGGGACCAAGGCCGGGAAGTCTCAAAACGCGGCCTGCACAGCAGCTGAAGAGAAAATGAATCACCTGAGAAAACAACAGATTGCAAAAATACGTCAAGAAGCTAACTCGTATTGGTGCCAGGCACTCCCCCTCGAATTACTGAGAATTGGGGTAAAGCCTAGGTCCAAGGAAAACTTTGTCCGTTTGAAGTTTTGTATGGCAAGCCGTATCAAGTCCAATACAGGAGAGAAGACTTAAAACAAATGGGTGAAAGTCACGTACAGCGGTATTTGATAGTGTTAGGAGAACAACTGAACAGAGCTGAAAAGGTGGTTCTAGGGACTCGATCTAGGGGCCTAGATCAGCCTATTCACCCCTTTAAGCCAGGAGATTGGGTATATGTTAAAGTTTTCACAGGTCACCCACCGGAAGAAATGCGGAACGGACCATTCCAGGTGTTGCTGACGACCTTCACTGCAACCGAGATTAAGGAACGGCCTGCTTGGATCCACTACTCACGAGCGAAGAAATCGCCGGGGTGTCTCAACCTGTAGGACCCACAACGTTAAGATTACAGTGAAAGTGGTATTCTTGACTCTGCCAAGCTTCACCCTAGCTGAGGCTTTTACCCCTGTCTGCCCGCTAAAACCAATCAATAAGACTATTCTGGATTTTCTAGGAGCCAATACAATGGGTGAAAAATGTACATGGTACACTGCCGTCTGCTCACATAAACTCTGCATTCGACTACGTGTTTAGGAAGCTGGTACCTGCTGTGCAACAATTCAACTAACATCTCAGTCAAAGGAAATGAAACCACCCCGGCAAACTGTTGCCTTACTTTGAAACTGCACTGCAAGAATAACACAGTTGTGTTGGACGAAACCCTTCTCCTTATTCCCAGTAACACCTGGAATACAACAGACTGTGCGGGAACCACGGTTAACGGTATCAATAGCATTACAGTGTCGAACCTCAACCCCATAGTCAAAACCCAGCAAATCCAAAAATTACCTTCAGCCTGCACTAACGTGGCCCAGCAACGCCAGAAACACATTTTGCAATTTAATACTACCTTTCCAAAAACTCCACTGTGTAGAATCAGAAGAGCATGGTATGATATGCTCTTGGGAGGAGCTGGGACCAGTACAGGCCTGCTAAATTCCGCAGATTTGGAAATCACTAGAAATAAACTGAGTCAAACAGGATCTGACATTGGACAATTAATTAAAATACAAGCTGGTTGGATCCCCACAACTCTGGACTTACAATCTTCAACTCTAGATGGTGACAATACATTTTTGCAGCTCTTTAATCGTACCGTGAGGAGTTCGCCACAAACTGGTCGAAAGATCTCTGGGCTGTTCAACTGGACAGTATGTACTACGCCAACTGTAGACCAAATACAGCAAAAAGAGAGCGTACAATCGTATCTGATGAACAGCAGCGCACGGACGTGGAGACAGCTGTCTGGGACTCGGATTAGTCAGACACGTTGGTTGAAACCTTACCCCCAGTGTGTGAAATGCGTTCAGGAACGGGGTATCGGGAAACTAAGCTATTCACACAGCCAGCGCTGATGCGCAGGTTTATCGCACTACCCTCCTCGTTTCTGAACGAGTATTTGGTCCCGCAGTTCAAAGAGAATTTTATAAACTCCAGACGTAAGACCCACGATCTAGGTGCATGAGAATCCGCGACAGAGGGGATGCTTTGCAGTCAGCAGTCAGAGGAAGAAGAACCTTGTCTGTTACAGCCATCTGTTGATGTTTGCAAATGGGCAGTTCTACCAGTGGCAGAATTAGAAAGGTTTATTGAGGCTAACGCTAATGTTCTGGTGTCAATGAAAACCTCTGAGGAAAAGAATGTGGGCTCTGCCCACTGTGATTCAGTAGGAAGGATGGTGAAAGGATTCCCAAGTCTATCAAAAAGGGGGGATTGGAGGGAAACTGCTGAATCTTGCACGCAAAGCTGCGAAATTCCTCCCAGGACCTGAGGCTCCTAGGATTAGCCCTCAGCAGCAGCACATTGTTTAGAAACAGGACGGTTAGACAGGATCTAAGCAGATGTTCACAAGAACACAGCTAAACACGCACCCTTGGGACCTGTAAACCACTCGTGACCTCGATAAAGCACCGACCTACGGAAGCGTGCGGACAAGTAACGAAGACTCCTCGCTTCCTCGCTCTGCCACCGGACGGCCACCAGAAGTGCCGGTGTGACCCTCCGAAGGACAACAGGTGGCCGCAAGGACTGTGGGATAACCGAGAACAAGCTGATGGCATCGTAACGTCATTCCCTCGGGAAAAGGTGTTACTCAGGAACCGCTTTCTGGCCCACTAAGGACCGTGTCAGGTGCACAGACACGCGGGCGCGGTGACCGTGCCAAGCTAGCGGAGCACTGCCGGTGGGAAACGCCCGCTGCCCCCCCAGCGCTGCGGTCAAGAACCTGCCGAACGGGGGAAACTGCGCTGCCGAGTCCAACGGCTTTGTTTCCCGCCCCGGGCTCCACCTCCCGCTTTCCCTCGGCCCCTCTCCTTCTCTCCCTCACCCCTCCTGCTCCTCCACCCCCTGTCCGGCTCCTCAGCCCTGGTTTTCCGTCCCCAACCGCCTTTCCCGGGGCCCATCTCCCTTCCGCTCTCCCCGCCCGCTCCTCCAGCCCCTGGCCCCGTTTCATTCTCTCTGCCCCACCTGCCCTCTCCCCACCCCTGCCCTCTCCCGGCCCACTCTCGGCCCCAGGCTCCTCACTCCACCCGCGCCCCCCACTCCCCGGGCCCTTCGCTTACGCCTGACTCCCCGCTGACAGAGCCCACGCCTCCCGCCGGGGCTCCGCCAGCAGCTCGCATGCGCCTGCTTACCCCGCCCTCCTTCCGGCGGGGGCGCGGGGCAGCCGCACGCGCACGACCCCTCCTGCCGCCGGCCCGCCAGGCTCCGGGCAGAGCCGGGCGCATGCCTCCATCTTGCCCTTAGTGGGGCGGGCAAAACCAGGCACATGCGTGCCGCTCCCCTGGAAGGCTCCCGCCGGAGTGAGGGCAGATCCGGGCGCAGGCGCAATTCCACGGCCGCGGCACGCTGCCCTCAGCGCGGGAGCACCGTCCCTCCGGGCCTCCGGAGCGGGAGCGCTGCGCCCTTGGCCCGGGCAGGCAGCGGGGCTGCTGGCCGCCCTTGGCCGGGGCGGTGCGGCAGCGCGGCCGGCAGCAGCTCGGGGGTGCCCGCCGCGGGCAGGGCAGTTTGCCGCTTCCCCGCGCCCTGCTGGCAAAACGGTGACCGGCCGCGGCCGCCGCCCTCGCCGCCGCTGCCTCGCGAGCAGCGCAGCACTTGTGGGGAGCGGGGCCGGCGGGGAGCGAGTGCAGCCCGGAGCTGCTCGGCGGTGCCCGCGCACCGCGAGCGCCCCTGTGCGGCCACCGGCCTCCCGGAGACGGCCAGGGCTGCCGCGGGGCAAGGGGTTCTCCAGAGGCCGGAGCGGTCCGGGCTGTGCTGCCGCCAAGAGCGCAGCGGATGTGTCAGGAGGCTGGCGTGGCTGAAGAGGGACTGCGTGGCAGAGCAGTGCAAAAAAGGGTGTGTCCGGGCGGTGGGACTTAGCACAGGCTGCGGAAGGGATGCAGGCACTCGGCTGAGGGCTGTGGAGACGCAATCCGGCAACCCGGAGCTAAGGCCGGGTTAGCAAGGGATGTGCAAAGCGCCAGGGAGGGCTTCTGCTGCTACCTGAGCAGCAAAGCGGGCAAGGACGGTGCGCACGTGCGCGCTGGCCAGACGGGCCGAGCGATGCAGCGACAGCAAGCGCGGGCAAGGCTGAGGTGCTCGGGGCCTTCTCCATCTCAGCCTCCACTGCCACTGCCCCCAGGTGTGTCGTCCCCGAGGCAGGGATCAGGGAGCGGAGGAATCCCAGCATCAGAGGACGTGCAGCTCGGGGGTCTCCTAAGAAATCCTGCCCTGTACAACCCCAGGACCCCGACGGGATTTGTCTGAGGGTGCCAAGCGAGCTGGCTGGTGTGACGGCCAGGCCACCCTCTGTCATCTTTGGAAGACTGTGAAGCCTTGGGGAGGTACCAAAGACTAGAGAGGGCCAGGCGTTGCACCCCATCTGCCAGGAAGGCAAGAGGATGGGCTGAGGCACTGCGGGATAGTCATCCTCGCTTCCACCTCTGGCGAAAGCATGGACCGAGTCCTCTGTTAGCCATGCCTGGCCATGGGAGAAACACGTGGGGGGGATAGCAACGCCAGCTACACTGTCAGAAATGCCAAGGCTATGTCTGTAGTTCTTGCACACTTCCTGGTTTATTTAATCATTCGAGACAGTCTAAAGATGTGAGCCTCCTGGTCCCCATGGGGGCTGGCAGGTGTCCCAGCTGCTGGTCCGGTGGTGGTTTCACCAGCTCCTGGGGAAGCCTCCTACCGTTGCCGGCGGGCTGGCTTCGTTTGGCAGGGAAGCGGCCTCCTGGCCACCAGCCCTCCTCTTTGGGGCTTGCCGGCGTCCCCGTGGGGAGCGTTGTCTGCCCTGGTTGGGCGTGGAGGGCCCAGGCACAGCCGCATCCGGGTGGTCCTGCGGCTCTTCCTGCCGATGGGCTGGCCTCTTTTTCGGCAGGGAAGTGGCCTCCTGGCCATCGGCCCTCCTCTTTGGGGCTTGCCGGCGTCCCCGTGGGGAGCGTTGTCTGCCCTGGTTGGGCGTGGAGGGCCCAGGCACAGCCGCATCCGGGTGGTCCTGCGGCTCTTCCTGCCGATGGACTGGCCTCTTTTTCGGCAGGGAAGTGGCCTCCTGGCCATCGGCCCTCCTCTTTGGGGCTTGCCGGCGTCCCCGTGGGGAGCGTTGTCTGCCCTGGTTGGGCGTGGAGGGCCCAGGCACAGCCGCATCCGGGTGGTCCTGCGGCTCTTCCTGCCGATGGGCTGGCCTCTTTTTCGGCAGGGAAGTGGCCTCCTGGCCATCGGCCCTCCTCTTTGGGGCTCGCCGGGGTCCCTGCGGGGAGCGTTGTCTGCCCTGGCTGAGCATGGAGGGCCCAGGCACAGCCTCGTCTGGGTGGTCCTGAGGCTCTTCCTGCTCCCTGCGGGTGGGTTCGGGGGCAGGGGAGGGGCTACCGGGATCCCCCTGTGGGGCAGCTGATGAGGTGCTGGGCACAACCTCTTCTGCCTCCTGCCTGTCGGCATGGTGGGAGGGGGCTGGGTTGAGTGCAGCAGCATCCCCTTCAGAGGCGGCAGGACTGGGACGAGCCGCGGGGCTGATCTCCCGCTCCTCGGTATCACGAGGGTCCCCCAGACCCATCCAGCGTCGGGCCTCACGGCCGCACCAGTCCCCGATGCTGTCAAGCAGCCGGTGGACGAAGGTCCTCAGGTGCTGGCACAGGTCAATCTGCAGCATCCGGACCAGGCTGTCCTCATCCAGGCCAAAGCGCTGCAGGGTGGACAGCACGAGTGCCCGTGCTGCTGCTATTGCCAACCTGCCAGCCCTGAACATCTGCTGCTGCAGCTTCTGTCGCATCCGGAGCATCGCGGGCCGGATCAGCGCTAGGTGTTCCCGGAAACGTGACAGCCAGGGGTGGCGTCGGCGTTGTCTGAGCACAAGAGCTGTGCGGCGGTGGAGGCGGCGGGCGGCTGGATGGCGAGGAGCTCCCGTTGCTGCAGGTGGTGGGATGACATACCCCTCAAATCTGTGATCGCGCGGCACCGAGCGCACGATTGACGTCAGCCTCCTTCTGCAGAGGGGGCAGTGGGGCCATAGGTCAGCCCACTGGCAGATGCACAGATAGCAAAACCGGTGGAGGCACGGTATGGTGTAGGTGGGCTCCTCCCAGGTGTCCAGGCATATTGGACAGCATTTGTCCAGCTCCGCAGCCATCCTCTCCACTTGCTGCGGTGGGCTGGGGGGAGCTGGGGGTGTCAGGACGCTCCCTCTCACTGCTGCAGCAGCAGCCGATGTCGCGTTGGAAAGGGGAGAGAGGCCGCAGTCAGTCACTGGCCCAGGGGGGACTGGAAGAAAGGCCCAGGCCCCTCAGGAAGGAAACCTCCCAGCTGCCCAGGTTGGGCTTTCCCCTGCCAGCTCACCTCTGCTGCTGCGAGTGTGCCCCTTGGGTGCCCCAGCTGCCTGCAGCTGGCAGGGCCGGCCGGGGAAAGTCCTCCCGCTGCTCTGGAGTAGCGAGCGGAAAACCGCAAGGATGAACTCCACAATCAGGACCCAAGCACCAGGGCTCCTGTGAGCAGTGCAGCCTCGCAGACTGCTCAGCTGGAGTGAGGGCACGGGCCGTCGGGGTGGGACTTGATGCCTGGAGACATTCCATCGCTCGGTGACATCACAGCCCACCCGTCGGCGACAACGGAACCAACCCATCAGTGATAACACAATGGGCAACCCTCGCCCCAGCAGCCCTGCAGCCCCAGCTCACGTGTCTGGGGTTCCCACAGCCCACTCCATCCCCCCATCTCCTGGCTCGTGCTGGGCATCGGTGTTTCCCGCCAGGCACCGAGGCCTCGGCCGTGTCTTCCCAGGGCCCTGTCAGGTTGCTCTGGCCGGGGCAGCCGTCTCCAGGCACCTGCGGCAAGAGGGTTGGCAGGGTGACACCTCCTGCCTCCCTGGAGGCTCCCCCCACGCCCCAGCACTGCTGGCCAGGCCCCTGGGCTCCCGCGGGGGTCACAGCACCACTTGGCTCCCTCTCGCGCGTTTCCTCCTCTCCCTCTCCCCCAGCCAGGCGGCACGAGGGTGATCCCCCCGCTCAGCACCCATCAGGCCTCGTCCCGGCACTGCGTCCCGTTTGGGGTCCCGCGCAGGGGGGAGGCTGACAGACCTGAGGGGAGCCATGAAGGGTCTGTGTCTGGGGCTGGTCCGGCATGGAGCAGGGAAGGCCTCGGGGCACATCGAAGCACACCCTGTGCCTATGGGGAAGGAATCAAGGGCAGGGGGAACAAGCTCTTCCCAGCTGTGCCTGGTAGGATGGGGAGAGACAGTGGATTGGGGGCAGGGGAGGGGCTGCTGGGACCCCCCTGAAAGGCAGCTGATGAGGTGCTGGGGACCTCTTCTGCCTCATGTCTGTCAGCATGATTGAAGGGTGCTGGGTTGGGTGAAGCAGCATCCCCTTTGGTTGTAGCACGTTCCGGGCGAGCTGCGGGGCTGCTCTCCCACTCCTCGGTATCACGAGGGTTCCCCTGGCCCATCCAATGGCCCAGGCCGCTCAGGAAGGAAACCTTGGAAGTCTCCAGGTTGGCCTTTTCCCTCCCAGCTCACCTCTGCTGCTGCGAGGATGAGGGGGCCAGGTTGTTGTACAGCTAAACCCTGAGATCAACAACTGGGCAGAGCAGCGCAGCCTTTGAGTGGAAGGGCTGGCCTTCTGCCCCAGCGGGACTCCCCCTTTTTCCTGAAGGCATTTTATTTTCCTTTCACTTTCTTTGGGGGAAAAAAAAAAAGCTGTCATGATTCGAATAGTTAACTGCTGCTCTCCTGGAGATGCCCTTCTTCCCTGCAGGAGGGCTCCAGCCAGCGCTGCCTAAACCATTTCAGTGCCAGGTCAAACCAGTTAGGTCAGGTTGTCCTCAACAGCAGCCAGGTCTGGCACTAGGCTGGAGAAGATGGAATTTGCATTGACTGGTAAGAGCATCAGCCTCAGCTGATGAGCAAGAATGCGTGGCTGGAAAAGAGAATACTTTCAACTGGGCTGGCTGAAACGGTGGTCTGCATTGCAGTGGCTTAATTCACTGTAACTGCGCAATTTTCTTAGTGGCACTCTTAGCAGGTGCCTGTTTTTAAAACCAGCTTGTCTTCTTGAATCTGTGTGTTTCAGAAGAGAGCACAAAACAAACAGACTTTTCAAAGGAGACATGAAAGTTAAATTGTTTCTGTCTGTTGGTGCTAAAACATGCCTTGGGAAACTTTAAGCCGCTGAAGAAATGAGCATTTTTTGCCCTTTGAGAAAGTGGAGATTGCTCGTCTCTGTTTTCTTTCTGCTAGGAACTGAGAGGATTCGCAGCTCTAGAAGTAGCCTCTAGCTAGCAGAATCACCTGAAGGCTCGTGCTTTGTATGTTTAGTTTGCTTTTGCCTTCTAATGCTATGCTCTTTTTTCCCTTTGTCTGCTGTATCTGTCAGTTACTCACCACTGTGAAAGACTTTTCACAGGTTAAAGTGTTCTTCCTCTAGCAGGAGAGGTCACAACCAGAGCTGAAGACTACAGCTGGATCTAGACAGAGTCAGCCCAGTGCAAAGCTTTCTTTCAGATATTAACAATTTGAAGCAATCTGGAGTCTCGGTTACCCGAGGTCCTTAAATCAAAGTAGGATGTCCTTGTAAAATATACTTTGTGGTTCGGATTCCTTGGTATCGTATTCCTGGAGCTACAGAGTGAAACATGGCTTTCCTGTACCATGCAGGAAAGTGAGATGAGGTTTCATGTAACTGTGGATTTTTACCCGAAGAACCTATGACATGTTTTTCCTGCCAAGTTTTTTGGCTACCAAGACAGTAATTTTTAAAATTAATTCACAGTGCTGGTTCCATATTTATGATCCTATGACACAGTATTGGTGATGCTGAATAAGAGTGGTTTTCACCTCGCCAACTGAATCAAAGAATCAGAGGGGTTTGGGCTGGAAGGGACCTTAAAGATCATCTAGCTCCAACCCCCCCTGCCAAGGGGGATCTGTGTGTCTGGGGCTGGTCCGGCATGGAGCAGGGAAGGCCTCAGGGCACATCGAAGCACACCCCGGTGCCTACGGGTAAGGCATCAGTGGCAGGCAGACCAAGCTCTTCCCAGCTGTGCCTGGTGGGAGGGACAGTGGTAGCTCCTGCTGAGAGCTGAAAGTGTCCAGTGCTGTTTCAGATGACAAGAAATCAGAGCAGTGACTTTCCCTTTGTGGACACTGAAATTTTAAGGGAGCACCTGTATGAGCTGAATGTTGACAAGTCCCTGGGGCCTGATGGGATTCATCCCAGAGCACTGGAGGAGCCAGTGGATGTTATGGCAGGACACCTCTTGGGCACCTACCATGCTCTTGGGAGTCCGGGGAGGTTCCCGCTGAGCAGAAGCGGGCCAACGTTATTCCAGGGTACAAAAAGGGCGGGAGGGCCAGCCCTGAATTGGTCGGGCACTGGGATAGATGATAGTCATAGGTCCCTTCCACTGAACTATTTGGCTCTGCCCTGCCCTTCCTGCTCACTGCAAAGGTTTTAAGAAACAACAATGAAATGACAATAAAAGGGAATAACCACACCGGGTTTTTCTGAAGGTTCTACGTACGCTTCTGAACAATGGAAATCTGGCCTCACAAAGGCCAACGTGCTCGTTGTGCACCAACGCTAGCATTTGAAAGCCTTCTGAAAGCAGTTTAAACGGTTACTTTTAAGACAGAAGTCTGTCTTTCTCCCACACACACCTGGAGGACACACATGCCTATGTTCTCCCACCTAGGAGAACACAAGGCCATACTGGAGCAGGCTGACTTCTACCCAAAATAGCCAAGAGTGGCTGTCTGAGAGAGGGTCTAAGCACGGGATGGAGAAAGAAACCTCTTCCTAGTCCTTTCCTGCCCCTTGGCAGCTGGCTCCTGGAGAACTGCGGTAATTGGGAAGGTCCTGCACGCTGCGTCCACCCATAGCTGAGGCTTCAGGAGTCAGCCCGAGGGTCTCCCGCTTTTATAGCAAGTAACGAGCACCTTACATAAGTCTTTTGGGCACAAATCCTGTGAACTTGCAAACTGTTATGTTCCCGTTATCAGTTCCACCCGGAACGCTGGCCAGGTGCCCAGGATGAGACTGAGAATCCAGCCCAGACCAGTCGGCACACAATGTGCTATTGTCTGGCTGTGTATGTTACCGTTGACAGAGGTGGATACGTGTAGAAGCAGTGGTCAGTCACGAGCAGTAATCAACTATTTTCACTACGTTCGGTCCTTTGATTACTGCTCATGAGAAGTGTACGACAAAGGAATTAATAAAGGCTAATCTGTTTTACAGTCAAGATGATCAGACACTGCAACAGTTTTGCCCAGAGGGGTTGTGGAGTGTCCATGTGTGGAGAGAGTCAAAACCTGCCTGGACACAGTCCTGGGCAGTCTGCTCTAGGTGACCCTGCTTAAGCAGGCAGGTGTCAGACTGGATCATCTCAAGAGGTCCTTTCCAACCAAATCATTCCGTGATTCATGCCAGCCACAGGATGCTCGGCCTGCTCTCCCCTCCTGGATGGCCCTCTGGTAACAGAGGAGGCCATCCCTCACGTCAAGGTCCTGTATGGCGTGTGTGCACAGCTCTCAGCGCCTGCTGGGTTGCAGCCAACTCAGAGCTAAGAGATCTTCTTGGTGGCAAACACAGAGGCCAACCCAGTCTTGCCCTTGACTGTGGTAGGAGGCGCTTGGCCAGCCCCAGCCCTGTCACCTGGTTGTCAGTGCAGAGCTTCACCTGCCTCATCCAGTAACAAGCCACTACCAGGGCAAAGCACACAGAGATTTGCATGTGTTAATTGCATGGCTGCAATTGAAGGATGGCTTCCTACTTTCTTCTGATAGCGTTGTGCAGCTGAAACACAGCTAGCTGGTATCTGGACAAAGTGGTCCGTATTAATAACAGGATGATTCTGTGAAACAGTTACATATTAGCTAAGGTTATATTACCAGTCCTGCTAAAATCACACAAACTGTAAGTATTCCTGCAACAAGACTCGTCTGTCAGTCATGGAGAACTTATATTAACAGGAGAAGGATTACAACATTTTATGGCACTAGCGTTTGAGGGAGTTCCATCGTCAGCGTTAGTTCGGTGTTGTCTTTTGTAATGGAAGGATTGCCACGCAGTCACTCCAGGTGAAAAGGTCAAGGTCACTACTGGGCAGCGTTGATTCGCTTTACAGGTGTGATTACCTTGCTGTTGTGGCTTTGTACTGTTTTCCCAATTCCAGTGTATGGAATTATTCGTTTTTTCCAAACAGCTTCCTGCAGTAATGACATCGCCCAAACAGACCATAATCAAGGGATGAAGATTGTGGTCATGATCCGAATTAGTTGTTTCTGCAAGACAAAACTAGACAATCCTACTGTCATTCTCAAAGATAACATTTATGAGCAGGAACGTATCCCATTTTTCCTGTCTGGATGTGGTTACTAAACTGGTATTGTCTTTCCCAGTAGCTATAACTTCTGCTTGCACCCAGACTTAGCTCCATTGTTAAAAGCACCAGTAGATCCAAATCCTTTGTCACCTCATACAGTTGTGACCTGTGGCGCTTGTCGTTTAACCACCCTGGATTTTAGAAGAGGTGAAACTGAAATTTGGGCGATCCTACCTTGTGGCTGAATCAGTAGGTCTCAAATGCCACTCTTTAGCAACATAACTTTAATTTCTCCTTGATAAGCAGCATCAGTGACTTCCCCTAATACTTGTATTCCTTTTTCCTTTTGTGGCGTTGCAAAATCCACAGTTTCATTTGGCTTTTGACAATATTTCTCTATGCCCTTGGTGCCACTGTATTCCGAAAAAATTTACTCTTTGTGCCGGTCCCTGGATTTTGCTAGCGTTCCTTTCCCACCCTTTCTTTCACATCTATGGAGCTAACATTCATCGCTATAAGGCACTGTTTGCATTGTGTCTAGCATTACTAATTGGTCCAGATGTTCAGCCACTATTTGGTGGCAAATGGTGGGACTATGAGCCCATCCCTGGGGTAAGTGAGTTAAAACAAGCTGCCTACCCTGCCAAGTAATGGGGATGGTAAAGAATGCTTTTGATAAATCAGTTACTGCACTCCACTTTCCTGCATGTCATTGTACTTGTTCACTTAAAGCAAGAACTGTCATAACTGAGTAAGTCGATTTTGGCAGGTTTCCCCTTTTCATCTCGGTCTCAGTTTATACAAACTCAACTTGTTTTCCTCCTAACCCAGTAATAATAACCCTTTGACCTTTAAATCCTTTCAGATTTCCATAAGTCCAAGAGGCCTCTGCTCCAGCATAAACGAGGGCTCTAATTCACTGAGGACGCCGATTCCTCCAGTAAATTTACAATTCCACACGAAGGCTCTCATCCTCCCTCGACCACCCGTGTGAACAGGCGCTCGGCCCTTGTCCTCAGTCAGTTTTCAGTTCTTTCAGTTGCTAACCTAAAGCTCCCAACATCTCCTGATTTTTTGTCAGCTGCTAAACTAAAGCTATGCCATCTCACCAGGGGTAGAAATCACCAAACTGCTCCCAGTCCTTCTGATCCCCTGGCACTCCTTCTGCCGGGGAGTAAGGCACCCCGTTGAGGCTCCAAAGGTGGTGCAGAAGACTGAGCCGTACCCCCTGGGAGTTCTGTCGTCCCTGAATGGCTGTAGCTATTTCCTTTCTTGTTCAGTTTATTCAATCCCCTTTGTTTATGCAACTCCCACATCTCATCTGTGGGGATCCCATCGATCTTAGCTCGAGCCACGCAACTTTTCAACAGGGCAGCAAATATGTCTTTCCGTGAAATTACATTGTTCTCCCCTGAGTCTTGTTTTGGGCCCCATTCCCCTAAATCCCCCAACTGCTGAGCTTTCTCAATTACCTGAGCCAGAGGATTTCCGGTCTCATTTATCAAAGAGTCCTAATAACGCTCTTACGTGTGGGTGGGGCCGTTCTAATAATTCTGTTTCGAATCTGTGCAGTCAGCATATTCTGCAACACAGTGTCTGCATCTCCTAGGACAAGAGCAGGTTTCACCCCTTCCTCCTTTAAGGGCTGAATGCCATCTCGTTAGGTGTACCAGGGGCGATCCCCTCCGGGCGAATCTCCTTCCATAAGACACTTGCCATTGCAGCCTGCAGCTGCTAAGGCTAACAAGCTGGTGTCTGCCCGGTGATGATAGCGAAAAGCATCCTGCACAAACGAGTCAGAGCTCAACATCTCACATTTGTGCTATATCTACTTCATCTCGGGTAACTCCTGATGCCCCTAAACTACACGATCTTACCACCCATGCAAGCAGCCATTCCCCAGACTTTTGCTGAAACCGCTCAGTCATACCTGTAATTTCATTTTGAGTAAAATCCTCTATTACATCTAGCCTCCAATGCTGCCCATCTATTCCTCACTCTAACTTTCTTCTAACAAGGGGCTTTACTTCCATGTCCTTGGAGGAGGATTCTTCGCCTGTACTACTATCTGAATGAGTCAAAGCCCAGATAGCCCCGTCCCATTTCTCTGGATCCCACCGTGTACCTGCCTCGGCAATCACGGCATCCACCTTCTTCCTATTCACTCTCCCCCACCGCTTTCTGTATTTCTACTGAGCAACCCTCTTTGTGCCACGGTCTGGTATGTGTCTCATTTGTCTGCCAGCAGGTGATTCTGACACTGCAACAGAACTATTTTACCCTGCAAATCACATATCTCTTTTTCCAAAGCTACTTTCTTTGTAGAAGTATAGAAGCAGTAATCAGCCGCGAGCGTCAATCGACAGTTTTCCCTACAATAGGTGCTACTTGGGATGCTTTAAAAGCAAAGCTCTGGTTAGACGCCAGGACTAACTTGTGCTTAATTAAAGCCCATATGTGCGTAACCTACAAGGTTTAAAATTCTACTGAAGCTTTGTGTCATTTTAATCCAATTTTCTAGTAGAAAAGCAACCACCTGGATGAGTATAGGGGACGTGAAGCAGTCCATGCTCTCTGGATTTTCTATACAGAACAGTAAAGTGTATCTACTTTAATGACTGAACCCTTTCACACTGAGAACTTCATGGTTTTCAGTGTAGCCTTCAAAAGCTAAAACTCTTCTCTGCTCTTTCCAAGCCTGGCTCTTCTCCACAGGGTGTCCTGCATTTCCACGACAAATAAAGACAGGCCAGACCCAGTTCAGAAGTGGTCTGTTCTTCAGGGGAGCCCTGCCTCGGAGGGAACATGGAATGGTTTGGGCTGGCAGGACCTTAATGGTCATCTAGTTCCAAGCCGCCTGCCGTGGGCAGAGACACCCTCCCCTAGAGCAGGTTGCTCAAAGCCTCATCCAAGCTGGCCTTGAACGCTTCCAGGGAGGGGGCATCCACAGCTTCTCTGGGCAACCTGTTCCAGTGGCTCAGCACCCGCTGTGGGAAGAATTTCTTCCTGATATCCAATTTAAACCTACTGACTCTGTTGCTTTCCAGCAGAACTCTGTCAGGATTTTCATTTGTATGGATTGATATATTGTTTTCATTATTTTCAAGACTACTGAGCCTACGAAGGCAGAAATCACTGAGGTGTTGGTGTGGGGTTTTTCTTGTCTTTGCAAGCAGTCCTAGAATCTGATTAGAGATCGCTGCCTTGCTTTTGCAGTCTACACTAGAGATGGCTGTCAGAGGCTACAGAGGGTTTAGCTGCCTGTTGCACACGGAGGAAGGCCCTGCAGAGTTAGGCAGGCGAAGCAGCTGGCACATGTTTGCGGTGCGGCGAGTAGGAAGGAGGAAGCTAAAGGTGAACTTTTCACGTCAACCGAAGCAGAATCATCACTGTAAAACTGGCTGTAAGGTTCGTTGTTTGGGTTTCTTTGTTTCTTTTCTTTTTTTGTCCTTTTCTCAGACCTTTCCCATGCTTTGGCACATGGAGTCATTCTTACTTAAGTTGTAGGATGGCTGGGCTTTGCTGGAGCTTTCTAACTGCAGAGGCAACGCAGGCGTGCCAGAGATGAGAGAGATGATGGTGCGGGTGCTAGCTGCAGGTTCATATCCTAATGCCACTTTCCCATCTTGCTGAGGTGCAAAAACTTGATGTTGGCAGCTTTTGCAGTTTTACTGAGATCAGCACGCAGTTTATCTCTAGTTATTCATCTTATTTCATCCACAGAGAGTAAGGAGCACAGGGCAGAAGGTGTCAGGTAAGGTGGCTTCTGATGGGTTTATTCTCTTCCAAGTTTCCAGTCCCAGGAAGTCCCATGGCAGCTCCAAGAGGGCTACTGTCCCTTTGGGAGCTGTGTGTGTGCAGGTCTCTCACCCTGGTGTAACCCCCCAGGCTGAACAAGATTGTTGTCTTGTCACCTGTCTTTGAGGGCAGTTTGCTGCAGAGTTCCCTCTCTGTCTGGGCCAAGGGGGAGCTGGCACTTTTCCAGCTAAGTCTTCAGACTCGTCTCTTTGGGGACCTCAGCATCAGAGCTCACAGCCTTGTTGCCTCGGCATTGATCTGTTCTGATCCCATTTCAACACAGAGTTACTTCCTCCGAGCTATCAGGTAGCTGTGCAGTTTTTGTAAAAAAGACTTTTTACAAGCAGTTGCTAGTCACTTCCTATAGCATGAGAAAAGTAACAAAATGGGAAATGTTTTCAAAATTTGAAATACTTTGCAAAATTCTTTCACCCAGTTGTCTTGTCTTTCCAGTTTACCCATTTGCTGCTTCTGAGTGTCACTTCTGGAGTGTTTTTTTGAGCCTGCCAGGGTTGGTAAGAGTTAGTTCCTCTTGCTCTGCTGGTGGCTTACTAGAGGTAACCTAAAGGTTCTTGCTGTCTGCCACCTCACCGACCTGGGATGCCTTCCTACGGACGAAGAACGGCCAGACCTAAGTTAGCAAATGCAATGTTGCTGCTTTGCCTGATCTGAGCCAAGACTAATGTAAAAGGACGGTCCGGAGAGTAAAGAATATCACAAGTGTTGTATTGTGAACATTGCATTAAAAATCGGGTTAAAAAGCAAAGGACTGCCAAAGTGTACATAGAAGGATTTCCCAGGTCCCTCTACTGGGTTTCCTCCAGCATCTGTGCTGACACTGTCCAAGTGTTTGTTCTTCTTTCAGTCTGGATTTGGCACAGAGATTTGTGAAGCGTGTTACTGCAGTCGTCTTTGGACTGATATGGCAAACCTTTAAGACTTCTCCCAAGGAATATTTACTTCTAGATCAATGAAGTAGGAATGTGCAAAGCAGCAGTTATATCTTGGAGTGTATCTTGGAGTTTCAGCAAGCTCAATCTTCCAGGGTTGGGTACGATGTGGGAGTCCAATTTCACAAGTGATCATGTTATCTAGAAATAAGGCTTACTTAGAAAGTTGTCCTTATTTGGAAGTGCTGTATGGTTGGAGTAGCTGAATCTGGTTGCCCTATGAAGAGTGCAAATGGCCTGGTCCTTGTTCCCTCTCTGGCTGGTGGAGATGGGAAATGGGAAAATACAGAGAGAGGCCTATATGCAATATGGGTCCCTGTATTGTTTGGTCTTGGGCACCCAGTCTGTCTGTAGCTGCGCCCAGATGCCCAGGTGTCCTCAGGGGCTGGCAGCCAGGTACGTACGCCCCAGAGGTGCACAGCCCTGTTCCGGTTGCTGGTATTTAGACGCTGTGTGTGGACAGCTAGATTTCTGCCTATGCTGGTTAAATGCTAATGAGTCAAATTCTCTGCACTTACTGTAAGGGAGGATTTCTGAGTTGCTGGACCTCAGCAGAAATCATCCAGAGGTGCCGTACCATGGTCCCAGTCAGGCATGGCCAGTATTGCAACCATTTAGTGATGCTGGATATTCAGTCTTCCGATTCAAGATCCCTGAATATCCATGTGTCTCTGAGAATGCCTTATGCCCCTCAGTCTGCCCTAAAAAGAGAGGAAGATGTTTCTCTTTGTCACTGGTCACCTCCATCTCTTCTTCCGCATCTGGTAAAGAGTCAGGACAGACGCTCCATTCTGATTGTGCAACAGTGAGGATTATTTGGATTCAGGGAGGCCATTGCTGGAAAAACGCACCCTTCTCTCAGCCAGCGTAGGGATGGGTTTTATCATGAGAAGGCATTTGGTTCTGTTCCCTCAGGGCTTGTGAGCTTTGGTGACTTAAGCATTAGCAGGTAAATGAAAAGGGTCTCCTTTGTTTTCTTCAGCTTTAACAACAAACAAGTTCTCCTGTTCAGAGTGACTGTGCCAGTCTGCCAGGAGCAAGCTCTGCTGTATGAAGAGAGAGACTTCAACAAGTCATTATTCAGAGTGCAGAAAATCACATTTCCAGCTTTTCGTTGAGGCTTTTCAGGAACCGTCTCCCCTTTCTCCCTGTTGAAAGCACTGTGGATGCAAATCCGTCATCTCTTGATACAGACCCACAGTCTCTGTGTTTTGGGTGTGCAAGGATGAGTTTGAAGCTAGTGGGTATAGGAAGATGTTGTGATGGTGGTGGCACATGTAGTTGCTAAATATTACTACCTACTAATTAGTAGTTACTAATTGTATGTAGGTACAGATTCTCTATTCTTTTTCTGAAGAAATAAGCAGGGGTTCTAAGCTTTTATTTGTGCTGACTGCCAGTGTGTCTTTTTTTCTTCGTAGGAAATGAAGAAAGAACTTGAAGCCTTGGGCTGTCCTCAGTGATAGGAACACCAGTTTTGCATCTTTGCAAAAGAAGCCTGTGCACACCCAGGCTCAAGACAAGCAACAAAAGCAGCCTGTGGGAACTCAGACTTAAGATAAGAGACTATCAAAACTACATGATCCCTTGAATATGGTAAACCACCTGAATATCTGGAATATCTAAATTACAGGAATATCTTGAATGTGTCAAATGAATTTGTCTTGAATTTCTTAGGTGGACCGGGAAGTCTGTACACTCAGCGTACCTCAGCCAATGGGGAAAAGAGGAGGGTCTCTTGCGGTCAGGAAAGTAGGATAAAAGGGGGCTGCGTCCCCCTGCACATTGAGAGACCCCACAGGAATATGTCCTGTGGACTCTCCCTTTATTCGAATAAAGTTTTATTATTATTTTTTACAGGATTCCTCTGTCTCCTTTGTGGACACTGACTCCTGGTAATGTGATTTTCTATACAAATGGGGGCTCGTCCGGGATCCTTCCACCTTCCAGGGACCGTGGACGATGGTCGGGACTGATGGCGCGCCTCACCGACGTTTGAGTGATCAGCTCCCCTTCAACGTCCGTCAGTCCTGGACAACTGATTGGGTACCCGTGACTGTTCGCAGACAGACAAGTAGTGGACCAGGGGAGTCCGTGAGGGGTGACCAGAAGGAAAAGGGTAAGTTAACAGGCAGTGGGACTGAAAACATTGGTTTTGGTAATAGGCAGTGTGCCTGGAAACAAAGGGAAGGTTCTTAAGGGCACCCAAAGAGGGTGAAAAGAACCACGCCAGATGGTAAGCCAGAGATTGGGGACCTACAGGTGGTCACTTTGCTCGTTTGGTACAAGGGAGGATGGTCCCTTGCAGGTTTGGTAACAGGCAGTGGGCCTGGAAACACAGGTTTTGGTAACAGACAGGGTGCCTGGAAACACTGGTTCTTAGGAGCTTGAATCCCCTCTAGATAGTTATCTTGGAGGTTTGGGTAACGTCTGGGCTGAAAGGGATTCGAGTTCCCATCTGGTCAGTGATTATTTGGTCCTTTGGAATTTATGCTGTGCTTTACTGGAACATGATTATTGGATCTTGGTTATTGCTCTGGTGTATAAATCCAGGTTTATTGTATTGGTTTTTATATATTAATTGGATGCCACTCAGAATTTAAGACCAGCCACCCCCAGCCCCTCTGATATCTGAGGATAAGCTGGAATGCAAGGGGCCTTACTTTCTGCCAAATTTCTTAAACTATTGAATTTATAAATGGGAAATAATAAAATAGTAAAGAGAAAAGGAGAAATGGAGAAGGAAAGAGTCTGACAATACCATCAAATAATCTGTTAGGTCGGAGGCTTAAAAGCTGGGAGGATATTAGGACACTCCCAGAGATAACTAAGGAAATAATGGTACAGATTTGTTCTGGGTATCTGGTAACCGATTAGCCTGCTGGTCAGTCTGGGTGAAAAACCCAGCAGGGTTGGGATATAGCGATCTTTAAGGGTTTTGAGTCCCCTTCTGGTAGTCCCTTAAAGTGAAAGCTTCAGGGACTTGTGAGTTTGCCTGGGATTCAGGTCCCCTTCTGGTGGAATTTTTGTGAGCATGGATTCCGGGAATGGAAATTTTGATAACGGTTTTTGTTTTGTGCTATTGGGTTTGTTTGCATGGTGCAACTGATTAACATGTTCGGTTAAGCAAGTGGTATACATTGTATGCATTTGGTTGTTCTTGAGAGATGTATGTTTGGATTGTTGTATTGGGATATTGAAACATCAGGATTGCGGTTTAAAACCCCCTTGAAGATGGGTATATGGTCCTCTCAAGGA
Organism: Rhynochetos jubatus; assembly: GCA_027574665.1. Lineage (NCBI taxonomy): Eukaryota > Metazoa > Chordata > Aves > Eurypygiformes > Rhynochetidae > Rhynochetos > Rhynochetos jubatus. Next base: position 53,957,559 of record CM050690.1, read on the forward strand.
GGGGGAATTGAGGGGGAATTCTAAGAAAGTCACCTCTAGGAGGCATTTTGAAGCATTGAAGGCAAATTAATGGATCCCCAGGTGGAGCAGTTACTTGGGAGAATCTAATCAAGTATTGTGATCAGTGGTGGCTGACATACAAGTTGGAAGATGGAGAAAAATGGCCTGAGGATGGAACTTTTTGAATTACAATACCATGTTGCAATTGATGTTGGTTTAAGACATGAAAAAAAAGGAGGAGGAGGGCTTGGTCAATGATGTCATTAATGCTGAAATAGTGATTTAATATGGCAAATACAAGAGTACCCAGGCCTAAACCACACATGCACTCTGGGCTGGGGGCGTGGAAATCCATTTTCATGCTGTGTATGCAGACCCCAACTCTGGCAAGCCAGGGTAGCGTAGCCACCAGCTTCAGCACTGACCATGAGGGCCGTGATCTACAACAACCACCAGCTTTGTGTCGCTGGAACTCCAGGAATAATGGCAAAATGTATACCACTCTGTTAATTAATTTTTGGGGCACTTATTTTTTTAACTACTGCTGCAATTATTATTTTAATATATGTTTGTTTGCACTGTAGACTTTCTTCTTTGGTTTCCCCAGAGCTGTAAGCAAGTCCTCAAACTCGGCCTGAGACACATTTTGGTTTTGTAAGCTCAGTCAGATTTAGATATGTTATGGTTAAAAGAAGATGTTGTTAGTTAACATATCTGTCGTGTGATGTGCTCTCACTTCTACTTCCTCTATACTTCCTTCTTGTATCTTTCTCACATTACCCCCTTGAACAAGGACTATAAGGACTTCAGGAGCCGATACTGATGTCAAATGGGATATTTTGGATAAAATGACAAGGAATTTCTATTGCTGAGAGCTGCTTGAGATCCTTTGGGGTCCCAGGCCGTGGCTACGTGGGCCAGTGGTGGTCGTTGACCAGAGTCCTCTTTGAGGGGCAAGGTCCCTGACTGGGTACTGCTGTTGGACTGTTCAGAGGGGACAATTTATTGCCCTGTCTGTGGCTCAAGGTTACATTGTGAAGGGGCCTTGAAGCATGTTAAAGTTGTAGTGTGGGCCACAGTCCTTAAGACAAAGACATTGAGGGGTCTTTCTTTTGAGTCAGTGGTCTGTGGTGGTCATAAAAGCAGCCCTTTGACTCAAAGAAAAAATGTGCATGAGCGGAAAAGGGTGGGATAAAGAAAATGGATTGCGGGGCTATGTATGAGAGTCTGTTTACTGTGCATCACTGTATGCCGTACAGTCGGCATGCTGCATGAGTTAGGGGTGTGGTGTTGGTGAGACAACTCCCCTCTGCACCTGGTCGCAATAAAAAATGCCTGCTTCTTAATACTGCAGTAGTGTTAAGGAGTTGGTTTTTCCAGATTTTTGGTGACAGTCTTGGCAACCCAGATGGGACACTGTCTCTGAATCTCGATGGATCTGTGGGATCGCAGGACCTCCAGTCAGCACTGAGGGATCCTCAGGGAGAACCTCCGATCCCCAGACCAAAAAGCTTCAGGCACACCCCCTGGGAAAGGTAAAAGGTATTCTTTAATTTTAGGAATTATAAATGCCTGTCCGTAAGTCGTGGTGAAATCCCCACTGGATTGGGCCAAGGAAAGGCACCTAATAACGGTTGGTTGCCTGCCTGTATGGCGAGGCTAAAGCCCCGCAGGGTTGGGCTGTAAAGGGTTAGGGTAGGATGGGTTGTGGTACAGGGGTTTGAGTCCCCTTTGGGAAGATTGTGGGTTTGAATAATTTTGAGGCACTGCTTTGTTTATTAGGTTACGATTTTTGCATAATGGTTTTTGGCTTCGTATATTCATTGACACTGGTTCTTGGCACAAGAGGTATTTTATAAGATATGGGGAATAAGTTACCTACAGGGGAAGGTGTAAGAAACATCTTTTAAAATAATAATTTTTGGTAACTACAAAGCAATGGACAAGACTGTTGCTCCTGGCTCTGGCCAGAATAAAGGCTAGGCCTAGAGGTGACATTAAGTTATCCCCTTTCGAGTTGATGTGTGGAATATCCTACTCCATTGGTTCTCAACCCAATAAAGAAGTGGAAATAAGTGACACATACCTAATACAATAAGTGGCCAGAATACTGTATCTTGTGAAATCTCTACAACAGGAAGCTCAGCTGGCACAAACACTTCCCCTAAATTTTGCAGTCCGTGACATTCAACCTGGAGACTGGGTCCTCTTTAAGAAGTGGAAGGAAGCTCCATTAGTGGCAAGAGGCCCTACCAAGTCCTATGGACAAAGAACAGCAGTCAAGACAGCTGAACATGAGTGCACCCACCATACCTGAATCAAAGTCTCTAAGGCCCATGACACTTGAACCTCTAAGCTGGAGGAACCTGGAGGGAGGCTGAAACTGACACACCACCCACCCCCCAGCAAGGACCGGTTGAATCACTAACTTGTGTGTTGTCCTCAGGGGAAGCTCTGAGAATATACTCACAAGTGGAGAACTAATGGTTGGTCTGTAAAACTGGGGAGAGGTGACTTTGACACTGAATGATGAAAGATGCTGTCTTTGTGGGCTATACTAATAATTTTATGTGCTCGATAAGGGCAGAGTCTAACCTGGGAAAATCTGTTCTTAACCTTAGGGGAAGAGATTGGGGAAAAAAAAAATAAAATTAATTTGACCAATGGCTGGGTCTGTGGAAGTCCAGGGAACGCTGAAAATTGGCCATGGTGTCGTGGTTTAACTCCAGCTAGCAAAATGCCATGAAGCCGCCCTCACAAATCCCCCTCCCCTCCTCCAGTGGAGGGGAAGAATCGGAGGAAAAAGAAATAAGGAAGCTCGTAAAATAGAGATAAGAACTGTTGACTAATTAAATCTAAATCAATATATACAGATACTACTAATAATAAATAATCAAAATAGTAGAAAATAAAACATATGGTACAATATATACAATATGATACAATAGGATACAATATGATACAATTCCCCACTATCCACTGACCAATGCACACCCAGATGTTGAGGGATGAAAATCAGACCCCGAGAGCCCGAGACCCACAGCCCGAGAGCGATCGCAGCCCGAGAGCTGCGGCCTGAGGGCCGGAGCCGGGGAGCCTACGCAGCAGATTCCAAGCAAACCCTATCACTGATAACACGGCCAGAAAACTCAAAACAATCCACCAGCTCCCACACGAATGGGCCAGCACAGGAGCTGGCAAAGCAGCTAACGCAGGAGGGTTAGCAAGTGCCCGGAGAGACGAGTAAGGGAGAGAGAGAGAAGGGCAGAGTAATGGCTACTGGACCCCCTTCCCCGCCCAAGAGAACCAGAACATGACGTACTATGGGATGAAATACTTCCTTGGTCAGTCTGGGTCAGCTACAGCATCCGAAGTGGACAAAAGACCTTGAATTCAGTACAGGCCATCCCCAGCACCAGCTGAGGCCTTATCAATGTTTTCACTTACTGTCCAGCAACAGAGTTCCCTGGCAACCAGAGCAAAGGGAGTTAGCCCTTTCCTGACTGAACCCAGCACACATGGGTAGCCCAGCCTGTCCAGCCTAAATGGTGGGTTAGTAACTTAAGAACAGTCCATAACGGAACTGGTTTTTGGACTGAAGGAAGGGAGCCCATGGCAACTCCGCTTTCCAGGGAAAGGTACTTACTGCCTAAATAGAACCAATGGAGGAGGGGTGTCTGTAGGAGAAAGTACCTGTGAATGGACACTGTCCCCTGGACATCATTGTGTCTATCAAGGCTGTGCACCACTCAATTGTTCCAAGCATCAAGGGAAATGGAATCAGACCCACATTCAGCTTTCTAATAAAAGTTGGGTAAAATGCTCATATGCCGACTTTAAAGGCTCTGGCTGTGACAAGGCAGCTTTGGATCGGAAGTTCGGGTCTGATATCCTGCTGTGTCAGCAGGGTAATACTACAAATGAAAAATATTTAGCTCGAATATTTCATTGGGCATGGCAGCATTATAATGGGACTAGAAATTACGTCCAAGAATACTGGTCTAGCACCGACCAAACAACATGGAGAGAAACAAATTGGGGATGTAACTGTACGTGGCGATTGGAGGCAGGGGCATGGAGATGTATTTATTGTATTAATGGCACCATATCCCCCAATGCGATCATTATGGGTGGACCTGTAGGGCTTGGGAATACTCTATATTATGAAGAACCAAAGGATGAGAAAACTTGGAATGGCCCTTTTCCTAATGGGACTTGGGCTCTGAAGGGTCATTATTGGATTGGTGGACAACACGCTTATCGCAAACTACCTAAAAATTGGTCGGGAGTGTGCTGTGTAGGGTGTATTAGACCACTGTTCTTTCTGTTCCCTCAAACTCAAGGGAACAGATTAGGAATTAAAGGATATGGTGATTGAATAAGAAGAGATCAATTGATAGATTCCTGACAAGGGGGAGTACACAGTCACGGGGAAAAGATGAATGGCCACCTGAACGAATTATGGACCAGTAACATGGAATCCCAATGAGGTGATTTCTGGAGCAAGGGAACCAATTTACAATTTGAACAGGATTAGATTACAAGCTGTTTTAGAAATTATAACTAACCAAACAGCTGAGGCCCTCGATCTCCTTGCAGGACAAGCTACACACATGAGAAATGCAATTTTCCAACATCAAATGGTCCTAGATTATTTGTTAGCAGAAGAAGGGGGTGTTTGTGGAAAACTAAATGACTCCAACTGTTGTTTACAAATAGATGATAATGGAAAGGTAGTAAAGCAAAAAAAAAAAAAAACCAAAAAAAACCCCCAAAAGATATGAGAAAGCTGGCCCAAGTGCCAGCTCAAATCTGGAAAGGATTGGAGTGGGACATGTTCTCATGGTTGCCTGGTGGACCTCGGGTTAAATGTGTGTTATTTTTCTCTCTCTGTGCAATAGCAACTCTGATCTTTGTACCATGTATGATACGTTGTTTTACCCAACTAATTCCAAATGCAGCTCAGAGAATGCAGGTGGTGGCCATATCTGAGAGGGCGCAGAGGGGACCAAAGATGATGCCACTGAAAATTGTACGCAATCCAGGAAATACTCAAGAAGAGAAAATCAAACTGATGGTCGTCACATTTTGTAAAGACAATGATTGAGAAAATAGAAGAGGAGGGATTGATAGGAACACCAGTTTTGTGTCTTTACAAAAGAAGCCTGTGCACACCCAGGCTCAAGACAAGCAACAAAAGCAGCCTGTGGGAACTCAGACTTAAGAGTCTATCGAAACTACATGGTCCCTTGAATATGTTAAACCGCCTGAATATCTGGAATATCTAAATTACAGGAATATCTTGAATGTGTCAAATGAATTTGTCTTGAATTTCTTAGGTGGATCGGGAAGTCTGTACACTCAGCGTACCTCAGCCAATGGGGAAAAGAGGAGGGTCTCTTGCGGTCGGGAAAGTAGGATAAAAGGGGGCTGCGTCCCCCTGCACATTGAGAGACCCCACAGGAATATGTCCCGTGGACTCTCCCTTTATTCGAACAAAGTTTTATTATTACTTTTTTACAGGATTCCTCTGTCACCTTTGTGAACACTGACTCCTGGTAGCGTGATTTTCCATACAGCTGTAACAACAAATAACCATGATGTGAAGTAATTTTTCCCTGGGTGGGAACTCCTTTTATTCAAGGCAGGTAGTTGATTAAAAAACCCAACAATATGTCATGATATATGGACATACTTAATTTTTTCAGTACTCTGAACATGCTGAGTTGTACATGCAAACCTCCCTTTAACAAATCATTTGTCATTCCGGTGGAAGCTTGGCTGGTAGGGAAGGAATGAAATTAACTGCTACATTTAACTCTTCAAATAACAACGGCAAAGGAAACATGGTTGGGGAAATACTCAAGAAACAGCCATCCCCCTTACTGCATATCAAAGGATTTGTTGTCATTTGCTTCAATTACGTATTTTTAGCTGATGGAGGTGCTTTGTGGAATTTACACTGAGACAACATGTGGAGGCTCATGTCCTTGACCTGAAGCAAAACCTAGAAAGTTCCCCAAGAGGAAATTTGATTCCCAAATTTCATCACCCTTGGAGTGACTGCCCTGATGAATGCCACACTATGACAAATAAAGCCATAGCATGAATTTGAGTGACATCTTAAAGAAGCCAACCTGTATCCAGAACATTTTCTAAAGAAAATGAATGGGCTACAATGGGCACACTGAACTGATGTTTAGAAAACTAATGAATGTATGCAGATTTTATTGAGAAAACTACTGCTTTAAAAAGCAGAGCTGCCTCTTTCTGGTGATTGGGTGCTGACACAATTGTGTTTTGCAGGATGAGTCAGAAATACTGAGGGAAAAGCTGGCCCCCTTGTCCTGGATCTGGAACAAAGCATAGTAATCGCATTATATGTGCACAAGGATTTTGCTAGCCAGAAATCTTACAGATATTAACTAAATCGCTGCAAACAAATCAATAGCAGAACATGTACATGTTATCTAAGAAGAAGCAAATACTACCAAGATTTGTACAAGATCCTTTTAATGTCCTACGTGCTTCCACTTAGCACATCAATTGAGAGGAATGAATTCCTGATACATTATTTTGTAATTACTTCAGGGTTTCTACTACAGTGTTAAGTCCTTAATTTCTTTCCTTGGAATGCAAATGTAATTTGTTTGCACTGTCACAGCTACAATTTAGAAAATAATCCTTGAGTACGGACCTTGTAGAAATAGGTTTTTTACTTTCATTCATAAGCAGTTTTTTAAGAGCAAGAAACACACAAATCAGAACATACAAACTAGCAAAGTTCATGAACTGGTATTTTGAGGAAAAAAACATTTATTGTCAGGCCATCAAATATCTGGGGAGAATTGGACAGTAATCTAACATCAGGAAAAGTGAAATCAGCAAAGTCTCTTCTGTGTTGCAGAAAGCATGACTTTAGCCTTTTGGAAACTTTCTTTGCAGTAAGAGGAAAAAGCTATATATTGGCCATGCTATCGCTTATGGTTTAAGCCACACCTGGCTGAAGAGTGAAAAATCGTATTTGAAATGTCTGCAGAACTCATTAGCACCTTGATACCAAATGATTCAAAGCTATCTTTGGTTTTAACACAAGCTGTTGTTCTAAGCATGGCAACACAATGACAATTCAAAAAGTTTCACAGATATATACTAGAAAATGATAGTGTTTCATTAAATAACAAACTAAAAACTTGATAAATAATCTCTTAGATACTAGCTTATTTCGGAAAATGAAAAAGAAACAGACTGATAAAACCAGATGGGAAATAGACTGTAGCAGCCATTCATTTCCATTACATTTGCAGCCAAGACTAAGTATTTCCAGAATAGTTTGCTTATTTGTATATGGATTTCTATGTTTATATCACTGCATTCGGTTTTACTCAAAGTTCTCTGTAATACCTTGAGCATTATGTTGATTAAAACAAAAAAAAGGTGATAAAACTTACAATAGGTAAAGTCTTCCAAGCTGAGACAAATCAAGCATAACCTAGGCCAAAACTTTGGTCAGCGTTATAGTGAGATAACAATGGATGGATACTTGATGCATATATGCACAATACATATGAATCTATACAGCTACTTGAACATCTCCTCACTTGTAAAAGGTAATGATCGAAGCTTTACAGTACAAACTGGCAGCAGTGCTTCCTTCCTCATCTTTTGCTTGTAAGAACTGTAGTCAAAGATTGAGGTTTTTGGCCCACAGTTAAACTGGGAGTAATTTGCTGTGCTCAGCCCAACGTTGTCCATTAGATGAAGAGTGCAGAGGAAGAAAACACGTGACTGCCACAGATCTGGAAAACTCTAGAACTCCACTGCAGGTTTTCTTTTGTTTTCCCCTCTTAAATATGTTAATCACAGAGGAGCTAGTTGGATTGGCCTTGGCCAGAGGTGGGTCTGACTTGGAACCAGGGAAGCTTCTAGCAGCTCCTTACAGACGCTACCCCTGTGCCCCCTCCCCTGCTAACAAACATACACCCCCCCCCCCAACCCCAACACACTGTGAAACACTGTAAGGCACCATAGGCTGATACTTCATGACACTCACTGCCAAGTGATGCACCACTGAGGCAGCTGTGATGTGGATGTGCTGCAGCTGTGACGCAGAAGTGATGCAAAGGTCCATGCAGGGTTACATATCAAGAACTCTCTAGTGTAGAGTTTCCTATTGCTATAGAGCAACATAACTAGACCAACACACTGTTTTATCCCACTGAGATGTTGTAGAATTGTTCTGATGTGTACAGTTTTATGCATGACTTTGCTGCTCAGGTTTTCTTCAGAAAATACAAAGACTTTCATACAGGAGACTTAATATTCATTGTCAGCTACAGTGATCATATAGTTCATTTGTTCATTCCTTCGTTCATTCATTCGTTCAGTTAATGACTGATTATCTTTCCCAGATACTTAATACCAGTGCCATACAAATCATTACATAAACAGCCATGCAGGGACTGAAAAATATGTACCAGAACAGGTCAGGAAGACTGCCTTTAAAACCATAAATGAGAAATCACTGTGCATTCAGCACTTCCTTGGCATGAAAGCAAGGGTCCCTTGTCCTTCACATCTTCTTATGACACAGCCAAAAAGTCATTTGCAGCCTTCTTTTCCTGAGGAGTGGGAACAAGACAGCCCACAAAAGAAACCAAGCTAGACACGTTACTAAAGCACTGTCCAATTCCAGCTCAGCTGTGCTAGTCACACAACTTTTCTGTAATAAAATGGCATACATGCATGTGTGACACATTATTGCTCATTTGTCTGGTTGTCAATTAGCTTAATGCAGATCAGTTCCTGCAACAACGGGTATCCTTCTTCTTGGATTGTCATGGCTGAGAACCACCCGAAACATGGTGGACATGAGGGCCTACCATCATGTCATTGCAAGTAATAAAAGCAAAAGTCATCTCTTGATCAGGTTCAAAATAAAGTGACAGACTAATTAACAAGATTGAAGTAATTGTTAACTGGCTTTGCTAAAATGCCTACTGCTGTCAGCCATCTGAAATGGAGTATGGGCAATATCTCTTCAGTGATACTGAAGTGCAGCGTTCATTTTGTTAATTAAGCAATTAGAGGACAGTGAGGCTCCTGCAGATAAATGGCAAGATGGGAAAGCCGATAACCTTTTTACCTGGGGCCATTAACCCCAGCCACTCTTAGCTATCTTTGACTGGAGTCACATGTATGAAACTTCATTTTAAACATTAAAAGTTTATTTTCTTTTTTACATAGAAATGTGCAAAAGCAGTAAAAGGCATCATCACAAGGGATAAGGAAAGGTGGAAGAAGGTTACAGCATGGAGCAGTAAGACAAATCCTTCCTTACCCTCTAAGATACCCTTACAGAACAGGTACGACGCCATGGACACAACAGATGAAGCACATAATGAGATAGAGGCAGAAGCTGTGCAAGCAGTCTTACCAAGTTCAGAGAGACCAGCCCCTTACAACAAAATTTAAGACCAGTGCCGAGAAGAACCAACAGCAAGTTAAGGTCACTGGTGATTCCCTCCTGTGCAGAAAAGAAGCACCCATTTGCAGTCCAGACCCTCTATTCAGGAAACTGCTGCCTTCCTGGGGCCTGCCTTAGGGACATCACCACAAGACTGAAGAGCCTAGTCCAACCTTCAGACTACTGTCTATTGACCTCTGTGCCTCGCAAGATCATGGAGCAGATCCTCCTGGAAACAATGCAAAGACACATGGAAAATGAGGAGGTGATTGGTGACAGCCAACACGGCTTCACCAAGGGCAGATCGTGCCTGATGAATATGGTGGCCTTCTACGATGGGGTCATGACCTTGGTGGATAAAGGACGGGCAACCGATGTCATCTACCTGGAGTTGTGCAAAGCCTTCGATACCATCCCACACAACACCCTTTTCTCCAAATTGGAGAGGTGTGGATTTGATGGATGGATGACTTGGTGGATAAGGAACAAGCTTGATGGTCACACTCAGAGAGTTGTGGTCAATGGCTCAATGTCTGAGTGGAGACCAGTGATGAGCAGCGTTCCCCAGGGGTCAGTACTGGGACCAGCACTGTTCAATGTCTTCATCAGTGACAGGGACAGTGGGATTGAGTACACCCTCAGCAAGTTTGCCGATGACACCAAGCTGTGTGGTCAGGTCGACACGCTGGAGGGAAGGGATGCCATCTAGAGGGACCTGGACAGGCTGGAGAGGTGGGCCTCTGCCAACCTCATGGAGTTCAACAAGGTCAAGTGCAAGGTCCTGCACCTGGGTTGGGGCAATCCCAAGCACAAGGACAGGCTGGGTGGAGAATGGATCGAGAGCAGCCCTGAGGAGAAGGACTTGGGGGTACTGGGGGATGAAAAGCTGGACATGAGCCAGCAGTGTGTGCTGGCAGACCAGAAAGCCAACTGTATCCTGGCCTGTATCCAGAGAAGCGTGGCCAGCAGGTCGAGGGAAGGGATTCTCCCCCTCTACTCTGCTCTCATGAGATCCCACCTGGAATACTGCATCCAGCTCTGGAGCCACCAAAATAAGAAGGGTATCAGCCAGTTGGAGTGAGTCCAGAGGAGGCCAGGAAGATGCTCTGAGGGCTGGGGCCCCTCTGCTATGGGGACAGGCTGAGAGAGTTGGGCTTGTTCAGCCTGGAGAAGAGAAGGCTCTGGGGAGACCTTATAGCACCTTCCAGTGCCTGAAGAGGCCAACAAGAAAGCTGGGGGGGACTTTTTACAAGGGCCTGTAGTGACAGGATAAGGAGTAATAGGTTGAAAGCGGGGAGATTTAGATTGGATATCAGGAAAAAATGCTTCACACAGAAGGTGTTGAGGCACTGAAACAGGTTGCCCAAAGAAGCTGTGGATGCCCCATCCCTGGCTGTCTTCAAGGCCAGGCTGGATGAGGCTTTGAGCAACCTGGTCTAGTGGAAGGTGTCCCTGCCCATGGGAGGGAGGTTGGAACTAGATGGTCTTTAGGGTCCCTTCCAACCCAAACCATTCTATGATTCTTATTCCTGCTCTTTCACGTGGGTACAAATGATGTTGCAACAAGATGTCTGAGGTCAATCAAAAGAGATTTCACAGCCCTGGGAAGAATGCTAAAATGTTTGGGAGCACAGGTAGTGTATTCCTCAACCACCTCAGTACTGTGGGGAGACTTTAGAAGAAACAAGCAAAGCCAGGAAACCTGGCTCCAGAACTGGTGCTTATGTGAGAATTTTGGGTTTTAAACCATGGAAAAGCCTTTGAGACACAAGGTATGGTGGGGCCTGTTGGGATCCACCTGTCCTGATGGGGAAAATGGGTGTAGGCTGGCAGGACTCATCAAGAGAGCTTTAAACTAAAATTAACAGGGGAAGGGGATACCATGGTAAGCCAAGGCACTGCAACCATGGCATCGCCTGAGCATGGCAGTGCTAGGAGGAACATTTACACTGCTCCTGGAAGCACGGAGGATTCAGGCTTATCTGAAATGCTTGCACACCAACACTTGCAGTGTGAGAACCTGTCATGGTTTAATCAGAGCCAGCAACTAAGTACCACACAGATGCTCACTCACCTCCCCCATCCTCCAGTCGAGCAGGAGAATCGCAGGAAAAGAAAAGGAAACTCATGGGTTGAGGTAAGAACAATTTAATAATTGAATATAAATGAATAAACTAGTGATACTAATAATACTAACAATATCAATGAAATTAAAATAATGGAAAATAAAACAAATTATACAACTGCTAACCACTGGCTGACTGATGCCCAGCCAGGTCCCAATTAGCAAGAGCTAGAGAGCCTGAGTGAGATTGTACCAGAGTCAGAGCTAGCCCCAACGAGCGAGAGAGCGACTGAATGTGACCTCTGACTCACCCACAACTTATGTACTGAGCATGACATTTTATGGAAAGAAATACTCCTTTGGTCAGTTTGGGTCAGCTGTCCTGACTGTGACAGGGTCCCTTCCCAGCTTCTTGCAGTGAGGATGTTGGGAACACAGCTGCAGCATCACAAACTGAAGAGTTCTTGACTTGGTAAAAACATGCCTCAGCAACAACTAGAGACACGAGCATTATCAGTGCTCAGCATAAATCCAAAACACAGCCTCATACAACTACTGTGAAGACAATTAACTGTGTCTGAAACCAGCACAGAAACAAACAGGATGTACTGGAAGCATTGGTCAGCCCCCAGAGTTACAATACCATTGGTATTAGTGGAATACTAATTCGTGGAATACTCCACAAGTAGAGTCTTGGTGGAATGAATCCCACGACTGGAGTGCTGGCATGGAGGGCTACAGGCTGTTGAGGAGGGACAGGTAGACCAGGTAAGGTGGACATGTCATACTGTGTAAGGGAGAGGTTTGATGGTACAGTCCTTACAGTTAGTGATGATGTGGTTGAGGTGGTGAAGAGTGAGAATTGGAAGAATGGAAAACAAAGGAGCTACTTGTCCAAGAGGGCCATCTGACTGTTAAGGATGAAGAAAAAGCAGAGGCATTCAATGCTTTTTTGGCCTCAATCTTTAATAATACTGACAGACCTTGGGCTGCCCGGTCCCATGAGTCAGAGGACCACAAGTATGGGAACAGCGACTTTCCATTTGTGGACACTGAAATTGTAAGGGACCTGCTGTATCAGCTGAATGAGGTGGTTAACCCACTGCATTCAGCGTTGGGGCAGCCTCACCTCCAGTGCTGGTGCAACTCTGTGCCCCACAAATTAAGAAGGATGTGAGGGTACTTGAATACATCCAGAGGAGGTAAACAATGCTGGTGCCAGGGCTGGGAGGCATGTCCTGTGGGGAGTGGCTGAGGGCTCTGGGCTTGTCTAGCTTGGAGAAAAGGAGGCTGAGGGGTGACTTCATTGACCTCTGAAGCTTCCTGGGGAGGGAACGTGGAGACGGAAGTGCCGATCTCTTCTCCCTGGTATTCAGTGATAGAGTGCACAGGAATGGTTCAAAGCTGTGCCAGGGGAGTTTAGACTTGACATTAGGAGGTATTTCTTTACTGAGGGGATGGTCAAGCACTGAAACAGGCTTCTGAGAGAGGCAGTAAATACCCCAGGCCTGTCAGTGTTTCAGAGGTATTTGGACAATGCCCTTAATAACATGCTTTAATTTTTGGTCAGCCCTCAAGTGGTCAGACAGGTGAACTAGATAATCATTGTAGGTCCCTTGCAACTGAAATATTCTACACTATATATCAGCTGTATGGCTAAGTGCATGGGTACTGCTTAAACAGGGATGCTAACAGGATGCCTTCTGTTTTCACCTCACTGCAGATCACCTTGGTTGGTACTCAAGCCTTGTGGTGCACAGTCTCCAGGCACCATGGCATCCCCTCTCCAGCCCACCTTGCACACTGCTGCAGGAGAGAAGAGCCCCAGGGCTGAGTGATGACTATCGATGCCTTCTTTGCCTGCAAAGAGCTGATCGCACATGTGAGGAGAAGAAAACAGTCTGCATGGAGGCTGCACAGACCCAGAAACTCCTTCAGAGATTTGACTGTCTCCCTGCTTTGGCCTTGGGTTTTGTTTTTCGTTTGCTTTTTTTTCCCTAGAGCTACAGGCACCATCCTTCAAGGTTGTCTGCCTCCCACTCCCTCCCATAACGAAAATCATCTCCGTTTGCGGTCAGAACACCAGGCAGCAAGAGAGAGGGCAGACATGAAAAAGCACTGCAAGGTAAGCTGCTGGCTTCCAAGGGTCTCCAGAGCTCAGCTCAGTCTCCCCAGGGGCATTCACTGGTGCCATAGGCTGTCCGGGTCCTGCCTGTGTCTTTTGGTTGATCCTTCCCACGGGTAACCCCAAGACCTGGAGGCACCTGGGGCACACAGCACCCAACAAGAGGACCTGGCTTTCTCTCTGGGGCAGCAGCAGCTTGTGGCTCTCGGTTGCTGCTGCATGTGAGAGGACAGAGATTACGGAGCTAGGCTATCTGTGGCTGCCAGCTTTCCTTCACTCTTCCAGGAGGAGACCTCCATCCCAGAGCAGCTGTGAGCACAGCTGTGGGCACAGCAGTACGAAGGGCTAGGATTAAAAGGAGGGTAACCTGAGGGCTGTCTGATGCCCTGTCATTACTGCCTGTGGGCTCCCGAGGCTTCAGTGGCACCTGGCACGGGCTGTGGGGTCACCAAACCACTGCATTTGACAAGGTGCTCTCCTACGGGGCGCCTAGGAAGCCCTCCATGAGGAGATGGCACCGCCATAGCCCGCACCATGTCCCACTGAGCCACGCTGTGCTCGGAGGAGAGCAGGACGCAGGCTCTGGGAGGAACAGGCGACTCCCCCCGCGGGCACCGGGAGGGACCAGGGGTGTGCCCCCTGGCCAGGCATGGCAGGGACTCGAGAGGCACGTATGGCCGGGTGCACTGACGGCTCGGGTCGGCAGGCCGCCTTGGAACCGCGCGCGGCGGCAATACGGCTCGCGCCGGCCCCGCCAACGCGGACACAGACGAGGCCCCGGCCTGCGGGTGCGCGAGCCGCGCCTGAGGCGCTGGGCAGGGCGCTCACCTCCTTCCGCGCCCCGAAACGGCGCCGCCAGCCAGGCACTGACCAGTTTGACAGCGAAAAGGCCCCTACTCCCCCTCGAGCCTGCTCTCGTGTCTCACGGCAGGCAGAGGCGCTGGGGCTGTTTGGCGCTGTAACACACATACCCCCCCGCCCCGCCCCGTCAGGCTGCTGACGCCGATCCGGTTAGGCTGGCCCGCTTCCAGCCGCTCCCCGGCCCCGGGAGCGTCAGGAGCTGAACACAAAAACCCCTCTGCAGAAGGGACCGCGTCTCGTGGTGTCTCCACGGGGGATGTGTGGTGCAGCCGCCCCCCGCAAATGGCCAGGGCTTGGGGCTGCAGGCGGCCATACGCTTTTGATTCCCCTCCCTGGGCCGAACAAGAGCCCCAAGAGCAAGCCAAGTGCTGGCTGTGACCTGTCGTGGGAGGACACAGGGGAGTCCAGTGCACGGCCAGCAGTGCTGGGGGATGGGGAGAGCCAGTGGGACTTTGTTCCGCAGCCTCCAAGGGAGGCATGGTGTGATAATGAACGCTCTTGCCGCACGTGCCTGGAAACGTGCGCTGTGGCCGGAGCGACCTGACAGGGCCCTGGGGAGACACAGCTGAGGCCTCAGTAACTGGCATGAACACATGCCCAGCACAAGATGGATGGGGGGATGGAGTGGGCAGTGCTCTAGCAGTAACTCTGCTTCTCGGCAGCTCTCGGTGCCTGACCCCAGAGCCATTGAAGGATTTTCCCCAGCCCTGTCTGGTTCTGGCAGCCAGGGGACTTGGAAGGCATGCTTGCAGAAACTTAGGTGAGCTGTGCAGGGAAACCTCACCCTGGGGAGCTGAGCTGGGAGAGTTTCCTTCTTGAGGGGCCTAGAAATTTCTTCCACTCTTCCCTGGACTATGGTCTCTCTGTCTTTTCTAGTGACACCTACTGCTGCGGCACCAGTGAAAGAGTATGGCTCAACATCCCTAGCTCCTCAAGCCCACCACAGCACATTCAGTATGGCCACAGAGCTGAAGACACGCTGCCCTATATGCCTTGACAACTGGGAGGAGGCCAGCTACGTATTACCATGCCTCCACCAGTTCTGCTACCCATGCATTGTGCGGTGGGCTGAAAGCAAGCCGGAGTGCCCGCTCTGCAAGCAGAGTGTGAAATCCATCTTGTATTCAGTGCAGGCGGACAACAGCTTTAAGGAGCACGTCATCCCATCACCTGCAGCACCATCAGTTGTCGAGATGGCAGACGGAGCTCACGGGCACCTAGCCGCCCATGGTTTCCATCAGCCTGAAGCAATCCAGACACCAGCCACAGAGCCACTGCCGACGTCTCCTGTGGGCGACTTCTATTGCTATGCCTGGGCATCCATCTTCCGTACCTACCCTGCTGTCCTCTATCCCCTGCTACCCTGGCTGCATGAGGAGCTGAGGCTGTTGTTAGATGATGAGCAGGAAGCAGCAGAAGTGCAGAGTCTAGTCATGTCCAGCCTGCACTACTTGGGCCTGGATGAGGAGGCTATGATCCAGCTGCTGCAGGCCTCCCTGGGCAGGCACACCAGGGTCTTTGTCCAACAGCTCATTGACAATACCACGCGTGAGTGCCGCAGGGAGGCCCAGCGTTGGTTACAACTCGAGAATGCCCGTGCTGCCAGGAGGCAAGAGGGCCACGTCGAGGCTTCCTTCCCAGGGAGGTCTCCTGCCCCCAGCCCAGCCCTTCATGGGGGTCCCAACAGCTCCCTCAGTTCCCCTGTTCCCACCTATAGGGAGCAACGTGAGCCACAGGAGTATCCAGAGGAGGCTATGCCTGGGCCCTCCACTCTCAGCTGGGGCAGCCAACACTCACCTGAGGTGCCCTAGTGAGACCTGAGAAGGGCCGGCAGCCCTGAGGATCCCTCCCAGGCCCACAAAATTATGTCCTGCTATACCTGACACTGGGAGGGTGCCTCAGGGGCTGGCCAAGCAACGGCTGGGCTAGCAGCTGGAACTCAGGCTGGTCCCCAAGAAATCCCAGCCCTGTAATTCTGTTATACAATAAAAGAAAGCAAAAGCATAAAAACTGCAGAAAAAGTCTCAGTGGTATTAACAATGCAGGTGATATTGCTCTCCCCAACCCTGCTGCTTTCTCCCCCTTTTGCTTGTGCTATGCCCAGCATTTTCTTATGTGTCCACTGGGACCTACTGTGTCCTACTGGGTCCACCCAGAGGCCTTGCAAACTCGGTACAGAGCCTGCAGTCTGGTACTAGCAACAGCAGTGCCATGTTCCTCCGCTATGGGCCTCAAGGGATGGGGTGCACCTGCTGTCGGTCCTGTTACTCTGTGGGGCAGAGGAACGGGGGCAGGAGATGGGACAAGGCTCAGGTCCACGGAAGAGCAGAGGCGCAAACCTCTGTGCTTTGATTGCCCTTGTGAAAGGTGGCAGTGCCTTGCACTGGCTATTTCCTTGGGGGTGCTCTGTTTTAAGTGGAGCTGTTGTTCTTTGGAAACACCCTCATGCCAGTGTGATCCGGGGGTGCTACATGTGCTTCAGGGAGGTCTGCGTGGAGCCCCGGCAGGGATTCCCTTTGCAGTGCATCGACAGCAAGCACCGTGGGTCAGGTTTATAGCAGGGGATTTCCTAATGCATGTCAGCCCATAGCAAGCGCAATGCCATCTGGCAGCTTTGTCTTCTGCCATCTGCCCAGCCTTTCCAAACGTGCAGGTGGGCTTTTCTGGGCAGAAATACGCAGTGTATTCATGGAATTGACAGTGCTTCAAGGAATTAAAGGTCTTGATCCAGAGCCACCTGGCCAGCCTGACAGCCAAAACTTGGCCGCAGAGATATGAAGCTAGAATCATAAAATAGGCTCAGGCACACCCTGCAGCCGGACACCTGGACAGCAGCATCCCCGAGCGGGAGCACCGCCTCGGTTGCCGCGTCCATCCTGGCGGTGGCGTTCAGCCCCGCCTGCCCGCCCCGCCGGCCCGAGCTGCCGCGCCCTGTCTGCCCGCGCTGTTTTCGCGCTGCCGGGGGCGGCCCCTGTCCGTGCGGGGATTGGCCGCCGTCACTCCTGTCCGTGCGGGGATTGGCCACCGTCACTCCTGTCCGTGCGGGGATTGGTCACCGTCACTCTTGTCCCCGCCCACACAGAGGCAGAGCCATCACCGTCAGCAGTTCGCTCGGGCGGGGGAAGGGCTCGTCTCTGTCTCCCTGCGCCTTTGCTTGTCTCTTCGCGGATTTTGCTGCGGTTTTGCCGCTTCTGGAAAGGTCCTTCGGCTCCATCCTCCACTCCGGAGCCCTTCACCTCGGTGATTTCCACCGAAGATGGTCCAAAATAACAAGCTGTAACCCTGTAGTCTGGTACCTAGGTGTTGTGTGATGCCTGCTGCCTTTGGGCCCAGTAGCAGGTTGTAATTTAATTTTACAGGCCCCATTACCCAGGTTTGATAACAATCTCCTGCCAGAACCAGCTACTTCTTGCTGTCTTTCACATTCTCTGCTGTGCCCAGTGTGCACTGTGATGCCAGCTGTAGGATGGGTCTCTCCTAGAAAATTCGAGCAGGCTAAGGAGGGCATAATTTGCATAAGGCCTGCCATTAAAGAAAGATGTTTCACTTACAAGGCACTGGAGGATTTGGCCTTCACTTTTGGAAGGGCTTAGGTCAAGATTGTTGTCTTTCCCTGGAAATGAGGTGAGCTAGCAGAATGCTAACAGTTCTCAACCTTGTCAAAGGAAATGGGAGCAATGCAGCCACACCACTGGCAAACACAGGTTGTAACAGGTTGAGCAAGGAAAGTGAAGGATCTCTCTGTAATTAAGTCTGAATGCATTGTGCTGAACACAGTCTGCTATGCACCCTGAAGGAGAAGGTGCTGCCACCAGAGGCAGATAGGGCAGAGAGTCTAGGGTCAGTCTGTTCAGTCACAGTTTCCCTCCATGCTCTTGGCCTTATGATAACTACAAGGCTTCAGAGAAAGACGATGCTGACTTTTATTAATGAAAACAAAGCCCCTGAATAATTTTGTGGGTTCCGTTCCTAAATGTTGCATTTTTATTCCAGCCTACACAGTGGGTACAAGTGTGCCTTCTCCAAGTCCTTTGTTTTATCCCCGTTAGACTGCAGGTTCTTCAAGGCTGGGTTTCTTTTTATGTGTGTGTACAGAAAAGTGCAAAGCCATTAGCTTGCAACAGAAGCCACAGGGCAGGCAAGACTGAGGGTGTTGTAGTTTTGAAACACCCAACAAAACTTCAACATATATACTATTTCTGAGGGGGAAACATAATGGAGCACAAAGTGAAGCTTGAGGTCAGAGGTACATATAAACTATGGGATACTGTCTTTATTCAGAGTGCCTGGTAGAGCACAGTAAGCACTATAAAGATGTTCCCAAAGTACAGGCTACTCAGCCTCAGGAGTTTGCTATTACTAGGTGCATATAAGTAATTTAGTAACAATTTTTGTGCTTTCAAGTCTATTGATATTGGTAGGAAAATCAGGAAATCACTTTTTGCATGCACTCTCTGTACTGTATTAATCATATCAGAGACCAAAGATTTGGGGTTTCCTTCATACCTAAAAAGCAAGGAAAATCCTGACAGCCTGTTACCAGCCAAATCAGGATTAAAAAAAACCAAAAACCAAAAAAAACCCCAAAAATAAACCTTCCAAACCCATTTCCCAACATATTCCTCTTCCCCTGCTCCCCACGGTTTTTGCAGTGCTGGAATTAATCAGCGGCTGTCTGCTCTATCCTACAGCGTTCTTGGGGTGCAGCACTGTCCTTAGTTTTCCACTGCCATCTGCTGTCTTTCAGACCATGTTTTAGCTGCTACGACTATGGCTCAAGGCTTGCACTAGATGCTATGAAACAGCGTTGAGCCACCATCAGTCACCACCACCTCTGGTGTGCTGGATGCTGCAGGCACCCGGTCAGGTTGTGAATGGACTTGCTGCATCTCCACTCTCCCATTCCCCTGGCCTCTTTGAGACTTCACTCACACTTCCAGGTGACTTACTCTGTGATACCAGCCATGTTGACCTGCGTGGGCTGAAAGCATGAACAAGTTTGAAGGTTACTAGGTTTCACAAGGGGGGTAGTCGGGTGGCAATGCTGTCCTGGCATCTGGGAGTTGAGCCAGCCTTGCTCTCTGACTCAGGTAGTGCCTTGGAGTCCCTTCCATAGGCTCACTGGGGGACTTCAGGCAGGATTTGCCATACTCTCGAAAATAATCTTTCTTGCTTCAAAATCACATAAAGGAGCTCATTTTTTTGCAATGTGGAGATTTAAAAACCTGTTGAAATGCACCCGTTTCCTTTTCCGATACAATACCACCATCTGTGTGTCCAGGTCTGGGTGTTTAATGTCATTGTGTCAACCTCTGTACTTGCTACACAACATGAAAAACACGCTTCACGTTGCAAACTTTAAGATCTTTTTAGTGCATCTTGAGATCCAGAGCATGTCTCTGCATTGCCCTACTACTGGGGGAGTTTGAGACATGGAACAGCACCTGCTACAGACTTCCCTTGGTTTTGCTACAGAACAATTAAGGCCTTTGCAGTATTATGTTTGCGGGAGAGCGTATGGGCTGCTTAAACAAACACCCCACACTACATTAAGATCAGGTAAGACTTTGCAAGCAAGTTTTCATGCCCACCTGTAGCCTGCACACCTGCCGTGCCACTGTTGAACTGCACCATTGCTCAACAAGCCCTCCAAGCTTTGCTGACCTGTTTTAAGGTGCTTCGAGGGGCTATTTTCACTGAGTAACAACAGCAACTATTTATGATTACTTCCTCCTACACTTTAGTGTTTCCCCATGTATCCCATTGCAGATGCACTCCCAAGACCTGGGAATATATGGATGCCTACGTAGTATGCGCAAAGTGTATTTTAACAGCTTCACCACCACTCACCTTCCCTGCCTCAGAAGGACCACATGAAAGCAGTGAGGTGTGGTTGTTATATGCCAAGAGAACAGCAGGGCAAGATTTCTTTTTGTTTAGAAACAGCCCAAGCAGATACACTCAAGTATCCAAAAGCATTAACTATATTTCATTTAAAAATGTAATAAAGTGCAGCCAGCTGCACTCGTTTCAAACCCAACTAAAAATTACTTCAGTAATTTGCCTAAGTTGGTGTGTTAACTGGCTGACCTCTCACTACTGACAAGGTAGTATGCTGCTTCTGGAGATTCATGATGAAACCACAGGCATTGCAGTAAGGACAGCCTCGGAAGCCTTAGAGCATCAGGTTTCTAGTGTTCTCTCTTCAAAGCATCTGAAAATCCTCTAAGCACATGCAGTGATGACTGCAATTCCCCAAGCTTTTGTAACAGCATCTTACGATCACTTTTTTAA
This sequence comes from Rhynochetos jubatus, assembly GCA_027574665.1. Classification (NCBI taxonomy): domain Eukaryota; kingdom Metazoa; phylum Chordata; class Aves; order Eurypygiformes; family Rhynochetidae; genus Rhynochetos; species Rhynochetos jubatus. The sequence goes on from CM050690.1 coordinate 53,978,370, forward strand.
AGGGGAGTTTGAAAGCCAGCCAAACAGCCCAGCAACACACCTTGTCAGGTACAAATTCATGGGTCATCAATCTATATGCAACCCCAGATGACTGTCATACTACCTATTTATCATTCATGCCCAGGGTAATAAACTCACAACTTTGTGCACATCGGCTTTCCACAGTGACCTCCTCCCCAGACTGTTGGGGCAACTTCTGACCCTACTACAGCAAATCTCCAACCCTTTGTGTGCTGACTGGGGAGTTTCTTTGTGCCCAAGAAGCAATGGCCCACTGAACAAACAATACCTTTGCAGGCATTTTAGCGCAGTGAAAATGGCTAAGACTGGGAATCCCTCTCTAACCACTCCCTCCCAGAACAGCACACACAGCCATTACTCAAATTACTGTATTTGAGATAAATTCTGACTCTCTCTGCTCCAGCACAACGAAACTCAAGAGACAAGCAGGGCAACTCCACAGTGTCAATGCTGCATTTCCCTTCCAGGCGAGTTCTTTTGAGTAACACACACAAACCTCTAAGTTCAGTGCAGACGTAACGCCTCTACCTTTGAAAGGGCCGTTATCATATGAAGAGTTAATTAATGGATTGTTTTTAATTAATCACTTCAATGCATACCATCAAGAAAGTCTGTGTGTAGATGTATGTGTTTTCAGGAACCCTGCATTTCACTGAAGTAAAACACATATAAAAGATGACAGATTTTCTGGATAAGACCATTTATTTTAAACAAATAGATGAGTCTTTATGATGAACTGGAGGCTGCAACAGCCGCTCTCTTGGGCTTCGGTGTGGTTCCCTCACGGAATCCATTCCTGCAAGCAGAAATATGGTTACCACTTTTTGAAAGGATGATGCCTGCTTCAGGTCCTTTTCTGACAAATAAGGTTTTAGCTCAAGTTCACCTTTTGTTTTGTTCAGTAAGGCACCAAAATCACTATGGAGTTCCTATGTTCAGATAGAAACCTCATTATTGAGGGTTGGGAATAAGCAGTATGTTTTTTGCTACCTTCTGCTGAAGTAAAATAGACTTCTTCAAACAAGAAGATTTTGGTAACTGAGCGAACACTGCAAGACTGCACCAGATACAGCACACCTGCTGAAGGCATACCATAGTTCACATTCCTGTTGAGCAACTCAGCAGAAGATTTTATATTTGCAAAGTGCAAGTCAGTTTCTTACAGAAATCCTCTGTGCCTCCAACCAGAGATTAAGTCAGGCATGAAAAGAGAAGAGTGAGCCCCAAGCTTACTTTTGGATATGACGCTTCTACACCAGCAACACTCTACGGCTGCACACTGAGGTATTCTCTGGCTGCTGCTGGGAAAGACTGTGCTCACCAAGGCAGAGGAATGGAACCATCAGCTACACCCAGGTCTCGGACTTAAAAAGGACTCCAACTTTTCATTATTAAATCCAATCTACATTTTTATGCCAACACTCTTGAATTGCTTGGTATTTTTCATCCAGCTTTCCTGTGTATTAGACCAGAAGCTAAAGAGCTGCATTTTATAACACAGAGGTCACATATCTCAGTGAGTTTGACAGTATGATATCCCCCACCGCTGCCTCTGAAGTACAGCTCAAAGCTCTGTAACAAGTCTGAGAAACCTGCAAGTCAGAATCTGATGATACAGCTGCTTACTGCTAACTGAACTCCAAGTAAGAGTGTCACTACTGACGTTATTCCAATCCCAAACTTTTTTTTTCCCCAAGCAAAAGGGGACTGGAATACATTCCAAGGCTTTTCTCTTACAAAACCCCACACTTCAGTGCAACCAGCAATTCAGTTGAGTTGCACATAGAGGCAATAGTACAAGAAGCATGTTTTTTTAAGTGTGTGCATTTTATCACAATAACCTCTGTATTCTGTACTACCCACACTTAACAGGAACATCAGAGATTGTTACACACCCTATGTGTTAAGAGTAAATAAGGTTTTTTATCAAATGACTATGCAGCCAATTATATAAGACATCATTTAAGAAGATAGTACCACATTAAGTGTATTAAATCCAAATGTTAACAATTAATTTTATAGGTTAAGTGTTTTCACACCACACGAGTTTGTAATAAAATGTCATACCTGAATCGACGGTAGACCTTCTTCAGGTGCCTCATGCGACCAGTACCAGTGGTATTGCGTCTTTTAGCCTTTGCACTCCAGTTATCTAAAACATACAACATACTGTTACCCATCCGCACCAAATAATTAAGTTGCTCGTTACATTTGTACAGCACGATTACTGAACCCGAAAGAAGCAAAGATATAATTATAAATTAAGTCAATTTCTGTGCAGTAATACTGCACGGTAGCTAATACAGTTAAATCAGCATTAATCTGAAAAAAAAAAAAGAGCTCCAAACACTGCAAGGTAACACAGCATTACTACTTGGTTGGAAGAAAAAAAAAGACTACAGAGTAATACAAACAGCAGTTTTAAAACTCTAGACAGTTAGAAGTTTGTTACTTACACTTTCTCTTACGCTTCGCTGGGTAACCACATTTCCCACAGGTAGACTTCTGAAGGTGGTACGCCTTGGACCCACATCGACGACACAAGGTGTGTGTCTTATTTCGCCGCTTACCAAATGACGATGTACCCTTCGTCTGAAAAAGGTACAAATTCAGAGTCAAACAGACGCGTCAGCGGCACGCTGAGACACCGACTCAGTTTCGCCGACAGGTTGCCTCCATTTTTAGGAACCATTTTCTTCCGCCTCGCGCCGCCATTCCTCATCCCCTCCCGCCGGCCCGCGCCGAAATAAAACGAAGCCATGGAAAAGCTGCCTCCAGCTCCCTCCTCCTCTCCCCGAACTCATCACGGATCAGCACTAAGCCGCGCTTTCCTAAGAAACCTGATTTGCTTCGCGCCGATCAGCCGCACACCCACCGCAAGAGGCTGTGGCGACCGAAGGAAGCCCCTCTCGCCACCTTATCCGCCCGGCCGCCTCAGCCGCGGGGCGAGCCCCGGCCCGACAAGGCCCAGGCGGCAGCAGGCACCGACAGACGCCGAAGGAGACCCCAGATGCGCCCGGGCGGCAGCCCGGCCCTGCACCTCACCGCGGCCTCCCCGACCGGGACGAGACTCCCTACTCGGGCCAGCAGCGGCGGCGGCTACCGCCGCCAGGCCCTCAGGCTCAGGCCCCGGCCCCGCAGCAGCGGCCCCGCAGCAGCGGCCCCGCCAGGCCGCAGCAGAGCGCAGAGCCTCCCCATGCCTCAGCCGAGGCCCGCGGGCCCAGCACGGCGGCGGATGGCACCGGATACCCCGCGCCCGCTCCGCAGCACTCACCATCTTCCCCGGCCGCCGACAGCAAAGAGGCCGAGACCCGCCCCGCTTCCGGTATATTGCGGAAAGCGCTTCCGGGGCGGGAGTCCCCTCGTGTGGCGGCGCCTTCCTGCCGGCCCCGCCCTGCGGGGAGACGCCGGCCCACCCGAGGCTACGGTGTCGCGGGTGGGGCTTTTGGGGGCCCGGGCACTGGGAGCTCGGTTGAACGGATAACACCAGTGCAGAAGTGGCGGGTGGGGTGTCGCAGTGCGCCCTAGGCCCTGGTCCGACAGGCTGAAGCGTGACTCTGGGTGAATCTCGCTCTGCCTGATGAGGAAAACGTTCAGCGCAGCTAAGGTGCCATGCTGGCACCTCGTTTGTAACTGTACTGCTGCTGCTCTGTGCTAGTGCCCGTGCTGCTGCTCGGAGGGCCCTACAAGCCCTGGCCCTGCAAACACCTTCAATGAAAATTATTTTAATGAGTAAAATTCAGGGGCAGGTTACACCTGCCTCTAATACCTAATGTTAAAGGTAAGCTGCTTTAAAATACAGGCTGCGCCCCCCGCGTTCTCTGTTTCTCTGTGGTTCCCTACCCCCCACCCCCCAGGCCCCCCATGCCACGTGGCACCCTGAGGGCAGCTGAAAACATCACGGTGCACGTCATTAATGCAAAATCAGTTTTTATTCAGACACACCATTCTAACTCTCACATGCCAACCTACCGCACATCTTTAGTAACCTCACAGTCTGAGCAATTTTCTCTTCGAATCTTGAGTTAATTTGGAGGAAATAACATGTACAGAGGGAAATTGAAATTTGTCTTATCACCAGTACAACACCGTGTCTTAAAATCAGAAATTTATGATAAAGCCAGTTCATTTATCTTTGTTTGAATAATTATTTAATCTTGTCTAACCACTCTTGAGGAAAGTATGTATTTATCTGGCAGGCTAGATCTCGCTCCCGCTTCTGGTTTACTGACTAAAAACGCAGTTATTCCAAAATACAGCTGACAGGGCCTGCCACAAGCCAGCAAACTGTGAGGAAACATCCCACAATGAACGAGTGGACAGTGGAACCCCTGTAATATGGATCTTGTCCAGAAAAAGGGGATCATCCAATGGCACAGTCCCCAAAGCAGTGGAGCAGTGTGACTGCTGCATTTTCTCTCCTGAACAAACCAGCCTTGTACAGTTTTCTCAATTAATCCTCACTTGTTTCCTGAGCGTGGCCTCTCTCGTTGGCACTAATTTCTGTGCTGGGAGGCTTTTGACCTCTGCTAAGGTTGAGGAATGGGGCAAAAAGCCACTCTGACTTTAGCTCCATTGTTTCCAGACACACAGAGGTGTGGCTGAGGCTCTTCAGCCAGCTCTTTCGTTTTGGCTGGCAATTTCTATCACTGAAATAACACCTAAAGCAGAGGAGTTTGTTTATAGTAATTTTACCTCACCTGAAAATCCAGGCATTTAGTCCACCTATGGTCCTGCTGTAGTTAAAGGAGACGGATAAATGGTTCCAAAAGGTAAATCTTCCCATCTTAAATTAGGTGTCTAGAGTAGCCTGGAAGAATCATCCCTGGGTAGAACCCTTCTCCTTCCGTTAATTCTAACAGAAGCCTAGACAGCCTCTTAGGCTAGGCACATAGAAGGCTGAAGTTAGGTAAAATGAGTTTTGCACTGACTGACTTAATGAAAATATGTTTTTAGCAATTCTGTCTTCCTTGCAGAAAATCAAAAGAGAAAATCCAGTGTCTGATGGATGAAATGCCATACACAAAAGGAAATCCCAATTAACTCCAACAGTATGAATGCCTCCTACAGGCTGGACTGGAGTCATGTTTCTCCCAGCAACCTTGCTGTGTGTCTTTTAACTACTGCCTCCTTTCCTGCTGCTTTCTCGCCAGATCGCAGCAATCTGGAAGGTGCTGTGAAGACATTGGACAGATGCCATGGCAACAGCCTCCAAAGGAAGGCTGCCTACAAGACATGCTGCCAGAGGAATTATTCTTGTCCTTTGTGGGATAAAAATAGTCTTGTTCATTTACTTGTCTTCAAACCTGTTAGGAAAGGAAGAATTTTGGTATTATCATGAAGTGGTCCTTAGTATTCAGGAATGCTGGATACTTTTAGGGTAGAGAAAGGGCAGATCTGTTGCTGACCTGTTACCATCTCAGAAGCTCTTAGCTCCTGTGCTGGTTGTGGGTGAGGACAGGGTTTACCACCCATAGTAAACTCAAGCTTGCTCACAACCCACAGATTTGTGTACTGGCAGCTGCTGAATGGCACCAGCCTGAATTCAGCACAGGGTAATTCATCCTTCTTCTTTGATGCATAAGAAGTCATCCAAAATTCAGGTGACATGTCTTCTGAATTTCAGCATTGTCTTTTTGATGCAGGAAAGAGCAGTCTCTCACTACAGCTGGTGTCCCACTGCAACTTCTGCACAGCACTTTGGGTCCAGCCAGGTCCAGTGATGGGAAACTCTTGGTCGTGCCAGCACTGATCCTATTAAGCACCCAGATCAGGATTTACTGAATGCTGTGGAGACAAGTGCCTTTCTGTATCCCTTAGCACCATGTTCTGCAGCCTGTCAGGTTTGATCGGGGCTGAAAATCAAGCAAAATGCAACACTGGCTATGTCCATCCATTTTTCCTCCATCCCTCTGGGGTACATGCCCCTCTACCTCAGTCTGATCCCAGCCACTGGGAAGAGGTGAATCACCCACTTCCAGTCCCTCCCACAAATAAAGCAAAGCAGCCTTACAGGTAAGTCCAGCTCAGGGATAGGGAGACTGAAACCAGGGCTGGCTGGACAATGCAGAGGAAGGTGGGTATGAGCACCAAATGACCTCTGGCATTTGTTTTTCACAGGTTTGGTGTCCTGCCAGTGCACTGCACTGTCACCAGTACAGCTGTACAGCCACTTATGTGACTATGATGGGATTTGCTCCAAAACAGGGCAGTTGTACTGGCTCTACAACACTTGAACACTTCTGAAAGGACTTGTGTGTGGCAAATGCACAACTGATATCCAAGCAATTTCTGTCTAAAATTTCATATGGCATCGCTTATTTGTGCACTTGTGTAGCGCCCTTTGCACAAATAGGGATGACTTTGAGGGTCAGGAATAGTGAAGATTCCAGCTTCAGATATACTAGAAGCTAGCCAGTGCTTGATACCAATTATCTTTGGAGGTGTGGACAAGCCAAAGTCTTTATTTCTAAATGTGATCTCTTAGATCAAAGGAATTCCTCTCAGTATCCTCTTGGATACTGGATAGTTGGACCTAGGTAGCAATGTCTCAGGAAGGCTGCAGGAGAACTGAGGAATTCAAGGGCAACCTTTTCATGAGGGTCAGTTCGGATGCCGTTGTTCCTGGGTATCATCTTAATTTGCAGAGGTAGACACCTCAGTTGGAATTAGTGAGGAAGAAACTGCCCTGAGTATCTGTTGCCAGGCAGTCACAAGAAACGTAACTTTATTTGTATAGTATCTAGATTCTTCAGTTTGAAAACTTCCACGTGTGAATTTGAGCCAGGAACACTGGTCACCACAAGATGACAGTAGAGTTCAACTAAAACTCTTCTAAACAACTCAGTAAAACCTCTCTTGGCAGTAACAGTAAATTAGGTTAATAAATTGAAAACAATGTTATCTCTACCGTTCTTAAAACTCTATGACAATAACAGAAAATATGAGCAAACAACAATGCTTATGAAAAAGTCTGTTACATCCTGCTAAGAAACCAATGAGTATAATACAGAAGGCTTTCTATTTATTTAAGATGAAAATGGATAGAAGAAAATTAAACAGTTGCCACTAATTTAGGAAATTTCTTGTTAAAATATACTGGAAATGGTAAAAAAATTATAAAAACTCTTTGAATAACAAAGCTTATACAGTGTGTGTACAATACATTTGATACTGTTGCTTCCTGTAGCCAGTTCTGAATGGGAAGAGACCCCTTATCACAACTTGCATACTCTTTCCATGAATTGAGACTCTTCCATAAAAACCAGCACAAAATATAACCTCACAGGTAGCACACACAAGTGAATACTAGAGTTTAATAGTAAAAATTGGTTATTAGAACTCAGAATAAAGAAAGTCTCTGAGTGTTTTTCTCAATCCTGAAATCGAAATTTTCATAGTAATCCTTTCTATTTATGATGGCATGAATAGGTTCATATTGAAGATTATTTTTTTATTATTGCTGCTTAACTTCGGGCAGAAAATCCAGATAGGGGTCCTCAGGCCACTGGTAAGGGCTTGGAGGTGGCACTAATACCGGGTAGAACATGGCTGAAGCATGACTCCCGTCACAAACATCACAGGAGCAAGAGCTCCCCACTCATTTCCTCAGCTTCCTTTAACCTTTACCTTAGGATAGCTGGGGGGGATCCTGGGTTGTTCCCACCGGAAACACCACTAAAACCTGTCTTCATTGTTCCAGTTATCTGGTGGAGCGGGGACAGAATACCTCTGTGCACGGCGCAACGGCATAATTCAGAATTTTAAAATTTCCCTAGTTCTTGTTTTTGGTTTTTTTTTTGGTTTTTTTTTTTTTTTTCTTTTAATGCTTGTACTTGGATACCCTACAGGGTTGTACTGCATCGTTGCACCAAAGAATAAGTCTCAGAGGGGATTTCATGGGCCAGCCTCAAGCTTGCAGAGGCTGTTGCGTGGCAATTTGGGCTGAGTTGTTATTTATAACAACTATATATTCTGGTTAGCATTATTTTGATGAAAAACCCAACCTATGTTGATCTTGTTTTGTTTGATACTGTTGTCTTAAATCTTGGTTGCATTATTGCACAAATGTATGCACACACAAGCCTAGGAGAAAATTTTCACTGGAAATGCAGAAAAAGGATTGTAGCCACCGCAGTCCAGGACTGTAGTCCACATCACATTCCAGGCGGAAAGGCCCAGCTTCTAACCATGTTCCCCTTACATTGCAGTAGAAAATATTTAATTAGTCATTAGGAAAATTTTTGTACCAGTACAAATTGCAAAACACTGGACTTCAAGATGTTTCTGGAGTTTTTGAGAAAAGGCTGGGTAAATGTTTGTCTGAAACAGCTTAGCGGTAGTGGATCTTGTAGTGGGAAGGCAAATAGGCTGGATGATCTTCTGAGGTTCCTCCCAGCTGTACTTTAGTGATGCTCTGATTTTGTAAGAGGCCTTTAAGTAACTGTTGTATCTAATCTCCCTGGCTGTCATGTTCTCAGAAAAACACATTTGACCAGTGTAATGCTTGGAAAAAAAGGTCAGATCTTCACAAATTCTGCCTTCAAATTTTTTCTGCTCTTCCCACTATGATTGTTGGCAAAATAAATGCCATAGTCTGTACCTTACAAGCTTGCCTTGTGCTGATAGGCCTGCATTTTAAACATCCATCTTTCCCTAGGGTAATTTAGGTCTCTGACTTGCATTTTCAGAATTACTCTAGAGCACATTAAACCCAAAAGATTTATTATTGAACAAAAGAAAAGCAAATGTCACCCAGTCATATGTGTATACAAGTGTATCAATCTGTGCAGGCACATACCCAAGCATGGTACACACTTAGCAGTTCTAGCAATGTTTTCTTTCCTGTTTTAATTTTAACTAAAAAAAAAAAAAATTAAAAATATGTCTGAATCATAGCTAGACACAGCCTGTATCTAAGCCCAGACATGGCTGAAATTTGCTAACTTGGAAGCTGACTGTCTAAACATAACTTAGTGTCAATTCTCTTATACTTCCAAATGTTCTGCTATGAATGATACATGGGCATACTCTTAGGAAAAGAAATTTAATTTCATCTGATTAGAAAAAAAATCCCAACAAAACGCTTTCCTGCAGAAATGTAGATGTAAAAGTCTTTGCTGGAAGCTCAGGAAAGGAAGCCATCTTAAATTTAAAGTTAGATTCAAGCAGTGGGCTATGTTACCCTCTCAATTTTCTCACCTTTAGGTGAAATTACAGGCTTGCCTATGTATATCTTTGCTATCACATTCCCTCCATGTGTTACCCAGCTATGCTTCCTTTGCATATGTGAATGATTTTACTTCTCACGAGTCATTCCTTAGAACATGACTTGATGTTGTTCTACTCCTGGAATACTGCTGGGTAGCTGGAGAAATGCACATGCATGCCTTAGAGTGCCTTCTGTCTCCAAAGGTAAGCAAGTAATTCAGTTCTACAAGACCCATCCAGGTTTGGCACTCGTTAGAGTGAAAAGCACTGGTGCAGTGTAAACATGGTACGGCACATTTTAAAATTCTTCATGCATGCTGCAATTAGAAGTACCCGAGTGTGTGAATAAATACAAAGCTGTGCACAAAATATGCATTAGGTAAATATAAGGTGTGTGATTTTCTTTTGGAAGTATGTATTTACTTCTCACAAATATTTACTGTTCATATGTTTCCAGTTTTACTTTAGTTCTAATATTCAGGGGGGAAAATACATACGTCTGCAGCAAAGCAGAAGGTCAGAGAAGAAAACATTGGAGAAAATGGAGGTACTCATATTTAATCTGAATTTAGTTACTTTGTCTCACGTCTCACTTCAGGCATCCTAAAGAGTTTACATTTGATTTGCTCTGGGACTACCAAAATAACTGCTTTCGCTGGTCACTCTGGCCCTTCTCTAGAAATAAAAATATAAACTCACTTTAAAGTAGAGAAACTACTTGCACAGCCCTCTTTACGCTGTATGGAATTGTGGGGTTTGCCTTTAATATTTGGATGTGAGACACAAACCGTAAGAAAAAAAAGGCCTTGCAGTGGAATGAGGTGGACAAATGCAAGTTCTGTTATTGAAGATAAAACCTGCTTTTCCAGGTAAAATAAGTTTGCCTTCCTTCATCAAAATCGCTGTTGCATTTTATTATTTTCACCAAATTGAGGACCTTCCCTAAGTACAAATGGTTTGATAACAAAGGTCAGCTCAACTCTGCCGTTGCAAATGTTCTTTTCTGTTTATTCTGGAATAGTTTTTCCCTGTATCAAGCATTTTCAGCTTTGTGCTTACTGGAACTGAGGCATACTGTCTCCATCAGGGAATTCCCCAAACACCCATGCACCATTTCCCTCTTGCACTATTTCACTTTAATAAAAATAGAGGACAAAACAGTGTACGGCCTTATTAGTGTGTGCAAAGAGGACACAGAAAAGAAACGGAGATTTGTAAACTTTTTCTTGCCTGATCACAACGTGAGGGTCATGATCCTGTGGCCACAAGGCCTGAATTAGATGAGCACACAGAGCACAGCCAGTCTTCTGTGGGGGAAGGTTGCCCACCCACCAGCAAGGCACAGGGAGATGCTGTTACTGCTCTGCCTGCCGAGGCAGCAGGTGTGCAGGAAGGTTTTCCAAAATGTCCCCTTAAGTAGCTCCTGTTAATATGATTGGAGCTACACCTGGGCACCTTTCTGTCTCTGAAAGGCTGCCTTTGGATGAAGCAGGGCAGACTCTGCTTCTCCAGCACCTATGCAGATGGCAGAGAACATGCCAGTTCTTACAGTTTTAGATTTGGTTTATCATGTTAGTTAGTACTTGTTAACTAATGCTGTAAATCAGAAATCCTTTTACCTCATGCTTGAACATATGTTAGGAAGAGAGGTAGCCTAAAAATGTCTGCTTGAGAGGGCAAAAATGCCTGAGGGAATACTGCACTGTAAAAAGGTCACAAAACTGTTACAGGTCCAAGCTTACTTATTCTGTCTTACTATATTTTGACAGCAGAAAATAATGTGGTAATGCTCGAAGCAACAATATTGGTAATTGACTTTTTCTGCTGAGTCTCTCACAAATTCAACAAGTTTGCTATTGGCTTCAGTCAGAAGTGACCACTGTCCTTTCTCAAGGTACCTTTTCCCTGGCTGATGCATTTCTTAATGTGACAGTTACTTCCTTGCCCCAGTGTCCTTGCTGCCACAGAAGACACAATGTATAGTCACCAATAAATGGGCAGAAGTGCATACCACTCTTGCCATGAGCCCACACAAAGGGGGAAACGGGAGGTTTCCTTGTCTGTTGCTATCACAAGCCGTACATTTTACATGCTTTCCTTGGAATGTTCAGTATTTATCTTTTTTCTTTTTTGATCATTTGTAAAAATTTCAAAGGCATTTGCTCCTCTGAAAAGTCTGGCCATTGCTGTTTGCTGAGTACTTTTTCCTAGCTATTAATTGTTCTACAGAACCTCTACCCGTATTAGAAACACCATACATTTAATCACTCCTATGATGTCTTTCAACCAAATAAGCTCAGAATGGGATGTGTTTACAGGCTAATTAAGAACAAGTGCCATCTCCAGAAATGCATTTATTGATATGGTCTCTACTACCAGATAAAGCCATTTCCAATTTGAACAACTCCATACCAGTAATTCCATGGCTTGATAGGCAGAAATTGTCTGAGAGTTGACATCACGTCAATTTTAAGGGTGTTTAAGTTTGTTGTAGAAGAATTAACAAATGGGCATTTGTTACTGGAGCTCAGGTGACTCTCTGCAACTATATCAGCCCTTTCCTATTACTGGTATGTGTTTTCATTTATTGCAGTCTGATGGTAGTTGGATGTGTAGCCAGCCAAGAATCGGGGAGGGTAGAAGTCAATGAGATGTTTTTTTATGTTTCTACACAATGTTCTGCATCTCCATTGTCTCCATGAAAGTTTTCAAAAGCTTATTTTGTTGAACTTTTGTTCCAGCTGGAAGATGTCTAAAAAAACTCATTCCAGAAAGTTTCACAGTAGCAGCTAGGGTTAATTGCTGAGTTCTCAAGAAAGCTGACAAATTTTAATGAGTTTCAGATGGTCCTAAAGATGTTGTAGTTCAAAAAGACATCCTAATAAGATCTGTTTCTTTGAAGTCCTGTCTTCCTTTTCTTCCCTAACTTTCCTTTATAGGAGAGGAATCTCTCTTCTCATTGTAAAACATTATTTAGGTTTTAATTTCAAGATACTTAGAAATTTTCAGAAGGAGACTGATGGACTTTGATGAAAGATTTTTGTTCAAAATTTGTTGCTTGAAGCATTTTAGCTTTCCAACTAGTTACAATAATGATTCTAAAACATGTAACACTCATACACCACTGATTCAGAATGAACCAGAAATATAAAAGCCTGGTCAAGGTTACTAATGGCTGATGACATTCTATTCACTCTACAAAGAACAATCAGAAAGAGGTGATATTTTGAAAAGCACCAAGACATCAGGCTAAAAGACACTTTCTGGCTGATCAGCTTGAGATGCTGTACTCTCACACAGCCATATAAAGATGCTTATGAATTTCTTAAACTCTGAATTAAATTCATAGTTAAGCAATGTAGAAGAAAACAAGAAAAAAATCAACAAAAAAATCATTTGATACTTTTGAAAAATTGACCTTGTCTGGGCCTGAGGATCAATTGCTTGGAACAAGCTCTGCAATCCTTCATGTGATTTAACCTCTGATACACCCCTTTATGCACTATGTGTAGTTTTGTGTCACTATGAACACCAATGCCATAATTGGATCATTGAATCACAGAATGGTTTGGGTTGGAAGGAACCTTAAAGATCATCTAGTTCCAAACCCCCCTGCCATGGCAGGGACACCCTCCACTAGACCAGGTTGCTCATCCAGCCTGGCCTTGAACACTTCCAGGGATGGGGCATTCACAGCTTCTCTGGGCAACCTGTTCCAGTGCTTCACCACCCTCTCTGGGAAGAATTTCTTCCTGATATCCAATCTACATCTCCCCACTTTCAATTTAAACCCATTACCCCTTGTCCTGTCACTACAGGCCCTTGTAGAAAGTCCCCCCTGCCAGCTTCCTTGTAGCCCCTTCAGGTACTGGAAGGTGCTATAAGGTGTCCCCAGAGCCTTCTCTTCTCCAGACTGAACAAGTCTGGAGACTCTTCCCATAGCAGTGGGGCTCCAGCTGTGGAGGTGATCCTCATGGCCTCCTCTGGACTCGCTCTAATGGGTCCATGTCCTTATGTTGGGGACCCCAGAGCTGGACACAGAACTGCAGGTGGTGTCTCATGAGAGCAGAGTAGAGGGGGAGAATCCCCTCCCTTGACCTGCTGGCCACACTTCTCTGGATACAGCCCAGGATACAGTTGGCTTTCTGGGCTGCCAGCACACACTGCCAGCTCCTGTCAAGCTTTTCATCCCCAAGTACCCCCAGGTCCTTCTCCTCAGGGCTGCTAGCAATCTATTCTTTGCCCAGCCTGTACTTGCACTTCCCTTTTAGGCCATTTCATGGGATTCTTTGTGTGTTAGCTTATGTAAAGTGCTAAAATATGACACCAGCTGTCTGGTTCCCCTATTTTATGTACATGTGAGTCTCTCTGTTTCTGGACAGGTATGTGAGAGCACACAGATCTGTTTCAGACACAGTAGCTCTGCTTCTACACCCAGCTGGCAAGTGAGCTCTCAGAAGAGCCTGTGCAGAAGCCCTGAGCCCTGTGAGCTCTGTGGTCATGATTTTCAGGTTGAGAAGGACTCAGGGTGGACCTAAGCCTGCTCCCAACCCTCACTTGTGAAGCCATTGTAAATCTCACTCATATTTACTATCCATACTTTGGTTGCAGTCATCTGCAAAGACAGATGGTCTGAACCTTAGCAGTTTTTTCAGCCTGAAAGTAGGATATCTCAGGGACGCAAGTATCAGTAATTGTGGAAATAAAAAAATAAATATTCAACTTCAATGGACTCCTAAATCAGGCCTATCTGGGCAACTGATCACTAGACAGGATGGTGAATTTGAATGCCACCATCCTGTTCAGGAGAGTCCTGTGAAGTAGTGAGCAGTGGGGTGATCTACATCTGCTAGTCAAGGATGATCAGCAACCAGAGATTTTCGTGCAAGGTGGTGATTCACCATCACCTGAGCAGATGGAGTGGCAGGCTGAATCTGCAAGCAGAAAGCTCTCCTGTCGCTCTCCCTCCTCTCACACTTCCCACCTCTTTTCTCCCCTCTCTCTCCTTTGTGGCTGTATGTTTTTACCCTCTTCCTGGGTCTGTTGCCCACCAGAACTTCCTGAGAGATTATCTAACCCATTATAACAGCACAAAACCACCCAGTTTTTTTTTCCTTGATTTATTTTCTGTCATTGCGATGAATTAAAGGGCTTACAGAGAGCACTGAAGTGTGCCAATGCTGGAACCACATGTGCAGAAGGAACACATGGTGGGGATTGGAAGTGGAAGCAGGGGAGGATGTGGAAAAAATAGAATAGTAACTCACCATTTGGGGCAGTTTCAAGCTGCTAAATTTGTTCACCATGTCTTGTGTTGTAAGATCATAGAACCATAGTATGGTTTGGGTTGTAAGGGACCTTAAAGATCATCTAGTTCCAACCCCCCCTGCCATGGGCAGGGAACCAGGTCAGTGACTGACTCTGAAGAACAATAATTATTTGTTTGCCAGGTGATGACCTTTGTGTGCAGACAGGCTGAAATGTCTGTGGTCTACACAAGTCTGATTTATTACCTATATTCTACAAAAACTCTCTGAATTTTGCATTATAAAAACATAAGCTCTTCTTTTACAACCCAGTTAATTCAAACCAGAACTCTCAGGGCCCTTGTTTGCTTGATGTAGTTTCTGCAGCATATGGATCCAGTGTCTAAGGCAATATCCTTCTATGAGGTCCCCTGAGAGAGAAGCATTTGCATTACAGTTAGCACAGCTTTAATGCTATTTGACATATTTCATAGAGACACATCCCAAGGCATTGTCATTAATCCCTGAAACGTGACAAATACATTAAAAGCAAAATAGGCAATTAAAACACTTAAAAAAAAAAAAAAGAAAAAAAAAGAAAGAAAAAAGTGAGATGGCATTAGCAAACAGGAATGAATCCAGAACTCTCCAAGTCAGTTTCACAATTTAAAACCATCATGACAAGATGTTCTTTCTCCAGTCAGTTGTCACTGGATCCTTGGCATTTGCAGCAGTCACAGAGCACAGACTGTCTTTAGGGCCACAATACATAATGAACTCGGACAATGAAGACACAAGACTACTTAAAGCTTTGTAAACTGTTGAGTAACCTTAGCATCAATCCCATAAAAGGCTGAAGTCTACAGGGAAATATCACTGATATAATTACATTCTGGCTGACCTTAGTGTGAAGTAGAATACAGACAATACCATTTCATGCTGTCTCCAGACCAGGCAGGATATCATTAGCCCCGCAACTGAAGCAATGTATTAATCCTTCTTGTGGTAGAATTATCATTTGGTGCAAGACAAGAAATACCTTGCCTTATGGCTAACCCTTTGTGTCTCTCAAGTTATTCCTCTTTGCCCCTCCAAAACATTGTTTTTAAGCCTGAAGGCAATTTATTTCTGAATAGACCGTAGAAATGTTTAGCAAGAACTTAAAAGTTGCGATGATAAAATGCATTTTTAATTGCAGAATAGCTGGTAGATTGCCATTTTCATAGGTTTTCATAGGTTGCCATTTTCACTGATAGTAAGGGAAAATCAGCCCCATGTTCTCTGTAAGTTACACTCTGTCCCTCACTACCATGCAGTCAGGGGAAGTGGGGAGCTCCCTCAATCAGGCCTTTTATTATGGTTTATGTTATTGTAGATGTGCCTATCAGTTGGACTGGGAATGTGCTGGGTGCTGCATAGTCCCTCACCACAAAACTGCTGTGTAAGTAAGTGGATTATCATGCAACTGCACATAGCCTTACGTGCCAATAAAACACAGAAGTAACAAACTGTCTAACTGGTGCAGAGCCTATATGCTAACTAGAAAAAAGCTACCACAGGTAACCTATTAAATGAAAGAAGAATGAAGCATTCACAGTCCCACTGTTGTAGAGGAGACCGAACATCCATCCACCACAAACCACTGAAGTGCAACGGGACCTGTGGACTTGCAGTCCTAGGGGCGACACAAAT
Source organism: Rhynochetos jubatus (assembly GCA_027574665.1). Classification (NCBI taxonomy): domain Eukaryota; kingdom Metazoa; phylum Chordata; class Aves; order Eurypygiformes; family Rhynochetidae; genus Rhynochetos; species Rhynochetos jubatus. The sequence goes on from CM050690.1 coordinate 53,994,539, forward strand.
CCATCTCTAACCTCCCTCTGTTTTGCACCTTGTCATTACAGTGTCTTTGCTTTTGTTACTGCTGAAGCCAGGATCAATAAAAAAATCAGTATCCTGCTTCCAAAGGAAAGAAGATAAAGTCTTTAGGTTTAGGTACCAAAAAATGTGCGCTGAAGGAAATATTTTACAGCATCTGTCAAAGCAACATTTTTGTCTTTCTGAAATGTTTCTTGCAAGAGGACAATTCCATCAGTATAAACTCATTTGAATACGATACCAATCTTACTGACCATTAATTAGGAGCAGACCCACCCCACACACATGCTTTCTTTGCTAGCTGTATTTGTCACTTGTATGTTTATTTGCGTGTTTTGTTTGTAAACAAATTACTGTATGTCTTTATCTTGAGTGTTGTTATAGCTAATGATATACTTACAGAAAGTGAAATTGCTATCTAAACCATTAAAGCAGCTAACTGCAAGATCAAGTCCTGTGTCTGGAGAGATAAAATATTCTTCAGATTTCCTGTATTGTGGGCCAGCTGTTAGAGGGCTTAATGTGTTTTTAATAATTTTCTTCGTAGGCAGATGACCACTGACAACATTGCACAAATCAGTCATAAAACCTAATAGGAGGATTTCCATGAGGATTTTGATCAAAAGCAATAAAATATGTACAGAAGTGATGAAAGTGTATGACATAGTAACTAAACCTGAAAAGTCCCAAAGGCAGGCTCTGACAGCTAAATTGGCTCTGGGATTGCTAACTTCTGAGGAGTGGACACAGGTATCGCTCACATTGATGGTAATGTGACCCAAGATCTAGGCTTCTTCTTAAGGGAAGTCTGCCAACAGAGTGCAGGGTTTAAAAGTCACCATGTAGTGATGCTGTGGCATGAACTATTTTGTGACCTGAGGATTGTGTTGAACTGTTCAAAATAGGCGTAGTACCCGAGAAGTAGGTAGGGGTGCTGCTTTTCCCTGAGGGCTTCATCCATTAGGATAAATTATTGTAAATTTCCCCAGCAGTAGCATTTTCTGGCTGTTACTGGAATGGATCAGCCCTGGAAGGTGAAAGAAGTCAAAATGAAAAATAAGAGGGCATGGCAGGGTAAGGAGGGAGTAAGCGGACTTACAGAAGTAAGAGCCTCCCCACAAAAAGCCAGCTGTTGATGTGTCATTGAAACTAGGGGCTATGTGCGATCTCAGGATGTCTTTCACATGCCAGAATTGGCTAAAACTTGCTTTCAGATCCATAAATTGATTTTCAGTGGGAGAACTGGTACACAAAATTCAGCATGAATGCAGAACTGAAGGCTAAAGATTTGTGATCAAAATTAAACCTCAGCAACATCAGCTTAATGCTAGAGCAGCTCTTCCTGTTGAAGCTGGGGACTCATGGGTGGTGTAGTGTATGTGACACCAAGGCTGGCCTGGGATCTCTGAAAATGCTTGCTAACAGGAAAAAACTGTGAGAGGGAAGATAAGGAAAAGACGATTGTTTTTCCAGTAAGCACTCCTCACAACTTTGTGCCAGCCCAGTCAGTACATCCAAGCCTTGATTTATATATCTTAAAACCACTGAGCAGCTCCCAGATCAGGCTGTGTCCCTGGAGAGAACTAGATGGGTTAAGATCAAAATTCCTCGGCAATATTCAGCCTTTTTAGGGAAAGAAAAGCAGAATAGCAAGGCAGAGTGAGAAGAGACGTACAGTAGCAGACAGACTGACTGACTCCTTTGGCTTCTGAATTGAGTGGAAGTGCATTTTCCCTGGTAATTGCTAGGTATCTGGGTATTTCATCTAACATGAAGGTAAGACAATTGCTTACTTCATTTGTACTGAGGAAGTGAATATGGCAAGTGCAATGAAATATTAATTTATATGGAGAAATACTTAGCTGAAAATGCAATTGGGCAGTATTGCAAGAAAGAAGAAAAATTAAAAAACAACAGCTTGCACAACAAAGTTGAGGGTAATAAGTGTGATGCTCTCCTTTATTTCATAAGCTGACTAGTCTAAAGATTGGAGAAAGTTAGAACAGCTTCATGAGCTAACATAAAGAGCAGAAAAGTAAAGTTAGTTAGCTTTTGCTCCATTTTTTTCAGGTGCTGGGGATTTTTCTCTTGCTGGAAGTTTCAGGCTTCTTTCCCATTTTTTCCAGGTGAATATTTCTTTAATAAATTACATGCTGAATTATAATTCAGCTATAATGTATAATTTAACAGACAATTTCTGCTACATGACAGGGGGCAGGGCTTAAATGGGTCTTCAGATACATTTCCTGGGAGAGGACACACTGCTCAGTGTCAGCACTGCCGCTGCCATCTGTAGTGAGGAGAGTGAGGGACTATGATGTCCCTTGCCTCTGCCCAAGGAGTCAGCTGCCCTTTGGGAAGAGACCACAGAGCGGTGGTATGAGCCATGCACACCCCAAGCCAGCCCGATCCGGGGGCAGCCAGCACCCTTCGTGCCTCCCATCAGCAAACGATCTGTCTGAGAGCCACCGTGGGAAGGTCTGCTGCCCGCCGTGGCACGCAGCCCCTGGCAGCTCCCTGCTCATCCCCAGGTGTGGTCTGACCTCTCCCTGCTCGGCAGTGAATTTGAAGCATGTGTTATGGTCACGCAATGTTGTTGGTCATCTTCAGGCTAGGCGAATGTACCTGGTTTCCAGTGACCAGAAAGTCGAGGCTGGAACTGGTTTCATTCTTACCTGTGAAACGCAAAACTAAGTGGTTTTAGAGGGCCTCGTCATACCACTCACTGTTATTAAAGACACGCTTTGCTGTTTAAGGAAAGCTTTGCACTAATGCCTATGGGTGGAAATCCCTGATGAATTTCCTCTCTTTTTCTTTTTAAATGCAAAAAATGCTACTGGAGCAGCCCTTCCCCTCCAGTCCATTGCAGCTGGAATTCTTTTGGCCCATGGTCCGAGTGCGATGGCTGTACGCAGCAACAGGTATAGACAGACACACTTTTTCTGTGCTCATGACTTCACAATCGTGCTTTTTTCCTAGTAATTAAGGACCTGCTATATCTTTAAAGCCCTAAATCAGGTGTCAGGCAAAAGTCCCAGCAGAACAAGAAGGACGAACAACAAAGAACTCATGATGGAAATCCTGCAACTTGTCCCCTCTATGTTCCCTTTCGAACATAGAAGTTCCCCTATGTTTCCCCTATGATATTCATGTTGTAAAATAATTTGTGCAATTTTTATTTTGGTGGTGGTTCCAAAAAGCTTAACTGAACTGTTTGGTAAACTGAGACATTCCTCCACTGATGCTGGTTTGCACCAGTTCCATTGATTTTTCATTAGTGGAGTCACATCTGAAGGAAAGAAAATTTGGTTGCAAATTATTATCTTCAGTGAAAACATGTTGATTATTTTCACAGTGCAACTCTATTGATGTACAAGACACTTGCTTTTGATTTTCCTTCTCATTTACTTTGATGTTGCATCAATTAGGAATGGATTAGTCAAAATTAAAAATGCACCATGAGACAGTCATTCTTTTTAGAAGAAAAAGTAGCCCTCTTGATGTTAGATTTTATCATCTTCCTTAATTGTTTACTTTGAAGAACTTTAGCAAATTCATATCAGGCATGATTGGTCGTATTAAAAATATAAACCAAAACTGAAATGTGCCGCAGCTTTCTCTGGGTTTAAGTTACATATTAGATTTTTGCACAAACCAGCCAAGCTTATGGATCAGTCTAAAGAAAAAAGAGCTGTCTTTTTATTAACTTCAGAGTTTGTTACCATGTTGTGGTAATACCAAGTGTTGTTCTCAGAAAAAATGGTGAATGCTTCATTTCCTTGCAGCAGTTGAGTGGTAACATTGACACCAGTAAACTATTCCACCTTTGCATTTAGATTTTCTAAGTTCTCTCTTCATTCGCATTCAGATTCGGAGACGGACAGTAGCAGTTTATGGCCAGTATGGGGGGAACCCCTGCTCTGGGGATGCCTTTGAAACAAGACCATGCACCCCAACTAGGGGATGTCCAACAGAGGAGGGATGTGGTGATCGATTCAGGTGTTTCTCAGGTAACGTCCAAGATCTTTTCCACCGTTTTCTGGTCATAAAGTTAAGAAAATAACCTTGTTATCTTTGAAATTCAGTAAAAGGGCATTGGCTTTGCAGAACTATTGACCTACAGATAAGTTTGATTTAGCAAGATGTTTCCTTTTTCAGCCTTGATTACACATGTTTTTAATTTCATCTGGAGTGTTGCAAAGTTCAGCAGATATAGTATGATGTAGCCCCGGTAGCCTCTCTGAGTCATTCCGCCTTACTAATTTTCCTCAGAGTACAGGTTTTTTCCATTAGGAGAAGGTAATTAAGGAATGCATGCTTAGGTGTGATTCTTCAAACCTGTTCTAGGCTGTATACAAACATCTTGGAAATTACTTAGGCCATGGAAACTAATGCCCCTTAAAAAAGTGCTAGTATCCAATCAGATTCTGTTAACTTCAAAAAAAAGCACATTACCTCAATAGGTAGACGTTTATCTGAGAGGAATATGATAAACGTGTTTTGGTGCTACCAGAGAGATAATCACAGTTAATCACAAGTGATAGGATCAAAGGATGAAAGCTCAGGAAATAAATCCAGAAGTCAGCTGTGTCATTAGTATATCATAAACCTTGAATGGCTGTGGTTCCCTCATGTGCACTACACACTACTTCTTTATGTCTACATTTACTGTTGTTGCACAAGTGCTCCTGAGCACACACTGTTCATCATGGAAGTAAACAAGCTAATTAATGTAGTAAGGTGATTTATTTTCAAACCAACAAACACTTCCTTCCCTATGGTTTTTTGTTCTGATTTAGGTCAGTGCATTAGCAGATCTCTTGTGTGCAATGGAGATCAGGATTGTGAGGAAGATGGTGCAGATGAAGATCGATGTGAAGAGAAGACAACTGTATGTGATATTGATAAAACACCTCCAAATTCAGAACTTACAGGAACAGGGTAATGTTCTGTGTTGGGCTCAGTAGTACTGATGCCAAAGGCATTTACATTTTTGTTGTATTTACAGGCTCTGGCTCTACAAATAGATTTCCTGGGCCTGTGGTAAAACGTCTCATATGCAAAACTGTTCAGTACAACTGCCTCTACCATGACAGTGGCTTAGTTAAGCCAGGATTCTTTGATCTGAAGCACAGGATAAAACATTTTATCCTTCATTCCTGACATTTAAAACATCTTTTAAGATGTGAAATGAGATGTTACCAATAACACATAATCACCAGCACGGAAAAAATGAGCCAGCAACACTCATTCTTTTTGTTCATTGCTGTTGCATTTAGTGCTGTGAATCCATATGGATTTCTGTTTATACATTGCATCTGCAACCTAGTAAAATAATTATCTTAAGTTTCTTTATTGTAGTTGAATCACTTGGTATGCAATATAATTCACATATAATGCAAAAACCTTTTGAAATGGATGCCCTGTTGTTTCTGCATTAATTGCTGGAACAGTAAAACTTAGTAATATCAGTTGTGATAGACATGAATGTCTCAACTTTAAGTGATATTGATAAGTGTTGATTTTTGTTGACAAATCGAGAGCAAGATTTTGCTTTCCATATTGTACTATGTTATGATCACTGCAGTTCTACTGGTTGATATCCCCTTTCCTTGGGTAAATCCATTAATGATCTTAATCTGCAGATACAGCAGTCTGTTATAATGGTTCTGTAATTTTCACCTCCTGTAGAATAATTTGCTACTTCTGTGTCTTAATAATCTTTCATGTTTTTTGGCTCTTTTTTCTTCTTCAGCTTTGATGCCATTACTGGTGAGACTAGGGGAAGAGTCATTCATACAAAAAGCTTTGGAGGACAATGCAGAAAGGTCTTCAGTGGTGATGGGAGAGAATACTACAGGCTGAGTGAAAGTGTCCTTGCTTATACTTTCCAGGTATGTTTCCATTAAACACAACTTTATATTTAGAGTCACGATTAAAAGTGGGAGAATGATGCAAAGCTTGCAGAGTCTCTTGGCAGCTACGTTTCCCCAAACACAGCTGAATGACACCTGTTCCTTCTCTGCAGTCACTTATTATTTTGAAATACAAACTGGTGTATATCTTGCTAAAATTAAAGGAAAAAGATTGTAATTCCTTGGATGAAGTTTCCAAATCTCTCATGGTTAGATTGAATATAAAATTATCTCCATAGCATAAGTAGTGGCCTGAATCACCCTAAGAAATGTTATGTGCACAAGGCTTTGGGGTACTTTGTGGAGATCTTCAAGAGAAAGGCTTTGTTTGAAGTCACAGTCTCAGAGATTTCATTTGTCTCACCTTTACCAAAAGCATGCCAAGCAATCTTTAATGTACTTTCCTTCATGATGTAAATTCTTAACGTACAAATATATAAATATAGATGACAGGACAGGGATAATGGATTTAAACTGAAAGAGGGTAGATTTAGAATAGATATCAGGAAAAAATTCTTTCCAGAGAGGGTGGTGAGGCACTGGAACAGGTTGCCCAGAGAAGCTGTGGGTGCCCCATCCCTTGAAGTTTGCAAGGCCAGGCTGGATGAGGCTTTGAGCAACCTGGTCTAGTGGAGGGTGTCCCTGCCCATGGCAGGGCGGTTGGAACTAGATGGTCTTTCAGGTCCCTTCCAACCCAAACTGTTCTATGATTCTATGATATATATATATTTATGTAATGTTTTTGCAACAGTGTTAAGTACTTTTTATGAAATCTGAAAAGGATTCAGCCTGAGAAGGACCAGATTTTTTTGCATCAGGAAGGACTAGCTCTACTCTATGTTATAATTTTTAACATCCTTCATGAAGCTCTTTATACAGAATTCTATGTTACATCTTCTAGGTTAAAATTCAGAATGATTTCAGTTATGAGTTTTTCAACAGCAGCTGGTCTTATATGAAACACACAGAGAGGTATGAAAAATCAAACAGTGGGCACAGTTATTCACAGAATAAAATTCTGCAACACAATCAAAAGGTATGTATAGTTTGTCACTATGGCTTAATATTTTGTATAAATATTTTCATAATTTTTTCCACATGTTTTTATAGTGAGACACGAATACTTATTTTATCCAGATATTTTGGCACAAAGTGCATTACAGAAAAAATCCTGTAAAATCTTTACAAAGAGTTCACTCGTTAGGTTATCAATAAAGAAAGGTTGGATGCTGGTTTTACTGTCTCTGTTTTACCTCTTTATTAGTAATTTATTTATTTACTATCTGTTTTCCTCTTTATCTGAGGAAGAAAAACATTGGCTTCTTTTCATAATTGATTAATATTTCAAATTTTCTTCTAATGATTTATTACTTTTTTTTTTCTGTTACCTCTGTCAACATCTTAGAATGAAAAAATGGAAATAGTTTTGTGATTAAAGCTAATTTATTTTGTAACACATTTTCCACTAGTAGAACTCCATTAAGAGGGTATCTGGTGTCTTAAACAGCCAGGTGGTCACAGTGCTTATGCCTTTGACTTATTTAAAAAGGAACATCATTAGATAAATAATTTGAAAGTAATTCTCAATTATGAAGTATAACCTTTATCTTATAGCAGATAAAATCAAGTAACAAATTTATACATTTTATGGGCCCCAAGCTGACAGATGACAAGCTCATTTTATCACACTGGCAATGATGTGTTTTGGGAATTAGCATAACAATGTTCAAAAGAGACTTTGAGGGGGTGAGGTGACCATTAGTGTACAGGCATATAGGATTTCATCATTCAGCAGCATCCTCAAAAACGGCTAGAGCCCCTTACAAAGAAAAACTTTTCTAGACAAAACAGGGTGCAAAGAAGACCCCTTTAGTGCCCCTGATTTGCTTTCAAAGAGGCTTGTTAACCTGCTACTGCCAGGCTTCTGCTGTTGGAAACCACTGTTAGCTTTGAAGAGTAATATTTTCTTTTCTTATTTGTCCTTATGCTAGCTTTCAGCTACTCAGGAGGAAAAGAAAGATGTTACAGCAATTGTAAATAAAGGTCCAAAAGATGCTTCCTAACTTCAGGGTATTCTTTTTGCATTCACAGACTTGCTTAGCCATATCTAACAGCTCTGTAAAGCTGTTAGGTGGTGGTCAATATAACATGCATGTCATCTGGCTAGTAGGAACCACCCCGATAATGACATGGAACATGACTAACTGCTTTTCCTTCCCCCAGAGTAAGCAGCTGATGGTTGTTGAGAACAGTGTGGAAGTTGCTCAGTTTATTAACAACCGCCCAGACTTTCTCACTCTTGCGGAGCCCTTCTGGAAGGAACTGTCCAACCTTCCCGTTGTCTACGAGTACAATGTCTACCGAAGACTTATTGAACATTTTGGGACTCACTTCTTACATTCTGGATCTCTAGGAGGACATTACAAAGTTATTTTTTATATGGATACCGACAAAATGAAAGCAGAAGGTAGAGTGCTAGAGTATTTGTTACAAGAAACAAAATGAATAAACAAGAATAAAATTTATTTGCATGTTCTTCCAGCTAATATCTAAAATAAAGTAAGAGACTGGATAGTTGGTTCAGGACCTCATCAGGCTAACCTTGAATTATAGTGCCAATCTAAATCTCAAATAATGTTAAAGATTAAAAGTTACTTGGAGATGAAGATTGGGTAAAACTGTATAAAGCAGAACAAATTACAAACAGAGCAAACACCAGTGACACATATGATGGTACCCAGTGGGGACCAGTGCTGCAGAATTAGGGATTGCTGAGAAAAGAGAGGAAAGAAGCAGTAAACTTTTTCCAGGTACACCTCCCATCTCTTCAGCCTCCATCCATAGGTTTTAGCAACATAGGAATGCTCCCACAGGACATGCTAGTTAGTTGCCTTCTAATTTGGGCATAATATTTCATAGTTCTTTTCTTTCTAAACCACATCTCAAGTCAACAGGAGGCTTGGAAATGAATCCAACACACTTCCTGTGTGCAGTATTATTAATGGATTGATTGTCTGCAGGTATGAGCATAACAGACATGTACGAGTGCACCACATCAGGCTGGAATGCATTCATTGTGAAAAAGAAGAAAATAAAGTGCTCCAAACTGGATGAACTGCTACAGTCTTCTTCAGGTAAATGTTCAACAGTGACCTGGGCAGTTGTCATGTCTCCGTCTTTCATCCTCTCCTAAATAGCTGTAGAAATGAGGAGCCATTTAGGAGCCAAGTGTCTGGTTCAGAATGCTCACCAACACCCACCAGTCATTGCTAATGCTTTCCTGTAACTAGTACTTTTCTGGACATCCTAAGTCAAGGCTGCCAAGACACCTACAAAACCAGGTACTTCTTCTATATTATCAATGTAGGAGCTCTTGGTCCAGACATAGGTGGTTGATCTGCAATAATGAGTCTGTTTACTACTTGCTACCATAGTTTTTGCATGTATTGTTTCTATTTCCATATAGAAATGCGGGTATTTTCTGATTTTCCATCCTGAATCTGCAGGAAGCGGTGGTAATAAAATTAAAGGAGACCCGTACATAGAAGGAGGAAGCCCAGGTGCTGTTGCTGGCCTTAGTTATCTAGAGCTGAATAATCCTGCTGGGAACAGTCAGAGATACAGCTTTTGGGCCAGATCAGTGACAGACTATCCCAGAGTAATTAAACAAAAGGTAAGGCTATTCTCCTGATGCAAGAAGTAGCACATGGGATCACCTCAAGGGGAGAAACTATTAAGCTATAGCTGGTGATTAATCAGGCTGTAGTCTGCAATCATTAAGTTTTCAGATCACTTTATGACAAAGAAAAGAGAATTCACAGTAAGAAAATGCCATGAAGATAATGTGATCATCTGATTACAAGTCTAAGTCCCTTGGCAGGTCAATACCTACTATCTTATCAGCCTTCAGTGACCTTAGTGGAGTTCAGCTTAAGAGCAGAGAGTCTCCCTGGCATTGGAGAAAGCTCAGATCTGAGATAGCCCCTTTCCTGAAATGCATATTGGCAGGTCTCTGTGGCTTCCACTCAGCTTGCCAACTTCTGTGTATCCCTTTTCTCCCTCCTCCTTTTCTCTGCATCCAGAAGTTTAGCACAACTGCACTTCTGGAAGCCAGACTCTGAAATGGTGACCATGGCTGTATTCACCACTACCTTGTCTAAGTCCCTTTAGGTAACTACCCACTTACAGAAAAATGGTATAAATGCCACAGATTTGTACCAGGACTTTTTACATTAAATGTAAAAACACAGAATGTTATAAATTAGGTGATAAAAATGTGAAATGGTTGTGCTTATTGTTACCTTCAATCACTGCTCAAAGAAATACCGCAATGGGGTGTTTGAATGTTCAGCTTTTTAGTCTGAGAATAGTTGGGTGAGAATTTAGGTTACTGTACATAGGTGGTCTGTGTCACACTTCTCTCTCAATCATAATCTCATAGTTCAAATATGTTTAAATGTGACTAATCTACCACTAGATGTACGGGATGCTGTTAAGCAGAGCTGACTATTCAGAAAAAGACTAATTAAATACTAACATAAGATTTTTATCTATCTAGCTAGCAAATTAGAGCATCTGCCAACTCCCGTGTACAAGAGCACACATCACAAATTACCTTACATGACGAAATGTGCTTATGTCCCCACTATATCTATTTAATATAAATGTTTCTCTACTGTGTGCAGCTAACACCATTATATGAGCTGGTAAAGGAAGTGCCCTGCTCCTCAGTCAAAAAGCATTACCTAAAACAAGCTATTGAAGAATATATGGCAGAAAATGATCCCTGCAGATGTCAGCCTTGCCAGAATGGTGGTGAGGCGGCCGTGGAAGGAACTCAGTGTGTGTGTTACTGCAAGCCTTACACCTTTGGAGCAGCCTGTGAGCTGGGAACTCTTGTGCAAAGTCAGCCAGGTCAGCACTCCTTAAACTTGTGAGAATTTGGAAGTGGCAAGGGTGCTGTCCTGCTTCCAGAGTCGGTTTGTCCCACAGCACACCTGGGACATGAGTGGCTGATATGCAGCGGCTGCTTGGGTCAGATATCACTGCAGACATGCAGCATGGGGAGGGTCATGCTGGGCCTGAGTCTTTGCTTAATATGCCCAAACTGTAGGTACTTGACAAAGAACAGGTTTTATTATTACTCTTACATGCAGTGGACAGTACTAACCACTCACAATGTAACCTCATATGAATCAGTATATTTACTAAATGTATGAGTGTCAATAACAAAAATTTTTTGCTTTTTATTTTTTAAGTTATTTTTATCTGATATCAGTGTCTGAGAGAATATAAAAATAGCTAACTTACAGACTCCACGGAATTATACTCATGAGTGTGAGTAAGATTAGGCCAACACAAGCAGGAATTCTTTGTAAGGTCACAGTTTGGCTCATCACTAAGTTTGATCAATGCATGCTTTTTTTTTGGTTTTGTTTTGTTTAAGGACAACAAACCTGCAAAGTGGTTTAATGTGAAATATTCCCAAATGTTACATAGGTGTTGTTGATGGACACTGGAGCTGCTGGTCTTCCTGGAGCCCTTGTTCAGGGGGAAGGAAATCAAGGAGTAGAGCCTGCAACAACCCCTCCCCACGTGGTGGTGGGAAGGCCTGCATAGGAGAGCAGCATGAAAGCCGAACGTGTGAAGATGAAGAGTTGCAGCACTTCCGGTAAGCAGAAAAGAAACATTTGGAGAATGATTGTGGGAAGATTTCAAAATTTACTTCAGAAGGGTGCATAAGCTGTTGAATTCAGGGAGAGGATCACTTACTGAGCTTTCATATTTAAGCTGAAACAAAATGAAATTCAGAAGCTGTGAATCTGATACAAGGTAAGACTAGAAAATAGGGTAATAACCAATAAACTTGACACCATTCTATTTAACACTCTCACAGATAGCCTGGCAGTGCCTGATTTAAGGATAATTGCGATGTAAATGGACACATAACAGCTTTGAAAATGCGCTTCACTGAGGAGTGTAGAATTTTGAAAAGGAGACTAAATTCAAACTAAATCATACTCTTGTTTGCTTCATAGCTTGATTGAACCACACTGTTTTGATTTATCCATAACTCCTACAGAATTCTGTTCACCACCTCCTCTCTTGGAAAATGGATTTGTTCAAGTAAGTTATTTCTAGTACTCTATTATCTGTCTGACCCCTACCTGCAGTGTCTCCATTACAGTTAATACAGGTATTCACTTGCAAATTTGTATTTATTTTGGTAAGCTTAGTATCAGAGCTACTGTGTAGCAGCTCTCTCAGCAGTTCTCCCTAAATGAAGTTTACATGACATTAGCCAAGATTTCTTACTAAAAGAAAACCTACAGATCACCACCCCCAAAACCAGAACAAAATCTTCTCTGGACTGTGGTACCTACAGAGAAAAATAATCTATTTATCCTTTACACTGTAAGTCCTCAAAAATTTTCTGTGCCACAAAAAATAACAAATAAAGTAAACTGTCCGAGGTCATCCAGCAGCTCCATAGCAAAATTATAAACAGATTTTTAGGAATCTTCACTCTATACCCTGTAACTGAGCACTGCACTTTCTTGTTCCCTGGTGAAACTATGATGTGGCAAGGTATTTGGCTGGTGGTAACTTGGGCCTATTTAACAAAGGAGACTAAATTCCTCCCTTGGAGAAACGGATTATGTCTTCTCCATATTACGAGGCTGTCTAGTGTGTTTTGGTGAAATAAATAAATAGATTCATTCAAAATCCATTAGTTGTCTCTGCACAACTGCAGCTTGAGGCAAGGTCCAAAATTTTGTGCTTCCTCTATTGCCAGTGATATTTTTTTTTGTTATCAATACTTGCCTCCCATATTTATATCTTTGGTTCACAAACTAAAGATACTACCCTGCAATTTGTGGAGTAGTCTCCATTTAAAAAAAAGAATAAAAAAAATATCTCCTCTGAAGAGAGTGGGATATAAAATGAGAAAAGATGTGTGTCTTCAAGTCCAGCTCTTCTGAGTTGACCACACATCATGATTTAGCCCTTTCGGACAATTAAGCACCACCAGTCACTTTACCACTCCATGCCCCCCACCTCCCAGTGAGGAAGGGTCTTAGGAAAAACAAGGGAGGCTCGTAAAAGTTGAGATAATAACTATTTAATTATATAAATGAAACTTACAGTTTTACTAACAATACAATTGTTAATAAGTAATTAAGAAAACAGAAAAATAGAACACATGATACAGGATCTCACCACCCCGTGGATGGATACAGCCACGTTCCAGAACAGCAAGGCAAAAACAAATCCAAAACCCCGACTGCAAAAGTGGAGGGCGAAAAAAACCACTCCCAGTAAAACCAAACTGTGCTGCCAGCAGGAACCTCTGAGCAGACCCCCCTCCTCCACCCCCACCTTCCGAGTCGAGCCTCTGCAAGCCTGCCCCCGGTCCGCTCTCAGTGCTGCCGGTACAGGGGTAACAGTTGACCACTCAGCTTGATGTATTATGGAATGAAACAAAATCTTATAGACTGGCCCCAGGAGAGCAGCTCATCACTGCTTGAGACCAGGACACCAATTACATTAACCTTTAGCAAGCTGATAACGTGCCATCCTAAGAATTAGCAAAGCCGTATACTCTCCACTGATCCCTCTGGAAGGATGTTCAAGAGCTTATGTTCCCCTCTAATGCCTGACAGCAGAAATATTTGCAGTCAGTTAAAACACTTGCAGGAAAATGCTGTTCCATCACTGATGTTCCACTGCCAGACCCCTGCCACACGGTATCTTCAGCTTTAACACTTACTTTGCTAAGTTAAGATAGCCCAAATAATCTGTATTCTACCAACTTATTTGCAATATCATCTCCATTTTGATCACATTTACTGACTAGTGGTAACCAGAATTGCCCCCAGTATTCCAGACAGTATCATCAGTGCATTGTAGAGTGACATTAATACTTTTCACTGTCCTCAGCTACTACATCCCAGAATTAAGGGGAGCTCAATGCTGCTGGTGGTTCTCAGGTTGTATATCCAAAATTTCACCTGTTCCTTTTTTTTTCAGAGTGCTGAAAACTCATACAGTGTTGGGAGAAGCATTGTTTATGCTTGCAGACATGGATATTCTCTTGTTGGTGATCCTGTTGCTAAGTGTGGCAGTAATTTACAGTGGCAAGTTGGAGATAGATATTGCCAGGGTATGTTTAGCTGACTCTTGCTTTGAAATACAACTCCATTCCTGAATACCAATGACACACCTCAGAACATCTGCTTTCCAGCAACAACCAAGGAGAAACACACAACTGCAGTTCCCAGTTCCCTGGTCTAAATTGACTTTTATTTTGACTCCAGATATCGTAACACTGAAATAGAAAGTCTGGTTTTAAGGAAGGCTGGAAGTAAAGTGCAGGAGACTAAATTGAAGTCCAGGCATTACTTCCTGTGGAGACAAACTTTATTGCTTAGTTCAGTCCTGTGGCTATATCCAAGAACCATGTGCATGAGTCCATGACTAAAGAAAACTGAGGAAAAGATCCAGGGGCTGAACTGGTGAACCACAAAGTTCTCAAATAATAGCCATGTCATAAAAGCATAACTCCAAGGATCAGTTTATGTCTTGGATGATCTCCCCGCTTCACTCTTTTCCTCTAACCCAGTCAGTAACAATTATGCTTTCTTTTGTATCCTTGCACATTGACTGGGATTTGATAGACTTGACAATTTTCAGACCTGTAGTTTAACACCATCCTATCTTCCTTCCAACCAGGACTGCCCACAAATGCTAGACCACACTGTTTAGATGCCATCTCTTTGTGTATCTGTACATGGTCTTCCAAGGTCCTGTATGTATGGCCTCTCTACAAGGATGTTACTCTCTCATGTCAATGCTCAACAGAAGCATGGGCCCTAAGAACAGAGAAGCTCTCTTCAAGCTAGGGGTGAACCTGCAGGTGGTAGGAGAAGATATTGTCACTGTGTCATTGGTATTGCACATTTGGCTGGTGTGATGAGCTAATATTCTGTGCTAATATGACTGATAGATTTCTAGAGGAAAATCAGTTAATTTTACCATCAATTTGTTAAGGAATTTAAGAAAAGATAAAAGATGTGACTGCTTTCTGCAATCCACTGACTCACTGGGGCCCTCTCTCCAATGTTTTGATCCTTAGAAACGGCTTGTCTCCTGCCTGCCCTGGAGGGGGGTTTGCAAGGAGAGCCATGGAAACCTGTGTATGAGATCGGTGAGAGAATAGCTCTGTCCTGTCCACACGACATGCACTTAGAAGGGGCACGCTCCATTTTGTGTGAGCCCAGCCTCAAGTGGTCTCCTGACATGAAGACTATCCAGTGCAAGAGACCAGGTAAGCCATTGCAGTCCTCCAAATGCCATGCAGGACTTTCTTTCCTGGGCAGACTGTGGCTGATGTAGATAAGACATTGACAGAGCTATAGCAGAAAGAGTGATAGAGAAGCCATACTGATGTCACCAGCAGGAAACGCAGAAAATGTAAGTGTGTTTCCTGTGGGCTGTTCAAACAACATGCCTTAAGACATTTCTTCTGAGGTGCCCTTATGTCTTTTTGCTTCTAACTCCCCTATTGCTACCAAGCATTGTCACTAACGATATTAAGAGACTGCCTGGGATGTGTGCTGCCTATTCTGCCACCCAAGTACTTACCTTTCCACCCATACTGTGTAACAACACCACTGCGTGAGCTGCACCTTAGACAGACAGCTTTTCTATCTGAAAGCTATTCAGTGCACCTCAGCTTCTCATGGCACAGAGGGACAGGACTGAATGACTCCTTTCCCTCATCTGACAGTCACATAGCTGGTACGGAGTAAATCTCTGGGAACTGGAAGCAATGGGAAAAAGCTCCTTCAAGTTAATGGTAACAGCTGTTTAGGCTGATACTGGCAGGCACTGCTAGAGAGGGAAGTGACCTATAGCATACAGCAGCTATGTCTAAGTCATCTTTTCCAGCTGTGGAAGGCAGGCAATGCTTTCTTTTGAGGAATCCTACGATACTGCTTGGGGATGTACAAGCACCCAAGCAGCTTGCTGCTTCAAGCCAGTCTCATCCTCACCTGAGGTTCCAGATGTTCTCATATCCATGGGGAGATGCTTGCCTGGAGACAGCAGCCACAGCTGTAGAATACTAGACATGTCTCCTACATTTCATGTCTGTCCTCTCCTTACCAGCCCACTGCTGCCTCAGGTTGCCTCACCTGAGGGAAGAGGCAGGTGACAGTCAGGCTTAGAACTCAAAAGGCAACAGTCCTTCAAGATTCCCAGTGTAAGTTTGCTGCTGTGTCGTATCCACATGCACAGGAAGCATAAGGATTTCAGAAGGAGTAACATAGCTGCACATAAACAGCTCACTGCTGCTAAAGTACTGGTGGTAAAGTACTGTTGCAATTAGTCCTTAGGCTTAGCCTTAGTGACTGATTTTCATCAGGGTTTTTTTTGTTACATCATGTATTCAAATTCAGGTAATAATTAGAAACAGTTTTAAACACTTCCATCTTTAGAAACAGCTTGTGCGTGGCTGTATGGCAGTATTACAGTAGTATAAAAGTTAAAAGAAAGAAAAGGGCCAACAATTAGATTTCGAATAGCAATTAGAATGACAGTTAAAAAAACAAGGAGTAAGGGTAAAGGGACAAGGGTAAAAATTAAGAAGATATGTACACGCAGATGCAGTGGTACACACACATTTTGGATAGGAGTATCTAGTCAGCAATAGTGTCAGTATCAGTCAGCTATACAACCAACAGCCCTGGGACTGGAGACTGTGCAGTGACTTGGTGGAAATTTCCCCTCTGCAGGAGGACAGGGTTATGCTGGATGTCTGTACTGCAATGCAGTGTAACGCTTTTTGGTATTTATTTTTCTTCTCCGGCAATTTCTGCTGGTCTATTTTTCTCAGCAAGTCTTAATCCACAAGGGACAATTTTTTATATTTTTTTAAAGGCAACAATATTCAGGGGTATTAAAGTTTCATGTTATATTAGGGAACTACAGACACCTAATCTAAAACACAAATCAGGATAAAGCTTTCTCAGAAAGTGTGTCCTTACGGATTTAGCGAAGTCTTGCCATTACTTGGTACAGAAATCTCCAGAGGCGTTTTTATCAAAGATCTATTTTATTTTCAGGATTGGAATACAACTCAGAACTCAAAGAAGAGTACGTGTGCAATCATGAAAATTCCCCAAGAATCACTATGGCTTTTAAAGTTAATGCTGATTGAAGACTAATGATGGAACTTGTAGTTTTCATTACCATCAGTGTATGAGGATATTCAAGTTCACATTTCTACATTGGAGCCTTAGGTTTTCTACTGCCCATAGTGAAGCCTAATGATAAACCTAGTGATAAAGTTGTGAGCTATGATTCAGCACTGCGAAGCTTAGCAGAAACTAACAGCTGCTGCAGAAATAGAGATGAATGTTTAAACTTAAGCATAGTGCCTGTCTCCTTCCATCTGACTCATGATCCCTGGGTAAATTACTGAACGGTAACTTTGCAAAGTGTATCATATCTTTTTAATAGTGGTTGATTCCTTCCATGCAGTAGATACTTTCACTGTACATGCAAGATGTGCCTTCATGTCATGGTTGTATAATTCAGTCCCTTTTAAACTCAACTGATAGGATAATTTCAGAGTAGACTTTTATCAGCCCTTGTTTCGCTGACCCTTAACAGCATTGTCTGTATTCTTCTACTTCAGTGCCTAGTGCGAAACCAGAAGTGACAGAGCCTAAATGTCAGCCATGGGAGAAAGTGCATCAGTCACAATGTGTGTGCAAAATGCCCTATGAGTGTGGGTAAGTTCAGCATGCATTTGGCAATGACTTTCTCACTTTATTCAAGACCAATTAAATTTCTCAAGTCTTCAGTCCGTGACAGCTGAGAAAGCTTTACTCATCTGAGAAGGAGGCATTGTACTTTGTTTGCTTTACAGCTCAATCAATGTCCTGTTCATCACTTACCTGGCTTGTCAGAGCTGTCAGTGGGTTTTAGCAGTGATGGAATTTGGTTGGATGACAGAAGGTGAAGGGATAATTTCAGTTCCACTTGATCTGTGAAATAGATGGAAAAAGATAAAATGATATTTTGAAGATTTAGAAGATTGAGGGAAATTTAGAACAGAGGCCCTTGGGACATAAGCCATCAAAGCGGTAAGCTAGTGAAATAA
Source organism: Rhynochetos jubatus (assembly GCA_027574665.1). Lineage (NCBI taxonomy): Eukaryota > Metazoa > Chordata > Aves > Eurypygiformes > Rhynochetidae > Rhynochetos > Rhynochetos jubatus. The sequence continues at coordinate 54,012,638 of CM050690.1, forward strand.
AGCAGATTTCCCTGCTGAGAGAAGGAGGGTTATGAAAGGCACAATAATCTAATCTCTCATTTACACAGCGGTTTGCACAGACCAGTCACATCACCTTTCCTGACCTCATAACTTGCAGACCAGTGTTTAATGTTTCCTGTTTGATCTAAGCCTATATAATGCATTAAGCAATGCAAGACAAATGTAAGGAAATGAGAAATTCTCTCCATTCTTTGCTAAATGTGGAGGCAAAAGAATCAAAAAGAAGACACCTGAAACCTCCTGGTGCTGATGGCCAAATATGCCCAAGTGTTCAGCACTCCAGCATCTGGGCTGGTTTTCCTGGTCTGGATGAAGTCTCTGATAAAGTCATCACAGTGGATGTGAGCTCTGGATATGAAACCTGGCCAGGTTTATATCACAGCTGAAGCTGAGCAGTTTGGAAAATCTAGGATGACAGACCAAATTTGTCTTATCCTTGTGTAGCAGGCAGAAGACATTTTTAAGTCATCTGAAGTTATTTCAAGTAGCAGAAGTCAATGGAGTAAGTGTACTTCCCATCAGCCACATAGTTCAAGAGCGCACTGCATGGAGACTCTGGTTCTAAGCCGAAATTAACACACTTTGGACATCTTAAAATTGAAATTGGTGAGCTTAGTTCAGATTTTTTTGAGCCACTGGGCACTTACATAGGATCTGAGACCATTGTCTTGCATGCAAAGATGAGTGTGCCAGGTTTGTAATAACTTTGTTAAGACTATTCCTGACCTTAAACACCTAATTATATTGAATAACTTGGTCCTACTCCTTTTTCCTCAATACTCATTAAGGTGAGGCAACAACCCCTCCTCTGTTTCATGAGTGTGTTGAGCTTAGTTACACGGAAGACAAGGAGAGCACACAGTCCTAGGGAAGGCCTTAGGCAGAGTCACAATAACCTTGGAAGTTAAATTAATTACTTTCAGTTAAGCATTCAGGCTTCAGTTATAATTAATCTACTACTTGCCTGTTTCTATTTTTTATAATTATGTTCAAAATGGCAGGAAGATAGATAACAGTAATTTCTGTTACCTGGTGCCATCTTTTCACTCTGACTTGAAATAACACATCTAATAATAGAAGGATAAATCATCAGCTGTCAAAGCAGACTAATCTGCCAGCCTGTTAAGGCTGTAGGAGTAAGGCATGTAAGCAGATCTTGGGGCTTCCTCAGAGGGAAGAAGTAACTTGGCTTGCCTTGCTGTGACAGTGACTTTCAGCAACAGCTTCTGCTCGGAAGAGAGCTGGGAAACAAGAGTTCATGTGGGAATTCAGGAACATTATGGCTTCAGTCTAAAGCCTTTCGTTGTCCAAGAGACTAGCAGCGGAGACTTCCAGGGACAGAACCAGGACCCCATGATAGGCTGGTGGGGTGGTAATTTAGGCTACATCCATCCTTATCAGATCCGGGGAACAATCCTGGGCACCAGAGCTGCTAAATAGCTAAAGCAGCTCCTAATAGGGCTTTGGCAAGGATGAGCTCCCAGATAATTCCCAGGCACAGTGCAGGAGTTACTAGTGTGAGGGGGCATTCCTAACAGGCAGTCTGATGTAGTCTCCATCTATTCATGGCATGGAGAGTTCGACATCATGGACATCAGCTATTTTGTGTGAATTGGCACTAGTGCAAGGTCAGAGCACAGTTACTATGTTAATACAGATGAAACTTCAACCTCAAGTAGCTAAAGCCTATCTCCACAGTGAAACACTAGATTTTATAATTTTAAAATCCTATCCCCTCTTTTTCCCCCCACATTTATTTGCATAGCATCTGTGTCTCTCCTAAGAGTTCTTGCCTGTCTTATAATAAAATTTATAGTCTTGGATATAATTTTAAAAAGTTAAAATAATTGTCAGCGTGCTGAATTTTTCACTGAAAGTTGCCTGCCTCTCGTTGTAGGTGAAAGGGAGAGAAGGTGTTTGCTGGCTTTCATCTGCTCTTTCATTTCTCACAATATGTGCTTTAGTAAAAGCTTGTTCTTACCCAAGCCTTCTTAAGGTAGAAGTTATTGAATTTCTCACATTCACTTTACACAAGGATTTTTCCTTGTCTCTAACAATTTTTATTGCGCTGCTGTGATGCTCCCAGCCCTGTAATATACTTTCTCAACAATACGTGCAAATTGTTAATTTGTCTTATGAGTGCATATCCTCCATCCTTTTTTGATGCATCTGAACATGTCGATTTCCACTGGCTTTCTCCCAGCAGACCCAGCCATAGCAAATATGTGAAGCACTCTCAGAACAGCTTGAGGGGTTATACTGTAGATAGAGATTGGCAACAGGGACCATGGACTCCTTGGTTCAGCCTTTGGCAGATGGTTAAATCAGCCTCCCTCCCCTCTTTTGGGTGTTGCTGAAGTGGTGCAAAACAGACAGATTAGTGCATTTGTTTCTGGTCTAAACCTTTTCAGATACATTAAGCTGCCTTGTATACAAGTTTTTGACCTTAAGGCTCAGATATTGAGATTTATTACGCAGGCAAATAAAGAAAGTCCCTGAACAATTTTAAACGTAATAACTTAATGACAGATTAAATGCTTTCACTGGATCACATTTTGTCCTTCCAAACTTAAGCTGATATTTACAGATGAAGTTTTTCTTGTGCCTCTGTTTGTAAAGATAACTTTCACGTTATAAATCAGTGCTCCACTAACTCATAGGCTGTGCAGCCAGACAAGCAAACAATGTGATGCAGACAAGTTCACAGGTTTCCTTGATCAGCTGCATGGTGCTGCCTGTCCGTTGGGCTGTCCTCTTGTTGTGCCACAGAATAAGAGAGTTAACCTCATGCTTCATGTTAACAAAAGAGCATTAAGGAAAATTCAAACAGCAAACTTTACCAGGGGTTTGGTGGCTGGTATTTTGACTAAGCACAGCAAGTAAGGGACTCACTACAGTTGAGGATGCTAGCTCAAGTAGAAGATGTAATGCAGTTAATAATCTTTGCAGACATATGTAATTGTAGGTAGATGCAGCAAGGTTTTCAGGCTCAGCTGATGAGCTCTGTGCCAAGTATCTTGAAGTATCTTAGAGGTGCACTGTGTTAAAGGTAGTTTAAAATTTGTGTAAAGCTAGCTCTTTTAAAAGGCTTCAAAACCATCTCTCAAAGAACCATTCCCAAAACTTGGAGCAGGCACTTCTCCTCAATGCCTTATTTATAGATCTACCAAAAACCACCTCCTAGTTCCCAGCAGTAAAGGAAAGAAAAATTACCATAACCCTTGGCCAGCAAGTGAGCAAGGTTTGAGTCAGGACTTTGTTATCACACCTTCCCTCTTTCAAATTCCTGTTCCCTACTCTGATAAGCCACTTTCCCAGGGACTGTTACCCTCCCCTTCAGGAAGCTCATTAGGGCCGTGTGACCATGCCTCATCAGCCTCTCCTCCCCACCAAACACCTGCTTCTCTGAGGTTGACCTTCAGAACAGACCCATTAGACACTAAACTTTCTGTGAGAGTGTTTATGAGCTCCAAAGGAAGAGCTGTGCTGAAAATAAGCCTTTGGAGTGGTATTTGAAAGATCTCCATCCCTTGGGAGTGCGTCTCTGCTCCCTCGTACCCTGCACAGCACCTTACCTTAAAGTGCAGCCAGGAGAGCACTGGCATGCCCTGCTCCGGAGAGGCGGTTGCTTTGTTCTTTCCACACAGATGTCTCTGGCTGCACTGCGAACAAGTGGAGAAGTTTGGGGTTTGAGATTAAAATCTGGAAATAAGGAAAGGGCTTTTTCCTCCCCACCCATGCTTACAGCATGAAGCACAAATTATAAAAACTTCCTGGAATTTTCCCCAAAGCAGACACTGTTTAAGTGTGCCCAAGAATTGCTATTACCACTTTTAAAAGCTAATTTTTGTGTGTGTTAGAACAAGATCCAAATTTCAAGAAAAAAAAAGCAAATTCCCTGGATAAGTACAGCAGGTTTTTCATAAGATTTCTGTGGAGATGCGTATTTCCAGAAATATCTTGGGTCTCTAATGTTGGATCAAAAGATTTTATTTGGTAAAAGCTGAGGCTTTTAAGGACAGCAGAGAAAAGGTCTTTAAGTATATTCTCATCTCTTACCATTAATAAATATTTATAAAATATTTTAATATATGTGTATATGAAATGTTTTCTGTTCATGTGCTTAGGTGCATGTGTGTGTAATATATACAGAGTAATTGAGGTCTGAACTCTTTTTAACTAAAGCCTCACTCTCACTGCTACTGAGGTCAGTGGCAAATAGCCAGTAATATCCCTGTCCTTCAGAGGGAACAAATCCTGGATCTGCTGAGGTGTAGCATCTTGTGGAAAAGGAAGGAGTCTGAATTGTTCACGTCTATGATGTCTCAAGTTCCCTTGCTGCATTCTTAGGATGTACCTCAATGAATGAAGAAAGTGGAACTGGATCCTGAATGTTTCCAGTCCCTCAGCTCTCTTTAAGAGGTACCGAGATAAAGCACACTTAAATAGTGCCATCCCTGCCTTTGTTTTCAGTCCTTCCCTGGACACCTGTGCTACAGACCACCGAACCAAGAGAAACACACGTTTGACTGTTTGCAAGATGCATGCCTTGGAGTGCACGGGCAGAAAATACTCTCTTACTGATGCAGAAAACTGCAAAATACCTCAGGCAGCTGAAATACCATGTGGATCATGCCGTTCATGGGAAAAATGTGATGGTAAGAGATTCTTCACAGTTGTAAGCTGTTCATATGACCAAAATGAAATCCTTATCGTGAGTTACGCGTTAGCTGTAGGTCTGTCCTGGTATGGTATCTCCAGCTTCTCGCAGAAGCACCAGGAACTGCTAAGCTGGTTCAAACCATCAGCCCAGTGTTTGGTGTCCAAACATGGCAGGAAGTGCCAACTGTGGAAAAGAAAACACCACAGGATATCATAACAAATGCACTATCCACAGGAAAAGCTTATTCCTAGTCCCTATTAAGTGGGTTACCCTGTTGATCCTCTGGAATTTTTGGGTGACACCCTTGCCCTACTGCTCTTTCACTGTGTCCACTTGTTTTAAACTCCTTAACACAGTAATGGTGGGAGTCCTTACTGCCCTCAGGAATAGCCAATCCTTCCATGAAGTTTGCTGAGTAGGAATTGAATGTCTTATTCTACACTATCTAGGACAGCCACTTACTTTTGTTTTGTACTTCAGTGCCTACCTCCAGTTTCTGTGTTATGAGCAAAGGTGAATGTCTCTTCCCTCAGAGGAAATAATCCCAGCCTTTTGCAGTCTGTCTGCAGTGGAAGTTTTCACATTCCCTGATCTAATTTCCCTGAGCGTCCTACACTGCATTGCATTTAATGGAGGGTTGCCAGAAATGAGAAGATAAAGAAGTTGAGTTTTCAGAAGTACAACATGTAGGGCCACAGTTCTTGTCGTATTTTGAAAATAAAGAAGATTGCTTGATAGGAGTTCACCTGTTTTGTCTAACAGGGTTAAACCGATAAAAATAATAACAACAACAACAACAACAAAAAGATAGTCTAAACTGGCTGGAGCTTCAGCAGAGACAAACACAGGCAAAAAAACCCACCCTGTATATGGGCACCAAACCAGACATAGCTGTGAAAAATAAATCTCAGATGGGACCTTCTTCTTATCTGATTATTTAGTTGTTGTCACTAATAAGAAGTACATACATTTATTTGTAGGAGTAGATCCTTTGCTCTTCGTGAAACTGCCTATATGTGAATAAAATACCAGCTGTAAGTGTCTGCATGATCAGTTTCCTACTGTCGAAGGACAGATGTCATATGTTCTCTGGATTGTGAAGCAGTAGATACACAAATCAGTTCAATCAGTAACATCAGAGAAGAGCAATATCTCAGGTACCTTGAGCAAGCTTTCCCCACAAGCACGGCCAGCATCTCCAAGCCCAGCAGTGCACCACTCTTTTCCACTCCTCATTTTTCCAATGAACCTGAACACCAGCTAATGTTACTTCTGGTTAGGAAAAGAGTCATAGGCTCACAGAATGGTTTGGGCTGGAAGGGACCTTAAAGATCGTCTAGTTCCAACCCCCCTGCCATGGGCAGGGACACCCTCCACTAGACCAGGTTGCTCAAAGCCTCATCCAGCCTGGCCTTGAACACTGCCAGGGATGGGGCATCCACAGCTTCTCTGGGCAACCTGTTCCAGTGCCTCACCACCCTAATTGTAAAATATTTCTTCCTTATATTTAATCTGAATCTACCTTCTTTTAATTTAAAAGCATTAACCCTTGCCCTATATCTACAGGCTCTACTAAAAAGTTTGTCTCCCCTCTTTCTTATAAGCCCCCTTTAAGTGTTGAAAGGCTGCAGTGTTTCCCTGCAGCCTTCTCTTCTCCAGGCTGAACAAGCCCAACTCTCTCAGCCTGTCCCCATAGCAGAGGGGCCCCAGCCCTCGGAGCATCTTTGTGGCCTCCTCTGGACCCACTCCAACAGGTCCATGTCTTTCTTGTCCTGAGCACCCTCCAGAAAATTGCTGTGGTTTCTGCTGGAAAAGTTTATTCTGGTTTCATTGAGTGGGATGCCATGATGAGTGTTTTTCCTCTGTGCTTTTGCTTAGCACGATCCAACAGCTGTGTCTGCGATGAGGACGGGCTGTGCGAGGAGGGAGGCATCCAGATATGTGCTGAAGTGAGCGGCTTGGCTGCCCGTCGGACCATGACCGAGTGTGAGGCTGGGCGGCTCAAATGCCAGGGGGCAACTGTCACCCTCGTCAGCATAAGCCCCTGCGATGCACAGAGCAAATAAGATATGTTACGGTTCATTTTGCTTATTGCCATGGGATATGTCATAATATGTCAACTCTTGGGCAGGACATGCTTCGAACCTTGCTCTACCAAATGTGAGCTCTGCTGTGAAGTCCACCGCAGTTGATGAGACTGTGTGCATTGGCTCTGGTCGGCTCTGAATCAGTGCCCGAGGCTATTCTTTAGGCAGAGCTGCCCTCACCGCTACCACTCATGACAGGGCTCTTTCTTAGGCGCTAGCCTTAGCACTGGCAAGTTTACTTCACATTTCCATCAGAACTAAAAAATATTGCTGAAGTGCAATCGCCAAAATAGCATTTTTAGTGATGCATTACAGTGTCTGACATTGTAAATACTTTTTTCTTAAAGCCACACAAAGATATGCATGCACTGAGTAAATTTAGACTAAAAAAAAATATAGACTTTACGGGGTAACAGGTATGATTCTTCTCTTTTAATAAAGTAGCTTCTTCCTCCTGTGCCTTATTCAGCTGAGCAAACAGTATGCACAGCACTGAACCTGTCATTGAGCCTGAAGCCCTTAAAGATCAAAAAAATGTGCATTATAGTAAAGCCACCTAAAAGTAATGAGAAGATGTCTATGCTTGCAGCTTCTTGTACACAGAAGCACTTCATGAATAATTGCTGTTTTACATCATCATAGCTGTCATTGTGAGCTACATTTGTAAGCGCAGGTAACTCAGTTGTATTCGTCACATGCATTTATGTTTGTGCCAAGACCGGTTTGCTTACAGACCACTGCACACAGGGGCCTTTCACCACAGCAAAACTTTCTCAAAGGCAGCTCTTAGGGAAGGTGTATCTTCACAGAAATGGAGATACTCCACATGCAGTCCCCCTGAAGGTACCTTTGGACAATCTCCTAAGACTGTTCCTGATTTAAAACGTCTCTTACACGCTTTCCTTACACAGCTAAGCATGCTGTCTGGTGTAGTCAGGCCGTGACATCTTTGCTCACACCGCTGTGCCTTGCAAGTCCATTCAGGCACCCTCTCAGCTCGATCCCTTCTGACTATTCTCAGATGCAAGCAAGGACAAAGGGCTGGGGAGCAAGTGGGTGATCAAGTGAGCGCAGTACTATCAGCAGGGAGCCTGTACGCTTTTTAAGCCACTGATTTTATTTCTTACTTCCAATAAATGCCTAGCAGATAAAATGTCTCTTTTTGTTGTCATGTTTGTACCTGTAGCTTCCTCGCATAAACCCTACCCTAGGCTGGAAAAGCTTTGCTTTCCATGGTGCTGGTGGTGAGGATTAAGCCGGGACAGGAGTGGCATATTTTCCCTTGGGGAATCCCTCTCCTGGGAGCAGCTGTGTTGGAGGTGACAGTTGCCACTGCAGTAACTGCAAGGACCTCCTGACCTTTACGCTGTCTGGAACTTAATGACACTTTTTTTTTTTTTTTTTTAAGCAAATAATAATTTTTTGTGAATAGCTTATAGATGAAAACAGGTAGAATAAAAGCCAAATTAAATTAATCGTTATCTGCTCAGGAGTAGCATGTTTGGAGAGCAGCTGGATGTTTGCCCCTTGGTTACTCCCAATTCTCTTGTCCACAGTTTCTAGCCTTTTCCTTGGGGCAACTGGCACAACATATGATTGGGCCATGAGCCCACTGGGCAGCAATAGCTTCCATAGCTTCTGGAGGCAAGAAAAAATTATGTGGAAATTTCCTGATAGATAGCACAGAAATAATAGTGAGTTGGTAATTCATGTCTTCGGACACAGGGTAATATAAAAAACCAGCACAGGGCCTCAAGAAACATTAAGAATTCCTCCTTAAGAAACAGTTCAAAAAACAATAAGGTTGCCTGACAATTATCTTGATATATCAGCAGGAACAGGTCACCATGTCCATAAAATATATTAGTCAGAGATAAGACAGCCTAAATGTAAATGAAGGCTACGTTTCAAATACTTTATCCAGTCCCTTATAACTCAATGTTTACCTGACCCACCTAACTCTTCAGAGGGATCCTTTTTCTCTCCTTTTTTATTTCTAAGTACCCACTCCACCTTCTCCCCTTGTACTTCCCAGTCCAGCCAGCTCCTTTCCTGTAGACACCTTACAGGCCCTTTCCCTCCCAGCCAGTTTCCCCCAGGTGTTTGGCAAGGGTCTGCTCCCCTTCATGCTGTGACACAGCAGTCCTTTCCCTGCCTGACTTCTGCCACACACTGTGTTCAGCCTTGTATTTGCCCAGATTAACACTTCCCTTCCATCATCCTTCCTGAAAATCTGAGGACAGGATACCTTGTTTTTCTTTCTTTAAAAAACAACCAGCTGACAGTCTAGTGTTGCTTGGGAGGGAGGAAGAAGTGAGGTGAGTAGGTAGAAGTTTTCTTCAAAAAAATATGGCTATTTAATGAAGAAAAACCAGGTTCATGTAGGACCATGGGAGGATGATATGTCCAATCGTTCATTCATCCCCGTGGTGTGCACATCTGCTGGCCACACTTTGCCCCTTTCAGTACTGAAGCATCCCCAGTCACTGTGGTCCCCCTCTTCACCATACTGTTGTCAAAATAACAAGGAACTGAAGGACGTTTCTGTTGGTGAGAAAGCAAAGTCAGGTGAATTATCATCAGAAGAACAAAGAAAGGACCATGGTTCCCTGGAGTCAGTCAACTTAGCAAAATTAGCTGGCAGAGAGTGGTAATCCCCTTTGCTTTACCTGAGCACTGAGTGAGCATCTGCCCCGTCACCATGTATTAGAATACTTGTGAGGAATTTCATATTAGATGACCTGAGCTTTGGACAGCTGAACTGTGAAGAGCAGAAATGGAGCTGCAGGACACTGCTGTAGCAGACAACAGGCTTTTACAGGAGCTGGGCTCTCTTAAGCTACTGAGAGCATCACCCTGCCTTGCTTTCACATATCCCAGCCTATGGGGCCAGATCCAATGGGATCTGAAATGCATATATGTTCCAAGAGGGAATGTTAATGTTCATGCAGTATTGTAAATATCTGTCCCTATTATTGATGAGATGAGACCCTCCCAGAGATATGAAGAGGGGCCAACAGTTTCATATATTGTGTGAAGAGAGAAGGCGAAAGAATGAAGGAGAAAACTCAGCAAGCTGGTAAATTTTTGCGCATGACATTCAACTAAAAAAAATATTACCCCATAAGAAGCTGCTGAGAGACAGAAACTGACTGGGAAATGGAGCGATGCTGTGGCAGATGAAATTTAACTCAGAACGAGGTAAGGTAAACTTCTTATCCATACTGATGAGCCTGACTCATGGGACCATCTGAGGCCAGTGACTTGGAAAGTGTCGCCACAAACTGCTCAGTAAAAAGGCTTGCCTAATGCAGAGCACTAGAACACAGTGGAGGGACCTTTATAAAACAATAAAGCTGAAAAATTCCTCCTAGTTAACACTATTTGGTAAACAGTACCAGTATGTGGAGTGGAATTCAGCATTGTTTGCTTCCTTGAAAAGAGTCGTCCCCTGAGGAGCAGGGTATCAAGATAGGGTATCGAGACCTGGCCTTCCAGGAATTTATTTTTTATTTAGATTCTCTGATGAATAAGAACAAGTCTGCACTGCTTCTTTTCCTTTGGGGAAGGCACAGAAGAGATCATCCTCTACCCAGCTGCATATTTTTATGAAAGATACTAAAGAATCAATACCTTTGGGACATCTAAACTTCAGTTGAGTGTTGTTAAAAGGTAGACAAGAGGTTCAAATACTGTTGAAGGGACAACATACAGACTGCTCAAACGGCCCTGTGATAGGCTCCCTTTCTGAAAAATGGCAGGCTAGAAAAGAAAGAATGAAATGCTAGGCCAGTCTCCATAATCTTTGGAAAGTTCTGGAGAACAGGAGAGGTACCTGAGGACTGGAGGAAAGCCAGTGTTACTCCAATCTTCAAAAAAGGCAAGAAGGAGGAAGAAGGAGGACCTGGGTAACTATAGACCAGTCAGCCTCACCTCCATCCCTGGAAAGCTGATGAAACAACTTGTTCTTGGTGCCATCCCAAAGCATGTTGAGGAAAGGAAGCTCATCATGAGTAGTCAGCATGGATTCAACAAGGGGAAGTCATGCTTGACCAATCTGATAGCTTTTTGTGATGGCATCACTAGATGGATGGACGAGAGGAAGGCAGTGGATGTGGTCTACCTTGACTTCAGCAAAGCTTTTGACACGGTCTCCCATGGCATCCTCATAGCCAAGCTTAGAAAGTGCGGACTGGACCATTGGGTGGTGAGGTGGATTGGGAACTGGCTGGAGGAAAGAGCTCAGAGAGTTGTGGTCAATGGGGCAGAGTCTAGTTGGAGGCCTGTGGCTAGTGGCATCCCCCAGGGGTCAGTGCTGGGTCCAGCACTATTCAATGTATTCGTCAGTGACCTGGACAAAGGGATAGAATGTCCTCTCAGCAAGTTTGCTGACAATACCAAACTGGGAGGAGTGGCTGCCATGCCAGAAGGCTGTGCTGCCATCCAGCATGACCTGGACAGGCTGGAGAGCTGGGTGGGGAGAAATCAAATGCAATTCAGTAAGGCCAATTGTAAAGTGCTGCATCTGGGGAGGAACAACCCCATGTTCCAGTACAGGTTGGGGACTGTTCTCTTGGAGGGCAGCTCTGGGGAAAAGGACCTTGGAGTCCTGGTGGACAACAGGGTGACCATGAGCCCCCAGTGTGCCCTCACAGCCAAAAAGGCCAATGGCATCCTGGGATGCATTAAGAAGAACATGACCAGCAGATCGAGGGAAGTTATCCTCCCCCTCTACTCTGCGCTGGTGAGGCCTCACCTGGAGTGCTGTGTCCAGTTCTGGGCTCCTCAGTTCTGGAATGACAAGGAGCTACTGCAGAGGGTCCAGCGCAGGGCCACTGAGATGATGAAGGGCCTGGAGCACCTTCCATATGAGGAAAGGCTGAGAGAGCTGGGTCTGTTCAGCTTGGAGAAGAGGAGGCTGAGGGGGGATCTCATCAATGCTTATCAATATCTAAAGGGGGGGTGTCAGGAGGATGGGGCCAGGCTCTTCTCAGTGGTGTCCAGTGACAAGACTAGGGGTAATGGCCATAAACTGGAAAACAGAAAGTTCAGCCTGAACACGAGGAAACACTTCTTCACTGTGAGGGTGACAGAGCACTGGAACAGGCTGCCCAGAGAGGTGGGGGAGTCTCCTTCTCTGGAGACTTTCAAAAGCCACCTGGACTTGTTCCTGTGTGATCTGCTCTAGGAGATCCTGCTCTGGCTGGGGGGTTGGACTAGATGATCTCTAGAGGCCCCTTCCAACCCCTAACACTCTGTGAATCTGTGGAATGCCCTAGAAGCAAGGGTGGGAAGGAGACAGCAGGATCAGTACAGAGCAGTAATGCCCCAGGATAAACATAAGGGGTATTTCCAATAAGAACAGACAATAGGTAACAGAAATTTACAAAAGAATAAAGCTCATCTGATGTATCTTTCCTAATCTGGGAGCAGCAAATGAACACCTGAAGAATGACAGTTTGTCACTCTTATACAGTGACATGGGAGAAGCTTCCTAAGTCCTCCCCAGGTGGGATCCTGCCTGCATGGAAAAGATTTGGAGCCAATGTGCACCTGGAGACTAGCTGAAGGAGCAGAAGTAATATCTGCCAACTTCTTGTTAAATAATAATGGTAGCACGAATCATGCGAGCTGTCATGTGCAAATCTCTGTTTCACTGGAGACCATATATTCCCAGTGCGCTTCTCTTGGCTCCCTGAGCTCACCCGCTGGCACTAGTAGGTATGCTCCACCTCTCAGGGCGAGGGGCACATGGAGCAGGAGCCTGTGATTCCTGAAACACTCCCTGATCTGCAGCTCTGGGCAGGAACCTCCCAGGTGACAGCGAATCAGTAGTTTAGTGCTCTACCTAAAGCAAAACACTAACTAAACCAAAAAAGTCTTGAAGAAAAACATAACCTGAAAGCATTGACAAGCTGGTGTAAATAACATTTGCAAGGTATGTTATTCCCCACCACTGAGAAGCCCCTTTTGTCTCCTCTTCTGTTAATGTCTTCCTCAGACAGTTTTGGACCAGCACACCTCTGCTCTTCCACCCCTCTTCCGGTGGGGCTTAATGTGCTGTTTTCCCTCACTTGCCAGTTCATAACCTGATGAAATATGCTTGCAGTTTCTTTGGAGACAGCTCTTTATACCTGATGATTTTGTTCTTTGCTTTCAACCTGGGAGCTGTTGCATCGCTTCTTTCACCAGCCCCAAAATAAGGTTAATCGATAACCTCCTGTCCTGGTCTTGTCACCACCTACAGCCATTGTTATCACCATATTCATAACGTTATTTCAGACCAGCTCCATTCCCACCTCGGTGTGGCTCTGACTCATTGCTCACTGTGATGAGCAGCCGCTGTAAGCAGCGGCAGAGCCATTACTGCCTATGACAGGAGGCGCAGGAATATAAACGGCCATTGATTTCGTTCTCTCTCAACTACAAAACACAAAAGAGTTATCTACGACCAGCAGAAGGATGGTGCAGGCACCCCAGCTTTTCTGGCTGGATGCAGGAGACGTTAATTGCTTGGGGCTCAGCCTCCAGGTCCAACTGTCCTGCACGTGTTCCTTAGGTTGCTGTTCCCATTTCTTGCGGCCAGGGACCAGTGGTCAGAGTCCTGCCCCACAGCAGGCGAGAGAAAGCTATCAATTTGCCTTAGCTCTTCTGTAAATGGATTTTTGTTATATTTCAGCCTCTGAGAACTGTATTAAATGTGAGTATACTAAATGAAATTTAGCAGGAGGGGAGCTGTGACAAACAGCTCCAAGTAGTGCTTTTGAGCAGAGCGCTAGTTTAACCAGACTAGAACACCAGCTTCTGGTAAAGAAAAGTCGTTTGTTTATATTTTATTGTTGACAGCAGTTACACTGAGACTTTTACAGTGATTGCCATATTCACTTCCTGAACAATTACGCAATACATGATGATAACTGAACCTACTTGTGCTACAGGCCTTATTGCTCTAAAGGCAACCAACAAACACATGCAATGCTCTTGTATTTTGAGAACTGTTCTCAGGTGATCAAAGTTTATGATGAGGAGAGCTATATACTGTCACATGCATGAAGCAGGTTGTAGCATTCAACTTGTGCAATTATTCCAGGCACATGTTGTAACAAAGGCTGCTGCAAATCCTCTCCAAATAGAAAAAGACACCAAGGCTGGCATTTCTTGAGCAAGAATGTATTTATTTGGATCATCTCCCAGGACATGTACATGCAGATATCTCCCTGAAAGTGAGATTGCCATCTTTGTTTCAGTACATACCATTGCTCCCAGGCACAAAAACATGGGAAATTGTCTTTCTGCATGAAGCTCCCACCAAGATGCAATCAGACCATTTCTAATCCTTGGAACAGTGGCTGAAGCAAGGGAAAGGGGTATTGTGACTCTCAGTGGGAAAATCTGGGGGCATTATCTACAGAATATTTGGAGTTTTTTTTTTTTTTCCTCTCTACATTGCTTCCTCTACCAGAGTTTATGGAAGCTTATCAATAAAATACCTTTCCAAGAAGGCCAAATCCCCATAAGTCCCAAAGATGGCCTTAGGCTATGCATGTCTACTCTCCCTGCTCTTTAAGCTGTCTAGACAGCCTGATCTGGGGACCACGCAGCTGCGCTAGGGTAATACAGTGGCTGAGCTAATAAGCCCTGGGGAGAGCAGGATGAATTAACTTGAGCACAGGGCAGTGCTTTGAGACTTCAGCCAGCTTTGAGGCTAAGAAGAGGTGGCACAAATATAGAGCCGGCGCCAGGAGTGCCAGACACAACTGCATCCAGCAAGGACTGACTGCTCGTACTGTTTTGCTGCTGCACTTAAAATGCTTCTCCGTATTTAGAAGTCTTGTTGATTTTAGAAAGAGGACATATATCGTAAGGCTAAAAAGTAAGCCAAAGTCCTGACACTGAGTTTGTACCTTACACGATCAAGAATGATTAAGTCTTTGGTGAAGTCTCTCTGTCATGCCCACTCACATGTGCAAACTAGCTGCAGCCTAAGCGGTGACTGTGACCTCCATGACTGTATCAGTGATGGGACCCTGTGGTGGTGTTGGCCAGTGCTAAAGCATTTTCAGTCCCTCCAGTAAACATGTATGTTTTGCACATGTGTGCAGGCACATACCTGCACACACCCAAGTACACCCATCAAACCAGTAAGGAATGCAAGCACTACCCAGCTTTTTCTTGGCAGGGCTCTGCACGTTGTGTCAGCCAAGAAAAATTTCACATTTACAGGAAAACCCACTGCTGTTCTCACCCTGTTACACGGTAAATAAAAGCATTGCACAACAAATGTTGACACAGTGACTCTCAGAGGAATTTCACAGACAAAACAACCATGTGTGCACAGATGCTAACAAAATAGCCCGGGATTTCACGTGTACTTATTAAGAAATTTTTCCCCAAAAAACTAAAGCAAGAGTATGAGATGATTATCATAAATCATCTGATACCATCAGGTATCATACTATGCAGGTTTAGATTAAGAAAGCTTGAAGGAATATACAGAGTATTGCTTGAGGTTTTAGCTAATACTAAAAAAAGATCTTACTTTCTCAAAATTTCCCAGCCCCATTTAGAGATCCCTGATGACTGCAACACTACTGTCAAGTTTCATTTATACTTCAAAAATTGGAACGTTTCTCTGGCCCTGAACACTGACCCTTTGGACTCTTGTCTGTCCCTAGTGCATGCTAGACAATAAAGTAAATCAAGTCTAGGAATTCCTGGGAAAGAGCAAATAACCAGTGCTTATAACAGTAAATAAAGCTGGACAGGCCTTATTTTTACAGTCTCAGAGGCAAAGGGGTATGGGTCAGCTCACATCCAGCCAGCTGATCCACTGCCACAAAAACAGTTGTCTTGCCGGAAACAGTCCTTGGCCTGTGTGAGTGGTTGAATTGGGTCCAAATGCTCTTTTGGGGGAGGACTAATTAGCACAGACCAAAACTATGCTAAATAATTCAACAGGAAGGATAATCATGTGCTGTTTCCTGAAGCCCATGACAAGGTTGTCTGTTGTTTAAGCAGCAGAAACACAGCCAGGCTGCTCGACAGAGGACGGAAACGGCTGCAGTGTTATGGTCACCTCACTCTGCTGCTTCTGGGCACACAGGACTTAAAACATTCCGCTAGCAAAATATCCTGAACTTAGATGAGCAACGAAATTTTAAGTGCAACTCCTTCATAAAGCAACAGTTCTGAAATACTTCCTGAAAATTAGCGCATTGCTAAGGTCCAACTCTAATAGACTGTTCATTTGCCAGATCATTTGTATTTCTTGAATGATCATTGTTAGTAACAGTAGCTCCCAAATTGGTTTCATACAAGCAGTACTTACTTGCCAGACTCATCTCTACCTTTCAAACCTCTGCAAATGAAATCAGCAAGTCATTACATGCAGCACAAAGCTTTGTAACCAGCAGCCACAGAACTTTGTGAATCCAAGGACTGACCATCAAATTTAGCTTTGAAAATGTGAGAATTGTATCAAGGCATTTGAAAGTTATACCTAGTGCATTTCCCAGTGGTAGCTGGTGTCATACCTGCAGGACTGTTCCTTTCCAACCCTCACTGAAGAGTTTGTCTTTTCAATAGCCTAATTCATGTCAAGGTCACAATTACAGCGACCAGGACACAGAAAGAGCGGTTACTGGTCATCTAGACATTATCAGTCGAATACTACCAATGTGGCTTCATTCTCTTCTATTCTGCAGCTTTAGCAAGGACGCAGATATCTCCAGAGCTGTCACTATGAAAACAGAAAAACTTGAAGCAGAAAAAATCCTTAGTCTCCAAACCTGGTAAAAGGCCAGTTCACTTCTGCCTCCTGAAACCTAAAGCATGCTTGTTACGTCCAGCAGCCTGACCAGTGTGTGTGTCATGGTTCTTTGTCCCTGCTCCTGTTGCAGTCCTTGGATACATATTTTTTTACATCATAGCTATTCTTCCTGATGCATGGCCCTGGTGAACCAAGACCATCGTTTTTCTGCAGCGTGTTCCAGCACTACCTGGCATATGTTCAGGTTTGAAATCACATCACCCTGGCTGTGAGCGGGTTCACTTTTAATGCTGTGCTGGGTTCAGTCAGGAAAGAGTTAACTCCCTTTGATCTGGTTGCCAGGGAACTGTGTTGCTGGACACTAAGTGAAAACATTGATAAGGCCTCAGCTGGTGCTGGGGATGGCCTGTACTGAACTCAAGGTCTTTTGTCTGCTTCAGATGCTGTAGCTGACCCAGACTGACCAAGGAAGTATTTCATCCCACAGTACGTCCTGTTCCGGTCTTTTGGGTGGGGAAGAGGGTCCGGTAGCCATTACTCTGCCCTTCTCTCTCTCCCTTACTCCCTTGCTCGTTTACTCCCGGGCACTTGCTAACCCTCCTGCGTTAGCTGCTTTGCCAACCCCTGTGCTGGCCCATTCGTGTGGGAGCTGGTGGGTTGTTTTGAGTTTTCTGGCCATGTTATCGTGATAGGATTCACCCAGAATCTGCTGCGTAGGCTCCCGGGCTCCGGCCTTCAGGCCGCGGCTCTCGGGCTGCGATCGCTCTCGGGCTGTGGGTCTCGGGCTCTTGGGGTCTGATTTTCATCCCTCAACATCTGGGTGTGCATTGGTCAGTGGATGGTGGGAAATTGTATGATATTGTATATACTGTATCATATGTTTCATTTTCTACTATTTTAATTATTTATTATTAGTAGTATCTGTATATATTGATTTAGATTTAATTAGTAAATAGTTCTTATCTCAATTTTACGAGCTTCCTTATTTCTTTTTCCTCTGATCCTTCCCCTCCACTGGAGGAGGGGAGGGGGATTTGTGAGAGCGGCTTCATGGCATTTTGCTAACCAGAGTTAAACCACCCTGTTATTTGAGAACAGCAGTTTCAGAGCTTCTGGTTATTTTTACCTCATGTGGTAATAATCTCAGGGAATGGGAACACTAAACTTCCCCACATATTCTTACTCACGGTCTTCAGCTGTAGCCATGCAGACGCACTGGGATCCAAAATGCCTTGGTTGGATCACAATTATCCCTTGAGCTTCCCTGAAAGGCAGCAGGAGGTGGCAGGCAGCACAGATTGTAGCTCCTGGGGGAGCCATCGATGGCCTTCAATGCGGTCAGGGCCTTCCTTAGCCTTGCACCCCGCAGACTGGCTGATGGCATATCCAGTGTCTCATTTCTGGAGAGAGACTGTGGCAATGGCATCTATGCTACCTCCATCACCCTGATTACATGTGCATCGTAAACATTCATTGTAGAAATTTGGGGTGGGAGTGGGGGAATGAAGTCTTTTCAACCAGTTATGGTTTATTCTGCTGTAAGTTTCAATTGTCTCTAGCTGAGCTGATTTCCAGGAACAAGTCTTTCAATTTCTGCTCTGCTGTTAATTGCAGCTCTCTCTCCGGGCCGGTAATCTGAAGCTACGGATCAGCTGCTTTGCAGTGTCATGTCAAGAAGCCTTCCTGACATACAAGTAAACAGCCAGTGAACTGAAAAAACAGCAGATAATCAGCTTTATTTTCTCCTTGAGTGGTTTTTAACACACAGGTCACATTGACCAGGGTCTGATACCTCCAAGACAGCATTTGACAAGACCTGCTTGTTCATCAGGGACCTGGAATTCCCAGTTGGTGCCCGGTTACCTGCAATCACTCGTGTATGATAGTTCTTGGAGTTGATTTCTCTGAAAAATGAGATGTCACCATGGGAAAACAGGCTCTCCCATCAGCCGCACTATTTACACTATGCTTTCAAAATGAGCTAATAAAATGGGAAGACTATTTTTCTTACTCTAGCGAGATTGTCAGCAGCAGAAAGGTACAGGGAGAGAGACCCCAGTAACAGGGTTTTATCCCCAATGAGGAAAATACCATTAGATGTTTGCATCAGCTGACACATTTATGACTTCTAGCTGAACACGTAATTCTTTACCTTACTTCTTTACCTGCTGCACATGGACTTGGGACTCCCTGGGTGCACCCACCCCCCACCCCGAGAGCAGCAGGGCAGCCCAGTCCTATCCTACCCCACATCCAGGGAGCCAGGCAGCCCCACGCACCTCTCTGGGCACGGGAACTTGCCAAGGCCAGGTCAGACCATTGGCCCATAGGCAGGGGTCCCAATCAGTGATGTCCGTGACCAGGCAGGACAGGGCCTGATGGCTTCGGGGGCCTATGGGCAGGGCGGGGGAGGCCCACAGGAGGCTGGTCTGGGCCATAAATGTGGCTGCTGCCCTCAGGCCCTGATATTTGTGATACCTGATGTGCTCTAGGCAAACGATGTGTCACCTAAGGATGACACTGGGTGAATGACTCTGCTGCTCTGCAAGTTATGGGAGCAACAGCTTTCAAAAATCCTGTTTATGCCAGGCGGAAGATCCCTGACTTTCAGGGTAGAACATATGGGGCTTTAGAAAGGGGACCAAAAAAAGGGCAACCAGGTTTCATCTGAAAAGCAACGTGTTAGAATCAAGTCCTTTCTGCTCTGGGTTTGGTTATTGCAGGTTCTGGGACAACTGGGCCCCAAACTCCATTGGGTAGTGCGCTGGGCACAATGCACTGAAATCGTCCCTCCCTGTTTTGTCAGTGGCTGGCTGCCTCTCATGCAGTCATGCTCGTCTCTTCCACTCCTGAATAACGCTCGGTGGTTTCTGGTGCAGTGAGCGTGCGATGGGAGGGAAGCAGTGGCACCTCACTTGGAGCTCAGCACGGTTTTGGGAACCAGTCTCTAACCCTGAGTTATCACAGTGATGAGCCTCACAACAGCTTTGGTCCTTTGTGGATGGAGCCAGTTATTCCTGAAAACTGGCAATATAAATGGCGCTGATCTGGAAGACAAATAATCCAGTGCCAGAAATCACGTTAGGAGTATATGTATTTTTATATATTATTATATTTTAAATATACATATACACACACTTTTAAAAATAGAAGACTTTTAGGATGAATTTCATCCAATTTTAGACATCTATAGCATAAATATTTGTATCTGGCCTAGTCACCCCTCAGGGCCCTTCACAGTCAACTGCAGCAGACAGGCACCGTTAGGGCATGACTCATCTAGCCTGTTTTTAGACATCTACCTAAGACGACAGAAATCCTGTCCTCTAAGGAACTGTTTCTCTCCTTCACTGACTAAAAGGACAGCCAAAGATGATTAGCTTGGATGCAGACATACACCTTTAGGGGTATCACACTCTCAGTATCCAAGGCAGGAGGATCAGCTTACCCAAACCCCTCTGCGTCAGAAATCTTCACGCCTCTGAACACAGCAACACACAGAGCCTTGAGAGCTAGTTGAAAGACCGCTTATAATGAAACTGGCACCTCTGGGCAGAGAGTTTAATACATCTAGTTGGGTTTTAACTTATAAACAACGTTACTTGTAGCGTCTTTACCCCATAACACTCCACAAGCAGCGTTGAGTGAGTTCTGTTACAGGTATAGCTGATGTCTTCCTTTACTGAAATAACTAGCCCAAGCCTACTGCTCAGGGATCTCTGGGTGAGAAGAAACATGGTGGATCTCTTCTTCTAAATGCATAAACTGAATATGTCGAGCTGAAGCTATCAGGAATGTCACAAATTATGCTGCTGTTGGAGATGCATCCCTGCACTCCCAGGAGTGCACTGGACAGCTGTGAGCTCTGCAGGAACCCAGTGGGAAAAACTGGCTGTGATCACCTCTGGTTGGTCACTTACTGGGAAATTGGCACTAGCAAAATCTCTGCTCTTCTAATGTCCTCACTGCATCTAGCAACTTTGCATTTAATAGTCATATTTTGAAACAAATTCTTGAACTGAGATGTTTACTTTTCACATAGCATCTGAAAAAAAGACAACAAGACTTAAACATTTAATACAAGATGTTTTCTCTCATAGCTGTAACAGCAATCAGTAATTGCTCTAACTAAGCAGTGGCTCATTGGCAAAAGTTTGGTCGTTAAATTTAAGTCTGTATATCTGCCTTATCTTCAAATCCTTGAAGCCAGTTCTGGATTAGTCCTTTCTGAGGTTGCATAAGGATAACAGACACTATAGGTACATTCAGTTCTCTTTTATATTTGTTCAAATTTTGCATTCTATGTTACAATTGCAATAACTATTTATACAGAAGCCCACAACAGCAGCTGCTAATTGTCCAACACTGAATCATGCCTCAGCTGTTTCACTGTGGTTAAGTGTATTCTACATACACTCCACATACTCTTGTGCTAGTGAAAAATTAGATATGCTGGGACATTGTATGGAACTTTGTGTCGGTGGAAAGGCTCATTATATTCATTTTGGATAATGCCTCCAATGTTAAGAACAAAGAGATGGGATTTTTCTGTGGAGAAGCTTCATTACTGAGAAAGCTATTTGAGAACCAGTGAGGTCTCTGTGAGCCTGGTTAACCTGACAAATTCAGCTCAGGTTTGCTTCATCTTCCCCAATTATGATTTATGAGCCAAGGCAATGAGCCATCAAGCCAGATAACATTACCTGGAGCTTAAAATGGCAAAGGAGGGACAGCATTTCCTGCCACCAGTGAACAAGAAAACTCTATCATTACCTAATATGAAGAGGAGAGCTTATCCAAGGAAAGGATAGATGTTGCAGGAAACATGAAAGAGCTGCAGTCTTTGATGTGAGGGTTGGGGACCCACTTGACAGAGCACAGCAACAAACAAATGGGGGAAGCAAGGGAGCTGTTGGTTGTCTTCTGTTTACCAGGAAATAACTTTTTCTGACAATTTATCATGGTGAGAAGTGTCAGGCAAAAAAATTCTTCCTATCAGAAACTAGACAGTCACACTGGAATCATAGTCCTGTAATGAAAAGCTAATATTAAGGTTAGAGGGTCAGAGGCAAGAAATCTTCATTGCTTGTTGAGGGTGCGGAAGGCATTCATGGGTATTCAGAGTGATTATTCCCTCACAGAACACAACCAGCAGGAAGAAATAAGGGCACTAAAAAATAATCTGGGGACAATCAAATTTGCAGCCCTCTCCCAGGCCTTCACTGGCATATTAGCATATATCTTCTCTAGGAGGAAAAAGCTACAGAACTACAAAGAGAAACCTATCTCAATTTTTCATAATCATTCTTACTACGCATGTTAAGCAAGAAAACATAATGCCTTATTGTATTTAGCAACAAGTTTAATGACTTCTTTTCCTTGAGCTCCACCCAGTAGAGACCAGCAGCCAATTTAGGGAGCTTGGCAACATCCCAAATACAGGGGTTTGATACCTCCTTGAAAGAAAAATAACCCTTTCACATCAATCCCACTCTCAGCTCCCAGGTGACTGCCCAGCCCGTAGCGAAGTGTGATGCTCATACTTAGGACAGGTTATTCATCAATGGACAATTCTCATGCTGGTGAAAGAAAGGGACTTTCAGTTTTCCCCTTCTTGGAAGGCAGATTTCTAATCCTCAGTTTTGTAAAATTGTGAGTGTTGAAGGGGAAATTCTAATTGTAACTGCTCAGCAGTGAAAAACACGAAGGAACAATGTGGCGTAGAGGGTGAGAAGGCCCAACTAAATGAAGGGATTAAAATGGCTGGAAGTAGAAACGTCAGACAAAGAATGATTCCTTGTGAGAGAATGAAGTTTCCCTTGGTGATGAGATAAGCAACAGCCTCAGCATTATCTTGTAGCCATCCTGGAATGGGAGCTCCCAAGAGCCAAATTTGGGCAGCAAACCTGGGCTGGAGGATGGACTCATGGCAGGACTGAGGTGCCACAATAAACTGCAATCAGGATTGGTGCTGGTGCAAGTGTATTTAAGGAATTTGCTTGTGTCATGTCTTTGCAGACTCCATACAGAACCGTAGTATTGCATTACGACTCTGCCGAATGCATTGTTTGTTACATTTTTCTGTAATATTTAAACACAAACGTGTTTCACCTTGAGGGATACCATAAAAACTCCCCAAGAGTGTCTAAGGCTGAAAACCAGCAAATCAACCCAGAAAGCAAACATTTCCTTCCTTCAGTTGCTCTGATTTAAAATCTCATGGTTTTGAAGACTTCATTCAATCATTGCGTATTTATGGCTTTCAGTATTTTGTATTTCTCCCTGAATTTATACCGTGAGTGCCCAGACAGGTAGCCTCCTTCGTGAGACCATTAGGTGTCAGAGCGAATGTGAAGTGATGCTGAAGTCTGCCAGCCTCGATGGGACAGCCGGTACTCTGTCAGCAAGATGACCAGGGTGCACAGCAGTCACAAGCACAGAAACAGAGCAACAAACGGCTGAGGAAAGGAGAAGTCTCATCCAGCAGCATGGGAGACCAGAGGCAACACTCCCCTTTCTCCCTTCCCATCTGCTCGCCTTCTTCTCTTTGTACATTCACAGAGTTATCAGCAGCGAGGGCAATCCCTATACCCCACACCCCAGATCATTTTCAGACCAAACAAAGCCCACTGCCACCCTTCTCCCAAATATCTGTTAAGTGAGGTCTAATTTTCTTTTTTTATCCTTCGTTTTTGATCTACTTGTCCTTTCACAACCAGTTTTCTCCAAGGTGGCTCAGCCTGCGCATGGTGGGATAATCACGATGGCTGCCAGGAGAGCTGAGCGGTTATGCCAGGCAGCTCCCCTGCTCCAGCACCTCCAGTTTGATGCCGGCACACTTCATGGCTGCCAGCATGCAATGACTGACCATCCTCCTCCTCCCTGTCGACTCCATATGGATGCAGTGAAGGCGGCTCTCTTCCTTGGGGCACTGGTAAGGCATCAGGCAGGAGCACTGGGTCTGTGTCTCTGGGAATGAACGTGTTGGGAGTTTTAGCTGCAAATGCCATGACTAAAAACATGGTTTATAGTTTGACAACATTTCAAAGTCCAACAGGGAAAAACACTATTGGAGGTTTGTGATACATTAGTTACAAAAAGCCTATAATTCATACAGTAGATGGTCAGGCATTAGGAACAGAGGCAAAAGCAGATTTAAATACCAGTTTTTGCAGCAGTGGTCTGTACAGAAGCAGAAATGAAGTATCTAACTATTTTTATTCACTGGCTGTCCCTGACCTTACTTCTAAACAAAAAGATATTAAGTTGACTTTCTGTTCCCAATTATCCTTGCACACAATGTTGCTGTGAAATGGAGTCTTGAGGTCCATATTGTGTCAGCTCCTATTTCATTAAAGCTCCCTTTATGAATGCTAAGCTACCTGCTGCTGGCCTGTGGTAAAGCTCAGTCCTGCCGGTTATTTCATTACCCATTTCTGATCTAATCAGATTCTGGCTATTTATATTCTTTCCCAGAAATTCCCTAGGCAGGAAACCAAGTTTGTGCCTTCCTTTCCTTAAAATGTATGAAAAATGTATGTTGTCCTCCATTTAGCTGCTTTTGCATTGTACTGCAGTATCTTCTGCGTCAGTGTTGATAGCAAGTACTGATTCCCAGGAAAACCAAAGCTTCCATTTCCTGAATGTCTGTGCATACTCAGGAGAAAGAGGACATTTGTGGAGATGGAGACGAGGAAAGCCCAATTCAAAACACTTGAGCACCACAATGAAAACTTGTTTCTATAATGTATTTTTCTCCTCTCTCTCTCTCATTTTTCCTCACTGAAAAAGGCTCCTCCGTAGGCTTTTGGGAGAAAAACACCGAAGTGATGGCACAGGGATCAGCTTTAAGCCACTTCCACAGTGTGAGCAGATCTAGGCTTCTTAGGGGCCCTGGAATAAATAAGCCCAATATTTAAAAAAAAATTACGACCATCTTCCCAGGAGCCCAAGGTGTCTACAGGCTCCAACACAGCATGATCCTCGAGGGACACAGCTGGTCGGGCCCTCTGCTTCACCCCCACAGGGAACATCTCACATGGTAGTTGTACAGCCACCTACTTCAAATCCTGTGCTGCAGAAATCTTGCATCTTCAAACCAGGGTTTTAGGATTGCTGCACACTGCTGTTGCCTTATTTATTGTAAGTAGACAAGGAGTGTTAAGGATCATATTTGTCTCTGGAAGCAAGTGAAGGAATGATGGCTGCCCCTCGGCCTTTTCCTGGCAAGTGCTTCTTGTGCACAGAGCCAGCCAGCACCCCAGACATTTACAGGAAATCCTGCTGCTCTTATCACCAACTGACACGGTAAATAGCCACGTTGCACAACAGTGTTTATAAAATAATCCTCTTTGGGATTTCACCGGCTTAGCTAGTTCATTAAAACTCCTAATAAGCACAGTTTTCACATATGGGTATTTGCAAATTTTACCATTAAAATCCCATTAAGCCTGATGGCTTGAGACTTGCTTTGTAAGTACTGTCATGATTTAATTTCATAATTTCATTTATGCTATGGAGGGTGTGGCCCAAACTAACTCCTGAAGTACAAACTAGTGGTTCTAGTAGCCTCATAGGGAATGGGTAATAATATTGCTGACTAAGTTTCTGTGATTAAAGTTTCAAATGTTAATTCTCCTGAAAAAGTTTCCTTAATCTCCCACTTCTTTTTGTGCTTTACTAATGGGAAGTGGCCTACACCACTTGCGCCTAAGGGAAAAGACACATATCTAAGTGTAACTCTTGGTAGCAGGGACACTGGCCAATCACAGTTCCACATTCCTCCCACCATAAATTGCTCAGATGGAACACCATTCTTGGGACAGTCAAGGAGTCAGTACATTTTATTTTGAGATCCAGAGGGTTGGCTAAATCCCACTGTTCGTAAGTCATACCTGGACACTCCTCCCAGTCATAGCAGGTGTCATAGCCACAGGGCACGTTCTTCAAGCTATTTGTAGACAGCTTTGACCTTTCAATAGCCCAGTCTAGGTTGAAATCTCCACGGCAAGGGCCAGCATGCAAGAAATGAAATGACTGTTTTCCAAGGCACATTTCAGCTGAATACTGGCAGCTGGGCTTGGTCACATTCTGTTCAGAAACAGCATGTAGCACACAGATATCTTCCGAGTAGTGGCTGCACCAAGGGGAAAAAACCCATAAATTAGGAGGCTGTGGAGCAAGTCCATGCTTCTGAACACTCCGCCAGATGAATTGGATGAAACACAGCAAAGCCATGGCCAGATTGGAAACCTGTCTAAAGACCTAAGGCTGTCTCAGCTGCTGCAGGACCTGGATACAGCACAGTGCTGTGAGATGAAGAAGCTTTGGTCCTATCCAACAAATGGACGGTGAAGGGCATGTGCCTGCACATGAAAACAGGAGGAGCTTCACAAGGCCCTGGGGTGGTTTGTCAGGGCTGATGCAGCCCTGCAGCTGTGGGTGCAAGACACACCATGGCACAGTTAGTTTGGGACCAGTGACTGGCAAACTCAGCTGTGCTGCTTACTTGTAGTTTCTTTTGGTATTGCTCTTAGCTCCTGATCCTCAGCAAGTATAGGTATTTCCGAGAAGCATCATGTTGTGGAACTTAGTAATTTCATCATAGAATCACAGAGTGGTTTGGGTTGGAACAGACCTTAAAGATCATCTTTAAGAGTTCCAACCCCCTTGCCATGGGCAGGGACACCCTCCACTAGACCAGGTTGCTCAAAGCCTCATCCAGCCTGGCCTTGAACACTTCCAGGGATGGGACATCCACAGCTTCTCTGGGCAACCTGTTCCAGTGCCTCAACACCCTCTCTGTGAAGACTTTCTCAAAGAGAAGGAGCAATACAGCTCACCTTGTTTAGCCTCCTGAATTGAGCTTATAGCTTTAGTCAACAAAGTCTCTCTAGTTTTCAGATGACTTGGCCTGTATACTTTTGACAGTGATTTCTGTCACCCTCTGAACACGTTCTCTTTCTACCCAAGGACCCTTGAGAGAGAAGATACCTGATTATTCGGACGCTGACATGAATGAGATGAATCCCATGCCAAGGAATTTGCCTGTGGTCACACAGGAGCCTTGTGGTGGAATGTATGTTGATCTCAGCCCTACAATAGCCTAGCTCATATTCACTGTGTGCTCATCTTTTCTATCATCTTCAGCACCACATCACACCTCCACCCTGGTCAGTTTTTGCTAAAAACCCTCTAGGATAACCCTCTATTCACTTAAAGGCTCAATGGTCTGTGATGGCCATGTGTAAAGAGAGAGTACATCCAATTCTTATGTGTCCTTATATGCCCTGGAAATACAGATTATTTTGCACGATGTTCATCTGAAAAAGGTGAATCTCAAACAAAAGACTATTATAGCGAGGTGATGACAGTGAAAATATAGAAATTGGAGGAATAAAGAGAAGAAATGGAAGAGCTGGGATCTCTATTAGCAGATGGCAGTGTAGATTAGAAGTATGTACCAAGGTGTGGCATTTGGTT
The DNA here is from genome assembly GCA_027574665.1 of Rhynochetos jubatus. Classification (NCBI taxonomy): domain Eukaryota; kingdom Metazoa; phylum Chordata; class Aves; order Eurypygiformes; family Rhynochetidae; genus Rhynochetos; species Rhynochetos jubatus. The sequence goes on from CM050690.1 coordinate 54,039,660, forward strand.
AATGTCACACCTGGTTAATGTTAATGGTTAATGTTCATTTATTTCATAGCCTATAAATGGGACTGTTACTTGGATGCTGCAGCATAGCTGGCTAATTCCTGAACAGAGACTAGCCCTGAATTGAAGTTGTCTTTTGTTACTCTTCCTGTTTTGTGTCACAGTGGATGCTTGGTCCATCAGTGGAGAAATTTTGACTTTTCTTTTTCTAATGAAAGTACTTAACTTACCCACAATCTTCTTCTGGAGACATACAAACACACTGAGATCCAACCTGCTTTTGTCCTGGATTGCACATACCTCTAATTTGAGTTTGCACATCTGAAACAAAAGAGTGAGAGTTATGTAACTAGTAACAAAGTGAACAGAAGTATCTCAGACTCCTGCCTTTTAAAACCTAAAATGGATTTATTTCTGTTTATCCCACATTACACTCCTCTAAAGCTGCTGTACTTGGGATTTCACAAATATGCATCAGTCTTTGCAAAAATCACTGGAAAACCCTGTACTAGAGGACGAGTTAAGGTTTCAATAGAATGTATTGTCCTATTGTACTTTCATAAGGGTTGTTAACACAGCTTGGGGTTTGGTTTGTTTTGCTTTTAAGAAAACAGTTTCAGTATCTCAATTTCATAATTACAGGATGCAGTACATTACACTCCAAAATTCTGAGGTTAATAGAGAAGTTTGAGGCTGAAATTGTATGGCACTGCGGTAGGACAATGTAAAACTAAAGTTAATGAACAGTTGCTGTATGTTTTAAAATTCTGTGATTCTAAAAGCAGTTACTGCCTCCTACTTCTAGCTAGCTAAAATAAACTGTGCAGTTAATACCAGCAGTATAGAAAGAGTAAAGTAGCTGCAGGTGTACTAACCTTTTTCACATGTAATAGACCCCAGAATAGGAGGTGTCCAGGACAGGTCTTCTCCGCAGGTATACTGTGTTTGACCAGTGACTATAAACCCAGCTTGGCAGCTCAGCTTCATAGTTTCACCGATGCTGTACTGTTGCTTAAATGGGGAAATTGTGACACTGTCAGATGTTGGTGGCCTAAGGCACACCGAGGCTATAAGAAATAAGAAAAAAGTATAATTCTTGTTGGTTTTCTTGTGTGTCGATATTTACAGCAAGTTGTTATGCTTCAGCTGAAGAGCCATAAAGACACTCAATAACACTGAACATTTGACTGACATTCAAAACTAATAAGTATTTAACATAATTAAACCTAGAAATTTTCAGTGCACTGTCATAATATTTTAAAATATTTTTCAATCAATAACTAAATAATTAAAATGTATTTCTAGTGTATGCTAGTATGAGGAATTTAATTTCACAGTTAAAAAATATAAGAATGGTATTAACATCATATTTTGGTTTTCCTTTTGTAAATGAAGCTATTAAAAACCAATTAAAATGAATGGCAATATAAAGTATTTTTCAGGTAAAGTTTTTTTTCATAAAATGAACATTAAGTCAAAGAAATCACACTGAGTTCTAGAAAACTACTGGAATCTCTCCTGTCAGAAAACCCAGGTCAGTTCTGATTCTTAATTGTACTATAAATACTTGAAGGTGACTTATTGTGCAGATTTTCAAGGCAGCCTGGGAGGGTGGTGATGGTTAGAGACACATCATCCATTTAATATAAAAAGTGGTAGACAGTTTCCTCTAAGAATGCTTTCTTCAGCATAACTGTCGTCAACTTAAAGATATCTATGTAAGTCTGGAAACAAAAGATGAGTCTTTCTGTTAAAGATATTTAAAACTAGACAAGAGAAGGACCTCACAGCATCCATCTAAGTGTTTTCTAAAGCATTGAATGTTACAATATCCCTACAAAGCACATAATAGTAAGACCTCTTTGAAAGAGGAGCGATGGGTAGTGACTCAATAGGTTTTTGCCATCTCTACATGAAATAACTGCTTATAATGCTAGCTTTTCAGATACAATTATGGATTCTTTTCTTAAAACATGTTTTCAATCTATTGTGTGTCTTTTTCTTCCCTTCTGTTTTGTTGCTGGGATAAATTAGTTTTTCTTACGTTGACATTCAATATGTTCCTGCGTCCAGGTTTGATCTGGCAGACACCGAAGGAATGGATAGCCACTGAGGACATGACCGCTCACACAGACAATTTCAGCTTCTTCCCCCACTTCATACTGGTTTTTTTCATTCTACAAAAAAAGAATCCAAAAATCACCTCACAAGTCTATGGTAATGAGATTGGACATTGTCAAAGGAGCCAGTGATAAAAGCCTGATGATATAATATAATGAATTAATGATTATCTGACTCCGAAATACATCATCCACTCACCTATGTAATGATATGTTTGCCCACATACACTAGCTGATGTCTTGGTTACAAAACAAGCATTCAAGGACCACAGTTTGAAATGAATTTTGCCTTGCTTTTGCTGCACTTGCTGGTGGACTTTGGTGGACCAGAGTCCCACAGCATGCCACATACACAGCAACATGCTCATCAGTGCAGTAGCTAGTTTGGGTATCAGGTACATGTAGCAAAGAAGGTGTAGAATTTTCCAGCTCTGCAATTACTACACTTTCTTTTTGTGTCACTCTTTTTTCATGCTCACCCTGATAAAGCCATTTTCTGGTGGGTCTGGCCTGGAGCATCCAGACTCAGGTTCACCAGTCAAGATATCCTCTTCTCTCCTGGCTTCATCATCATTTATACAAGGAGCACCTCTGAAAAATAAAAGTTTTCTGGTAAGAATGTGTCTTAAGCACTGGTGTCACCAAATGAGAATGGCAGAACAACAATAAATCAGGAGCTTTAGACAGGAATGTTGTGAGTATGTCCTGTCAACCCCCATGGTGAAAAACCTATTCTGTTAAATAAAAGAGGGTGGGCATCAAAAGTTTCAGGCGCTGACAGGAGGGAGATTATGAGAGCACTAAAAAATTGATAAATACAGGGCTACAATTTCTATCAACATAACACATGAAATATTTTATAGAGTAAGAAAAAGAGTCAAAGAACAGCATACGGAGGAATTGTCTGGGAAGTCCACATGATCTGGTTGGGTTTAAGCACAGCTGAAACCTGCCTCTTGCCATCAGGCAATGGTTGAAGGAGGCTGGTCTCTGTGAGCATGGAGCGGTACAGCCTGCAGTGTCTAACTGAGATGAGTAAGAAGGAGCTGTGGAGTCCATTGCTTTTAATCCTCTCCTATCCACTCCAGCATCTCCTTTGTAGTCGTTACAGCAGGGATGATGAAAATCCTGCATAAGCTCTTGGTTCCAGTAGGAAAACTGAATCTGTACAAAGCCTTATTCCTGAAGATGCAAGAAACTGAGCCAAGTTGGAGCTGGAGTTACGATTTTAAGTTGAAACCATGCAAAACCGGTACATCAGACATCCTCCAAGTGAGAATATGAAAAGATGGGTAGCTTCAATGGAAGAAGCTTCTAAGAGAAGCTAACTAAGTCTCTAAAAGAAGATGTGATATTAAAAAACAGAAACTGTGAACTTCCATGAACAGAAACAGGTAAGTTCTCCATCACTTTGGGCAAGAAGCCATGAAAAGCAGTGTAAGAGATCTACAGGTATTCTTTAGTACTCAATTCGTCAGCCTTTTCCTAGGAATAAACAATGAATAAATCCAAACTTGAAGCGAGTTGCAAAGACTTTCAGGCATTTCCTTCTGTCAACCCCCACCACAGAATTTCAGACAGGAGAGTTCTGTTTTTTCTCCTGCGTAGTCACCAAGTCACTCTGGAGGGCTCCTTCACTCTGCACCAAGACTATGGGGAACTTGTGATCTACCGTCTTCTTACCTGTCTGTGAACACAGAGACATAACAGTCCTCCTCTTCTACCTGTTCACCTTCACAGGGCTTCCCGCCATTCATCGGGGAGGGGTTATTACACAGCCGGGTCCTTCTTGTTTTGAAGGAAATGTCACATGAACTCCATTCAGACCAGCAACTCCATCGGCCATCTACAGCAACTGCAAGAAATAAAAGAAATCCCATCTTTTGATAGATTTGTACCATATATGGTATTTCTTTTAAGGTATTTCTCACATACAAGAGGGATGGTAGTGAATTCATAATAGCCGTTTTCAGAGGATTTAAAACTGTGACTGTTAAGGGAGTAGATTGTCTCTAGAGTGTGAAGTTTTCTGAAGAGATGGTCAGCCAAATTCTAGTTGCTTCATGAAAACCTAAAATATATGTGTCTTTCTAGTTTTGACATTTAAGCCCAGAAGCAGCTTATTTTCTTCTTCTATTGCACACACAGATGTTTGAGTTTTCATGGTGCTGACAGCCTTTCTAGATAGCTCAGTATTTAATGGCTTATTAAATAAATCTGAGTTCTAACACCACATCTAAACCCCAAATCTACATCCCATGCAAGCTAAATTAAAACACTGTCTTTCCTTAACCCCTGGGGTATTTTGTCTGTGTCACTATGAGGCATATGTAACAGTTTTGATTTACACATCTTTTCTGCATGTAGTATATTTTCTACATTCATTTCTATCTGCATATCTTTAATTGTTTATTTCTTTCAAAGTATTTCTTTCTCAGGGTCAGATAATGAGACCTGTTTCTGTCTAAATGACTTTTATTTTTTTTGGCCCCCTTTTGGTCTTGGAATATAAATATATGCAATAATAAATATAATACTGTAAATTTCTTCCATTTCCAATAGGTATGGCACTAGTGCCAATTTCATTCAAAAACCTGTTTGCATTACATTGTTCTTTACATTCTTCAGAAAGATGATTAAGTTCCCTCTCCTTACGACAAATGAGTTTTCCTTTCACACTAATCAACATTAGCCGTTTGGTCTCTAGCATAATAGGCTATAAGGAAAAAAACCTAAGTGTCTTGGGTTTCTGTGGTGGGGGCATTGGTACCAGGGGAGGGACTACAGGGTAACTCCTGTGAGAAGCTGCTAGAAGCTTCTCTGGCTCCAAGTCAGACCCAGTCAGGACCTCTGCAAATTTACATATTTTTGCATGGAAAAAACCAAAACCAGAACCAGCAGCAGTAGCGGAAACATCAGAGAGAGGAGTGGGATGTGAGAGAGAAAACTGTGCAGACCCCCAGGTCAGTGCAGAAAGGCGGGAGGAGGTGGGCGTAGCAGAGGTTCCCCTGCAGCCCGTGATGGGAGGGCAGGCTGTGCCCTGCAGCCATGGAGGGTCATGGAGGGCAGAGCCTTGTCTTGACCCCTGAGCATTTCGTATTTTCTCTTCCCCATCCCATTTCAGGGGAGAAGGGAGTGAGTGGCTGTGTGGTTTTTCTTGCCAGCTGGGCCTAAACCAGGACACTAAGGAATGGAAGTCTTAAATTTTGCATCCACTATCTTTGATCTCAGCTTCATCCTTATTGCTGAACAGCTCATTTCCTCTTATCTTAATTATATAGCTACGGAATCTTTTACCATCAATTTCTTTTGAGATGTGTCTATGCATTTTGACATTTACTTTTACTCCTACCTTTATTCTTATACTTTCTCACCATCACCATGTGGTAAGAAGTGCTATGGATTTAGTAAGGGAAGGCTATGACAGATTAATCTTTGACAAATAGATACCAGATGGACCATATCTACATCATGACAGTATCACCCCAGATACCTGATGTGTAACCCGGAGCTCGCATCTCGCAGTTTTTGCCGTAGGTGCCAGCCTGGCACAGGCAGAGGCACTCCATCCCAGAAAGCACAGGCCTGCCGTTGTTGGGGCATGGGGCACACTGGCAAGGGTCAAGCCTGCGCACGTATTCTCTCAGGGCTCTCCTCAGGTTGCGACGTTTGGTCACTGCACATGGCACGTTCTTCACCAAATCCACGATGGGCAGCACCTGGCAGACAGCCGCTCGGTAAGCAGTTACCCAGACACGGCAGGGTCCTGCTGGGGGTAGCTGCAGGATTTTAAAGGCAGTGGAGCCTGCACATGAAGCTATATCGTACAGAAGTCAGGTGTGTTGAAAGTTATGGCTGCTTTAAAGGACCATGACAGTGCTATGTATCTACATTATCCTGGTTTTGTTGCTTTTATTTTCCCCAATTTAGGGCTCGGTGAGCCAGTGTAAAACCAACCAAGTGGGATATCATGTCTAAAAATTCAGTACACCGTACGTGATGTGGGGTTTGCTTACACTGGGTCCCTGACATGTGAGACATCTCTATGCTGCCTTCAGGAGCTCAGCGGCTCAGTAGGAGACACATCACCTCCTGCTGCATCCAGGCAGGTTTGGCTGTTTGTCTCAGCGCTTTGGTACTGCTGCTGAGCGCTGCAGTGCCAGCCGGAGAGCCGGGCAGCTTGGTGCGCCCACAACGGCGCCAGCGCACCACAGTAAATGAGCAGAACAGGGGTGCCAGGGGACTGCTGGTTTGGTTTTGTTCAGCTATGTGTTGTACCTTGTAACACAGGCCTGACAAGGGAAAGAGCATAGGGGGAAAAAAGCATTCCCAGCACCATGCCCTGCTTTCCTGCACAGTAACTAACCCCTGCCTGTGCCTGAGCTCCTGCTGGTGCCAGAGTACTAATCCTCCCTCTTACTCTCACTGCCCATGGACGATGCAAACCTGGGGTGGCTTATAAACCAACATGCACAAGAAGTAGCTCTAATAAATGTTTTGTATGTTTGTGTTATGCCCATATATATGTGCATTCATGCCACACAGAGCATCATCCCAATTTTAAAGACAAAACACCATCAGAGCTCTCTGAAGAGCTGCTAAATGGTGAGTGCTTTACTACCTCAGTACTTTTCTTGTTTTTCTCATACCTCAAAGTCAACCACCACGGGATTGTCTTTTGTTGATTCCAGCCAGTTTGTGAAGACTGTGTGTCCTGGAAAAGACCCCTTTTTCTCCCAGGCCAGAGCTGCAGCATACTCTGACCTGCCACCTTTTACCAGGGAGACTGAGCGTTCGGCAGACTCCAAAATGGAACCTGAAAGGGGATTTCATCAGAGTATTGTCAGACAAAGGCCTCCAAAGAGGGAAGGTGTAACAACAGAGCTCTAACAAAAACTGTGAGGATGTAAAAGAGTATACTAAGACTAATTTTTTTGAAGCTACCCTTGGAGGAATGACGTCTAAGCTCAGGAAAACAATCCCCACAATGACAGCAGCCTGTCATAGTCTTCCAAATGAAAGTGTCTGAGACCTTAGCCAGGGAGATATTCAAAACTACACAAGACACTTGTGGAAAATTCAGGGGATACAGCAGGTTCCTCTAGAAGAATACACTGCAAGGCAGGATCTTTAGTCCCAGCTGTAAACATCTGAGCAATGGGAATTGATCATAAAATGAGGACAAAAACTTGGTGAAGGTTATGACATCCTTGTTTTTAGTGATGCAGAACATGACTCTTGCCATTCTTGCAGAAAATGTACCAACTTTCTGCAGTCCCTGAGACACATTTCCCGCATTGCCAGGGGAGTCCTGCACCTTAATGTCCACTTGGCATGAGAAAGATGGGACAGCAAGGTCAGGAAGTGCTGCCCAACTCTCTCACTGAGCTCTGAGCAACCCTTAAAGAAGATCAGGGACTCAGTCATGACCACATGTTTCCAGCTGTGCCTATTTCCCAGTTCAGCCTGCCTGGCCCTGGACCCAGGATCATGGGCAATGTTTATCAGATCCATGACTGACTGGAAGAGCCAGTGCCACCAGATCTCCAGTGATGGTGCACCAGAGCAGGGGAGGAGTGCCCCTACACCATAGTTTCTTTTGCATGTAAAAGAATATTTCCAGGGCATGTTTCAGAAACAAACAGTGAAAAGAACTTCCTCTGATAGTGGCAGAAGAGCATCTGCAGTTCAACAAAGCTGGGAGGCACCTAGCTGAGGGGAGTGTATCTCTTAGGGTAAGTAACAGGACATGGGTCCTGTTCTCATCATGCTCACCTTCGTGTTTCACAGTCATCCTGTTTGTGGTGCATCTGGTACTGACTTTCTTTTTCTTCCGGAAAAACACACGCCTTGTTGTTTCTGTTCGGACACACTCCGTTGATTCATCTACTGTCAGGCCTAGAAATACCACAGGGCAGCAGCTTCATCACCATAACCATGTTACAGGATGGTGCTATGCCCCGAGTCTCCCACATTGAGGTAAGCCATTGCAGGTCTCCCTGTTTCTCACCCACACTGAAGACTCCCCTGCTCCAGGCAACTGCTTCCCCAGGTACAAACAGCATCAGACTGAGTCACGCCTAACATCCCTTTTAGGTAGCTTTCCATACCCATGCAAGTTACAGTAGTGGCATTAAGGTTCACAGCTTTTAACCTTAGGTTTTCACTTTTGTAGTATTGTCTTTTAATTTTGACTGCCTGGCAAATTATTTTTAAAGTAGTTTCTAATCTATACCAACAACTTTAGCGATTGTATCCCAAAAGGTACCACTTACACCTCTTAGACCACAGTCCCAAACTGAAGTATGCTGAAACACCTTTGCCTGGAGGCACCTGGTCTTGATCTGAAGCTCTTAAGAGGTTTCCCTCAACACAATGATGTTTATCAAGTCAGGAACCCCTCGAACTCCTCAAATTAACACAGTGTAGAGCAAAAATTTCTTCTTGCTCTATATTTAGGCAGTGTGGGTAATTCCTGGGTCTGTGCAAGTCTAAAGGATTTTTTGCTCTTGGAGAACTCACTCTGTGGTGTGAGGCCTAAAACCAGTGATAACAAAAGCTGGTAAACAAATAACGATATTTTCTTGTTAAAGAATGCATACCTGAATTCTTCAGTTCCTCAGAGTTGTACTGGTAGAGGATGTCATAGGAACCACCCATCTTCCCAGAGGTGTAGTAATGAGTGCCAAAGTCATCAAATATTCTGCTGTATGAAGCATAGTTGTATTCCAGGGGTAGGTGATTAAGTGCTTTTAGAAAGACGTCTGAGAGCTGCAGATCTGACTGTTTCATTGTGAAGCTTGCAACAGAAATTTCTTTATGGACTCTAATAAAGTTGGAATTCTAGAAATAAGAAAAGGGCCTTAGCACCTTCACATGTAGTAAATTCCACAAAGTAGAGGAGCCAAGAATATGTCCTGAGATACCATAACAAGAACCAGTTAGTCCTGTGTAACACGCTGGTTTAACCACAAACAAACTGGCCCTGGATTTCACATGAGTTTTGTGAGGTTCTTGAGGGCAATGCTCATTACTCCTTTACATTATATATAACATTCCAACAAAAATTAGAACTCGCTGAGCATCTACCAGACAGCAAGCAAAACGATTCTTCCCTTAACAAATACATCAGCAATTGATGAGACAACCAGAAGTTTCAGAGGAAAGGCTTCAGCTTATAAACATCCACAGATAATTTGCAACTAATCTAGTGAGTGGCTATTTTGGATACTATCTCACTGTTATGAAGTTTTACAATTTATCAAAGCTAAACCACAGAGATGAAGATCACATTGTGTTCAAGTTTCACAAATGTGAAAGGCAAAAAAATAAGAGAATGTTTAAAACCTGAAAACGTTTCTTACAGATGGGGAAAAAAAGATGTTTCTGAAACACTTAATTCATACATTTTTGCAATGCTAGAGGCTGTTCATGTGGGAATTTAACTAAATAGAAAGGAGAGGAATAGAAAATACTGCAAGAAGGGATTTGTAAAGTGACATGGGAACTCATGGCAGAAGGCGGAAGCAAAGAGTTCAAGAACAAAAAGAGGGACAGGAAACTGCATAAAATTACTAACCTGCAGGTAAGAAAGATTCATTATAAAACCGTTTGTAACAGATTTATACATGGGTTCTTCTACTGAATTTTGCTGCTGGTAGGTTGGCTCTACTCCACTTCTGTCTCCCAGGTCACTTGGATTAGAAGACACAAGGACCTGACTAGGTGCTGTAGACAGGGGGTTCCCCCAGCCGGAACTGAGCAATGTAATGCGCAAGCTGGACCTCACCTCTCGGTTCTGTGCAGCACTGCTCATTTCAGTGCTCTTATATGAACATTGGAAAATAAGCTAAGGGTATTCAACTTTCTGCTGCAGTGAAAATAAGAATGGAAGAAATAAGGTATGAAACAATTTCCAGATTGTACTCAGCACCTAAAACACCCTGTGGTAACATATTTTTTTAGGATTTTCACATAATTTAGGTTCTGATCCTCAATTTTCAGCTAAGCCAGCTAGCATTTCAGTTATGACATAGAAAATAAGAAGCTGCTTTGGCAAATATTGATTCTAAAACCTTAGTTGGATAAGAGGCACTTGAATGCTAAAAATTAATTTCTGCTTGACATGCATCTCACATTTTCAATTTCTGCTAGTGAAAGTATCTTAAGTGTTTTTATTCCTGGCAATTAAGTGCTTTTATTACTAGCAATTTAGCTTACAGTTGTCAAACCCAGTGATTTCTATGTTAAATTCCTGAGATATGCACAATGATGGAAACCCTCACTTGTAGAACAATCCCAGAAATTTGGATTCCAGTGTCTCCAGTCATTTCTGTGCACATGTTTAATCATAGAGGTACACCCTGGTGCCTTATCAAGCTTTACCCATGAGTACCAGATACTAATACAAAATATTAGTACATCAGCGATGATTACTCCCAAAGAAAGCTTGGTGTAAATCAAGAATGAGTACTCAAGCTCAGTTTTGTTACACACACTACTTCATTGACAAAAAGCAGGCAAACACAAGCTGAGCAGGGCTGATGTTGAAACGACTAGTTTTAGGTGGAAATTTTCTAACAAAGCAGGGTCTCACCCAAACATGCTAATTGAGTAATCTTTCATCCCAAATATCATGAGCAGAATTGCCAGAGAGTCATGTCTGTCCCTGCCTAGCATTCCCAGGGATGGAGATAGCTTCCTCTTTGAGTTCTCAGGTTTTGAATTGTAGTTCAAACACTCCTACTCAAATAACTGCTGACAAAAATACTAGAAATGTGGTCTAAGGGAATAAGCACAGACTCTGAAACAAAGCCTGAAAGAAGTCCTTTGACATCACAACATGGGAATTCAGTGACATAAAAGTGAAGAAAATAGCATATAAAAATAACGACGTGGAGCAGGATGGGCAAGATTAGTAAAGTTGTTTATAAGTGTGTTACATAATATTCAAGTCTCACTTTAAGACTTTTTCCTTATGATTTGTACCCAGAAGAGGGAGAGGTGGTCACCTGGACTCTCCCTACAGTCCTATGTGGCACTATTGGGTAAAGAGACATTATGTAGAAACCCACCCAATTTCTTTCCATCAATACAAAAAGCGTGTGATTACCTGAGACGCAGATCCCTGTGGAACTGCTGTTGCCTATGGATATTTAGCTTTGTTCTGCATTTAAGCCCATACGAAGCCACCATTCCACCAAAATAAACTTACAAGTTGTACGAAAGAACAACCTGATTTGTATACAGATACCTACGTTGGAATGAAAGGCCACAGGTTTTCACTGGAACTTCAATATAGTTTAATTCAAATCAGGAGTAGTGGACTAATTTAGCAGTTAAGTTACTTAACCATTAAGACAAGTTACCAAGGACTGCAATAAAATTCCATTATAGGAAATCTTAATATTGATACTGATATTTTTGTAAAAGATTAATTCTAATTGTATTAGGACCCTGGGTTTCAACAGTCTTTAGTTTCAGTCAGTCCTATAACCTCTTCCTTGCGGAATTGCAAACAATAGCCCATCCTTTACTGACATTAAACTATAAAAGTACATAATCTTATATCCTACAGTATTCCTCTACATTAAAATCACAGAAATTTACAGGTAAAAAAGTTTTCTGTTCTCAGAAAATTTTCTGTGGATGTGTTATTTCTGAGATTATCCTTATGATTAAGTTCATCTTGGCAGCCATGAGACTCCAAAACACAAGTTAGTTACCAAAAAAACCTAACATAGATTAATTCCCAGTACACACATATGCATAACATTCCTGAATGCACTTAATATTTTTTTTAAACCTGTCTACTGCTGTTACTACATGGCAATCTGCTTTCTTAATAACTAGGACTGGGAAAGAAGTGTTTTACCCAATCTGATAGTCACAAATCTGTGTCAAATCTATGCTTTTTAAAATGCAATAAGCCTATGATTTCTGTACCAAACCAGAAAAACGTGTTGTATTACAGAAGGTACGTGACAACCAGGAACATTATGTAGTATTACAAGAGGAACTTTTAAAATGCGTAATTCTAGTGGTGTGTTGGTGTTTTGTTTTTGTTTTGGTTTTTTTTTTTTTTTTTTTTTTTAATGTAATGGCAGTACCTTGACAAGAAAAATAGTCCTTGGTAGCTCAGTTCTGAAATGAGTAGGCAGAAATTGAGTGAAAGGAAGAAATTGGAGGCAACATTCAATTACCTTTTCATATGAGGCTTCAATGGCTTTCTTGAAGGAGGAAGATGACGTGACTTTTACCTTTGTCTTTCTTGAGAATAAAAATGGGACACCAGAAGATCTTCGACCACCATGAGTGGATGAACTACTTTCATGAGCACTATCACTCAGGGGAGTTAAATCATTGTAGAAATCTGAAGTTACATCATCCTCTTCATCTATTACCTGGAGATTCAGTAAAGCAAAACACATTTGCCCAAACAATAATCTGGAACAGAAACCTATTATGTAGTGAATTCTTGATTGTTTTATGGAAGAAACATGCCTGATTATTTGAGACATGGCAGTAAGCTAAAAAAAATATTTCTTAACACAAAAAATGAGGCTGACAAAAATTAGTAGGTGAGATAAATACAAGATAAGGAGTAGACTTACCAATAGGCATTTATACAAGATTAAAAAAAAAAAAAAAAGGCATGTAACACTTCTAAAATTCCACACCCCCCCCCCCCAGCCCCATCATACCCCATAGCTTAGGAATGATTTTCAGCAAGTGTTTCAACACACTTTTCAAAGATTCTCAGACCTTCATACTCTGCTCACACTATAAGTCTCAGGCCCATGGCTTCTAGGAAAATAGCTTGATGTTTTCTATCTTCTTAATTCCCAGCTGGAGGAATAACAGGTTTTCAGAGGAGAGCCTTAGAACAACTTGCACTGTTAGCACCCATACTTGCATTATGGACTAAAGGTAGCTGGAGAGAAGCTGCAATGAAACCTGCCTGACCGTGTTGGTAAACCTCAGTGGTGATTTTGTGCAAAGTACCAAGACAAGTTTAGCATCTGTTCAGAAATTACTCAGTTCCCCAAACTCAGGCAAATACTTGTGGGTGTTTGAAAAATTCAGTTTTTCCTTCCTCTAGACTTGTTGAATTAATAAGGCTGCTAAGGACCTTGGAAGATAAGGTCATCCATTCTCCCAGTCCTGTTCCATTCTCCAAGAAGTCATAGGCTTTTGCATGAAAATACATTGGAGTTCCAAGAAGCAAGCCTGGCGCAGTGGCCCTTCTATCACTTCTATATCAAAGGCTGCTTTAAATATTAAATATATTGATGCACTCTCAAAGGTGAGAGTCAAAAAAACCTTAACAATTCTGCAAATGGACATGAGTAGCTTAATATACCACACAGCTTTAAGGAGGCCTGTGCAAACCAAGGCTCGTTTTTACCCATTGAACATTTCTGCACACTGCAATTTTTCACCATCATTGATGAAGCTTACATGTCACAGCCAATACAATTGCAGTTTCCATGAAACATATTAGGGTGTCCTTTGTACAGTTGCTCCTGCTAAAGTAATACTTAAAACCACAGTGCTCTTGGCAAAAATCAGCAGTTCATATTTCACACACTAGTTGAGATTTTTTCATGTCCTGCATTTCTTCCTTCCCAATGCAGTATCTATTGCTTCAGACAGGGCCTGATGATATGTTCACAGCTGGATGTTGTGCCCTAAGTGTGGTATCCAGAGTGTTCTAAATATCAGTGTCTAAAAGTCTAAAATATCAGGTGTAAAAAAATCGGTGATTCCCAGATATTTGATAGGATACAAGCCAGTTCATTTTGTCCTTGTCCTTGCCTGCAAGGCTCCTCCCCGGACTGGGTACTCTCAGCCTCCCAGACTCTGTGTCTGTGTCCTCTCTGGGCTGCTCCTCGCAGGGTCTGTGCAGGGAACAGGCAGGACTGAGAGGCTGAAATGGCTCAGGAAGGAACTGTGTCCCAAGACTGCAGAAACTAGGAGGAAGCTGGAGTTAGGGCAATCATTGGTACTGGAGGGATACAGTGGTGATGCTGAAATGAGCTTTGGACTTGAATGAGCCATGGGCCAGATTGTGTCAGGGTTAGAAGCAAGGCTCTTGGTACCACGTCAGAGCAAAGACATGACCATAACCATGAGGAAGCAGAAGACAACTCCAAATCAATCATGTTGACTCTGACATACAGTGCAGTGAGTAAGCCCAGATCTGAAAGGTGTGAGCAGAGTGTCCCAACTGCTCAATTTATCCCATTTCCAGACATCACCTGAAGACTCACCAGGTTGAGAAATCTTGTCTTAAACCACGTTACTGCCTAAGACTTGAGCGCACAACCTGGATTGTGATTACGGCAATGGTTTTTCATCTAGGAATTGCTGCTTGAGAGTACCTGAAAGTTGATAGCTTCCAGGTTCGCAGGAACACGGTATGATTTCCTCGTCTCATTGCGCTTCACTGTCGTGCATTGTCCTCCATTGAACGAGTTGCCAAGAATTTCCCCTCGGCTCTCTCCTGCCAGAATGTGAAATCTAACAAAAAATTATTTCCAGAGATTAAACAAACCCAGAAAGACAAAAAGACTTGAAACATTTAGTGGTATATAGCTACACTGAAGTTTTTGTAGGTTTGAAGGAAAGAATATGAGGATCTATGTTATGTTACTGCCTTGAAAGAAGTTCCTCTCCAAGAGCTTCTCATTCACACTGAATCATGCTGCTGTAGCAGTCCTGTTTCCTACTTTCCAGCAGTGCCTAATCCTCTAGATAATCCCGGTGACAGCATGAGATAGTCACTCTTAAGCAGAAAAATACCTAAAAATAGCCTAGAAAAATTAAGAAGCAGTTCTCCATTTCTACCACAGGAGATGTTAGCAGAGTGCACTGAGTTCAAAATTCAGTTAAAAAATGCAACACTACCTCAGACAGGCATCTCATGTTTAGATTTTACACTGCTTAAATTAGTAGCCTGGAAGAAATAGTGGGTACCATGTGAGCTGTGTCATGGACAAACAAACATCTGTAGAGGAGCATCCTCAAAAGTTCTCAAGCACTTGGCATCACTGAGCCGGAAGTTGCCAGTATGGGATGCTCTGGTTGCTGTGAGGCAGGAAGGGTGGCTCAGGCAGCAGTGCTCCCTGACAGCCCTCTATTCAATGCACCAACAGTGCAGAGCAGGACTGTTAGACACACTGGGAAAGTCCTAGCCAGAAGGTTTGGTTACACTTCTTGTTAATTTTAATTTGAGACATTATGTGCATTAACGGGATACTCTTGCATGCCTATGAAGGATTATCTTGTTTATGTGAATTAGTGAGATAACAATCTCAGGTTTATGAAAAATAAGCAAAACTGGCTTACCCATTGCCTATTAGCTGCACACCTGGGATGGCCTCATACTTTCTGTTACACACCGTCTTTTTCCTTCCACAGTTTCTTTCATCAGAATTGTCCCCACAGTCATTTTCTCCATTACATTCCAATTTTTTTGCAATACAGCGACCTGCACCAGAGAAACAGCAGCAGCAAGAAACTTTAGGCAAAGATTCATCATGTATGATTGCAGAAAAGGGCGGTCTGTCTTTTTCCCTAGTAAAGGCATGAACTTGTTACAGGAATTTACAGCGAGGCAGCATAATACCTAGATTGTTCCAAAAAGAAACGGTTGCTTCAGTTCTGTCAGTTTTGCCTGGCTTTGATGGTGCAATGACTTCGTTTAAGGTTTAGCAAAAGGCTATGTGGGTAAAGTTATTCTGAGCCTAGTCAGATATGTTTAAATTAAAGGAAACAAGAAATACCCACAAAAGGGTTTACAAATTTAATAAATATAGAGCAACTTTATGTTCAGACAAACTCTATGGATATGTTTGTACATGAAAATCTGTGTAAAGAGGTATTACTGGAACAGTGCTACTGTCTAGCTATCATGGTCATACTGACATCCCAGGCTAGAGATTGCACTTGAATTGCTTTTAGTTAAAGAAGAAACTGCAAACCTAAGATGCTACAGTTACATATTAAATTCTTAACTAGACTTTTCTCCCTTCTCCTTTTCCCTGCAATTTACACATGAAATAAACAAGATCTTTTTTGCCTCAGGGTCTAATCTGTTGACTATCTAATAAAGCAACAATTATACAATGAAAACTATCATTACCACTTTCACACTGGAATTTATTCTTGCAATCAACTTCCACAATGATGCAGAGCTTGGTTGGGAAGCATGGACGGGAATCCACCAGCGGCTCGGTACAGGCCTGCCCCCCAAACTGGGATGGTCGCAGGAGTGTCCTGACACGAAACTGAAAGGCAGAATAAACAAAACCAGGGTTAGTTTTGTGAGCTGTATTTGTAGCTAGGTGCCCCCCAGTCAGAGCCACATGTCTCAGTGTTGCTGAAGCTTTAATGAAACCAGAGTCCTGAAGGAAATAATCAGTTATATTTGTCCTTACATCCTACCGTGCCATCATCCCAGGTAAGGCAGGCAGGGAACTGCAATCCCAGACCCTCAACAGCGCTGACAGGGCACACATGACTGAATACTTGGCATCATGGGAGGAATCAAAAGTTCAGTTTCTGTATCTTCGGTTTTAAAGGTACAGTGGGAAATCATGTGTGAACAGGCTTACGGAGGTTCCTTATCATCTCTGCTGAAACACAAATACTCTGAGAGTGGCATGTACCCCCAGTCCCAAACAGATGGCTTAGCTCCCACACATGGGGTCTTCCACCTGAGGAGCACTGGGTGACTGAGGAGGGCAAAAATGTTTTTCTTGAAAGTTTCTGCTGCTGGAGAAATCTGAGAGTGAAATCTGGAGCTCACTGGGTTTTCTTTCCCAAGCTGGTATTCTCCACGGAGAATAACAAAGCTGAAGGCTGCTAGATAAATAATTTCAGATATGTTTTCCACTCTACTCCAATGGACAGCTGGTGAGACCAGTCTGCATGTGACTGAACTGATCCTCCTCTAAGAATTGTTCCCCACTGGATGAACACAGTTACTTGCAGACTTCTGTTACCCTCCTCCCTGTAGGCAGACTGTGGGGGTCAAACAATGCATCAGGATGTCTAGTAAAAATCTAGTAAAAAACAAGTAAAAAGCCAAGTGGCTATGAAGGGAAAGTGTGAGGAGCAATGCTAGACCATCTGAAAGCTTCTGAGCTCAAGTTAACCCTTCCTTATACTCCACTTGGAAACCATAACACTTGTGGTATTATTTGTGTGAGCTTCCACCACGTCATCCCTCCCCCTCACTGGGACCTTGCTTACCCTAGTCTTCACACTTACCTTGGGAGTCATGTCCTCCATTCCAGTGGTTGTTTATATTTATAAAGGTCATAAGCAGTGATCTTTATAGCTTGGATGGGAAAATGGATCATAGTCCACAAAAGCACTTTTTTTTGCTTGAAGCAGCAAATATGTTGCATCAATATTTTAAGTTCATAAAAATGAACAACGCTTCTATATATGGGTGCATAGGGAAGAAACTCCGCCATTTAAGAGAATATTGATTACAAAAAAAATTAGTTCAGTTGAGAGCAATGACCCCTTTCAGCTCTTGCAGCTTGTTGCTGTCTCCCACTCTCTCACTGTTTCTCCCTGCTCTGCTCTCATACTCTCCATTCCAATCGCAGGATGGGAATCCCATTGGGTGGTTCACATCCTATGCCTAGAACAGCTTCTTCATAACCTCCTCATCCTGTATGGGCATCAGAAATATATAAGTATGTCAAGATATAATATTTTTCCCGAGGTTTTCCAAGATTGCTTTTCATGTATGGATTTCTAAAGCTGAGCAGAACATTCAGAGGACAGATGTAGGCTGTGTCTGCACAGAAAATCAGAGCTGCTATCACAGTCACCCTCAAAGCTCAGACCTACCAGCCGGATAACTACTCCAAACAATCCAGTCTCCTCCACTCCCTACAATCTTACATTTGCCAGGGTTTGGTTTCTTGAGGTCCAATCCACTTGAACCTGACTCTTCCCCCCTTCCGTCTCTCTCTGCCATCTCTACCCTTAAGTTTACCATCAATCAACAGACACAAGGCCAAGAGGAAAAGACACTATCCTGGGTGTTTGGTCCATAGATATTAAAGTACGCACAACTGTTATTTGTGTACTCTATACAGGTTCAAGGAATGGATTTCTTAACAGCATTCTCAAAATGATCCTGACTATCAGTGTGAGATACAGTCTGAGCATTTCTAGCCAGTGCTGGTTAGGATTTGCCTGTTAACTCTTTTCAACACATGATTTGAGCCTATTATTTTTCTTGTGTTTAGAACATATAGAATGCTATGGATGTCAAAGATTCCATGACTTTCTCCTGCTTAAACAGGCATGCAAACTCTACAGCTTAATTTATCCTTTATGTGGAAAATTCATCTTTAATAATGTCAATAGAACTTTTGAAGCAAGTTCTCATAAATGGATTTGCACTACTAAATCACCCCTTTCTGTTTTGAACTGCTTATTTTAACTTGTTCTCTTCATCTTTTACTGTTATAATTCATAACCAATTTCCCTTGTTAACTTAAACTGTCATTCTGCTGAGCAATTGCTCTGAAGTTGAATGTCTGAAACAAAGAGGTATCTTAAACGTAATTCCTTGCATTTAACTCATATAATAAATTATGTACCTACTTGTTTTTTAATGCATGGGTCACATTCTGACCAAGGGCCAAATTCTCCAAGCTGACAGTTGATAGGACAAGTTTGCTGATTACATGGACGAAATTCCTGCTTTGTACACAGCTGGTCACAGAAGTTTTGACTATAATATTCATCCATTCTTATTTGCCTAAAAAAAAAATGAAACAAGCTATGCCAGGAAGGAATCGTAGACAGATCATAGATGTACTCTAACTGTGGGTAAAGACTGATAAAGAAAATTATTTGAGCCCAACGAAGAAAACTTGAGAGATAATAGACGGTTGCAGAATGCTGATTAAAAGAAAAATCCATATATGCCTTAAGTTGACAGAGAAATCCTTTTTGATTCATGCCAGTTCAGATGCCCCAGAGAATAGTTATAGAAAGAGCCAGGAGCAAAAGGGGGATTTCTCACATTTAGAGTATACCACTGAATTACATCTACTTTGGTGCTGCTGAATCTTTATTTGACTTTTACTGTTGTCATAAAATTAGTCATGCAGGGAGGAACTTTCTGTAGGCTTGCCACGCTGGAGATCACCCCTCCCATGGCATTGCTCTGTGCCATGCAGAACTCCTGGAGAGAGGCACTGGGTGCTGGCCCTATGCGTTCACAGGGGCTGGTTGCTCAATGTACATGGCCGGCAAGGCCATTGTAGGATGGGCTGTACTACTGTGTAGTCAGACATAGGTTTGCTGGAGGCACTGTAATGCTCTTTATACACAATCTTGTAATTAATAAATATTGCAATCAAAATATAACCTATTATCAAATTGATAAACACTTGGATATGACAGTTATTCCCAGTATATTATAAAACTGGAGCTTCACACACAGGTTCCCCTCCCTAGGAGTGGTATTTTCTCAGAAGACAAGTAGAAACTTTATAGCAGTGAGATAGTTTGGCCCTACCTGTGCCTTGTCTGTGTTCCATAGTTGCAGGTCTGTGAACAGGCAGACCACGACCCCCACGGGTAATGTTCACAGTAGCACCCCTGGCTGCTCCCAATCACCAGGCTCAGCAGGATCAAGTGCACTAACATGGTATTGTCCATAGTGAAGATGTCCATCTACAGCCTATGCACAGATAACAAATGTTGAAGAAAATATCACTTAGAGGTGTGCCTGTACCCTTAGAGAGCCATCTCTTCTGATTGCAGAGTCTATAAATCTGCTTTGCAATACAAAGCTACTAAGCAGTATACCTAGAAAGGTTCAGTAATGCACAATACACATTTATCAATAATCTAGTTAATACTTTAAGTACTAGAATTCACAATGGCTTTTTTTGACCACCTACTTTTAAGGAGTACTAGTCATGACTGCGCATTATTTCTATTTAAGAAGTTGTTTATAAATAATTGTTAATGTGACAAATAAAGACCTGCTATTGTTCTTCATTGCTTAGAAGTATTCTCAAAAATATTTTCTAGGAATAAGAATAAAAGCATAACTTTCTTCCTATAAATCATGTAGAACAACAAACAGAACCTGAAGACTAAGAAGCCCTTGTGATCAATTAATTTTCATGTTCCTATAAACCCCCTTTGCACGAGCATTTTGCTGCATTGAATCCTTCCTTCAGCATTTTGTTTTCCTAGCTTTGACTAGCCTGTCCAAGCCACAAACTATCACTATTTAAAGCCCATCCAAATTTTCTACCAACAGCAGAGGACAGAAAGGCTAGCCTATTTCTCTTTCCAGGGTTCAATCAAACTGTGTTGGCTGAGGCAGGAGGTTATAGGCAGTCTTCAGGAAGTAATAATGCTTAGTAAACTTGAAAAACATTTTCCAGACAAACTATTTATTAATTGAAAAAATGCAAAAGACTCCTATCCCTCAGCATGAGATTGAATCAGCACTAAATTTGATAGGCTGTTACAGCAGAACATTATGATTTTGTTTTGCCACAAAAAAACCAAAACACAATAGGAAGTTTTAAAGACAAAGTATTTATTTTAAAACAATACTCCAAAAGATGTCATTTTGGAAAGGTTTAAATTAAATGTGCCATTGCTTTCTATTTTGGGGTTTTAGCCAGATACGCTAGTACAATTTTCATACCTTTGCTGTGAAAAATGAAATTGTGTCAACAAAACATTGCTTCCTCTTTTAGTAAAGAAAGAGAGTAAGTCTTCACACGGCTGCCGTAGTAAGAACTCAGAGCACCTTTTACACAACAATTCATCAATGAACAAACCTTTCAGAGAGATTTAAGTATAATCACACCCAAAATAATATGGTAAAACTGAAGACAGAGAAATCAGCAGTCTTGCCAGTGAACCAAGAGGAGGACAGGTATCATATCTTTTTTCCTTACCTGGGTTCTCAGCTCCTTACACCAACGATGCCGACTTAGAAAAGAGATGAAGCCCTACAGACCTCTCTCAGTTACTCTGTTCATTCCTTCACTGTACTGTACATAGAAAACCACCGTTTATTCTTGTCTGTGAGCAAAACTCCAACCAATCAATACATCAGAAGCACATCGACAGCCATACAAATGTTAAGTAGGTGATAGATTAATTCACCAAACCCTTCCCCATATGTCTTGTAACCTGTGGACATTGAAGTCAACAAAAAAGGCTTCCTTATTAATTTACTGTAAGACTGTTAGCTGCAAAGTCAGTCACCTTTGCAGACTGGTGTGACCTTGGTGTGGTTTGCTGTACTCTTAAATGAAAGGTTGGAGGTTTTGTTTGATTTGGTTATCCTTTAATGAAGGCAGATCAGGTCTGGTGGCAGAAATGGTCAGAACAAAACTGCCTCTCCCCAGCGGTGCCAGAGAGACTTGTTCTAGAGAATTGTGAAGGAACAGCTCTTTGTACAAATGTAGTGTCCCAACATGAGCTGAGAGGAATAAAAATAACTTTGTGTTAGGCCATAATGGCTCAATGCACTGCAGATCTCCTTCTGCTGCCTGGCAGAGCTGCACAACCTCTGTGCTCTCAGTCTGAAGGCAAGGGAGTGAGAATCTGGTAAGTTGGCACATGCTCAACATTCATTATTGCTTTCACTAGGAACAGGAGACAGAGCCCAGGCCAAGCCTACTGCTACATCTTCCTGTTTAACCTGTTCAAAGGCCTGTTGCTGCTCAGTTGTTCTTCTTCCAGGTCACTTGTTAAAGAGGGTTGACAATCTGACTGTAATTTGGATTATGCATCTGCCAGAAACCCACAACACCTAGAAAAGCTTGTGTTTCCTTTCTGCTCGTTGGTGGGGACATAGCTGTTATTTTGTTAAACACATCCACTGGGATCTGGCAATGTCCATCTTGCCATTTTTCTCCTAAGAACAGGATCTCTTGTGCAGGCCCCTTGACCTTACTTTGTTTAATGGCAAAGCCAGCTTTCAGAAGGATTTAGACTACTTTCTTCCTTTTGTCAAAAACTTTGTCTGCTGTGTTGCCCAATACGATGATGTCATCAATGTACTGCAGGTGTTTCAGAGTTTCACCCTGTTCCAGTACAGTCTGGATCACAGCAAGTGGTAGGGCTGTGCTTCCACCCCAGAAGCAGTTGATTCCAGGTGTACTGGTTGCCTCTCCAAGTGAAAACAAACTGTATCCTGCACTGTGTCCTGCCTCCAAAAGGACCCAGCTTGAGTCAGCTGTCCCAGCTATGCTCCCTCCCATCATTCTGTGCACCTCCTCCTTGGCAGAGCATGGGAATCTGAAAAGTCCTTGACTTAGTTTAAACACTGCTTAGCAAATCAGTGTGTTATCACACTACTGTCATGCTAAATCCAAAACACATCACTATACCAGCTACTAGGAGAAAATTAACTCTATCTCAGCCTAAACCAGGTGAGCTCTGGGCCTGCTGTGGTGCTAGGGAAGTCCAGCCAGCAGACGAGGTTGCTGAGAGCCTCTGCCCTGCAAAGTACAGGCACCATCCCAAGACTGAAGTGCCAGTGCAGGAATTAAAATGGAAAGCGAGAGAAAACACCCATGCAGAACAGAAACGGTAACGACAAGCACAAACCAAGGAAGTAGTTTGCCCTAGAAAAATAAAGCCTGGAACAGAATCCATAACCTCCCAAACGCCCAATGTGCATCCCACCCAGAGGGCAATGCTGCATTGAATCCCCCTTCACTCCAGCAGACTGTCAGAAACATGCCAAGATGTCAGAGTTCCTAAAAACATATTTCCCAATTTGTTGGGACCCAAGGTCATATCCTTAAAAAAGAGAAACAACTCAGAGCTTCCTGCATAGGTTCCAGTTGCATTTGCAGTTTTGGGTGGGTTTGTTTTGTGGTTTTTTTTTTCTTTTTTTTTTTAATTCCGAGTTTGGCCAAGAAAGTGTTGTTACACAACTTCAGGACACAATTAGCAAACTAATGTTCAGTCAGATCCTTATTACATGGTGTAAACTTGTCATAGGAAATCAAAATAGTCATCACTCTGGCTCCTTGGTTGCTGCTGAGTGGAATTTGTAAAGTAATGTGAAAAATACTAGCATCTACCTTTCAGAGCTCTCAGCTCTTCTAGCTCACTGAGGGCAGCCCCTCCAGCCCCAGTGGGACCCCAAACAGGAGATGTGTGGCTTTCCACAGACTTGTAGAAACAAACCACAGCTGTGAGCTGCAAGTCAATGTTAGCAGCAGTATAATGCTAACTGGCTAGATGGCTAAAAGCTCCTAGCTGAGAAGCTAGTCTTACACTTTTTTAACCGGAAAACAAGGACTTAGTTAAAAAGTTAATAAATTTTAAAATTATTACAACAAAAAGTCACTTCACACAGTCTACAAGCAGTCTGTGTTGTTCATAATCAGAGGACAAGCCAGCAGACAGGCACCACAGTGAGCATTACAGTAATGGCACTGGTAAACTTCACACCAAAGTTAGGACAGCATGAGCACATCCATATTGAATCCTTAGATGGGGGCTTGTGTAAATTTAACTCAGTTGCCTGAAGCTGATGGGCCACAGCAGCAAAGGGCACTGTTTGGGCTAACTCACATTTTGGCAAAGGTGCATGCAACTGCTGAAGAGGCTGTCAGCTAATCCGCAAGCAGGTGAGCTGATCAGAGGAATGAAAGGTCTGGACCAGAAGAACAAAGCTGGTACTTGTAACCAAAGTGACTAGGGAAAGGAGCTTTTCCCAAGTGTGGCAGTTCGCCTTGTGACACTGCAGGACTGCACTCTATCTATATTCCTTGGGACCTCACAGGCTTTGTCTATAGGATATCCTCCAAGCAATCTCACTCTCCTGATTTTGGCTGGAGATTTGCATATGTGCATCCTTCCCTTACATCATCAGATGTGTTAGGGCATCTCAACCAGCAATACCCCAGTGCTGATACTCCATGTTCACTTTCTGTGAAAAGTCACAGTCAGCTACTTGCAATTTTTCCTCATGACCTTTTAAAAGTCTGAGAAATCAAGTAAGTCTGCTTAGAGAAACAAGGACTTAGAAACTTAGCAATATGGCAAGTGATGGCTCACGCACACAAGGCTGCCTTCTAGGACTGATTTTCACATGAAAAGTATCAGCACCAAAAGATGCCATTCCTCCTGTCTGCAGTGCCTTACCAAGCCTCTGGTCTGAAGCTCTGATGCAGTATTCCCCAGAGACCAAAGCACTATCACCGGAATCAAATTGGGAGCAGCCCAGAGAGGTTAGTGTATAGATGCATGCCATTTGACAACACTCAGACTTGGGAGTGTCTATGCACATATCCATGACCTCAATTTCATTATTTCTACAAGAAATATTTCTCTAGCAAAACAAACATAACATCCCTTCATCTCTGCTGCCATATGTTTATAAAAGATCATTTTTCAAAGAATGGGGAAATGTTATCTCAAAGGGAGCAGAGAAATCCAATGAGTATTCTGCCTGAGATTGTAGTGTTTCTAGCTGGGTTTCAAAAGGTTATGCCTCATCTATTTCATCCTATATCAATTCTTCCTACTCAGAAAAGCCCTGTTATCCTCCCAAGTCAACCTCTAACCCCCTCTGAGAGCAGACTATGTTCTCATCCCAAAGCTCTGCTCAAGGGAGAAACTCCAGAACTGTAAAGGGGAAAGAGCAGAAGGAAGGGGGCAAACAGCACATTTTCTGGGAGGTAAGCAAAACAGAAGCCAAACAGCTCTTCAGTTTAAGTGACTGACCCTGACGCTTTCCAGATCACCGAGGTGTAGAGGCAGGAAAAACCATTCATCCCATCCCATAAAATTCACAACTATGGGCTGTTACCACATACCTGCAGTTCTTTGGGATGATGAGTAACAGGAATTTACTGAACTGCATCTCTCATCTCACACAGATCTTGTAGACATGGCTTCCGCTGCCTGCTCCCTGACAAAGTCTGGAGTATTAAGAACATAAGCTGATACTATTCACTAGTCATTTTTTCCCCTCAAAATATTCCTGAAAACAAAGTACAAGAGAAACCCGTCATCCCTACATACCAGATTAAAATTTAATATCACTCTGGACTGGGAGGAAAACACACTTTGTGCTAAATTCAATAATTCAGTGAGATATTTTTCTTCCTTTTTAAACTTTTATCACCCTATATGCCCCCATAAGAAGGGATATTGAAACACGAAAATGAAGGTACCTTGAAGCGCGAAAGGCCATTTGAATGGCTTCAGTACTGAGCTGTTTTGACATATCCTGTGGCAATAAGAAAAGCGAACCATAAAATATCTTATTTACTCTATCCATCACCGGTCTGGTGATGACAGGGGTGGCACTGCCCCTGGCACGGCACAGAGGCGGTGGGCAGCCTTTCCTGCAGCCAGGTGCCTGTCACCTGTGCTCTGGGAAACCCACGCCTCCTCCTCCCTGGCTTCCACCCCTGGTCTGGAGGAGGTGTGGGAATAAAAAGCAGAGACAAAGGCTGGGAGAAGAGGGGCTGTTATCAGCAGAGAGGATGCTGTGCAACAGTAGCACCTGTGAAGAAAGACAGTTTCTGCCCAAGGACTATGTTAACAGATGTGGATTTTACAGTACAGGAGTTGCACCCACCCTCTCCAGCTGCTTTGCTCGGGATGTCATTGTGGCGAGGGTCAGCACCAAGGCCACTCCAGGGCAGCAGCAAGTGAAACTGGCCACTGCTTCTGAAAACGTGTTTGTGTGCCTTTGCTGTGGATCAGGCACACTTCAGGGTGTTCAGCTCTGAAAAGCCTGTCTGCAACTTGCACAATGAGTTGGGTTTGGGGGAGGGTTTTGATAGTGGGGGAGAGGCTACAGGGGTAACTCCTGTGAGGAGCTGCCAGAAGCTTCCCTGGCTCCAAGTCGGATCCACCTCTGCTCATGGCTGAGCCCATTGGTGATGGTGGCAACACCCCTGCAATAATGTATTTAAGAGGGTGGGACAAACCCTGCTGGGGACCCTGCAGCAGGGAGAGGCAACTGTACAGATCCCCAGGTCAGTACAGAAAGGCGGGAGGAGGTGGCCAGAGCAGAGACCCCCCTGCAGCCCAGGGAGGACCCCACACCAGGGCTGGTGGCTGTGCCTGAAGGAGCCAGTAACTCCGCGGGAAGCCCATGGTGGAGCAGGCTACTCCTGAAGGACTGCACCCCACGGAAGGGACCCACACCAGAGCAGTTTGTGAAGATGAAGCACAACCTTCCAATCTGCAGTTGCCTCCTAAATTACTCCCAGTCACTAAATCATTCAGCAAATTAACTCTCTCTCTCAGTACCCATAGGCACTGGAGTGAGAGATGGATGCTGAGGTCTGAGGCAACAAATAGGGCTGGAGATCTGGGATCCCTGAATCATCACCCAGCAAGTCATGATGGAAGCTACATTTCTGTTTAGTTATTCTATGAGAAATGGTAACATTTCTGGAGAACTAGCTAACAGGCGGGAAAATAGAGCTGTGAGGCATTTTTACCCCATTCTATACAAAAGAGGAGAAAATACCTGTCATCTCATGGAACAAACTGCAGCTGTGTTAGAGCTCGATGCAGATGGCAGCACTATGAGTACTTACCTGGGAGCATACCTAGAGTTTGGGAAACAGGAACTTGTGCCACAGCCAATTTCCCTGATATTTACCAGAGCAACAGCTCCCCGTCTGCAGCAAGGGAGGTGGGGTGTTCATCGCCTGCCTACAGATTTGGAACCCCTGGGGAACCAACTATCAGAATCTGAGCTGAGTTGTGGAAAGTACATGGGGAAAAGGTTCTGTTCCAGGCCACTGGAAATACACTTTGCACCTGCAGGAGCTGCCTGTTGTGCTGGGCTTTCTTACAAGGTCTAGCAACGTGCATACGTATGACAGGCACTGGAAACTGAAATTTTCCTTTACAGTTTCCACAAACTGATTTCAATTTGCTTCCAGCCAGTTTCCTGGTAGATCTCAACTTCCCAAAAGAGATAACATTGTACTGAAAATGTGGAAGGTAGGAAGATAAGATCCTGCATGATTGAAAAAAGGCTAGAAAAGTCTTCAAAAGGAACAATGTGAAGCAATAAGGATCCCTGATAAACAACTATCAGAACAGTTTGATAATCATCAATCAAAGCATGTGGTAATCACCTTCTTTGATTAAACCAGCACCTGAAAGCCACCCCAGAGGGAAGAAGTGAAGGGAACTGGGCCCTAATCACCACCCCTGTCCCATTCCCTGCTCAGACTCACTGCTTCTGTGCAAAAAGAGATCATCCTCTGACTCTGCTGTTTTCTCTGGGGCCTTTCAAAGTCCTGGGACAATTTCAATTTCTCAGCAGGACCTAAACCACCACAGCCAGCCTGGTCCTTTCCTGGAACAAGGACTAGTGGCAGCTTCTGCGGGGCACAAGCATTACACTGCCTCTGTGTATGCAATGCAGTGGTACTCCCTTTCCTGCATTAAGTCCTTAGCAACCTTTCACATAAATGTACATCAGCCAACACTATTGTGCTGGACTTGAAAGTTTGAGAGTGGTATAATTTAGAAGGTATAAACATGGTTTATATGCTTATATATATGCATTACATACATATATTTAAAATATACAAGATCTGGATATCTAGATTGCATCAACTTCTCCTTTTGTTCCTTTATTTGCCTGTGTAGACATAAATCCCAGCATGTGCTGGGGAAACCCAAGGACTTTAGGGGGTTTGTGCTGGAAGAGGTCGATACAAGGAGGATTTATTGGTGTAAATCCAGTCTGCCAGGCCTTGTCCATCAGCTCAGGCTCTGAGTAACTCCTGCACCATGACTGGCAATGGATCAGGGCAGGAGACACTGTTTTTGGCCTAACTGCTGTTGCTCAGGGGCAGGGTGGTCATGCCTGGCCCATCTTGCACATGTCCATCTCCACTAGGTAGCTGTGGCACTTGACTGCATGCAGCTATTTTGCAGGAAGGAACAGACTCCTGGCTGTGCGGTTTCCTCCTCTCTCAGTTATTTCTCAGGATGGTTAAGTTAAGCCTGAGAGAGACATGGGTTGATGACAGTTTAGCATGCATCAAAGTCCTTTTGGCCAATGCTTTGTCCCCAGCCTGGCACATTTATTGGGATGGACCCCAGCGTGGGATTGACTACCACACTGGGAACTGCACCACTGGCTGCTGGAACCAGACCTCGGCATGGGTTTGAAAACAGAAATATTCTCCATGCCTCTGTGTGTGTGTGTCTTCCTGATTGCGTTAGTGCCTGTCTTTCTGTCTGAAACAGAATGAGAAAAGAAACAAGAGTGGCATATCTCATCTTATTTAGGAAAGTTTATGTAGCATGTTAACGCTAAGGACAGAGATGAACAAAACCTAGGAAGGACAAAGGATTTTCGTTGCTGCTGTGTGCATTTTTCACATGATAAAGGCCGCATGCTACATAAACCTCAGTCCTGCAAACACTGATATGTGAGAATGACTTTATACCCCAAACAGGCTTTTTGAGAGTCTTAAATTTAAAGCAATTAAGATATGGAATTGCACGATCATTAGCAAAATTCCGGCAGCTTTACTGCCGTCAAACCTCACCACTAGGGAGCACCAACAGACAAAGATTTTTAGACCTTTTCTGTATGGCAGTCAAACTACAAATAATAAAACAGAGTGCATTTAACACTGACACAATAAATATTTTAAATTGCGATTTTTTACAACTGCCCACTGAGAAACTAGATGAATCAGGAGTAATGGGGTGAGAGATTTTAATTTATTTGATCACTAGTCAAGGTCTGTAAATTGATACCGATCAGGAGGAGCTTTGCTGATTCATCTCTGCAACTCATAGCCATTTTTTTCTGAGTTTCTGTGTGATTGGTAACTTTATCACAGTAGAAAAAGACAAATACCAGGCACTGAAAGTGTCTTTCTCTACCAGATACAAACCTCCTAGGTCAAATCCAAAGTACATTACAGAGAAGAGAGCACAAACAGCTTGGTTTTTTCTGTGGCAAATCAGGATCAGAGGTTCCTGACAGTATTTGGCAGGGACTCAGAGACAGATGGAGAAAATCCAGAGCTCTAGCTCAAATCCCAGTCTACACAGCAGAACTGACTGTCCAGAGATGGTTGCTAATAGCTCACCCTGTACATCTTCAATACCTCTTCCTCTTGCCAGAAGCACAAATGTATGCCTTCTTTATCCTCTCTTTCTGCCTGAGTTGGCCATAAAACATCAACATTGCTGTCACATCTGTGCTGAGTGAGGTGACATTAAGGATGATGTCTGACTGCCCGGTGAAACTCTCCAGTCAGTTTGGTTTTAGCTGTACATCCCATCGGCCAGGACACTGAGATGAAGGCAAGGCTCAAATCAACACAACCTTGACTCCGAAATGGCTTTGTGGATACAGACCAACTTGTATAATAATTTAAGATTTCACATCTGCTCCTAACACTAGAAGATGGGAGTAGATTTGTTCATTCAGTGACTCAGAAGCCACCCAAGTTGCAGCTTTTCCTAGTCTTCATTTTCCCTAATAACTGGGATGTGCTCTCATGACAGTGCTATCCCTTTGGAAAGCAGCTTTGGCACATATCACGCTGATTCCCACAAAACAGAGGACGTTTGACTGGAGACCAGTCTATAGCCACTGCTCACAGGGGCTCTCCTCCAAGGATGGAGGTGTAATTGGATCCAGTAGGAAAGTTCCTGTTCATTTGTACACTGCAATGACATTAAGGTGGCATTCCTGATCACATGCAGAGTGATGGTTTCTGCACTGCTCTGCTGCTGGGTTGGCCAGGGATGACGATCCCCAGCTGGGGACTCCTTAGTCCACCTGGGCACCATGTTTTCGAGGGCGATGGGGATGGGACCAGAGGTGGGGCAGCTGAGTCGAATTGGAACTGAGAACAGCAGGCACATGCCTGAGTTGTTCTTGATAGGCTCTGCAAAGCTAGATAGGAGAAACCGTACAGAGGGTGAAAGTTGTGGGGGCTGCTGGGCATTCTGCAGGCTGTACAATGTCCTGTGCAGGTAGAAGCTGCTTCCCCTTTAGAATCAGAACAATTACCCTAAATATCATATCTTTTAGAGATCCAGTTTCTGACCTCCCTTTATAGTCATACCACCCATCCAAAGGTTAGCTCTCCAAAATGCCTTGCAAGCCACAAATACAGTGGAACAGCTGAAATTTGGTGGGGGGCAGGGGTGCACTGAAAAGGTCCATGTGAGAGGTGTCTGCAGTTCTTTGACCACTGATATTTCTGAGCAGACCTAAAAATCAAACCATGCCTCTTGTCAGTTGAGATGCAAATGCTCAGCATCAGTGCTCATGAAAACTGACAGTCTGGAAAGCTTCTCCTTGGGCTGGCTGGCACATATAAGACCCAGCCGCTCTGCCTCTTCATTGCAGGGCAATGCTGACTTCTGAGGAGCTGAAGATCAGCCTCAGCTTTGCACAAAGTCCATGAGTATCTGACAGGACTGCTTGTCCTGCAAGGTCCCAGAGCCAGCAGGGACATGCAGGCTAGCTTACCTCTGCTCATTTGGGCTCATGTCCTGAAAAATCCATGTCCTGAAAAATCCAACACACCTGTTTGCAGCGAAGCTGGCCATCAGCTACTGGCATTTGCTATCAACCTTCTCCAAAGAAAGTGCTGGATGAATCCTACTGCATCTTTCCAAGGACACAGACTCCCATATCTTCAACCATACCTGTGGGAAGCAGGGAGATGGGCTCAGTCCCCCCTCATGAAGCCTTGGCTTGCATAAGCTGCCCCATGGCCCTGTCCCAGCATCAGCAGGAGCTGGTGCTGGAGGCTGGCATTGCTCAGGGACATCAGCTGCAGCAGGACAGTGCTGTTTGCCCAGGCTCCAGCACCGCTGAACCTGCGTTTCAGGAAAGGCAGTAGAGCACACGAGGCAGCCCTGCCCTAGTGCTAATGAACTCGGTCATGACTGCATTGCCATAAAACAGTTTCAACACCATTCAGCTCAGCTGAGATATTTTTGTTTCATGCTGGTGCGAGTGGGAAATGTTGAACTTTAATGTGTGTGCAGTGATTGACAGGTCTATGAGGTGATCTAAAGATATGCCACTATCTATCTAAGACAGCTTTTAAAACCCAGCTTACAGTAGTCAATTCTTCTTTAGAGACTTAATGAGTTTAATGATTATCCCAGTAGACCAACGCTCACTTTACAAAAATAAACCCAGAGGACAGAGAGTGAATTCAGGTAGACTTCAGCCCCTTAGGCCAGCCTCACTGAAGACGAAAGATGATTTATGGTGTACCTATTCTGCAAATAATCAGGAGACTCAAGGCACTTCTGTAATTATGCATGTGCCCTCCTCTGGAAGCATTGGCTGTTTTCATACCACAGCCCAATAAAGGAAATGCGAGAGGCATCTGTGCTTTGTTTATAGCTCCATTAGCCTTTCTTGAACTGTAAATTACTTGGCAGCAGCTAAGACAAAAGGGAAAGACAGGGCTGGATTCCAAAGGAAAAGTTTGAAGTTCACAGCTCATTCAAGTCCTTCAGATTTTACTGCCTAAAGTTATAGTCCCTTTGAAAAGTTACTCCATAATTATAAAACTCATTAGTGGAAATCGATGGATTTAGCACATTTAATTGTAGATCAGACTACTGTAAAATATATTTTTTATATACAAGTGCTTGATAACATTTCATCTATGATCATTCTCCATGGCAGTCTTCACCCTTGTCTCCATCTTACTCTTCATCAGCCAGTGAATAGAAAAAAGAATAGACAAATGGGTTTGAGGTCTGCCTAGCACACAAAACTTTCAGAGCGAGGGGAGTTAGGGACAATAAATTGTACTCTTCTCCAATTTCCAGCCCCCTGGTTTAACCACAATGACAACACTAGGAGAACATAAAGGCACAGCCTGCGAGGGCCGGCAGCAGGAAGCACAGTGTTGTAATGGCATCTGGAGCATTATCAGTAGCACAGTTGTGAGTAATTGCATTAATTGCCTTTAATTACACTCTGTGACCTGAAACAGGCTGTTTCCAAGAAACATGACACACCACCAATCACGACAGATTTAGAAAGTAGCTTGAACAAGTATATGGTTAGATCTTTCTAATCAGAGCCACAGCTGGAATGACAGAAACGTGCATGTGTATTTGTGTGCTTGTTCTACAGTTCACCCACAACAGAAGTAGAGGAGCAAACAGCAGATCCTTCTTCACATTGGAAACACTATAGAAAATATTCCTATAAAAAGAGCAAATCTGGAAATGGCGCTTTGCTTTCCTTTTCCAGGGACTAAGCATCACCTCTATCTTCTGCCTCTAGTGTCCCTACACCTATAGAAAGGCTACAGAGGTGCAGATTACCCCACAGTTCCTGCTGGATGCTAACATTTTTGCCATGGGCTCTATGAGAGCTGTAAATTACCACAACTATCCACTAATCCTGAAAGGAATTTTATCTCAAAGTCAGCCCTTTCCCCTTAGTTAAAGATCTGCAAACATGAACAAGCATTTGCATGCATGTATTTTTGTGGTGAGGAAATTCTGTCCAGTGTTGGACAGAATTCACCGATGAAATCCAAAAGTCAATGAAGAAGTTGCATTAGAAAGGCATTCTCTCAGCTCTCCATCCCAGTCTTGGTTTGGCATCCCTGCAGCAGAGCAGAAGCTGTGGTTGTAGGTTTATCTAATGATGTTTTGCAAGTCCATGCGTGCCTCCGTGTCAGGCAGGCAGGGCTCTGAGTGGGGTCTGCTGGTGGAGCCGAGATGACTGTTTCTCTGTCACTCCCTGTGTCCTGCAGTGGGATGGAGCTGGGGGTGTTGCCATGCCATCTTTACTTTGCTCACCTGCAATTATGGGAGCTGTGCTCTTCTCCATGACTCAGAATGTTTTATTCATGATCCATTTATGGTAAGACTAAACACAGGGGACTCTGATGATACTGAAACTGCTTTGCATGCTAATGGCTACATTTTCAGCTGTGGGTCTCTAATTCTCATGCCTTACACTAACATTTGTGTGTCTGAAGGGGAGTTGCATGCCAAACTTGCTGCATGTGCATTCACCTGCATGTGACCTGGTTGCAGAGTGCAGCTTGCTCTGCAAATTTGGTGTGCTTGCCTCTGCCTCCAAGGATCACTCTGTGTGCACGACTCTTTGAACACCTGTATGAAGATAGGAGAAAAATTATGTATGGCTGAGGCAGCCATTCTGCCAGACACCCTCCGTCTCGCCCTTCCTGCTAAACTACTTCAGAGTGTGTGGTAAGACCCCCCAGGCTGACCCATCTCCCAGCTCAGCCACATATGGCAGCCTTGAACTCCTGAGTTGCACTATAAATCCTTGCATATCCAGGAAAAAAAAGGGGGGTTTCCATTATGACTACATGATCTATTCATGTTGCCAAGTCCTCTATAGCAGACATGAGTGGAAACACACACAGTTAGACTGATGAAGAGGGAGAACTAACTCCTTCCTTGCTCCCCTTGCTGTGGATGTCTGGGCAGTCACAGGCTGTCCTTTCCCCTGCCCAAGATGTCAGGTCCTCAAGGACTCATTTTTGGGTTTATGACCTTCAGCCTTACCTATATTAACACATTTTGAGGCACTGAAGAGGTGGATCCAGTGGGTCATACTGTGATTCTGTTGTTCGTAAGCCTACCTGTCACACAACTCTTATTTTTATATTTTAATTCTTTTAAAAACGTACTGTAGAAAGTGTATGTGCATACTTACCTGTCAAGGAACCTGATGGCTACATGTAATGTTCAACATACAAAACAGCCAACTGACAGCTCTACCAGGGTCCACATAATTCTTCTGACCTCCAGTTTTGCAAGCAGAAGGCGAATGAAAGGACTTCAAATTCCCTAAGACATCATTTAAAAGTAACTGATATCTTGGCTTTCCAATAGGTTTTAAAACCAACAAAATCGCTCTGGAAACCAGCAGTGAGTATCTGACTCCCTCAACTGTCTTTGAAAATCCCAGCCTAAGGTCTTGTTACTGTTCCCATTGAAGTAATTAAATTAATGAAATTCAAGATAGGGCAGCAGAGGCAGCGTAGTCTAGACAACCAAACACAAGGTTAGGAACTAGATATTACAACCCTCAGTCCCATGCCTTCTTTCCTATGAATTATGCTGAGTTACTTACTTTTCTTGCCCTTTTTCTTATCTATTTTTAGACTCGTGAGTTTATTTACCTATTTAGAAAGAAGATCTGTTCACCTCTAAATCCACTACATGATATCCAATCATTAGTTTTCTTGGATAAAGATGTCACTGACAACCAGATCTGCTTCTCATCACGTTGCAGCACAGTTGAGTGCAGCCAGGACTCCCCTCTCTGCTCCCTTCCAGCTGCACGAACTCCCAGTGGAGGGAGAAGACAGTGCTCTGCAGAAGGCGGAAATGTACCAGAAGGGCTTTTGTTCAGCACTTGTGAGCCTTGAGGGTGCAGGATGTGAGGAAGATGTGGATGGAGGAAGCTCGTGAAGATCTCAAGCCCATGCTGCCCTCTGGGATTTCGCTCCACAGAAGGTCTCATGACTAACACACCACACTTGGGCCCCTCATGAATCAACATTGCTAACTGCAGGTATTTTGAGACTTTCTTTCCCACCCACACTTTCTCCACTAAGCCCTCCTATTTGCAGTGCTTGGGCATGAACAGCTCTGGCTCCCAGCTTCTCTATATGTTCCTGGTACATAACCACCCCAGCTGTGACACTCGCCTTTGCTTGCCCGGTTTACAGTGCTGGAATGACCTGCTGCCACTGTACTCCACTGGTCCCGTTTTATCCATCCATCCATCCATCCATCCATCCATCCATCCATCCATCCATCCATCCATCCATCCATCCATCCATCCATCCATCCATCCATCCATCCATCCCCCCACCCTGTTTTCACAGAGGCTTGACAGCACTCTAGGCTGCCCTGGTTATGGTTTCTCCTCCCCAGGCTGTTCCAGATTGACCTCGTATCCCTCTCTGCTGAGGCAACACAAGCTGCTTCACATCAGACTGGAGGGGCAAGTAGTCCTTCTGATGATTATGAAAGGGATGTTCCAAGATCGCAGTTTTGGCTATACAATTTCCCATTCCAACGTTTGAGGTCAGTCTTGGTGAAAGAAACCGGAACGAGGTGAACACTTTGTGCAGCATTGGCATGTTGCAATCACCAGACCCACTGTACATTACATGACCACTTGCTTAACACCACCTTTGCCCTGTAAAGATACTCACAATGAGAGGTTTTTCAGCACTACTAATGATGGTGGGCCTCGTAAAGAAAGCTGACTGTACCACTACAGTAATATAGCCCAAGGGAACCTGTAGAAACAAATTAAGCAACATATATTAGAGGTTTGCCATTTTTTTTCTCCTATTCACACCAGCCAAGAAGGTCATGCAAAACAGGTTTCCTTTCATTAAAGGCAATTTAAGTCATTAAATGCACTGCAGAGGTAAGAGAATGGCCAGTGACCTGAATTTTTTAAGCTGCGTAGAAACAGCAGGGTGCAATTGCAATGCTACAGCCATGGTTAGCTCCATCTCTAGGTATAAACAGGCTGTTCCTTCAGAAAAAAAGGAATAGAGAAGAATAGAGAAAGTCAAAATTAAAAGCAAGGTCATAAGCAGAGCATTGGGAAAAACATAAAGGACTCTTCATTTTGAAGTTCTTTTGATGTTTTGTGATCATAGTGTCTGCAGCTTTTTTTTTTTAATTAAAATAAGCCAAACTAAAAGCAACTCAGGTGAGAAGTTTCTTTTAGATGAAATGTCAGAGAGACTCAATGAGTGTAACACGAAGTGAGTATCCAGGGGAGGAATTAGTACAGTGACTAGGGCTGGAAGTTTGTAGAAGATAATGATAGCAGAGATGACCATGTTCTTTATGACCAAGGCCATGAAGGAATTTTAATTGTTTTTGAACAAGATACCTAGATAAAAAAATCCGGGTTTTGGTATCACCAAATTAACTCAGATTCTTTTTTTTTTTATGGACGAGTGAGGTGAGATTCAGCTTCACCGACAGGAATTTGGTTTTATTGCTGTGATGATCATAAAGGACTGTGGAATAATTAGAATAGTTGAAGAAAAGAAGTATCCGTCGACTAAAAAAAAAAAAAAAATTGATTACCCAGAATGTGTGCTATCTAATTAGACATGATCCAGCTGATATCTCAGAGCAGCTGTGCATAAAGAATTGCTGTTTCTAGAATCCTCCTATTCTGGCTAAAATGAAAGATGATGTGATCCAAAGGCATTTTTTAGGGTTACTAAATTAAATAAAGAAAATAGTACCAAAATTATATGCGGTGGATTTGTAGGACACATTAATCTACAGGTGAAGCAAGACAACAGTGTTATACAACAGGGAGCTTGTGCTGAATGCTCTCCAAGAGAAATCACCATTTATTTAGTACCAATATTGCCTCATGTATATATGCATGCATGTGTGTTTATTATAGCCAGTCTTACTGTTTTCTGCCTAACACAAGGCAAGAATGTTGAAGAGGTGCTACTAAAATATTGATTTAATTTGTTTAATATCACTTGAAGCCTAATTGCACCATTCACTTGAGAATTTACAAACATGAGCAATAACTGATCTTTTTCAAGTCCTCAGGGATAACCATGAAAACTGGATCTGTATTAATTAAGTCACAGCAGAACCTTGTTATCTGCATTCAGGTGAGCCAAACCATCACCCATTGCAAGGGGAAGCAAACATTGCCATTTAATGTCTTAGTATTCAGTGCTAAGTCCAGGGCTAACATACGCCGAGACTATATGGATTGGCATTGCAGTAAAAATTGCTGTGTTTTATAACTCATGACAATATAACTTTTAGATCACAGCACTGCTGAATCAAGCAGCAGAGGCTTACAATGCAAATCATGCCACCTCAACAGTGGCTGGCACTGGAAATAATATACTGAGCACTTGCAGGGCAAAGGTTATGGACTTCATGACAACACAAGCACATCTCGCCTTACATGTGTTTGGCTCCTTAACGTAGGCTTTCACAGGTTGCTAAGCCACTGTAAAGCACTCATCTTGATTTAAATCTTTAATTATTACCATAAAAACACATTTGAAGGTTTGGCTGGTGGCACTAAGGTAAATTGTCACCACAGCCTCACAGCTGCCCATGTTGCATGTTAATTGCTCATCTTCCAACAGCCCATTTTCTCCTGATTTGGTCCTTGAGGAACAATGTGAAAGGGATTATTACAGACTAATGCAGCCCAGATCTTCTACACCCTCTAAAACATTAGTGTATTAGGTTTCATGAGCTCATTTTCAGGCAGGGAGTGGATGGGGAAGGCAGGGGACACTGTCTTGAAAGTGTATGTTTACTTGTCCCCTTCCCCGGCAAAAAAAGCCCATGCTAGGCTTTTGGGTTTGTAAACAGAAGTACCAGTAGAGGTGCTTGGGGATACCTCAGTTCCCAACTAGCTACTCCAAAATTCCTGTAAACCCCCACACACCAGTACAGTATTCTTTGCATGGGACTTGCAGGTCAGCCTGAGTGGCAGTATTTTGAAGCCTTGGTGTTTCCCAGGGGGCTGGATTCAGCGTAATTAAACATAAATGAGACACAAACATAGATAAGAGCCAGGCAACACGATGGTACATACACTGCTTTAGGAACCGCAACAGGACCACATGGATTTAAACTAACTAAGAACCAGGTCCTCAAAGGCTGAGATTTATCCAAGCCCCAGGTCTGGTCTGAAGAAAGAACTCATTTCTGAGTCAGGTGTGTCTCCAGAATTTCCTGAAAACTCTTCTTTCACCAATACGCAAATAAAATTGCACAGTTTGTCACCTTGAAAGCAACAGGTTTAATGTATTAGCTTGCAGACAGGGTTTTAAAGAAAGCTTTCTATCGGCGGCCTGGACACGCAGCTGCAACGAAGAGGCACCTGGATGTGCTGTGCAGCTGTGCTTATATCCTGATGTGCCCAGGAACTGCCAGGGAGGTGTTATCTGTACAGGAGAGCCAGCTGCACCTTTGAAGGCAACCTTTGAGATACAGCAAAGAAACAGAAGAGCCATCTATCATAAAAATGCAATTAATGGGATCCCAAAACACAGCTTGGATACAACAGACAGACAAAGAATATGCTGTTGTTTAAGAAACAGCTTGGAGGTAGAGAAACTGGCAGGCACATTGTAGTTTAAAAGGGAATCCTTGGCAACATGATGTAGCGGAGGTTGCCTTACCCAGTGGATGGGAAGGCTGTTTCTGCCAGATCCCAAGCCTTCCACCATTGCCACCCCCGGTTACCAGAAAAATCCACAGAGAAGCTCCTATTCCCAAAGATTTATGCTTTTGATAAATGAATATTAAGTAAGTGCTAGAAAATTAGAGCACTGATGGCTAACCCTCAATTGGTAGAGGTGAGGCAAGCTCTGAGGCAGTGGAACAAATGAACAGAGCAGGCAAAACAGAGCAAAACCTGGGCACATCCTCATACCAGAAATGCTGTTAAGAGGCAAGCACAAGGCAATCCCATGTTAAAAGGTGGTACCTGACCACTAAACATCTGCACATATGCAAACACGAATGACACAGACGGAGTCGCCGCATCTGTTTTTACTCAGAAAGGAAAAGGCGGTTCTGTTGGGAAGCTCAGTGTGCTCTGAACCACCTGTCACAAAGGTTTTGTATAGCAATTTGGGAAAAGATGCGTGAGAGACAGCAGGAGACAAACAAGTTTTGTCTTCTCCTTCACTCTTCCGAAGCTACTCATTCCCTTTATAATCACAAAAATAGCTACAGAGAAGTCCCCACACCATTTTGTTCCCTTCCATCTTGTCCAATTATTACAAGACTATGGAATCAAGATATACTGTTTTCCATGTGTCTGTTGGTATTTAAGTGCTCTAGGCAACATACAAGAGCCTCAGGAGGAGAGAATGGAAGAGCTTCAGGTCAGCCTGTTCCTGGGGAGCTGCCTGGGGCTGGAGCCCAGGGCTCCTGCAGCGACAAAATATTTGGCTAACACGATAGAGATTAGCAATTTTGTGTTGAAAAACTGTATGTTTCAGGAAATATACTTCAAAAAGGAAAGAAAACCCAAACCCATAAGCAATCTTGTAAAATATAAAAACACAGGACAATACCTCTTTGGAGGAGGTCACCTCTGCCCCCTTTAAGTACATACTCATAGGCAAGTGCTCACACATATGCACATGTGATGTTAACAGGGCAGAATCACTGTTTCTTTTTTCTTAGAGGAAAAAAATACATAGATTTACTGACAAATCTTTGTAAATATAATTTGGCTCGGCTCCTTTACATGGCCTTTCAAAAAAAAAAATTGACAAAGTTCTTGCCACTCAGTACCATAAATTCTCAACACATCAAAAGTGCACTCAGATCATTAATGCTACAATATTTACCACTTGCTTTGAAGTGAGACAGAACTTGTGCAGACCTGTAAATAAATCCTGTTTATATTTATTAACAACTTCTGAGCATGCACTGGGTCCCACAAGACACATGATCCCAACAGCTATCCCTGATACTTTGCTCTCACAAATGTTCCACTAAAGCACCTCCCTCCACTCACCTGATCCAATTGGTGCAACAAAGGCTGTAATAGGACCTGCAGCACATTGGCATTAAACATCACTGGTCAACATGCTTTTGTCCTGGTTTTGTCCGTGACACACGAGAAAGAGAAAAAACAGAGCTCCTTGCAGTAGTAGCAGGGCAAGCCTTTGGTTTGATATGAAAAGTGATACTTTCCAGTCCAACTGTCTATTCTTCTGCACAGGGACTAAAAGTTACTGCAAAATTATCAGGCTAATTCACCAAGATATTTAATTCTTCTAGAGGTCACAAGATTTTTTTGAATGTCTGGAAAAAGGGCAAATTAAAAAAATAAAAGAGCAGGAAGTTGACCGATTAATTTAGTAACATACATACAAGTTCTCACATCCGTAACTCAGTCTTTTAAATTCAGTTCCTTTTTTACTCTAAAATTTGTATTTATTTAATGCAAAATCTAATCTTAGCTGCACAAAGAGAACATCAGGGGAGAAGTTCCTCAGAACTCTACTGTGTTAAACATTATGATTACAGGCACATTAACACACTTCACACATATTTGTTAACTGAAGCCTTTGCACAACTGACACTTTCAGTGTATAGAAAAAGCAGCCCTGAAAGTTGAGAAGAAGCTTCATCATAAATTGTTCATTTACATTTCTCTTTATCAAGTCCTTTTGGCAAGCTCTCATTTAGGACTCAGGCTTTATTAAAAAGAAAGCAGAGGG
This sequence comes from Rhynochetos jubatus, assembly GCA_027574665.1. NCBI lineage: Eukaryota > Metazoa > Chordata > Aves > Eurypygiformes > Rhynochetidae > Rhynochetos > Rhynochetos jubatus. Next base: position 54,080,068 of record CM050690.1, read on the forward strand.
AAGACGAAAAGTATCTGAGAGCAGCAGTAGCCGTGTTTACTCCACCAGCAAACAGCCTCCTCTTACTGGGTCCAGGAAGGGTGGGGTAGGCATTTGCTTTCATCTCCTCCTATTTCTGGTTTAAAGTCACCAATTTGTCATCATCATGCTAAATTGCAGCCAAATTCTATAAAACCAGACCCATCTAGCTGAACCCTTAGAAGGTTGAGATTCTACCTGATGTGCTTTCTCTAGACAGAGTGGCGGGCACCAGCCCCTAATAAATCATTGCCGAACTCCACAAAAGGCTGAATTTCTTGTACCTTAAGTACTCTGTAATGGCTGGCTGGGTGGTCCATGCTCCTCTTCTGCATTAAATGCAAGGAGCCCTAGTCCTCACTACAAAAGCAAGTGTACCTCCAGCACTAGCTGTCAGTGTGTGACCTAACAGCCCCCATCAATTTTCACTAGCCTTCAGGTACTCCAGCTTTGCCTTGCTGCATTTCAAAGAGGAGGCAGGTAATTGCCCCAACCATTCCCTCACTTTCAACTTTGGTTTTGCTATATGCAAGCTAAAATCCCAGTGTTCAGCCTATCTAGTCGGAGCTTATGGTGTTGCTGTCAGATTTTGCAAGCAGCCGTTGAGGAACTTCCCCCTCCCTTCCCCATTACATGCAGACCTGCACACGCACAAAAAGGTTCAGCCAAGTTTAGCGTGCGCATTTAGCTGTTCTAGTAAGGAGAATACAGATTACCTGATTTTCTTGTAGAGTACATTGTCTGCACAAGCTGATGTACAGAGTAATAATCCTTGTATCACAAAAAAGCACCTGATCTGGCCATATTAGAGCTTTAGTAATGCAGTAATTCAAGCAGATGACAAACTCGTCGCTAACAGGTTTGATTAACTGTAGCACTGCTCTTTTGTGTGAGTCCATGAATCGTGGGCATGATTACCTAATTGTATAACTACATAGTTAATCATCCCAAAGCATTCAATGTGGAAGCTTGCTTTTCATCTGGAAAAGGCTATTGCGGTCTTTATTTCACTGAACACGGAACATGAAGGCACAATAGCTTGTTAGATTGGACTATGGAGACAAGGCATGCAGGTAAATTTGATACCAGGCCCTGTGACAAGCTGTGACTACAGTTAATGAAGTACTCCTGGCTCTCCACTCCGCTGTGAATTATACACGCAAATCTTTAGCCCCCAGAATATTCTTACACAAGTGTGGGTTGGGTGAACAGCCAAGCAATCTTCTGAAAATATGTACATCAAATAGATGAATGAAGGCGTAGCAGGATCTTTTCGTCCAAGATAATGTTTTTAGCATCTGATAATCCTGTCTAGCCATGGGTATTAGGAAGGATTAAATATGGAAATAGATGAACCTGAATTATTCTGTGACACTGCGACAACAAATCAGCCTGGTGCATGAGGGTGAGCTATCCAAGCAGAATTTACCTCCACGTCCATATAACATGAAGTAATTTTTTTCCTATTCATCACTAGATAGGTGCTATCGAATTTTGATTTGTGTGAAAGATTGGGCTTTGTTTACCAGTCAAAATAACTTTTATTTCTGTAATGAAACGACAGCTCCTAAGCACCCTCCTAGCCCCCAACCATTTGCAGCTTAGGAAGTCCCGAGATGAATGCAGTGTTTGTGTACTCAGGAACCTTGAATACATTTCTTTTCCATAAAATGACCTAGTTTCTTTTTGGGCTGATGAAAACGCTCAACACCCACCCAAGCAACCTACTGGCAAGGAGATCCCAGGTGTAACTACACTGCAGGCGAAAACCTGCTCCTTTTGTTTGTGCTGAACATGCCTCCAGCAAGATTCAGCTGATGCCTCCTTCTTGTGGGCCACCAGTTGAGCCCACCCTTCCCGTGCCACTCATGGTTTCACAGCCATCTATCACACCTCCTCCTATCAGCCTCTTCTCCAGTCTGAAGTCCTGACCTAGTCTTTCCTGAGGTGGAAGTTAGCCACAACTTAGCTCATCCTTGTTGACCTGCTCTGAGACTTTTTCAGATATCACAGGCTCCTTAGACTGCCTAACCAAACTGCACTCAGTACTCGAGATGCAAACGCTGCTTAGATGAACACAGTGCGTAATGATGTATTCTGGTTTGTTCCTATTTTTTCTTCATGTTCCCTGCTGTGATTTGCTTTTTTGACCACCAAAGCAAATGAATTTTATTGCTCCATTATTTACAGTTTGTGTCAGTGCTGTTGCTAACAGTCATTAGAAGATCGAAAGGTAGACAGATGAAAAAAACATGTTTCTCAATAGCCTGGAGAATAGGCTACAGCCATTCACTGTCTGCATTCACTGCTAATTGCATATTTAATTTCAGTTAAAATATAAAACCAAACACTTACTCTTGAAACAATCCAATGCCAATAGGATTATTTAAATATATTGGCTACTTTGGAAGATTGCAGTGACTATGAACTACAAGGCCTGAGCCTAGGAAAGTACATCCAGTATGCTTTATTTCTGACAACTTCTCTCACTTTCTATCTTTTAATGCTCTAATTGGAGGAAGAGCAAAGGTGACTTTCATGGAGTAGCAGATACATGACACAGTGGACAAGGTGTTCGCTCAGACTTTGGGTCAATCATTTTAATGAACATGGGCAAACCTTCCTATTACTGCAGGGAAATAAATGGTGATTTGCTATCAAGAAACCAACCCTCAGAAACCTTTTGCAAGATCCTCAACGACTCTGGCCAGATGACTGCCAGCTTGACAAGTACAGCACTAGACAAAGATCAAAGCACTGACACCAGTGCTCCCACCCGCAGCGCCTTGTCTACAGGACAGATCTGCACTGGCCAGGCAGGGCTTGGAAGCTCGGGAATAACCAATTTGTTCAGGTATCACCCAGTAACATAATGCCCCGTCTTCCTGGATTTTGAATGCAAGCTCAGAGATGGGTTTCTGGTTTTCTTCTGAGTTACTAGAAAAACAAAGCCAGAGGACTTAGACAACTGGTTAATAATAGGCTTTTGCACTCTAAGGTCAGATCTACTCTGGCTGTTCCATCCATGTGGTACTGGTTATATCTAAAATACACCCCAGCTCATGGTCTCCAATTCTTCCTTGCAAATTGTACAAGCTTTATTTCAAGATGTTTGTGAGTTTCAGAACTACGACAGCTACTTGGGAATGGGAAGCAGTTTGCTCAGACAATCGTTTTGCTGCTGAGGATTACGCTTCCTCACCTTTGCAAGCTGCATGGGAATAAGAAAACAGAATATATCTGCATAGATCATGTGGCGTTAATGAGCAAGGATCGCATGCATCGCATAAATCAAGCACAGGAGGTTTTTGAAGCTCTCTTCGTTTTAATCTGGGTGCCATGAGGGAGCAGTGGCTCTCCCGAAGCTCTGTGTGCTCCTGCCTGCCTGCAGCTCAGCGTTCAGGTTTCATGATTTTCTATTCCTATGGCTCAGTCCGGCTCAAATACGTTTCTTTGAAGGTGAAGGTGCTCAGGTATGTCTTTCAGGCCATATTGGCTGGGCTGAATCTGTGCGCTCAACCAGGCAGGCTGTTTACATCTGCGCCTCCCAGCAAAACAAAACACCTGGAGCACTCCCTTCCCAGGATGATGATGCCTCCTGAGGCAATAATTCCTCTCCCAGGTGAACAAAGCTCCACTGTTCTTAGATTTTCTCACTTTCTCACTGACTCACCCCAAAATACTTTTCTTCTTCCACACCACAGCCCCTCAGGACATCCGTTTGGAGCCACCTTGTGAAATTCATCCCTTCATCCAGCTGCCTTCCAGCTTATCAGCTCCTTCTGCAGTTTGTGCCACCCCCAACGCATTCCTTTCCACCAGCACAGGAGTCAAATTCTCCCTCCCTCCCTCCCAAGAGCTGCAGATTTTATCCCAGCTGCCCTCATTGCTGGGTATTTTGCTAGCTATGAATGACTATCAGAAAATGGGGTATCACTTCATTTTAAAGGAGAGGTGGAAGCCTTGTGGGTCAATACCGATTCAAATTAAAGTTTAGATTTAGTATTTAGTACTGTAACGTAATTTCCACTTTGTTCACACTGAGACACGGACAAATGTGAAAAGCTGAAATGGGTGAGGTCCCTGGCTCTAAGCACCCAGGGATAGTTTCCTGAAGTGACAAGACATTTTGGCACGTGGGATCTCTGCAGCAAAATCAATAAGCTTTCCTCTCTTCAGTTCACTGCAATAACTAACCTTTTCAAAGCTGAAAAAAAAACACTTAAAAGGTAGGAAGGCTTCCCTTTTCTGCTCATTTATGAACAAAAAGTATATACATGTTTTTGGGGGCTTTTGGTCCTAAAAAAAAGAGAATTTGAAGTTATATCTATCTATCTATTAAAAAAAAAACCAACTACTAAAACCCTTCGCTCTAGATAAAACTTTTTTTCTTTCAGTAAATGGCTTTCCATAGATTTCAGTATCGATACAGATTTTCCATGGGATCCAGCATATTTAGCTCCGTTTTATTTACAACACTTCTTTTATTAGCCACAGTGCTATATGTGTTAATTCGCTCTAATAATCTTCAGGAGATAGCATGAAAAAAAATGTAAAACATTAATTTCATAAATATGGAATGCCTTTTGCGGTTTCCTCACAAAATAAAAGGTGAAATAACAATCTACATGGATGTTGGTTAAAACAAATACTTGTTTACCAACAGGTACAGGTTAACCTCCCTCCTGTTTAGCAAAGACATAACAAGGCTAATGTGCTATTCGACTTGGTTGCTAAACCAGGTCTTAATGGTTATCTGAAAGAATTACCCTGGTTTTGGACAACAAAAAAGCTATGTTGAAAAAAAGGAAAAGCAAGACTCAAATTCATTATCTAAATCACTGTTTTGTACTTGAAGATTTAAACATGATTAAAGCCACTTATTTAAGATACTTTTAGGCCAATCAATACATCTACAGTGCAATTATTTTTTCCTCAGAAATTTCACAGCTGCTGGGAGAAAAACAGAAATAAATGAATAATGCCAGAAACTGCAGCTGGGGCACTAAGGAGCGAGAAACGCGGCTAAAAACGTGGAAGTCTTATTTATCACTTACACTGCACCTACGATCACAAACTTATTTCCCTAAAATCTATTTAAAATTGACCTTCCAAGAGAATGGTTGCATTTAAATTGAACTCTCTTATCAAAATAAAAACATATAAACTATTTTTTTTCTCCACTCCTCTCAAATCCAGTGGCTTGGCACACAATTACTTTCTGGAATCAGAACCATTTACCTGTCTCAGTGTTACGTATGTCAGCAGCTCAGCTGACAGCGTATCATCAGACCACTATATTAACAGTTAGGGCAGAGGCAACCCATATTTTGAACCAAGAAGCTATTGAAACAGCAGGGTAAACTTGGCCTGCTGACTTTTCTATTGGAGTAGTTTAGGAAAAAAAAGGAGAGAGAAGAGAACCACTTTTGCAGTGAGGAAAATTCATTCTGCATACTGAGCAATCCATACTCTCCCATTGGTAAGATGGTACATGTGGCGTAAGAAGAGGAGGGGAGACATTTTAAGCTGCAGGCAAGTTTAATTCATGGGTTTCTGCAGGGAAGCACTGACTGAGAGGTACTGCTCATCTTTCACAGCATCTTTTGCAACCCTGCCAGCCTGCATCCGGCTCCTTGACTTCAAACTGGGCCAAGCAAGAGGGCACGAAGGGTGCGGGAGCGGAGCACTGGGGCTGCCTGTGACTTGGTAGGAGAGGTGAGCAAGAGGTCTGTCCTGGAAAACAGTACTTCTGGCCTCTCTAGGAAGAAAAAATAGTATGAGCCATAAGGTCCCAGCTGGTGCTGTGCAGAAAGGCTTTAGCTTCTAACATGCCACATGCTTCACCACCACACGATGCTGCACAGCCCAGCCTGGCTGGCTGTGCTCCTGGGTGTGGAGAGCTCTTGGTGCAGGGCTTGTCTGTGTCCCTCTCCCAGGAGCAGGTCTCCAAACCCCACAGGAGAGACCAGGGAGATGATGGATGGAACTCACCCGCTGGCTGGCACATCCTGGAGCCAGGGTCCTGGTCCTGGAGCCATGCAGCTGGTCTCCTGGCAGCCAGGCGGAGCGTGCGTCAGTGGTGGGCACTCCTCACCGCCACCCCTTGTGCTGCAGCAATGCTGAGAGCGCCCAAGGAAACAGTGGGGCAGACTAACAGGTACGCCCCTAGCATAATAGCACAGCCTCAGTCTAACATCCCGCTCCATCCCACACCGCAAAACTGTGTTCAAGAAGCCTCCTACGTGCAAAGTCTTGAACGCAGCAATGAAGCCATAAACCAAGAATTACAGGTAGCAGAGCTTTATTAGATGTTTCACTGGATACAAAGAAACTGGATTTTATATTACTCTTTTTTTACATTAAATACACATTCTTATAATAAAAATTCACATTTGCTATACAGAACTGTAGGCATTTTTACACAACATTTATTAAAGTACCATTGAATAGATCCTAAAAAGAGAAGGTGCAGCTCTGTGAACCTTTGTGGGCACAACACACAGGGAGCTCCAAGTCCTCAGTGTTAGACAATCATCCTTCCAACCGAAATGAAGAAAAGTCATTCAAATGCATTAATGCTCACTGGGAATAATAAGGCTTCTGTACAGAGACCCTGAACAGTGTCAGGAGGCAGTGTGGCAATAACATCCTAATCATCACCCTACATGATCCTAAAGCTACTGATGACTGAGGCAGTCAAAAACTTACCAACTGTCCTGGCAAGCCAGATATTTCTTCTTTTACTTTTTAAAAACACATGTTTATTTTCAGTAATAATAATTACACATAAACCCAGGATTCTGCTTTAAGGATCCCAGCTTCACAGCAAAAGTGATTTCGGCTACTTGAGGAATCTCTCTTGATCAAATTGACTTTTGTAGGACCCAAAGCTGAGGGAAGAGACTAGTACATGTCATCTCACTGCAGGGAAAAAAAAAGCCTAAGTGCACCTCCATCTTAGGAGATACTCATTGGCATATCATCCAATCTGTTTTTAATCTGGAAGGAGAGCGTTTATAACTGAAATCTCAACAGCCAAGGTGAGGCCCATCTAAGCGCACATTTAAGTTGGAGTGTGGAGATAAACCATCCTAGGACATCAGATGGGCAACATTGCCATCCTTTAGCCACATACTTGACATCTTACAAGAACCTGTGGACTGCTATGGTGTATTGAGGATGACAAACCTGTTACACTCACTTGGAGCAGTGTTGCTCACAGCTGGCAGTTAAAGGGATGCATACGCCGAAGTTGAGGTAAGGAGCACGGAGCAGAGGCAAAGAAGAGTGGGAAGATGCTGCATTTTAACTGGACAAAGATAACAGAAGAGGGTCTGAAATCAGACCCCTGCCTTTCCTCAATCACTCTTCAGGTGGGTCTGACTGAAGCTGACCTCACACCCAACGTACTGTAGGGCAGGCATGTTCTGTCTACTCCTGTCCAACCAGCCAGGCATGAGGTGGACCGTCTCTGTGTGGTTCGTTGTACCAGTCACTCAGAAATTATTATAGCTTTTTTAATTAAAGCTGCCATGGCCCCTGAAAGCAGAACACTGTGTGTGGGCAGACCAGGACAGGCTGATCAGCTGCTGACGTTTATCATTTTTACATAAGGATTTTTAGAGTCCAATCTAGATTGGAGCAGAGTTCAAAACTCTTCCTGTGAATTTTACAGCTATGTTCCAGCACGGGACATCAGCATTATTGCATAGGAACCAGGCACTTCCCCCAAGTCAGGGTATCACTGACCTCCTACAGTGATTGTACCCCAGAAGATGAATTTTAGGCCATTCAACTACATGATCAGAATTCCTGCTGGCATCAGCAGGAGCTGTGTGTGCACAGAAGTGATTTGATCCATACCACACTGGAAACCACGTCTTTGCTACCTTGTACAGTCAAGGCAGCTGATCAGGCAAACATCCTATTCTTTGTTTCCCAATAAGTGAGCTCCAAGTACCTTCAAGTTTAACTCCGTAGTGCCGCAACACGAGGGAGTCAGCCCTATGGACAATCCTCGGTAACATTTGAAATCAGAACCGATAATTATGGGATTTAAACTATCTTATGCAAATGCATTAAGGCAGGTTACATAACTGCCCTTTTCCTTTAGGATTATTATTTCCTTGTACATTGCAGACAATTCGTACTCCCATACACACAAAACAGCATCACAGTAAAAACTAAATAGATCACTGAACTCCAACATACTTGTAATCAATACATTGCACATACTATACAGCATATTTTAACCTCATTATTGGGTAAACATACACAATTTGGAACAACATTGACCGTATGTAACACAGAAGCTACCACTGAGATATGGCAAATACATCATATACACTATTAGCTTTTACTTCACTGAAAAGGAGTTTAGAAGTTTAAAATGGTGTTAACTGAACTCTCAAAATCACCAAACAGCTTAGTTGCTAATACCTAGTGCTCCATATACTATATTCAGGGTAAACAGCAGTGGAGCTGTGTTTTCAGGGCACTCTACCTTTCTGATACTGTGGAGTTAACCTCCACAATTTCAAATTTCCTTTGCAACACGGCACATACTTACTACACACTGACTATCTGCTCCCTCTCATCCCAGGGTAAAGGGATAACTACTTTGAAGTTAGTAGCAATGAACTAGATTTGTATCAGTACGACAGTGAGACTTAGCCCAGCATTCAGGATCATACAATCCCTTCATGCGCACGTGTGTGTATACACGCACGCACATACATACACGTGTATGTTTTAAAGAGTGGCTTGGAATGGCAGGACCAACAAAACCAGTAACGTAACCAACAGTAAAGGAATGCAAATAACGCACTAATTTTAAAACTAGGCTCCTGTGGTCTGATTCTGATCTTATCCCTCTCCACATGAGGCAGGAATAAGACCCCAGGACTGCTGCTATTTGGTTCAAATCGCTGCAGGTTGGATCAGTACCAAACAAAGACATCTCAGCTTATGTAAACTGAAAAAATGGAGCCAGGTAGGTTTACACCTGCTGAGACACTGCATGTGTTGTGCAGCGCAGTTGCAATTTTTCAAGTATGACTGAAAAGAAAGGATTGAGTAATGACATGAAAAAGTTAGAAAACAACATTATTTGATGTGTATACAATGAACATAGCAAGGGAGAAAATGAGCACACGAAGAAAAAAAGAAAAGGTTTTGGCGGAGAATGACATGACAGTTTGAGTAAATAAATGCTTAGGAAGATCAATAGCGTAGACAGGTACTTTTCCTCTGATGGGCTGATTACAGTCATCTAATTTTCCATGCAAGATTCCTCATAATACCTGTGTAGAAACCTCCCAAATGAATCAGGTCAGAACAACTCATCTGACCCAACCCCACAAGCACATTTCTGGTTGAAATCAAAGACAGTTTTAGCTGCATATGGGTGACAAAACTGGGCTCTTGAATTGTCCAGTTGTGCTGCATAGTCCCTTCTGGCTTGTTCTTTTCTGGGGAGATCTCCCAAAAAATATCAACAGGGAGTGCATCCCTATCAGGACTTAACAATTTTGGGGCCTCTCAGATGAAGTCGCCAGAAAAGCATGGATAGTATCCCCAACATACACATCTTTGTTTTAGTAATTAAGGCAAGTTTGATTACCTGTCCCTAACATAAAGTGCTGTGCTTCTCCAACAGAAAGAAAATCGACAGCAAAATGAAAACATATTTTTTCTGACCAAAACTTAACATCTTGCTAAGATTTTTTTTCCCCACTAATGGAGAAACTATATGATTTGTCTATTATCCTTCTTGTCAGAGGATTTTTTTTTTTTTTGCTTTTCTTTTATTTTCCAGCACCCAAACAACAATTAGAATAGAACTGACACTAAGCAAACATTTCATAACAATGCTAACAAGCTCAAGATAGCTCTATATTTATTCATATATACAGGCACACACACACACACACTTTTCTTAAATACAGCAGAACATTTGCTTTGAGTACACCTCTGTGTAAGCGAAAAGCTCCGTGTGTCTGGTGTGTGTTTGAGCAGGGGGTCCCAGGAGGAACTCAGTGTTGTTGATGCTCTCACAATCAAGAGAATTTCAATCAGAATCCAAAAAAAGAAACATATTTTTTGCTCCACACAAGGATTCAGATTACTTTGCTATACTAAAAGGATAGGTTAACTCTTTTGACCATACTTAAGTAGCTGAAGGATGACAGGGAGAATCTGGAAGCAAACGAATCCAGCTAAATGGAAAAATGAAGAGAGCATTTCACACCACATCACCAATAAATAAGCAATCATGTTTCTATGGGAGACACCCACATAGGGTGGGTTCAAAAAAACCACATATGCTCATGTTTCCTTTTGTGTGTCTGTTACGTGAATTTTGCTTGGAGTGTCTGTGGAAACTGGAAACAAAGTGCATCACCCACCCCATATCTTGCTTAGTTGTAGGTGAAAGCACTAGAGTCTTACCCTTTGTTCAATGCAAAGACGGGCTGTGACTCTTGGAAATTTTGTGGGGTAGGTATGGTAAAGATTTTAATGCTGTAAAAAACCTAACTGGCTTAGATCACAGATTTCACCGGGGATGAACCTTACAGTCCTATCTGACACAGAAAAAACTGCTACTGAAGGAGGCACCATAACCTTGTAACACCTGCGCAGTTTTTTTCAACCACATTTATAGTACTCCTGTCCAGAAACCTGAATATCATTATGCAAGTGTGCATGGATGTCTTTGCATCATACGCATACATTTAAATGTGTCATTACACCACACATACACTTAAATGTTTCTTTATAGTACACACACACGCACACTTTTTCCAAGGCACCCTCTCAGTACAAAATAGCAGCAAGTGTTCATTTCATGCCACTTCTTCCTAAACTAAAAACAACAACAAAAACCCTACAAGCCCCCAGTAACCCACCTGTTTGATGAGACCATTTTTGTTTTTCTAAAGCTATGGTAGATGGTAGTCATCATCTGTCATAAAATTGTGAAGGACTGCATGATGACATTTCCTCTTCTCACTCGATTGAAAGTTCTAGCAGTGTCAATGGAACCTTGACCTTAGTCTTATGCCGTAAAGCCCTGCAATATTTCAAAGAGCTTTTTCCTTGTAAGACATTATAGCGTCTATTGTTTTGCACAAATGAAATGTTTTGCTTTCCAAAATCATGTGCCTGTGCATTGATGTGTCCAGGAGATATGACTGACTGCATTGTATCCAGTTAGGTGTCATACAGTGGCAACGCTCTCATTTTATAAATCACTAAGTTTTCCATACATTTGAGTATATATATGTTTCATCAAAATGATCAGTGATTCTGCTGCTACAACAGTGCCATTCAGTAGACTTCCAACCTTGTGTTGTGCAGTATTACATCCCACAAACCATGTGAGGACTCTAGAGTATTGTTGTTAGCTAGGAACTGAATAGTGCACTCTTCAGTACAGCAGTTCTTCACTGATGAAAATGGCACTGATTTTTTTGTAATCAGTAGGGAAGTGTGTTCGTAGCTGTCTTAAGGAGAAGCTTAGACTGCACCTATCTTTTTAAGTGCAGTTTTAGTCCTGCAGAAAGAAGGTTTCCGATATGGGACAAAATCCTGCCCACCTTACAGTACAATTTGCTGATCCCATGACTAATCTATGCTAAACACAGGAAATGTTCCTTTTAAATTCATTGGAAGTTGGACCAGGCTCTTACATAAGGTGAATCCTGGGAGGGAGTGGTGCTCCAAGCTGGCCTAACTTTGTTCCTGCTAGAAGCAGGGAAAATACACACTGGCAGCTCCTAGTACAGAGTTAGGCCAGCACCACAAATTTGCTGGCTTCCCCTGGGGCAGAAACATTGGAAAATCCCATTCTGAGAATGAAAAGCAAGCAGAATGTAGTCTGTGCTCTGTGGAAGCTACGTAACACATCATATTTACTGTCCACTGATTATGCGTGTGTTGGAGGCATGACTTTGGATTTACTTCACAAAGGCATTTAAACCTGTAGCTCACTGATAAATACGATCAGTTAAGCCACCTAATAGATGAAGTGAAGCGGCATAAAATTTTCAGGCCAGATATACTGTCCTTAGTCTCCCAGCATAATGCACACACTGCCAGGAATCCTGCTGTGGGCAGGCAGAGGGCAATATATATCCCCCATTGCTCCAAAAATTTCTTGGCACTGTTCATAACCATTGAAGACACATGAATCGCATTTGGTACCTCACAGAAAACATGTAAATGGCCTTCTTTTATCAAACACTGTAAACATGTTTAGTTTTGCTCTTCACATGAAACACAAATGTAAAAAATGATCATAATTGATTAAAACATTTCCCTATGCCCACCCACTAAAGCCCTAAACACGTCAGCGTGTTATAGGAAGATCAGTGTTTTACAAGATAATTCTTTTAAAATGCAATTTTTTTTTTTTTTTTTTAATTCTAAATAACGCAACAACACACATGATATAGTACTATCAAGTAGTGTCATCTTCACCTTCATCCAGGGCATAGTTGAGCTTTATGACTGTGCTGATAAAGTCACCTAGTTCTACAAAATCTGCAGTGATAATATTCACACCACTTTCTCCTGGTTTCTGAGTTCGGACCCATTGCATCATTGCAGGAAGAGCCCTAAGGAGAAAACAGGAACAATAATTATTCATAAAGCAGTGAGACAAAAGGCAGGATTTACCAACAGTGACTCCCATTGATCTTACTTGGTTTCTAAGGGAACCATGTGAGAAAGGACACAGGTTACTGCTCAAGCCTTCTGAAAACCCTTCTTTTTACAAATTTCATTCTCTGTAGAAATAATACGTTGATTGCATTTGAACTTCTCAGTAGAAAAGAGTGAAAGGAAGATCATACAGGCTCCAAGTAAGTATTGATCTTACTCAGGGGCAAGGGCATGGACCAGATACCTTTTCAATATCATCTGGCCACATGACGCCATGGGAATTTTTTATGGAAGAAGAAGTAACAGAGAACTCAAGTCATTTGCAAAGCATGGTTGACACTTTCAAGCAAATACTGAAAATAATATTTTGGGGGACACTGGAGCAACCATTATTTCTACAGTACAAATACAAAATATAATTAATGCCTTTTTCCTTTCCCAGTATTAATATTCCAGCTATGAATTATATTTAACCATAAACCAATGGTTAGTAACTTGAAATAAAAAGCATCCCAGTCATATTGACTCTTTTTTAAGATGGCATATTTTTATTATGTCAGACCCTTAGCATGGGATTGCTAGGGTGTAAAAGATGTCTTAACTGGTTTTGTGAGTATAAAGCATTTTTTCTGATGCCATGAAAATATAAACTAACAATCACAAGAAGTATCTGTGGGAAAACAAAGTGCTCTCCAGTTCTGCTGAGGAAGTCAAGCAGCAAAATCCAGTTTTCAGAAGAAAGATCAAAGTTTCAAAAAAAAAAAAGGTACAGATTTTTCAGAGAAAGGGTACTTTTCAGAGAAAGGGTAATTGGCCATTGGAACCAACTCCCAAGGACTGTGACAAACTCTGCAGCACTTGGAGTCTTTAAATCAAGCCTGGATGTCATTCCAAAAATACACTCTTGATCAACCTCAAGCTGCTGAGTTCAATAAAAGAACCTATGGACTGCGCAGGGCCACAGTCAGTTTTGATGAATGTAGTGTTCGCCCTTTGCTTAAAATCTATAAATCTGTGATTCCCCTCAGTCAGTATGTTGTACAGTCCCTTTCAGAGAGACAGGGTACAGGTAGAATGTTGGCCAGACAGTAATTTAAATCAGGCTGAACATGCTGAACCTAAAACTGCCCCCGAAAGCTTCAGGAAAACAGCTCTAAAGAAAACTGAACTATTAGCAAACACAGACTGTACTTGTCAGTGGCCACCAAATCATCCATTTGTTAAAACAATGTAGTGCAGAAAAAAACTAAAGCAGTTACAATTAGCCCCCTCTAAGATTTTACAGGACAATGCACAACACTAAGATTTTGCTTCAGCAAAATGTGTTTAAATTCACTGTAAGATCCCCATTTAAGCCCAGCAATACATTTTACTTCACTCATTGATTCAATACAACTGAAGCATATGTACGAATGCACACCAGCGCATAAAACGGAGCTTAAGCTCTCTGCTGTATAAGAACCCTGCCAGCATCTTTAGATTTAAGTTTATGTAATCCTGAAAAGCTGCACTCTGTAGAACTGTAGCAGGCACAGGTCAGGTGCTAAATATCCAGCAATGCTGGGACTGTTTGGAAAGATCTGTGAGCAACCAGAACCAGGACAGATCTCAGCAGAACAGCATGGACCACCACGGTGATAAAAGGCAGCTCAGAGCAGCTGAAAACTCCAGTGCACCTTCATATGCAATAGATGTTGCTGAACACTGGACAAAGACACAAGGCTGAACTTCTAAGTTGTTGCCTTTAATATCATCCTATTTAAGTTCAAAGAGTTTCAGGTTTAAAGGTGAACTGGTTGATTGTAGGCAGGCACAGATTTTTCTTCCTTCCTTTTGCCTAAGTTGATACCTTTGATATTTTACTCCCCCTTGAGGCTTAATTAACTTCTTTTGGTGTCCTTTATTTGTTCTGAAGCTGGTTCTGATGTAACTCTGTCTTCAGACCATAGAGTCTGCTGTCTATACACTGAGCCATGTAGACTGAAACACTGTTTTTTCTAATGCCTTCTTATTTAGCCACCCTTTATCAGATAGTCATGCCTCCTTTTAATTAGTGTTCTGTCTTAAACTCAGTTTGCCCTGCCATTTCACCTCCAGTTAGGCTTGGTAGTTAAATGGATTATTTACATTTTACTGATATTTCACACAGGACTCAGTTTCATGACCCTTTGCTCATACGCAAATTGTCGATAAAGTCACAGAAATCCTTTGTTCACAAGACTAGAGAGCATTCAAAGTCTAAAAGTCAATCAGATTAGACAATAAAAAGCTTATTTGCATAGCAAAGCCAAAGAACGAAATCCTGTAAAAAGATACCTGACAAAAGATTCCACTGACCTTAAGGATTTGATCTAGGCTATGCAACTCTGCTTATGATAGACATTCATAGAAAAAACCCACAGGCCATCTTTCCCTAGCATGATCTTGAAAGTGGATTACATCAATGACGAAGAAACCATGTGTTGCTCAGTTTCAGTACAAATATCTCACATGCTCAAACTAATTATTAGAATAAGCTTGCTTTAACATTCCTCAGGGTGCCTTTGTGATAGCAGCACAAACCTTGTTCACCCTTCCTTGTAATTTCCAGTCTCTGCATGCCTTGAACTAGTAATTGTTCTCATTAAGGGTTGTAGTCAGAGGAACACAAACCATGCTGTGTGGCAGCCACCTACATGACTGTGCTCACAGAAACTCGGTACACACCATGTCCTTAGCAGATATTCTTGCAATATTGATAAGAAACGACTTTGCGCACGAGCATATGCAAGGCTCTCAGCCTGCAAACACCAATAACTACCACCTTTGTGTTAGGCAGGTCCTGGCTCTCCTATGGAGGATGTTGATGTCCATGCTTAAGGGTCTCACTGGAGCTCTGGCCTCAATGGTTCAGATCCCAACCCTGCCCCATGAATATGGGCCACACTTGTAGATACTCCAAGTTAGTAAACTCTGCGGCCATCCCACTAACTACAGTGGTGTAGCCATACTGTAACTACATCCACAGCTCCATTGTGCTAGTGTAACTTGTTTTATTCAGAAAACTTAAGGGCAAGGTCAAGTCTTCCAACCCTCCTGTGCCTCAGCTGCCTCTGCTGTGAATGATGCAGTGAGTGAAAGCTGGATGAGTTGATCAGGAGTCCTACCGGCCTCAAAGATGTGTTATGCAGTTTCAGCACTGTGAGTAAATGTTCTGAAGGGCACACAGGATGGAAATTCCTATGTTAACATGCTACAAACGAAGAGCCAGGCAGCTGCAAAAGCTGGCAGACACACAATACTGTCAGCCTTTAACTTACTGAAGTCGGCTGTGTCCCACAGCTGTGTAGTCCAGCCCTTCGCCACCATCCTGGTTCTTGGAAGGAACCACTTCTAACCCCTAAGGGTTGCAATCGTTGCCATGTAACATTGACCCATGTATATGGAAGGGTGCTGCATGACTCAGACTAGAGCCAGGGAGAAGGTGTGCTCATCAGCAAAGCCTGTGCAGGGAGAAAGAGAGGGGTCTCCTCTCACTCCACTACCTGGGGCACTGTTTTCATCCTGCTGCAGCTCCACTGACCTTGGTCAGGGCTGGCTGGGTCTGACCCTGTCAGGCCAGTGGTGCATTGCCCCACAAAACCAGCATCCTATTTGCATGTCCCTGGTAGGAGGGAAGGGCTAGTGGCATGAGCAGGGCAGGGAGGATAAAGCTACAGGACTGGAGGGCTTAAACAGTGGTGGGGAAGGAGAGGAACAGCATGTTACCTGGTTTGGACTATGGATTGGGATCAGTAATCTTGGTGAAAAACTTGCTGTCCTGAAGGAATACATAGAATATACAATTTATTTGCACTGACTGGGAACTAGGAGATACCAGACTGCTGCCCCTCACTCCCAGTAGGGTGAGTAGAACAGGGAAATGAAAGTGGTGTGACCAGACATGACAGGGAAGGACCTCATGGAAAGGGCTGTAGGAAGGGCTGTGGTCCAGCCCACCACCTCTGCACCTCAGCACCCAGGGGCAGATCCAACCCATCACCCACACTCCTGCAGCAGCTGTCGGACCCACCAAAAAGTCTGCATGAGAAGGGAGAGATCTGGGTAGTAGGGACCTACCTATGCCAGACCACACAGTGTCATGCAGAGATATTTCATGTGGCCGTATTTCTTCTGAGACCAAAGCTTTTATCTCTGGGTGGCACCTCACTAGGTCAGGCAGAGGTACTAATCATTCGGGCATGTCTTAGCTATCAGGATGGCTTATATCATGCTTGCAAACAGGCCCTACATCACCACTTCCAGACTGTTTGTTGTTGAGGAGTTGTGTACTTTCTCATATAGCATTGCTACAGTGATTTTCATTTACAAGCCAGTAAAATCTAGGCTCAGCTTTAACAGTCATTTTATTGCCTTTATTTTCCCTGTTCTTGTTTGCTTGCTCGTATAAACAGAAATGTGTGCAGACTTATTTTTAATTTTTTCACTTCTTTCAGGAACTCTTTTCTGATGCATTAAAGAACTCAGCTGAGAAACGCTGCCCTAAGCTACAGAGCATGCATAGCCCTTTTCAAAGCTATTGGATATTCAAGTTTGTTTTTTTTTTTTTTTAATCTACCAGAGATCTCAAGCGGACTCCAATGGTATTGAATTTTGTTTAAAAAATAATGATTAAATATTCAAGTACCTTCAGCTCAAGTAGCAAAACTGCCAGTCCCATCATGTGCTTTCAGAAAGAAAATATGACTTCACTAATTGCGTTAAAATCTGCTTCAAAAAATTTGCTCTTAGATGATTTTAGTTCAGAAAGGGAGGTGTTTTGTTTTTTTTTTTTTAAATGCCTGAGTCATCAAAGACTGACAACGTGACAGAAGACTAATGACAGCAGCCAGCACTAAGACAGGATCTCCCGTGGCGAAACAGTCGTTCCTCTCTGCAGGGCTCTCAAGGGAGAGGAGAAGGAGCAGCAACTTGGTAAACACAAACCAAAAGGGCTGTTCACTGTTTAATGGGAGTTTGACCACTAAAGGCAGAGAACAGGCTTCCTTCTGGAGTGCAGGAAGCCAGGACAACCTAATCCAGCATGAGAAACGGGTCTCATTTACAGAGTGCAATGCTGCCTGGCATTAAGCACCCATTACCAGCAACACCAGCGAGAAGTGAAGCAGGTCCACTTGCTCAGGGCAAGGAGACGTGGCATTTCTTCCCTCTTCAGCGAAGCACACTCCCTGCCTCCTTGCAGTCTTTGGCAAATACGTGTTACTGTTCAGGAAAAACAGCACTCCTCTGCAGGCAGATATATTCATACGAGCCCAAATCTGAATCCCTATGCTCTTTAACTTTCCCCGCCCTCCACCTAATTTTACCCACGTTTGCAAGAATACAGATTAATTCTGCAGCTGTAATTCAGCACACGCTGACTCTGGCTTTTCAAGGATGCTGAGAATTCATCGCTCCAGTGGAAGCAGCGGATGTCTCGTGTGTCACTGAATCATAAAAGTCACGACTGGAAACAACCTTGAAAAGTCATTCAAGTTCACCCAGCCCATCCTGGGCAGGATCAGCTACACAAAGATCAACTATACAAACCACTCCTGGCAAATCTTCAATTTAATCAGTTCTTACAAGCCTCCAGTGTCGGAGATGTCACAACCTTCCCCTGTATTCAGAGCACCCCTATGTAAATATCCTTACACATACTCATTAGCTTCAGCTGGAGTACCCACAACTAGATGTCACCAGAAATAGCAGCATTAAGGTGTGCTACTCAAGACTGTTCACGATGTCGTCACCCTGCTCCCCGCTAAAGATTTATTGTTCACCAGTAAATAAGCTTCCTTGCAGAACATGAACCTTAGGTACTATTCCACAGTACATCATTCTACCCTAATTCTCTTCTGTGGCAAAACTAGGTTGAAAGGTTCTCTTCTTTTACATGCCAGCCATTCGTTTCTGCCCCCTGATCAAAGTATACCATTCTCTCAGTAGTGGTAATAAACCTGTAGGGACAAAATAAAAAGCAGCGCATGGAAATGGTATGGATTAACAGAAACAAATCAAGGATTTTTGCTCTCCTTTGGTCCCAAATGGCCCCAGTTCATTAAGGATATTTGATTTACACCAAATTTAGATCCTCACAAACTGTTGAATTGGCAAAACAAGGAACAAATGAACTGAAGCACAGAGATTTACATGAGCTTCGCATGGACGGGCTGGTAAGGAACTCTTGATTCACTTCCTTACCCCTCAAATCCTCTCTAGGCAGCAGTAGTGTTGTCATAAAATTGGCACCACCAATGCCAGACTGACTAGAACCAGAAAAATTGGGAAACACTGTGTGAAGTTCTATTATTAGTAGTCTCAAAGGCACCAAGGTAGGAATTCCTTTCCATGGATCCTGAATGGATGTTACACTGCCCACAAGCTGCCACGTTGCAAGAACTACCTACATTAACGTCCATCAGCCCTGGATTTATTCTTCTGAAATGCTGATCTATAATTCAGTCATCTCCAACTCCTTTAAACAGTTTGGAAACACACCTAATCAGATGGCACAGACTAGTGTTGGGGTCAGATGAATATTTTAACGTAATTGATCATAGCACTGTACTCTGTAGAGTCACCAGGGGTCAGATGTCTTCGCTCTCATATTGAGCTGTTGTTGACTTTCTGGGTTTCTTTTTTAAGGGCAGGTAGAAATAAGCTCAAAAAGGCCTCTCCTGCCTCTTTTCAAAGAACATTTCAGCTGAATTTATTGAACCTACACCTCTATGCTTGTACAAAAATGTAATAGGACATTTAACAGCAGTAAATGGCAGTTCTGGAGGTGATTAATGTTCAACATCCTTTCTTTTCCTGATTCTGTGGTTTTAGCCATTGCACCTAGGGTATTAACTAACAGCATGAGGAATTCAGAGAGCTGGGACAGGACTCAGTGGACCCTGTGATATAAAAGATGTCATTAATGAGGCAACTCTAGTATTTTGGCTACTCTCTTGGTCAACGCAGTGGGGAACTGAAGTGGGCAAAGCCAGTGCTAAAAGTCTGAACTACTACCACACAAAGACAGGCATTTAGCTTTTACATCACGACAGAATAAGGACTTGCAGCACACATAGTTGTGTTACTATGTACAAATACATGATAGTTAATGGATTAAGAGGAAAACTACTGCCTGCCATGAGGATGCCAGTGTTCAAAGGCTGGCTTTTGTCAGTGATCCAGCAGATCTTTAGACAAGAACATCAAATGCTAATGTTATCTTTTTGGAGATCACATACAGAAGAAACATCTCCAATTTTCATAACAGTGGCACAAAGTCTTAAACTATGAAAATGGAAGGGACAGAGAGATCCAAGTGTCAGTGCAGACATCATTCTTTTCAACCTTTTGTGGCCCAAACAGAGATAAGCCTGAACAGGTGTCTGCATATGGCACAGCTTTACCTACTTGAGACAATTGGTCCTCATCCCAGTTCCACACACAAATCTGATTGTTCGAGAAATGCCAAGAAATCCATAGAAATTACAGTAAGTTGTGGACTACAGAAATAGGAACTGGAACTTATTCCACTGCCTGTGAAACAAATAAAACTGCTTTATGTTAGAAAATATCTGTCATCAATCAAGGGAATAGCTACAGGTTTGGGATTTTTTCCCCCCGTCTTCTAGTTCTTCAAAAAAAGAGTTCCAATTGATTCATACACTCATTACACTTGAACCACTGTATTAAAACCAGTCAAATCAGGTGTTGGTGTTGACTGCAGAGTGGGAACGTTTTTGTCACAGGTATATGCTGTCACCAGTACTAGACCACCCACGGGCAAAGTTTCCTCCACCAGACCCTGACAAGGGCTTCATTTTCTCCAAGGGTTGCCACCATGTGTCACCTAGGCCATTTCAAAGAGCTCTCCTGCTGAGGAACTTGCTAGGGGATGCACCTACAGAGCTGCCCAGCTACTCCTCAGTTCAGTTTCCCTTGCCCATGTTGGCTCAGCCCCTTGTTACAAAACTCACATTGTTGAGCATGTAAGAATTGAATTATGTAAGAAAGAAGAGAGAGATTGAAAGGCAATGAATAGAATTTTTTTTAATTAAAAAAAAAGGTTGTGCATGGAGAAAATACTCCGAAATTTAATGTGGAGAACAATGAAATAGGTTTACCAGACCAAACAAGAAGAGGTGCTTTTTACCAGTGTTTAGCCCTGCCCAGAACCTTAGGACACAGATGAATTAGCAGAGCAACTCTGAAAAAAAATCCCCACTTCTGACTAACTGGAAAAGTTATTAAAAAGGAGCTCTACAGGGAAAGCAGAGCAGCTAGGTGGAAGGCAGAGTTTATTTAAGAAACTTCCAGCTGCCAGAACTATCACTCCACTGTACGACCTGCAACAGAATTTCACACATCGTTGCACAGTTTCCACTGAAACAGATACTACAATAAATCCAAATTACTTAATTAAATAGGTAAAATATGGATTCTTTCAGTCAAATAGCATAGCCTGCAAAATTAATGCTTTCTTCCTGCAGATGCTTTGAAATTAAACCAAATCTCACCTATATTTGAATCCTTTGCTACTGAACACAGAACAAAGCAATTTCCATTTTCTTTCAGATAAGCAGCTCTAAGTAGTTGTAATTCTTTTGTTCCATCAAGTGGAGATACAAAGTCAGAGTCTGCACTGGTAGAGAACAAAGTAAGTACAAGAAACTGCATGTAGCTGTTTGCCATAGTACCTTGCTCAGTATATTCCACAATACGTTATTCAGACAGACATAATGTAAAATAATTCCTATTGAGTGTAACATTGAAAAACGCAAGGAAAACAACAATACTCGAATCAGAGAAAGTTGCAGTAAAGGGATGGGTCTTGCAGCACTCCCAGGAGATTTAACACTTTGTGATTCTTCACTGAATTTGAAAATGTGCTTCATTCATGAAACATCAGCAAGTAGATTACAGTGAAGCAGTCTACCCAACAAAGTTGAAATGGAAAATTATGATAAAAACAATTGCCTTTGTAAAAAAGGTACAGAGACATAAGTCTTTTTTCATCATTCCTGCTATCTGGACAGCAAGAAGAAGAGGAGAATATAGTAAGAGCTTCAGGCTCTACATCCAAGTAATAGAAATTGGGCATAATTAGAATCCTGATTTGAATTATGTTGTAATTAAAAGAAGCCAGGAAATGAGATGGTGAGGGACAAAATTACATACGAACATACAGTTTTTCTGTTAATTAAAAAAATTAAATATCTAGTTAATGTTCAATGTAGCCAATTAAAAAAAGTCTTACTTTTTGGTCTTTTAAAATTTAAATAATTTTTAATTGGGTGTCATTTAAAAAATGACGTTATTTTGAAACCGTGAAAGCACAATATTTCTAAAACAGTAAGTTAGAAAACAGCAAGATGAAATATTTTCCTACATATTTTCCTCAAATACCATTAGTCATCAGGCTTGACTCCATTTCACCAGCAGTAGCAATGGTGCTCACAAATCTGTTTTTCCAGAAATTTCTGGTTAGCATCAAAATTCCCCCCAATGTACCTCTCAGTCTTCTGCTTCCTGCTGTTGTTTCCTTTGATTATACAGCAACTGCCTATTCAGGTGGACTGAACTTCCTCCACCTCCTTCACCCAGCCTTTATGTGCCGAGCTGTTTTTATCATCTCCCTTGCAAGGTGTGTATCAAATTTATAAACAGCACCGACGGTCCTTATTACACTGCTGCCACAGCCACCCTGACTTTTGCCACACAGCACCACAGTGCGGTACCCAGACCGCAGGCTACGGAGGTCTAGGGCCATCACGCTTGCACTAGCTCCTCCACAACAACTGCTTCATCTTACCAGAAAGGGAGACTAAGCTGCTTATTATCCTTAATAAATTTTCTGGCTTCTAGCTCTGGCCTCACACAGCTAAACCAGTTTTGTTAATCAGCTGGATCCCAGAGGCAATATCCTCCTAAATAGCATCCTGGGCATTGCTGTGAATCATTTACCAGGAGCAGCCTTCCCTTAGCTATTCCTAATTCCTTCCACTTGTTTTCCTCACAATCCAGTATTAACAAGCCCAACGCATTCATATGATAAACCCTGTATTATACCAATTATAATTATGCCAAATATAGTACCCAGGAGATATTACAGAATAACCACTGCTGTTTAACAGTGAGGAATGTTTATTCTGGCTACAGCTGGGGGAGACCTGCTCACCAGGCTATCTTCCTGCCAAGGTGGCCCCATGACAGGAGGATGTCCCCCTAACACAGGCTTCTGGCTCCTCAATAACTAGTGGGACTATGAACGACCATGGCAGGGGCACGTGCTTCTCCACCCAAGGGCGGTGGCTTCTCACATGCTTGGAGACAAGGGGGGTCCCAGGGCTCCTGTGAGCAGCCTAGCAGGGAGCGGCATGCTGTGCCGTGCAGTCCTGTCTGCCCATCTCCAGTGACAAAGCAAGCGGCACAGGCAAGACCGTGCACAGCTGCCCTTGAAAAGGTGGGCTAGCAGCTGTGCCATCCTCCCATGGAAGGGGGCCTGGGAGGAATCCACTCTGTTCCTCCTTCAAAAGCTGATAGAGCTCATCGGCTTTCTCACTCCCACTTTTCCAGCTGTAAGACTGCTGGAAAACTTCACTGCTCTGATGGCAGGGAGTCCTTCTCTCACTTGCAGCCTAAATTTATTTAGTCAGTGTATAACAGTTGCTCTTGTGAGAACACTGGCCTTTAGCCTAAACTCTTCTTTTCCCTTGCTGGTATTTATTCCCCTGTGATATTTATAGAGAATAATCACATAGCCTCTCAGGCTTCATTGTGCTAGGATAAACAAGACAAGCTCTCTCAGTGTCTTCAGCAATTCATTCCCTGATTATCCTAGTTAGTAGTCCCTCTCTGCATCTGTTCCAATTTTAATCTACTCCCCAGAACTCCGATGATCAGAATTGCACAGGATATCCAAAGATATCCTACCCACACATTGGGCAGTAACATCACCACCCTTCCACCCATGCTGGAAAGACCTCGGTGCATATCAAGATGATGCTGCTCTTTTTCCCAGATGCTTTCCACTGAGGGCTCACCTTTAGCCAGCCATGGGTGATAGCCCAGCATCTGTGCTGCCTGGCTTCCCCAGCTCATGAGATCCCACCTTAACTGAGCATGCTCCTATTGTTACGACCTTGCATTTTATAACACTGAATTCCAGTTTATTTCTAACTATTGCAGGCATCCAGTTCTTACTGCATGTTACCTGTCACCTTTCCTCTGTTATGACGATAGCCTCTTACTTTGTGCTATCAGCAAACTCCATTAGCAGTCTCCTGCAGCTGAATCCAAGGTCCTTCATGGAAATGCTAAAGACGACGAGGTTCTTTCAGGAATGCTACCATTACCTTCTCTTCAGTCTGGTCATTCCAACCAGTCTCAACGCCATTTCCAATTCCCAAATTCCATTTTCATTAATAATATCTTAATACTTTACCAGCTACATTACTGAAATCCCCAAATTTTCCTGTAAAATTTCCACTGAATTAGTTACAAAAGCAAATAAAGATCGTTTGACACTATCCATCTCTGGCAAAACCTTGTCAACATTTATCCTACTTTCCATTACCTTGGTATCTCTAACCAAGTTAAGAGTTAAGCTCTTCAGTCTTGCCCTCTCCTGTAAGCTGGTGGGGGGTGGGGGAGCTCAGACCATTCCCCTGCCATTTTTATTATCTGAAAAGGGTATTAGGTTTGCTGCTCTGTTCACAGGATCACAGAATGGTTTGTGTTGGAAGGGACTTAGAGGTCATCTAGTTCCAACCCCCCTGCCATGGGCAGGGACACCCTCCACTAGACCAAGTTGCTCAAAGCCTCAGCCAGCCTGGCCTTGAACACTTCCAGGGATGGGGCATCCACAGCTTCTCTGGGCAACCTGTTCCAGTGCCTCACCACCCTCTCCAGGAAGAGCTTCTTCTAAATCTCCCCTCTTTCAATTTAAACCTGTTCCCCCTTGTCCTATCACTACAGGCCCTTGTAAAAGGTCCCCTTCCCCCCCAGCTTTCTTGTAGCCCCCTCAGGTTCTGGAACGCATGATGAGAAGCCTTCTCTTCTCCAGGCTGAACAAGCCCAACTCTCTCAGCCTGTCCCCATAGCAGAGGTGCTCCAGCCCTCTGATCACCTTTGTGGCTTCCTCTGGACTCGCTCCAACGGGTTAATATCCTTCTTATGTTGAAGGCTTCAGAGCTGGATGCAGTACTCCAGGTGGGGTCTCCCAAGAGCAGAGCAGAGGGGGAGAATCCCCTCCCTCAACCTGCTGGCCACACTTCTCCTGATACAGCCCAGGATATGGCTGGCTATTTGGGCTGCCAGCACACACTGCCAGCTCATGTCCAGTTTGTTGTCTCCTCAGGGCTGCTCTTGATCCATCCTCCACCCAGCCTGTCCTTGTGCTTGGGATTGCCCCAACCCAGGTGCAGGACCTTGCACTTGGCCTTGTTAAACTCCATGAGGTTGGCAGAGACCCACCTCTCCAGCCTGTCCAGGTCCCTCTGGATGGCATCCCTTCCTTCCAGCATGTCAACTGCACCACACAGCTTGGTGCCATTGGCAAACTTGCTGAGGGTGCACTCGATGCCATCGTCCATGTCACTGATGAAGACGTTAAACAGCACCAGTCCCAACACCGGCCCCTGAGGAACGCCACTCGTCACTGGTCTCCACTCAGACATTGAGCTGTTGACCACAACTCTCTGAGTGTGACCATCAAGCCAGTTCTTTATCCACCGAGTGGTCCGTCTGTCAAATCCATGCCTCTTCAATTTACAGACAAGGTTGTCATGCGGGATGGTGTCAAATGCTTTGCAAAAGTCCGAGTAGACCTGCTTTCATAGGTCTGCCTTAATGTGTGCAATGCTCATGCTAGTCCTTCAGCAATTCTGCTATGGAAAATTTCTCTATGTTCTCTCCAGAGAACTCCCCTCTGCTTGAATGTATTCATCAGCTTTTATAAAACATCTTCCCCAGTGATATCGGGAGTCACAAAGAGGACTCCAAGAGCAATTCTGACAATTCAAACACTGATGAAAAACTAACCTCCAAGCTCCATACGGACTGTAGCAGAACTTAACATGAAGATAGGCAGGATTAATACAGTTATTTTAACCAAGTCACAAGGGCTTATCGTTAAGGTAGCAGTGTAGTTCAGTTACTACACTGTGCAAAGGAATCCACTAGAAGGAATAAAATCTGCTTGTTTCACTTTGGTAGATATATCTACTGACCTTTGAGCCATCCTGTTCAACATTAATTACTGGCAGTAATCAAATGCTAATAGTAATCTTTTCTTTTATCTCAGCCTTACAGCCGACAGTCTTGCAATGTCTAGATGTTGCGATCAATGGCAACAAAACATGACAGCAAAAGTCAGATCAGTCATAAAGCTGTCAGACTCCTCCACACTGCACAGTCCCAAACGACTGACTCTAGACTACATTTACCATGATGCTGTGTGCCTTGACTTCAAATAATTTTAAATTTTGACGAGGGTAGTAGATCCATTACATTTTTGGCCAAAATAATGCAACTGAACTTTCTTAGACAAAAATTAAAAGCATTACTGAAATCCCCAAATTTTCCTATAAAATTTCCATTGCATTAGTTACAAAAGCAAATAAAGATTGTTTGACACTGTCCACTCCTGAAAAAAATGAAGGTCCTGGAGATGTGCCACAGTATTAGTTAGACAACAGTGTCTACCTGAAGACCTCTGTCCTTTTACAGTATTTATTACCATGTGCTTCAGACGAATTATTACTGTGAATAACATTGCTACTTTGCTTGGCCAGCGGCATTCACCCTCTAGCTAATAGCTAAATGTGTAATTTCAAATAGTTATAAAAAAAAATTAAAATGGGCGTTAGGAATGAGAGAAAAAGTATGGTATTGTCTGCGGACTGTTACTTGATCAACAGTGATACTGAGAAGCAAGTAAAGGCTGGGTACTTCAGTGCTAGGCACCCATTGTTGTATTAAATTGATCTGGCCCAAAACCAAGAACTGCTGTCCTGTGAGAAGCTCCAGTATTTCAAAATGTGATTTTGCTTCAAATTAGAAAGCAAATACAAAATGATGGCTTTTCCCATTAAATAAAGTTCAAGACCTATTTCTGAATAAAAACCAAAAAGCTGTGAATGTAGAACAGCTTTAAATATTGCAATTAACACTGTAACATAAATTTGAAGAAAAGACAGAATTATAGAAGTACAAAGTTGAAATGTTTTGACGTAAACTATTTTGCTAAAATAGACTATTCCCTGGAGAAAAACACTGAAAGATGAATTCCTGAAAAAAAAAAAAAAAGGTAGACTTTAAGATATCTGCAGTTTTCAGT
Organism: Rhynochetos jubatus; assembly: GCA_027574665.1. NCBI lineage: Eukaryota > Metazoa > Chordata > Aves > Eurypygiformes > Rhynochetidae > Rhynochetos > Rhynochetos jubatus. The sequence goes on from CM050690.1 coordinate 54,107,108, forward strand.
AAGAAACTGTAGCAAAGGGAAAAAACAAATGGTTTTGTAATTGCTGGGTTGAAACAATTTACACAAACATGCACTTGCTGCCACATCTAACAGAATTAACAACTGTAGACCAAACTCTTAAAAAAGGAAATAAAATACTAATCAGTATACCACTGATAGGATCTCAAATTAGCTTTAAAACAAAAATTCTTTGATGATTTGGAGAGTTCTTACTGCTTCTGATCAGCACTAAAAATAGGCCGACATTGTGAGAAGTCTCATGTTTCCAGTAATACTGGTAAATTCTGAATCGATCTCATGTTTTATTCAATGAGAACTCCACACTGATGAACTAGGGTTGCTATATCACAAACGAAACAAACCACATCACAAACCATCAGGGAAAAGGTAGATTAAAAAAATGCATTATATAGCTTGTAAAAATACAGCAAGGGATTGCAGAGGCTGCATCAACAGTAAACTAAAATACTCCTGGACTGAAGCCAGGATAGATATTTGGTTGAGACATGCCATAGCAAAGAAGCCACAGAATCATACAGTAGTTTGGGTTGGAAGGGGCATTTAAAGGTTGTCTAGTCCTTGCAATAAGCAGGGACATCTTCAACTAGATCAGGTTGCTCAGAGCCCCATCCAACCTGACCTTGATTGTTTCCAGAGATCGGGCATCTATCACCTTTCCAGACAGTCTGTTTCAGTGTTTTACCACCCTCATAATAAAAAATGTCTTCCTTATATCTAGTCTGAATCTGCCTTCTGTTAGTTTAAAACCATTACCCTTTGACATAACACAATAGGCCCTATTGAAAAGTCTTATAAGCTCCCTTTAAGTACTGAAAGTCCACAACCAGGTCTCCCCAGAGCCTTCTCTTCTTCTGGCTGAACAACCCCAACTCTGTCAGCCTGTGCCCACAGCAGAGGTGCTCTAGCCCTCAGAGCATCTTTGTGGCCTCCTCTGGACTCACTCCAACTGGTCCATGTCTTTCACTTACTGGGGACCATGGAATTGGATGCAGAACTGCAGGCAGGGTCTCACCAGAGAGGAGTAGAGGGGGAGAATCCCCTCCCTCAACCTGCTGGCCATGCTTCTCTGGATACAGCCCAGGATCTGGTTGGCTTTCTGGGCTGCCAGCGCACACTGCCGGCTCACGTTCAGCTTCTCGTCCACCAGTATCCCCAAGTCCTTCTCCTCAGGGCTGCTCTGAATCCCTTTACACCCCAGCCACTATTGATGATGGGGGTTGCCCCAAGCCAGGTGCAGGACCTTGCCCTTGGCCTGTTGATCTTCATGAGGTTCATATGGATTCACTTCTTGAGCTTGTGGAGATCTCTCTGGATGGCATCCCATCCCTCGGGCATGTCAACGGTACTACTCAACTGCAGACTTGCTAAGGGTGCACTCAATCCCACTGTGTCATTGATGAAGATATTAAACAGCACTGGTCCCAGTACAGACCCCTGAGGGATACCACTTGGCACTGATCTCCATGCAGACATTGAGCCATTGTTCAGTACCCTCTGGATGCAACCATCCAACCAATTCCTTATCCACTGAACAGTCTACCTATCCAATCCATACCTCTGTAATTTAGAGAGAAGGATGTTGTGAGGACCATGTCAAAGGCCTTACAGAAGTCCAGATAGATGTCATCTGTAGCTCTTTCCTTGTCCACTTATGTAGTCACTCCATCACAGAAGGTCACTGGGTTGGTCAGTCAGGACCTGCCCTTGGTGAAGCCATGCTGGCTGTCCCAAATCACCTCCCTGTCCTCCACGTGCCTTAGCATAGTGCCTACGAGGATCTGTTCCATGATCTTCCCAGGCACAGAGGGGAGGCTGACAAGTTGATGGTTCCCAGGGTCCTTCTTTCTACCCTTTGTAAAAATGAGTGCAATGCTTCCCTTTTTCCAGTCTCTGTGGACTTCACTGACTGCCATGACTTTTCAAGTATCATGAAGAGTGGGCTTGGCAACTACATCAGCCAATTCCCTCAGGAGTCTGGGATGCATCTTGTCAGGTCCCATAGACTTCTGTACCTTCAGGTTCCTCAGGTGGTCATGAACTTGATCTTCTCCTACAGTGTGAGGGACTTGGCTGCCCCAGTCCCTGCCCTGAGGTCCATCCACTTGTGAAGTGTGGGAGTAGAGGTTGCAAGAAAGGCTATTCTCTCCTCCTTCAGCACAACATAGAGTCATGCTGGACCACCCTGCTCCATTGTCACAAGGAAACACAGACCTGTCATGTCAGCCATTCACTGAGCATGAGAATCACTGCAGGGGCTCAAGCTCCTCTTGGTGGGATACAGATCAAGCTGCACATTCACCATAATGCTGCTGCAGTCCCCTTCCTCCTACAGATCTCTCACACCAGAGGCTGATGGTGGTCGGCCTCAGCCAAGCATCTGCCTCGCATCAATCATCAAAGACTAACCAGGGAGACCTCACACCCCTCCAGCCAGCGCTGACTTGGGGGGAGATCTGCACAGCCACTGTCAGCGTGACCCAATGCGCTGGTATATTTTGCATCAGCAGAGACATTATTTGAAAGATGACAAGAGTTGACAAGCGTGGGCCTGGAGAAAAATACATACCACTTAAAAAAGAAAATGCAGATGTGAGTCTGCATCTCCAAAGAAACGTACTCTGAGAAGAGCTGCACAGCTGGTATGGTCGATGACGGCTGTAAGCAGGAGAGAAGCCCAGACGGTTACTGAGAGGGAGTTACAGTAACTGAGCCTTGTGGTCAGTCCATCCAATGCATTATTTCCAGTTACTACAGAACAAAGAAAAGTCCTGCCTGAGCTGGAAAGTATTTTTCCAAGCAACAGCCCACCTGTAACTCTCATGAGAAACAGCTTAGAAGAAAAAAAAACCAGATGTTCATCATATGGATTACTTCTTCCACAAATATTCCTGAGACTGCAGAGCTCAAAGATGGTGCTTTCCACCAGGAGAAAAGCATTCAGTTGGATTTACGCCTCTTCCGTTCCAGTGCAGGCAGACAACAATAGCACTGAAAAGTTGTCTGATGAAGAGAGTGAACCAGCAGCAAACAACACAAGGAAAGACAGATCATTATCAGCCAAACATGATCTGAGCTGAGAGTAGCAACAGGTTCAGAGCAACTTACTGTGCCTGGTGTGAGACCAGGGCGAGAGCATGGCTCTTGTTTCCCATGCTGCAGTGGTGACCTTACTCACCCATCTCATCTGAGCCCTGTCCTTTACATTCTGCAGAAGGATGCTTAACAGATGGACCAAACCGGGTGCAGACACTCACCACACCATGTGCTCATACAATTCAGAGAAACAGCACCAGGCTTAGACAACACTCACAGGCCTTGATGACCTTCCAGCAATGAGCTTTAGGACCGTCTGTCTAGCACCTGATGACAGCCTGAAACAGCCCCGCTGGGTACAAACACCCTTTCTGTAATTGCTCTCAGTGGCAACTTTAAAGGTCAATGGTAACTCTCTGGTTTCAGATTTAGCTATTTCATCTTAATTGTCCCAATCCTAATCATCACCACACATGCAACTGAAGTAGAAATGAAATTTGCTGGGCTGACTGCTTGCAACAGCCCAGAGGAAGAAATTAAAACAAAGTAAAATGGCTGTACATGGGGGGAGAGAGACGTCAAAATGCAGCTAAGGAAAGGATGCAACAGCAGTGGTCCCAGGTGAAGGCTGATCCTCCTCCAGATGCAGGGATGGCAGTCACAGGCCCTGCACAGACAATGGATCAGTTGAGAGAGCAGGGAAGGGTAGTGAGGAGCAGAGTTCTCACTGCTTCAGCATCTTCCTCGATCAAACGCAGGGAACAGAGCAGGTGGCCCTGTTGAGTCTTTCCTCTGGTAAGCAGCAAAACCAAGGGAAACAGTAGTGAACTCAGCTCTGAGAAAAAGCTTGCTCACAAGGAGGCAAGTTTCTTCGCAGTATCCACCCAAAATTTGGGAAACAATGCACTGGCTAAAATGATCCCTTCCCAGTTACCCAAGCAACACAGTACACTACCATACCTGTAGGAATTATTTGGATTATGGCATTGCCTCAGAGCTGTAATGTGAATGGGTCTCACCGGAAAAGTAGAGAAACCAATTTCCAACTTCAGAGCACGTAAATCCAAGGAGGAAGGGAATAAAGGTCTATGGCTGTCCCTCTTTGCTGTCCAGCTGCAAAATTAAGTAGCCCATCACCCAGGATCTAATTTCATTCTTGATTTGCTACACAACAGTGCTTGCTGGCCCAAATGAGTGCCACGGCGCTGTCTGAAAGATAAGCAGCTTTCGATATCACACCATGAAACGAATGATGGTGAGGTTCCTTCTTTGTTATAGCTCACAAAACAAAAATTTTCAGTGGGGAAGTGCCTGCATCTCACCCTGGTTTCTTCTGCACTCCAACCGCTCACATCTTAATAATATTTTATGATATAATACATTCTGGATGACAGTTGCTTAGTTACAAAAACTTTTAGATCAACAGCTACAATATTAGAATCTCGCCGGAGGTCAAATCCCACTGTATGATCATTCAGTGTCTTAAAGACATGTCTTTTATTATTTTTCATAGTGTCTGAGATAAATATTGAAAGACATTTTACTATAATAGGCTGTGCTCTATTGAAATAGCCCTATAGCCTGTGATAATCCATGCAATGCTATCAATACAATTATAGACAAACTCTTCTTATAATCTCTGACTACATGAAATTTATATCTTGGTCATCAAAAAATATTTTAAAATACCAAACTGGAAGAAAATGGACTTATGAAACATTTGCCTAGAAATAAAGTTGTAAAGAAAATATCAACAAAATTAGGTCAAACATTTCCAGGCTTTAAGAACAAAATAAGTCAAAATAAGTTTTATATTGTATCAAACCATCATGTTTCACAATGACGGTGGCTCCCTGAGAAAGAATTGCATTCCACCCCACAGATATTACTTAACTCCTAGGGAACAAATCTTATTCTCTCGCTTTTCATAGAAAAAAATATGGGCATTTTCATAGGTTATGCAAGTTTAGCATCATACAGAAGGTGCTGTATCACCAAAACCTTTGGCCTGGCTGCCTTCCCTAGACCAGGTGGCTCAAAGCCTCATCCAGCCTGGCCTTGAACACTTCCAGGGATGGGCCATCCACAGCTTCTCTGGGCAACCTGTTCCAGTGCCTCACCACCCTCTCCGTGGAGAATTTCTTCCTGATTTCTAACCTAAACCTGTCCTCTTTCAGTTACAATCAATTACCCTTTGTCCTGTCACTGCATATTTGTAGCACAAAGAAGCATTTAATAAAATTAATTGCAGTTGTTGCGTACCTTCTGCCAATGGATCCCAGGAGCTTTCTGTAGCTAAGGCTTCCTTAGCCTACTACGCAGACATAGTCACTGCAGAAGTTGGGGACATGCAGATGACTTCTCTAGGGAGAGTGTGGATGCATTCTCTCTAGATTACAATTTAAAAACCTCGAAGGTCTTTGAGGATGCTGAAAACTTCCCAAATCCATCAGGAATGATACAGCATGTGCAAGAGCAACAGACAGGAATTTTTTGACCATTTCTATCCACATCCTACCACTCCAGGACCACAGAGCAGCTACAGCAGATTAAAATGTTAAATTTTCAAACATACAGTGACTGCATGTTACTCCAGAAATGCCCAGTTCTGTGCTTAAAAACTGGCAAAGATGTGCCTATAGGTCTACCAACTCACTCATAGTCCTGAGGCAATGTTTTGCAGCACACAAGTGCTAATATAACATAGAGACATGGATGTTGTCATACCTTCTGAGTTTGTATTTCCTTGAGTTTGTATTTGGAACTCTTTGTATTACAGAAAGTAATTAGCAGCTTGGAAGCCTTGTGCATAAATCTGGAAAGGCTTGTTTGTGTAAATGTCTGTGCTCATTTTGTACCTTACAGACAAAGAGGAGAAGGACCAATCCATCAATGAAGCATTCCCTTTACAATAAGGTAAAAGCAGCGAGGCAGACCCAGTCCCAGCTACAACAAATGGATTTTCCCCAGGCTCAGCACTTGTTAGCATCTATTATCTGTAGAGTTTCCTCAGTGATGTAAGTAATGTCAGAAAGATCAAAGAAAATCCAACTGACTTAATAAGCCATTTGCAATTTTTCTACGGCAGCCGTGCATATTGAAGCATGAAATCTATGAGACAAGTAGACATCAGTGACAGCTTACAGTAGTGGGGCTGGGTGAATGAACATTTCCTTTTTGGGATGAAAAACGGTTGCTGCTTTCTGTATTCGCAGGGTCAGACTGTGCTCAGAGTGTGACGCTGGGATCACATCAACTGTCCTTAGAACTCACACAGCATATACTTTAACCGCAAGCAGGTGTTTTGCTGCATAACATGATGAAAGTTACAAGCAGGACAAATAGAGAAAAAGGCTGTGAGACACCCCACTCCTCCCTCCCCAAAGAAAACATCACCCCAACTACCCCAAACCAACACCACACAGCACTGGTAACACCGGTGGTCACACTGCTGGTGATCACCATGCCCACTTCCTTTCATGACTAAATCCCACAGGATACTAATAGGTATGTAGATAAATACTTTTCCCTAACCAAGTAATTAAAAAAATCCTGTGCTCTTGTATTTTTGTGGCCTTTTAATACTATGCCAGGCTCATGACCAAAGCCATCAGACACCATGACCCAAGCACTTCCCAAGGGAATGCTATACTAAAATCCTTGTGCAGACAGACTCTCTGATGATGAAATGCCACTAAACTGCCTGCCAGCAAAATCAGCCTGAACATACACAGTGTATTCGGGATTTTACTATGCAGGCCTGTTGATGTGGCAGAGGCTTCAAATGAAACCAAGGTCTCCCTGTGCTGCACTGTGTGCAAACATGGAGATTGCCTCATGTGTGGAAAGACTAGAAAAGTAATTAAGGATAATTTGAGGAAGAATAGAAATACTAAGGATTTGGCTTAATTCCCCAGAATACTTTCAAATTACCTAGTAATATACCAGAATGATAGTTTGTGCCTTCTGGGGTCAACCAAAAAAAAAAAAAAAAAAGCTAAAAATAAAGAAAGGGAAAAAACCAACCAGACAGATGTCTCCAAAGTCAAATTCAGTGAGGGATAAGCATACTTGTACCATACACGTTAGTGAGGGACCGAGCCTACCCTTGCTTCTCGGCAGTCAAAGAGCACCACACCATGTGTGTTCCTATGCCACGGGGCCGCCGAGTCCTAAAACTAAACCAGCTCATTGGAGCCTGCCGATTTCCTGCAGCCTCTAATGGAGACAGACATGAAGGCTACAAGCAGGAACGATGTCCAGACAATTAGCAAGATAGAGCTGCCATTCCTGTGGTTGTTTCACTTTTCCACATAAAACAGCTTAAGAATGGCATCAGTTAGTACCAAGTGTGGATCAAACCCATCATCAACTCCCACTCTTCCAGCAAACTCTCAAAAATACAGCTGGCTGAGATAGGGCTTGGAGTAGGAGCATACCCTCAGTAATTTACTCAAAAATCCCACTTGCAACTTCAGGGATTATTTTTTATATAATATCCACCTATTCACTAGCTAAATCTGACCCTGCTTAGTTTATGACTGCACTCAGAGATAGCTTTTCTCGAGACAGCTTCTGTGGCCTACTTACCAGCCCTTTTGTTAACAGTGTGGCTACTTTACCTCCACTTCAAAGGTTCATTCTCATGTGCAGTTCATTCTTTTTCTTTTTTGCATTGGTTGCTAAGGGGGAAGCTTTAGCATGGTGGGCAAGGATTTAGTCACATGTGAGCTACAGGGAACATTATCCTTAGGGATTAGTTTGGAAATCAAGTGACAATCAGCTGGGTATGTGTTTATTTTCCATTTCTCAGAATCTTTAAAAGCATCACAGGATTTTTGCATCCTCTGAAGGAGATCTATTCTTCTTCTATCTTATTCAGCCTCCAAGACAAAAAAGAGAGTATCATGCTTGTCTCCAGTGTCAGAGATAAAATTAGTAATTTCACCATAAATCAGAAAACAAACTAGATTATTATGAAGAACAGTTCTACACTCATCAAAAGGTTGTTTCACAACTGCCTTTCAGATGTACTAAAGGCAGCTGCCTCACTGTGAAGTTAATTCAATAAGCAGAGGAAGCGTAATTCATTTGGTATGTACTGTTTGCTAATCAAAGAGTATTTCTTGGCATCTAAACTGTGCGTGACAGAATGATAAGCCTGAAAACATATTGTTAGTCTTCCAAGTTTTTCATCAAACCCGAGAAACATAACATGCATGCATGTGAGCGATTCTCCTCATTCAAGTAACGAAGACGAAAGCTGTGGTATCAAGTTTTGTAATGCTGAGCTGTGGTCCTATGGAAAATTTACAAGAAATGGCTTTCCTGCTTGTATTTGTGCAGGACTGAAAGCTTGATGCCTTCATAATTTCTCCATCTTTCAAATTATTGTCCCACAGAGTATTATTACCTGTGATGACAGCAGCAAAGCCTGTGAGCAAGCATTATCAGTAAAAACCAGTCTTGGTGTATCTTCTACTCAATTCCATCTTAGGTGCACTAAACTCCGTTTTTTGTTGGTTGTTGTTTTTTGGTTTTGTGTTTGTTTTTTTTTTTTAAATCAAGATTACCATGGACTTCCCATCTTGGATACCTGCTGTGGGGTACAGATTGAGGAATAACATCACTCCTTCCGAAATGCATCACTTTAGGAGACGGCTCTACTGCAGTTTGAACTAGTGGACCTCTACCACCACAAGCAGCCACGATGAAAAGATATTGAACAAACCATCTTGTGTTGGTTTACCATGCTCTTTCGCAACATGAGGTACAAAGCAGTAGCAAGGAGCAGGGATTACTGCAGTTTTCCTGGTATGATAGATGCTGCAACTGAGAAAAACCACGTTCTCCCACTCTGCCACTGCATTTCCAATAATAAATAATCTCCTGAGCAACAAACGACTTCAGATATCAAAACCTGATATGTTCAGTTGGATCTGAGAAGACCTAACCTTTGCTCTATTTTCAGAATTAAGTCCATATGTAAATTACTATAGCCACTGTACAGATGGGGGGAAAAAAAGACATGACTAAGAGTTTTATCAAAAATGCCAAAGGAACACTTCTTAAACTTAATATTTAATTTAGAGGGAAAAAAAACCCCATACCAGAATAATTTGAAAAATTCAACCTTATTCCCCACTTGTATTTTGATCTTTCAAAATTCAGTGTGAGGGAAAAACTCCACCCAACTACGGTTACAAACTGCTGCCAAAAGCGAGATACTGCATTATTAATGCAAAGCTCTTCTCCAGCATTTATTAATAAGCAGAAAATAGGATAAAATGTATAAATCTATGCAGCCACTGGCAACAAAAGCATGTATGTTATCTACCTGGACACAATAATGTGATTTGATCTGTGTATTATTCTGAAAAGGACAGAATAATCGTTCTACAAATAATTATAAGACGGTTCGAAGTAGCAAACACAGCACAGCTGGAACATATGCCCCGGCTCCTTTAGTGTGGATTACATACTTTTAAGTTACTGAAATGTTAATGCAGCAAGATTGAAGAGAATTCTGTAAATTCTACTAATTGTGCTGCATCCTTTAATGTTCATCTACTTATTTTTTAACCGGATCATCATCAAATGAGGAGCAGTTCAGAGTACACCAGATGTTTACTTTCAGAGCAGTTAACTCAATGTACGAGCTCAGTTTTTGTGTAGATTAACGCATACTCCAAACCTGTTTCTTCCTGCAGTGTATTTTTATAATCAGCAGTAGGATTTCAAAATGAGATGCCACACTTGGAAGACTAAGTACTAGCTTTGGAGAGAATTTTAAAGGTCCATTTCTTTTGCAACGGTTAAAAGAGTTATGCAAAGAAGGAAGAAAGTATTCATGCAGAAGACATGATTATGCACTTGGGGCTCATGTGAAAATCTCAGTTTCAAGTTGGAAAAAATAACATTTTCAGGTATCCCAGAACAATTATTTACTGGCATTTCAAGTTAGTTATAATCTCAAAATCTGCTGTAGATAAAAGCATAGTAAGAGTTCAAAAGCTCTAGTCATTCAGAGCTCAGCCAAACATACCCAGAATCCATTTGAACGTTTTAGTTTTCCAAACAGCTTCAAGGAAGCACATTCTGAGCCAGAGGTTTTTAATGGCTATTTTATTGATGCAGCAAGTATTAAGACAGCCTGGTAGTTTCTTGATTGTGCTACTTCATGTTCTAAAGAACACCGAGAAATATGTTTACCAGAGAAAACAAACCCCTAAACAACAAGGTGAGTGTTTAACAGTAAAATCCAACAACAAAGAAGTATTTCAGTACAGAGAAGAGCTCTTCAGACTCACCGAAAGGGACATCCCCAGTCCAATGGAGATTATAAAAAGCATGTGGAGGATACACAAATAGATACAAGTGCAGTTGCACAAGCATTTCTGAGTCATATGCCACAGCTTATAAAACCTTCTGTGTCAGTGTTTTACCACTTCAGGTAAAGTTTCTCCTTGTTTTCTACAAGTTAACAGTCGCTTGGGAAAGCTGCCATAAAAACTGCTCAACCTTTCTCAAAAATGAGGTATGTGTTCTTTTCAGGGTGTAGTGTCACAGGCACTGCATCAGTCATCTCATAGAAGGGGACAGCGTTTCCCATAGACCTTCCTGGCACAGACACATCCATGCGGAGAGCAGAACATTAGCAGGCCACTGATCCCCATTACACATTTTTCATGCCTTTTTTTTTAGGGGGAAAAAAATAGCTCTTGTGTCTCAGCATTAAATTTCAGGTTTCCTACCAAGCTGTCAAGAACATAGTCACACATATATGCCTTTAAGCTGAAAATTGGCTGTGATTTATCAAAGTCAGAATTCTATAAATAATGCAGGTCTTGCACAGACAGCTTTTTTTGTAATGTAACAACTAATGGCCTGTCAACATGCTATTCCATATACACAACCTTTACAGTGGGCTCCAGTCTCTTCCCTGTATGATAAATGAATACCTGTTAGGAGGCAAATTCTCTCTAATGGTATCCTGATATCTTTGATACAATAGGTGATGGTATGCAGAGAGAAAAGCCACACATCTTTAAAGTGTGTAACAGTAGTGAAGGATGCAAATTCTGCAGTGTCAGACTTTGCTGATGAGCCAAAATGAAAAAATTATTTACCTAATACCTGAAAACTGATGCATAAATAAAAACTTAAATAGATCATTCAGATAGATTTGTCCACATCCAGTAAGGAAATCCAAGGAAAGATGTTCAGTGTTCATGGTAAGAAACCACATTTGAAAAAGAAAAGAAATTTAAAAACTTTCATTCAGAAAAAAAATAAAGGCTAAGCCAATCCTCTAAGATCTCATTAGACTTCAGTGCCAGGTTTTCTTTCAAGATACAAAAGCTTCTGCTTCAATGTGTTTGCCTGTAAATATTTTAGGATTTTGCCCATGTTCTGACTCACCTACAGTAACATGGAAGAAACACATTTCCTGGAGTTTCTTTAAAAGGAATTAGAAAAGCATTACCAACACACACGTCTAGCACAGTGAGCACACGTTACCCGCCAGACACTTACCTTTCTGTGATTGTTTCTCTGAGACCACTAGCAACCCCCTTCACCACTGTACTAGCCTTTGGTGTCAGCACGACTTGAGATATAAAAAAGGAGCCCTTCTTTCTTCTTTCGGTGATTGATGCCTGCAGGAATTGAATCAGTTTTTCTGGATCTGTTGTGTTTGCCCAGGGAGCTGGCATCATCTGGCCTGGCCAAAGGAATGGTACCTCAAGAGCCACTGGGCTGTGGTAGAACACCAGCACTTGGTGTTCTTTCTCCCACAGGTACTGGAGGCTGACTTCGTGGGCAAATATGGCAGGACACATTTTGTTTCCATATGTATCTTTGAGCATTTGGACAAGCTTTTCATGATGGTATTTCTGCATCCCGTAGAAGTGATTGAAGTCCAAGAAGACCACTTCTTTTGGGTGGTCAGCGAGAAACGCATTGATCTCTTCCAGACCCTCCTTGACTTTGGCACTGAATAAACCATGAGCGAAGTAGAGTTCATTGTCTGGGTCTCTGGGCTTGGTGGAAATTCTAAGATCAAAATACCTTATACCTGCCCCGAGCTGGCTGGTGAAATTCATGGTCTGTGTAGCCAACCACTTCCTCATCAGCTTTTTAGCCACAGTCCCAAAAACAGACACAAAATTCTGCACCGTCTCTGGCTGTTCAGGCCCAACTGGAGAGGCTTCATCGATGTAGAAGCTAAATGAGTCATGAGACCCTAAAAACACAACAGAGGAAAATTATCAATATTGTATTCATATATTAAACGTCATTAGTGATTCTTTCTTAATAAACTTAATTTTCTGGTGTGTACTAACACTCACCAATGAAATCCTCCCCTGCCCTTTTCCTCAATACATAGCATTTGTCTGGCAGCATTTACCACACCAGCACCTCGCAGGAACTTGAAGGAAAGGTAGTGCCTGTTCCACTGTTTGTCTGGGCACCCTTTCACTCTCTTCTAGCTCTTATTTAATGCCTTTAAGCTCACTGAAGTCAGCGGTCTCTGAACGTGAAAGCAATCCCGGTGTAACTACAGAAAAGCTAGTCACATAATAAATCCCTAGAGCCAACATGAGGAAGAGAGTCTGGTGCTGTACACTGAATTGTGCACCATTTAATTTTCAGAACAAAAAAAAAAACCAAACCAAACCAACATCCCCCCCCCACACCTTTATCGTCACCTAAAACACAAGCTGAAAAATGCTAAGGACGTGTAACTTCCCTGACTCTTTATATCAAGTCTCATCTGGTCATCCACAGAGTTACTGAATGCTGTTCTTCTTCTTTAATCTACCTCTAAAATTCTTTGCTTTCCTTTGCTACATAAGCACAACAGACAGAGCCAAGGACAACATTACATTTGACTGACAAAATACAGAAACTCCACTGCATGCTCTTGACAAGAGCGAGACTTACTACTTAACATGCCTCTGTACAGAAGTTATCATTTTCCACAACTTAACAAAGTTTAATACAAATATGTAAGACACTTTTCTATGCAAAATTCTCTGTGTGTCTTGGTACGTTCATTAACAACAACAAAAAAAAATCAACCACAAAACAAAACCCCAACAACTCAGTTTGCTCAGCATTTAGACATTCACATGAAAACGTCTGACAAAGCTAAGGACATCCGCAAGCACATGATCATTCTTCTGTAAGGGAGTTCTTTGTCTTGCTTTACGGAAAGCGGAGCTGACCCTAGGAGACGCTCATCACCCTTGACTACTAAAAGCCTTCTGAATACCTGGTGGTGAAATCTGGCGTTTACACAGAAATACTGGCCGGCTGCAGGCAGAGCAGCACTCCCGCTGCCACAGCCGGAGGGGATGCTTCTGGTCAAACTCACTGCAGCAAGCAGTCTGCTCCTCAGACTGTCACACTGCTTACAGAACTCCTTCAAGGTCAGCAGGACCTGTGTTTCTGAAATGGACTGTAACACTAGGCCCTCAGAGATATAAATCCTAGCACCAAAATGAGTACAGAGCACAAGCCTTGCCTGCTACTCATGCTTTTGTAGGTGCTTCTCAAAATTACTTTCCAGAGCGTGCCTGCTGTGGCAAATAAGTATCACATTAATGAAATCCTGTTAGTCAGTCATTTCTGATGGCGATGCTATTTTAACTGAACTGGAACAAACCCTATAAACTGAAGTGACAGCTGTAACATTTTCTTCTTTAACAATAAATGAAGTCACGACAAATCACCTTAGAAACTCGGGTTTGGATTTTGCTTTGTTTAATCTGAGAAATGTCTTAAAATTTTGTACACCCCTGCTTTTCATGGTTGTATCTTTGAACTGCATTTTGCTTTAAAGTATGAGATAAATTTTCCATTTAGATGAAGCTTTCTACTGCTAAGTGTTGAAGTGATAACATATTCCTTGCAGAACATCATTAGATCAAGGAGTATCTGGTTGCACACTGATAACCCAGGGGACCAGATCTGCATACAGAACTTTAATGGTAAAACAAATGATCAGAGCAGTGACTTCTTTTTCAACAGTATTACAGGGAAAATCAATGAGAGACATTAAATGTTCTGCCCGATGTAACCTGCACTAATCTAGAAATCAAAGTAAATCCAGTCTTGTGCAAAACAAGGCATAGTTACTGATATTAGCAAGGGACAGAGCTTGCAAATCTTCACTTTGCCCACTGAAGTCCCTTTTATTCCAGCAGAATTTTATGTCAGAATAAGTACATGTATAAATATGAGCAACTGACTACACCAATAGGCTCAAAATGGTATGAAGATTAATTAAACCATTTGTCTTTAATTGTCTGATTTAGAGCCACTGACAACCTGAAATTGCAGAAGAGGAAGCCAAAGTTGACCACCATGGCCAATATGCAACACAGTGCCAAACGCTACTTAAAACTACTTAAGTCTGGAGAGGCAGCACAGACCACACAACAGAAAACTAAGGTGAACAACTTGACAGCAGGTAGCTTTTAGCTATTGGTAAATACAAAACACAGAGAAGAGAGTGCAGGAGGTGGGGGAAACACCACAGTTAGAAGTGACTGAACAATACAAGCAGGGCAATTTAGAAAAATATTTTTTTCTTAATTAAGGTCTTCATGCACATATTCAAACCTAAAAATGGGGATTCCTACATGTAAGGTAACAAGAAAGGCACAGAGTGCACTGAGAACCTCCATGTTTTGTAACCCAAACGATAGGCCCTATTAAATAATACAAAAAGAAAACAACGGTTGACGTTGAATGAAGCAGATGTCAGCTATTCAGGAATATGTAAAGATTCCTTCTGACTGAAAAATATAGCAAATGTTTTGTCTTTCCACATGTATAAGCAATTTGAACAAGTCATTTAAATATTTATTTTCATCATGCACTCATCTACATTTCCTTTTGCCTTCATCCTGCCCTGTTGTCCTAACCAGCTTACTCATACAGCTCAGGGAAATTCAAACCCCTTACACTTGGCAGAGTAAATCAGAGTACAATCTTTTCCACTATTATGCCCCAAATCACTATGTTCCTGGCAATGAGAGAATCCTGTACGAACATACACTTGTTTTTAGCAACCAGGTTTCCTTTCAACTTTGCTTTGGTGCATGGGGACATTCCCATGTACTTTGGCACTCGGAAGTGGACTTCCAGGTTTACTGTCTCACCAAATCTCAGCTTCCATAAAGACAGCATGCAGGGTACATCCAGCAATACAAACGCAATGATGTCTGCAACCTTTGGTAGGCAGCAGTGCTTGCACATCAGCTACCTTTATTATAGCAGGGTAGGAGACACACTGAACTGATGTGTGGGACAGTCTCTACCACAGGGACTTCACAGGCTGAGACACGGAGAAGCAGAGGGGAAATTACTCGTCCCAAGTCACACAGGAGGGAGGAGGAGTAAACTGATACTTTTGTGTCCAAACATATGGTCTCACCAGTTTATTAAGTATCTAGCACTTTCTTTAAATATTGCACACTGTTCCCCTACTTTTCCAACAACACATTGTTGACCAAGGAGTCAAGGGTGACAGCTCGTGGATCAGGATCACAGGGGTGGCGAACAAGTGGTAAACATAGCGTGCATTTGAGAGAGACTGCCCAATCAGGAAGAGTAAGTGGACAAAGTCTTCTTTAAACAACTGGAAGAAGCCCCACAAATACAGGGCTTGTTTTCGTGGGGAACTTTGAGACATTTGCTGGAAGAGCAGAACAGCAACGCACAGGCAATATGGAGAGCCTGAAAGACTTTTTTCTGCAAAAACTCCCTTAAATAGACAAGGAGCACTGCTGGCCATGGTACAAATTAAGGAAGAAATGGCTATGGACATGAAGGCTGATGACAGCCTTAGCCAGGGTGACCATGAGGTGATGTAAGAATTTTAAATACTGAGTAAAGCGAAGTGGGCAAATAACTGAATAAAGATCCTGGATTTCAGAGCAGCAGTTTCAGCTTGTTCAGGAAATTGGTAAGTGGTAGACTGTGGGAGAATTACCTTACATGCCAAGGGACTCAGGAGCAATAGTTGAAATTGAAATCCACCTCTATAAGGGTATGAACAATCCACCCCAGTGTGCAAAACAACAAGGAGGAAAGGCAGGAGGCAAGTTTGGCTGAATGGATAACTCCTGAGTAAGCTCAAACTTAAAATGTCATGCATAGAAGGGACAGTTTCCCTGGGAAGAACAAAGGAGGAATGCAAGAAGAGAGCTAGGAACTCCACAGCTCAGCTGGAGTTCGTGCAGGGGATGGGAAACGTGCAAGGCATGGGAAACGCAACAGATAGCTCCTGCAGATACATCAGCAGCAGAAGGGAGCAAGGATAATGCTGGCCCACTGCTGAACAGGGCAGGAGACTTCATAATGAAGGACAAGGAAATTACTGAAGTATTTGGTATCTTCCTTGCCTTAGTTTTCACTAGCAAAGTCTGCTCTCAAGCACTCCATGCTCTCTGCCTAGTAATTTCTCTTTTTCAAACTGCTTCTCATTAGTAAAAGGTGACTGAGTGAAGGACTACTTATATAAACACATACCAGTAGATGGGACAAGACATGATTCATCTGGACATGCAGAAGGCACAGGCCAAGGTCACTGTATAGCTGCCCTCTCTCACCTCTGACACGTCATGTTGACTGGAGGAGGCAAAAGTTACACTCATCTTCAAAACAGGAAGGCAGGACAATCCAGGGAACAACAGTCTGTCAGATTCATTTCAGTCCAAGGGAAGGTCACAGAGCAACTCCTTGTGGAAACCATTTCCAGCTTATGAATAGTAAAAAGGTGATTGGGAACAGCTGCCATGGAATTAGCAAGAGCAAATAATGACTGACCAACCTGATTGCCTTCAAGGAGAAATGACTGGCTTTGGGGAAAACAAAATTTTCCTTTGACTTCAGCAAGGCTCGTAACTGTCTCCCTTAATATGCCTGCAGTCTAACTGGGAAGACACCAGCTAGACAAGGTATGTGAAAAACTGCCTAAATCATTGGGCTCAAAAGGTTGTGGCTGAAGGTTCAGAGTGTAACTCTCAGATGATTACAAGCCAATTCTGTTCAACATCTTCATCAGTGACACAGAAAACATGATGGAGAGTACCCTCAGCAAGTTCCCTGGTGAAACCAAGCTGGTTTCACCAAGCTGGGGGAAGAGGTTAATGCTGTGGAGGGGGAAACTGGTATTCAGAGAAACTTCAGCACAGCAAAAAAGCTGGATGTCAGGAACCTTAAGAAGTTCCAAGGCAAGATGGACACTGAACAGACAACCCCATTCAGCAGCATACCTGGGGACCAACTGGATAGAAAGCAGCTCTACAGAAAAAGACTTGTTTACTTGAGCATAAGGAAAAAACAACTTCCCCACAAGACTAGTTAAGCCCTGAAGCAGGAGCCCAGCAGGGCTGGAATCTGTATCCCTGATTCTCAACACTTGGCTTGACAGCATCATCTAACTTGAAGTTAGTTCTGCTTTGAGCAGCGGATGGACCAGATGAACTCGGGAGCTCTTTTCCAACGTAAATTATTCCGTGTCTGCTTATTCCCCCACTCCCCTAAGATACAAAAGATTTGTTTCTTGTTTCTCAACCTTAGAAGCACCCATCAAGAGACACTTTAAATGTCTGCACCAGCCATGATCCAAAAAACAAAGTGACCAGTTTCAACCACTGAAACATTAAATTTTCATGAACTTAGATGTGGCCAAACACTATTTAGCTATGCAAAAGTAAAATGTGCGGTATAACTTAGATTGCAAGAAAAGAGATGCTAGTACTTTTACTAAGGAGAACAGCCTCCTGTTTTGTTTACTGAATTTCCTTAATAGGACAATTGGGAATACACAACCCACTACAGCTCAGCTATGGACATATTTATGGCTTCCCTGGAGGGCTAGACCCCCCATTTAAAAAATAATTGGGCTCAGTGCTGAAAAAAGTCCCTGAGGGAGAGTGCATTTCAGTTCAGAATCTTTTCTTCAGTCCCACAGAGTTTTACAAAGAGGTGCAGCAAAGCTACTATTTTTGGTGGCTAAGTTTTAACATTATCATTCATAAGGCTGGCAAGTGTAGCTGAACTTCGCTCTGCCCTCCCCTTGCCTCATTGTTGGCACTGGCCATCCCTCTTAATAACTGCCAGGTAAACAGGACATAAAACAGAGGTACTGAATGAAACTGCACTGTCCAACGTGCTCCTGACAGACGCAAACACACCCTGAAGATCCACAAGTCACAGGAAAACCACAAACAGATAAAAGCAAAGTTTCACAGTTTTTGGCATGTTTTACTCCCCTTCTCCCACAGACCTCACACTCCTATTGTCTCTATGAGTTATCCAACAACTGTTGGAAGAAGAGTCTTTCACTACTGCTTTGGGTGTCATTAAAAGCTTTACCTGCTGTTGTCTTCCTATATTTAGGAGAGGACATCCCTTGGTGACTACTGCTGAAATGTCACGTGCACTGCAGTCTCACTTTTTTGAAAATATCCTTGTCAATGAAGGTTATACAGCGACTAACACCAGACAACATCCTTCCTGGATGTTTTGGAGAAGAGCTAGGACAAATTCCATGACCCCTGGCATACAGGAGACCAATGCAGATGTTTTCGCAATCTCATTTGGTCTATTCTCACCATCCCATTTAGCCTTAAAAACCAATCAAAGACAAAAAAACAAACAACACACAAACATATGAATCTTTACCTAGCCAAACTGCTATTTCAAGGAACAGCAAAGCCTAGTTATGATCACTGCAGCTGGTGCATTTCAGAATTGTGTTTTACCTTCTTTTTAAGATGGCTGAGCACTGTTCTCTCCACCAAAGTGACAACACATCCTGGGAAGTCAAAAGGTGTTGCCAAGGGCAATGCAGTTCAGACTTCACAGTCCAGTTACCTTTAGCATTTAAACTGCTTGGGTGATACGAGCTTAGTTTGATCAAAATATTATCCGGGAGAGCAAAACAAAAACAACAGGGAAAAAAGGCATTATAGATTGTGCAGTGACACTGCTTCCCCACAGGTAACTTAAGTTATGATGTAATGTGTACACACAGCTCTCTGCTACCCATAATACCTCTTTCTAGATTCATAAACTCTGTCAAAGCCCTGTGAGAAACAGCTTTGCTCTCCAAGCACCATGACAATGTTTCTATGTAAACCAGTGAAAAATGCACAGACAGCAGCCCCATGCAAGTCAACTTAGGTCTGGTGAGGAAGAACTCAGAAGCCTAAAACTGCCCCTCTGCAGAGACACCAGGGGCCTTTCTCCCCAAAGGAAAATCCCCAAAACTTTTGTTTTGTTCTGTGTCTGAATTAATAAACCTAGAGAGACTGAGATGGCCACCTCCCAGGTCTCACCCACACAAACCCCATGGTCACAACGAGCCCAACTGTCCACCATGGTTAGCTAAGGGCACAGGTACCTGGCAAGGAAGCTCATCTGCAGTTTTGTTCCCTCACCTGAACCTCCAACAGCCACATGGGATTTCTGCAACTCCCTTCCCACGAGCAGTTTCTGCACTGCCCATAAATTAGCCAAGCTTTGAAGGCAAGGTTTCCTGCAGCACCAGGAGGATCTGCCTACTTTCCCCCTTTCTGGAGGCTCAGGAAACCTTCTCTATGGAAAGCCAGAGCAGTGGGTGCCTTTCTCAGAGTCCTGGACAGCCAAAAACCCACTCATTCTTGTAACTTGGTATTAGCATGGAAATCGGTATTTTCATTAAAAAGTTAAAAGTCGGACTTTTCTTTACGTGAAAGGAGTATTTTTAATAGGTAAGAATATCTGGATTTTATTCAAGTGAATAGTCTGATCAGAAATTAAGAAAAAATATTTAATAAACCTGCCTTTTGTGCCCTTACATAACAGAAATTAAACTGAATCATGCCCCCCTCAAGCATTGAAAACAGAAGAGCTATTTCACTTTTGGCGTATAAAGCCCTGAAGTTTCTGTTGAAAACAATACGTGAACCAAAATGAAGACATTTTTACAATAAGACCATTAAAAAAAAGTGTGAAATGTCTGTGAGGTAACATGAGCACATATCATTCCACATTTTATATCAAATCTTTTTCCAGGTCATACAGCACAAACAACTTTATATCCAGACGGTTAAATCTTCTAAAGTCAATGGTTTTAACCTGTTAAGTAAGCATTTTAAGGCTTTCAAACTATAACTGCGGGGAAGAATTAACCTTGGTTTTCAATGGGAGATTACTGAGAAAGTACAAATCCAGAGACCAATTCTAAGCACACTTAACTGTTAGAATTATTTTAATTATGTGCACGAATGTCTGCAGGAAAAAGCCCCATTTTGCTTTAGCTTCTTTCAGAATAATAGCATTCCAAATTGCCTTGGAGTTACATTAACACCAGATAAATTGAAGTTGTTGAATATCAGGGAGCAAGAACAGGCAGGCAGTGACAAAAGAGAAAATGTATTCTGGTCATGTTTGAGAACATAAGCAAAAAAGGTGACAAGACTGACAGAAAATGAAGCTGTTAAAGCAACATTTGTTACATTACTATTAACCTCGCAGGAATTTAGATGCTGCTGCAAATACGGCACAACCACAATTTCCCCAGCAGATATCCATCCCCAGTCTGCCCACGTGCTCTGTACCAGTCCTATTGCCTCCAACAAACTCTTCCTCTGTTTGTATCCACTCTGCCTTGAAGACCTCGGTGATAATGTGGGAAAAGGAAAGGAAACGTTTGCTTCCTTCCTGCCCCAATACTTCCTGGAACTGGTAGCCTCCCCCTTGACGCTCAGCCCCTTCCTGCAGCAGACAAAGGTGCATTTTTCCTCCACCACCAGGTAAGTCCTGGAACAGCCACTGGAATAGCACAAAACCGTAACTCAGACCTTGCTCCTGTACCCAGGGACATCAGGGGCTCCCAACATAAGAAGGACATGGACGTGTTGGAGCAAGTCCAGAAGAGGGCCACGAAGATGCTCCGAGGGCTGGAGCACCTCTGCTATGGGGACAGGCTGAGAGAGTTGGGCTTGTTCAGCCTGGAGAAGAGAAGGCTCTGGGGAGACCTTACAGCACCTTCCAGTACCTGAAGGGGCTGACAAGTAAGGTGGTGGTGGGACTTCTTATAAGGGCCTGTAGTGACAGGACAAGGGGTAACGGGTTTAAATTGAAAGAGGGGAGATTTAGAAGAAATTCTTCCTGGAGAGGGTGGTGAGGCACTGGAACTGGGTGAATGCCCCATCCATGGCTGTCTTCAAGGCACAGGCTGGATGAGGCTTTGAGCAACCTGGTCTAGTGGAGGGTATCCCTGACCATGGCAGGGTCTTGGAACTAGATGGCCTTTAAGGTCCCTTCCAACCCACACCATCTCAGCCTTATCGTGACTGTTGTTGCAGGCAAAGTTGTGTGTCAACAGGACAATCTAAGAAACTAGAGAGGTGCACAGTAATTAGTATGCAAACCTTTTAACTTGGTTTGCTTGCAAGGATGAGCAGAACTACTTTGTATTAAAAACCACTTCCAAGTCTCATTTTGCCAACCTTTGCCAAACACGGTTTCTAATGCTACTTCTGCCATAGGTGGTCCTCTGCATTTCTCAGCCAAAGCATCTCAGCTGGAGCACCTTGATCCACAACAAATATCACAGCACAACTACAACAGGTGCACCAACAACTCCATCAACGGACACAGCCGAGATCTTCACATGACAAAATACAAAACATTCAAAACCCAGCACAAAGCAACTGCTGTTTGATCAACATAATGCAGAACAGAGTTTATCCTTCAAAGAATCACAGAATAGCTGAGTTTGGAAGAGACCTCTAGAGGTCATCTGGTCCAATCTCCCCCTTCTCCTGAGTCCAAAAAGAAGTAAGTGAAAGGAAAAGGTTTGCACAGATAGCTACAAATCATTGAAGACTGCTCAAAAAGATCTGTCTGAACCAGTTTCTTAGCTAGGAAGAAAGAAAACCTGGGAGTACATCCATCTGGAGATGGCATCCCACCTCCAGTGATCAAATTTCAGACCTGGAATGGCTCTGGTTTTGTCCTCCCTATACACAAATACTTTTTCAAGCACAAGAAATGATCTTAAGCAACTACTTACTCTTGTTCCTTTGGCATCTCCTTATCACCTATGAGATACTCCAGAGGATGATTTTGTGTTTCCGAATATGGCTACAATAGCCTCCAAGGGGACCCTATGACTGTTGACACTGCCAGTAATCTCCACAACCATGACGAACTGCTCTTGACTCAGGCTGAAGCTGTTACCATTTTAAGCTGTTTTTTAAGAGAAGAGGTGTTGGACTATGGCAGTGCCTGCAGTGCTTCTGGTCGCTAGATTGAGCCATGGTATTCCCCGTAGAAAAGTAGTAGTCCTTAGGTGAGGAACTCACTTCTAAAACCAAACAGGATGGGGAGGTGGGGAAAAATCTGCTCAGCTTTAAGACCCAAGATAACTGTCAACTATCACAGTGCTACATACAAGCTTGGCTAAAAATCTGATTACGTTATGGATTATTCCATTCATACTAATACATTTAGTGTACGTAGAAGTGCCCATTAAGCTCCCTCCTGCAAATACAAAGACCAGCTCCCATTGCTCTTAGAGCACCACACAACTATGGACATTCCATTCTGCTAAAGAAACTATTCTTCACAGAAAATTAGCACATGCTGCCCTCCTGAGAGCAAGTTTCCCCTTCTCACTTGATATCTACCTTCCTTACTGTCCTGTAAATATTTGTGTAGAAGGATGTGCTATAATGTTTTCTGAAACACTGCTAAGTGTAGATAACTTCCCACCTCTTCCCAGTCAAACCGCCTCCAGATAGATTGCCTTGCAGACTTCATGCACACAGCACGCAGAAGACAGCACGTTGGAGCAGTACGCGAATGGCCGGGGCTTTCTAAGAGCGTCACAGTACCATACTCTAAAAGCTCGCCGTTAAGTGCATTATTAGAACCTACATTTGATGAAACTAAGCAATCCAGCCTTTACTCTGACAAGTGTAAGCTTAACACCACTGGGAAGGGCTGCAAGATCAGGCCACAGAGCAAAGCAGAGCAGAGCAGAGCAGGTGGATTCTCATGTTTAATCAGCTCAGTGGAGACATCACCCAACACCGCAGTGGCAGCAGGCAAGCTCTGGGCAGCAGCACTGCTCATGAACCTCTTCCCATCCCCACAGCCCCTAGAGTCATATCCAGCTGCTCTGCCAAGCGCAAGTCAGGCCACCAGATTTCCTGCAGACATTTAAATGCAAGCAGCACGGGGAACATTTCTGCATTATTGATGCAGAACTGGAAATGATCATGTTGAGTCCTGAGAGGGCCCTCCCCACTATTTTGTCCAAATACAATCTAAATCTCTTGGCTCTCCAGAACAAAAGGTAAAGCAGGAAGGCAGTAATATCGCCTGTGTGTATATCGAATGCAGAAAACCTCACCCTGTTTCATGTTTATGCACTGCAGTGAAAATTTTAAAAGGTTCAAAAGCCTTATAACTTTTAAAACCTGTCCTACAATAAGCCACTAGAAAAGTTATTTTTATTTGTTAAGTGAAACTGTAAACATGATTTCACAATGGTTTGAGCTGACATTCACTAATAAAAGAAGGGTCCCGTCACCTACCAGGCTAAAACCCAGCAGTATTTATGGAAGAACTTCAACTCAAACTTACAAAAATTAGTACATCAGCTCTTATTTCTGACACAACAAGAGTAACTACTAATTTTTTGACAAGAATCTTTACATCAGGATTGACCAAGCACCTAAAACATATGGTTTAAGATTATCAGAAGTTACAACTTCAACAGCTGACCGCACACAACACTATGCCTTGCATAATATAAGTTAAGCATCACGTGATAGGCAGACTGCCACAGCCTTCTCATTTATGAATTTGACTGCATACATGAAGATTGAATAGAATATGCTATGTGACATTAATAAGCATCACATACAACCTTGTATTTTATGGACAACTATAATCTAAAGACAAATTAGCTAGCTAATCACTTGGAAATAAAATACTTGGGGGCAGAGCTGTAGCTGTCTATCAACAGCACTTCATAAATGACAATTCTTCCAAGTTTTTGCTTTTTTGAGAACACTGCAAACAAAACTACTATGCTATTTTTTCTTTTTTCTTTGCAAGCTCACTGCTGTGTGTTCCACATGCACCAGAGATCTCTATCAGATCTGACATTTTAGTTAAACGCTAGTCTCAGAAGTACTGTATTAGCTATTTTTCTTCTTAATTCAGGGGCTAGCATACAAGAATGTGAATATTTCAGGAAGGAAAAAATAGCAAGAAGTATATATGATTCTAAGCATGAAATTAATGCCAGGAATAGTCCAGGACATATATTATTCCAGCAGCAGCTCTGTCTGGCTGAGTATGTCATCAGCATCCAAGTCATATCTCATGGGGCAATCAGCAGCACTTGAATTGTGAGCCCATAGCTTTGAGACTTGAGATAAGCTGTGATGACCCTAGGCAGCTCTGCTGAGCATGCAAAATGGCATCTACCCACAGTGAGTGCCTTCCGATCATAGTTCTTGTTCATATCATTAATGCTACCACTGACAGGACAGCCTTGAAGGGCAGTATGCAACTGAAGAGGCTTATAAAAAGAGCAGGCTGTTGATATGTTGATATCTCTTCCTCTCCATGCACACATAACGCACTGCTTATTATGTATAGCCACAGTAATTCAGTGTCCACACTCTAAAAGAGCATCAAAGCAGACAATCTCTGCTTCTTTTGCTTTTATTTACTTGATTTCTTTCCATGGAGAAGTCCTTTATTACTCTGGGTAATGAGAGAAATTTCCCTTGAAATAATTGCTTCTGATTACACAGATCTCTCCCCACTTATTGCATCTTTTTGGCAACGCAGAATGTTTTGTATACTTTGCATTTGTTTTGTATACTTCGATTTTGCATTTCCCCCATCTCTTGGCTCTCCCCTCTTCTTTGATCTACCATTCTTTTCTCTGCCATGGGAAGCGTAGCCCTTTCCTAACTCATGGCTGCACTGACGTGTGTATTACCCTCAGTATAGTTCTTACTTCACTCTGCTCTCCCTTCTTTTTTTTTTTTGGTTAAAAAAAACCCAACAACACCAACAACAGTGTAGTATTTTCTATGAAATCTGAGCATCACTACTGAACAGTTCTAGTGATATTGTAGCTGAAAGAAGTTACTTGTACAGCATATGCAGTTTCTGCATCTTTACCCATTACTTAAGGCCAAGAAAAGGAAAACCAGGAGATGTGGCTGGATAAAATGAAATTGCATTGCAAAGGCAGTGTAAGAATGATGCCTTAACACAGGTTTTATGTTACTTTTAAGACCCCCTAAAAGATAGCACTAACATCTGAGATGGATCTCCACCAGAACTTTAAAGGCAATATTTTTCAACTGTTTGTACAAGCATCAAATCCTGCTGCAAGGACTCCTGCGATGAGGAGAATAAGGATTCCTCCTGCACTGTAATGAGTGCACTGACAGTCAGTTTATCAGCACTCCAGGATGGGCTGTGCCAGGGACAATATTGATTGAGTTTTCTATTACCATACAAGAAGTCCAGGCTAGATTCCCCTTCCCCCCTACCTCCCCACCCTCCAAGTCACTGAGCTTGAAAAGCTGGGACAAATCTGAGCTGTTCATCTGATTCTTGTGGAAGCAAGCTGGGAAAGCAGGTGGGAGAAATATTATTCCCTTTTCTGAGTCAGTTCACAAAGGCTTTCACATCCAAACCCTTTTAAAAGACCTCTTCAAATACGTTGGCTGTATAAATTTAGCTGACTGACCTTGACAAGGCTGACAGACAAGGAAAGGATGTAAAATACTACAAAGGAAGGGGAGGAAGAGGGAAACATACAAGGTGTTACATTTTGAGCATTCCACTTGCTCTGCACCTTTCCTTATCCTTTGGTTATCTCAAACCTTCACTTCAGACATCGTTCTAGTTTTGTGTATGGCATGGCACATTTGACAAACTGCTACAAACAGAACTCCCTTAGCCACTGAGCTGAATGCAAGCCATGTCTCCCAAAACAAGATGCTCTAGAAGAAGCCCGTCTCATGCAAGATCTCCTCAACTACAAGCAAAGACACTGTAATGTTTGACTTCATGTACACTAGAGGGAAATAATGAAATATTTTCCCTTGGGCCCTGAGATGCAAACGGAAAACACTACGTCATCTTTGCTAAAGCATTTTTTTCCCTGCAAAAATCCAGAACAACAGCCCTTACCACTTGAAGCCTGAATTTCAGGAAGTCATCAGCTATGCCCGTACAAATGAAGTATCCCTCTGGCCCAGGGGTTCCCCGCAGTCAGTTTGCTTTGCTGCAACAGGGTACAAGAGGATGGGCAACCGGAGCAGTGTCACCATGAGGAAACACACAGGCTCATTCAGCTGGCCATAAATGTAACCCCTCCACCACACTGCCACACCATGGTGTCACTGGCCTTCAGCCCAGACGTCTGCAAATACAGCACATACGCTCACTCTTTTACAACGTGACTCCCTGGGAAAGTATTACCAAGGAAAAAACCTTTCTAGCAGGCCTTACTGCCTCTTGCACACATTCAGAATTTCACTTTTACATCTAACTGCAGAACAAGGAAAATTATCTTGTTCAAAGATTTTTTGTGTGAGAGTTCAAGATGGTTGTGGCTTTCATAAGGCATCGGCTGCAAGGCACCACTAACCATCAGATGGGGACACAGTCTGAGCTTGCTGGCACCCAGAGTCTGTGGCAGATGTCAGAGCATACCCTCCTCACAGCGAGTGCTGCCCTCATGTCCTTCACCATGCTCTGCTGCTCATATTCTCATGGAAGATCTCCAGTCACGTGTGGCCACTGCAAACTATCCTTTTGACAGGCATGTATAGAAAATAAAAACTTGACTGGCTGCACACTGCGTGAAGAAAAGCAACTTCAACACCTGTAAAATAATAGATCAACACAAGAAAAATAGCTTCTTGCAGTGAGAATACACGAACACTAGAAGACAATGAGCAAAGAGGCTTTGTGGAGGGGAACAGTGCCAGGATGCACGCCGTTGGAAAAGGAGAATCCAGAGAAGTTTAAATAAAATTATTTATTTGGTCACTACTAAATGCAAACATACGCAAAGATGAGCTGCATTTTTACTCCCTGACTGTGGATAGACGGCAGACCTCTCTGCAACCGAACAGGCTTTATTTATTTAAAAATACACCTATTCAAGTTGAGTGCAAGCATGTTTGCAGCCCAGTATGGTTCAGGTAAGCACTGTCAGATCAGCCACACTGTGACGAGGCAGTAACCCCTTTCTTTTAGGGGCTATACCTCAGCAGAGGTTTAAAAGCCCTCCAGACACAGGTACAGGATAATCTCCCATCCCCTCTTCCCCACAGGTTCACAACCTGCCTTCTGAATAAGGTTAAGCCCTAAAATAGGAGGTTTAATCATACCCCTCCCAAAGTTTTTGTGCTTTTGATTGTAACTCTGAATTATCTTCCGATCCACACAAGTGACTTGCTTCATTTTTGACCCTGAAGATTAAGAGATGTCACAAAAGAACAGAAAATAAGCCACAGCAAAACAGCAGATGCCTAAAGACAGGTCTCAGTCTCAACCAATATGCAGGAAACGGGACTTACTTGGGTGCTAATTTAGTTGGTAGTTCAAGTAATTAAAAAAAACCACACTGTAATACAGGTAAGCGTTACAAGTGCCACTGTGGGAAGAGTCTTAGGCAGGACTGCAAAATGTGTCTATCAATCAGCCACATCACCTGGTGCAAATCCTCTCTGCTCCAGGAACATAAAGAGACTAATAATTTCATTTTGCAAGCAGAATGGTGACAAGTAAAGACAGAATAGACTGGATTCAAACTGTCAATGCCTACCTTTTACTCGTCTCTTCTACCATCACTGAACTGGCAATTTAAAGCTCAGCACAATCGATCAACCTAGAGTCCCGTCAAACACACTGTGCCTAGAAATCCAATTTCAATCCCGTACCATTATTTGCTGCTTACAGTATCCCTGCTTGATTCAATACAGCAATCAAGTAATCCACCATACAATACAGAGAACTCTAAGAAATGAATGAAACAAGTTATAAAATAGCAGTATTCCATTTCCTATGTTTCCCTTCTACAGTCTACAACAGACTCCCAGTTGGTACTTATCAGTATAGCTCTAATGACCTATTAGGCCAATTTAGATTGCTGCAGATCTGGCTCTTAGTGTTTACCATTTACCATTAATAAGTCAACGAAAGAGCATAGGCAGCACTATTGATTAAGTGAATGAACAGTCAGCTGATCTGCACTTTGTCCAGGTCCAGGATACACTTAATTTACACTGGATATGCTCATGTCTTTAAAAACAGTAACTAGTTTAACTGTTTCATACTAATACTACATATATGTAACATTTCATAGTAATTTCCTAACATGTAATCGGACACTTTCCTCGTCCTCCCTCTAACTCCTTTCAGCTGGTTTTATCTCCCTGGTTCAGAAGTTAACTTTGCTACCGTAAACCATACCCATTAGTAAATGTATTTTAAAGACTTTTCAAAACATCTGAACACTGAATGTTTTCAGTCTTGAGTATGCCAAAAAGCACCGTGTTTCCTCTGAATCTCACAGCAATGACTGCAGTCCACTCTAGAGTGACTTGTGATTTGGGACTTCTGCAGCTTTGAAGTTAAAATGTTACCTGCAATAATCCCACAGCTGGCAATACTGGTGTAACTGACAATACTGGTACTGCTGACACTTAAGAGTGCACTGACGATGCCAGTACAAATTCTGTCATGCTTCCTTTGAATTCCTTAATAACTTTTGTGTCACCCTTTTCTTCTTTTGGGTAGAGACTGCCCTTACTACTCAGGCAGGAACATCACAGACCAAACTGCCTTAACATCCCCTTCCCTGCCACTCTCTAGCTGTACGCTACCCTGAACATTTATTATTTCAAGACATTTGCAAGGACTTGCTCAGGACAGCCCATTCCTGATTCAGTTATGAGAGGACGTGCGCAGCTTGTGTGAAAGAAGACCCCTTCCTTCAAGCCATTAAGCAATTCTTTAATAAAATGGCACTGGCAGACAGCGTCTCAGTTCGACAGTCCCACTCCACAGTCAAATACAATAGCAGCTGTTCCACACTGCTATTATTGCTATTTTTCAAGGAGACTGTCAAAGCTGAGTCTTTATCAGAGTGCCTTTTTTCTTTTTTTTTTTCCTCTGCCTTTCTTCCCATTACAGACATATATATTAGTTCAGGAATCTGACAAATTTTGAGTAACTGAGATCTTTCAAAAAATAAAATTCTTGTTGCTTCTTTTAGGCAGCTGTATGGGAAAAAAAAAAACCAACAACCAAACAATCCAGCAAGCCACTTGCAATTATCTAAAAGGGGATTGAGACCTAGATGTTCACACTTTGTTTAAAAACCTTTTTCACAGCATCAACCGCTGTTGGATGTGGAACCATCCTTCTGCCAGTACATCTCTGAAGCTGTGGAGCGCATGGTGCCAAAGCTGCCAGGACACCCCATCCCTCCAACACACAGTTGTGACCCAGAGAGAGGCATGGAAGACAAATTCAGTGCTTATCTTTGGTGGAAATCTCTTCATTGCTCAACTGTCATTTCTGTAAAACGAAGACTATTAATACACTGTCTCCAATAAAAGACTCCTAGTAAAAGGTGCCATGTAAGAAATAGGCATTGCTGAATTTGTAGTTGAGGCAGCACCTGTTTGTGCTGGTTTTGGCCGGGAGAGAGTTCATTTTCTTCACAGTAGTTGGCATGGGGTTACGCTTTGGATTTGTGCTGAAAACAGTGTTGATAACACAAGGATGTTTTTGTTACTGCTGAGCAGTGCTGACACACAGTCAAGGCAGTTGAGTCTGCTTCTCATACCACCCCACCAGTAGGCTGGGGGTGTACAAGAAGTTCGAGGGGACACAGCCAGGATAGCTGACCCTGACTGACCAGTGGGATAGTCTACCCCATATGATGTCATGTTCAGTTTATAAAGCTGGGGGAAGAAGAAGGAAGAGGGGGACATTCGCAGTGATGGGATTTGTCTTCCCATGTAACCGTTATTCATGATGGAGCCCTGCTTTCCTGGAGATGGCTAAACATCTGCCTGTTGATGGGAAGTGGTGAATGAACTCCTTGGTTTGCTTTGCTTGTGTGCGCAGCCGTTGTCTTACTTATTAAATTGTCCTTATCTCAACCCATGAGTTTTCTCACTTTTCCAGTTCTCTCCTTCATCCCACCCTGAGGGAGTGCGCAAGTGGCTGTTTGGTGCTTAGTTGCTGACTGGGGTTAAACCGCAACACTGGTGCAAGTACACACTCAGTCAATGACTTAACAATATTCTTGTTAACTCATGTCACGGACCATAAGGATAGCTGTCTTGCTCACAGGAGCCACCCTACTGCACTGCCACCCTCCAGCCTGCGAACCCATGCACCTCGGGCAGCCAGGCAGCCCCTCAGTGCCACTGTCAGTTCAGTGAGCCAAACACAGCCACAACAGCACCTGCAGAGTCTGTATTTTGTCCTCAGAGGCACACAGTGCTCCAGATGGTACCATAAGGAGGACATCCTCCTCCCTTCCTGGCACCATCATCACTGATCGGACAAATCCCACAAACAACACAAGAGACCTTCTTGCAGAAGTTCGGTTTTGTGCTGTGCTTACAACCGTAAAACATGCACACTTGCGTACGATGAAATTGTTCCGTATTTTAAGTATCAAAATAATTGCATGGTAAATTATTTCTCACCTATGATGAACACCTAGTCCATAATCTTCTGTTACTAGCAACAGCACTGACATATCAACAAAGAATAAATACCTCTTATCAGAGGGCATGTTTTGAAATCTAAACATATTCATCAAAAATTAAAATTTGCAGGATGCTCCTAAATCTGTTCCCGCAACTGGCAATCAGCCATTTTGTACATTATGTTACTGACATACTTTAATTAGCTCTAATTCACACATTATAATCACTGTCTAGAAAATTTGCGATGCACTTGTTATGAAGCAGTTTTGCATCTTTAACAACACACAGTTGCTTTAATGTTACAGAAGTCACTAATGCAACAAAAAAGATCTCTTTTCACATCATGAATTATGACATACTTGTCTTGCAATTAAGTAATCTGGTTTTTTGAAAGCCACTTTCAAACTAGTAGCTAAAAGTATTAAAATTTCTCTTCATTGAACACAATAAAGGAAGAAATAATTCCTTTGCTAGAGGGATTAATATTTTTTTAAAAATATATTTCAACAGGACACAGAAACTGTTTTTCAGTTCTTTTGAAAAACCATCTAAGCATATACTTGTATCTTTGCGTTGGGAAAGACCTTTGAAACTGACTCACAGGAGTCTGTCTATTGCTGGGAGTCAGTGACATCTAGGCTGTTCCAAGTAGGATAGACAGCTCTAAGCCTGGCGGTGCTTGACTACAACATGCAGTTATCCTTGCTATTGAAGAGGCAGGAATTTAAATTTGAAATTAAAGATTTGTACTGTTTATAATAGTAACACCAACAGCTATGTCACTGAAGTTCAGACCTCATTACCATACAGTTTTTCAACATCCACAGTTGATTGCTGAGCATTGTTCCTGGCAGGTTCAATGCAGCCCATTTACCAAGTGCAGAGTTTTATGAATTTCCTGGATCTGCTAGGTGAACTGTAATTTCCCCTAAGTAGTGAGAATAAAAAGAAAACTTGGTGCAGGTGAATGAAAGCCAAAGGAATAATCAGCACAAAATCTTGAGCTGAAAAGTTTTTGAATTGCAAGCTATTTTGTCTGAGCAGAGACTGGCAATACAATGGCTTCTTTATTTGCTGTAGTGCACTTCAAGCACAGGTACTTGTCACCCCAAGTGCCTAGCTGTCAAAAAAAAAAAAAAAAAGAAAAAAGGAGCCAGAATTGCACCTAATCCCCAAGAAAAAGATACAGTCCACCTTTTGCCTTATTTCACTAACATACCTCTCTTTACAGAGGTAGAAATCCACATTAAACAGGACTTGTTTCACTCTTCCACAAGTGAGCCTCCTTTGAAGAAGTCCAGAAACCAGATATTCCATTATTTGCATACAGAAAGTCAGATTTCATGGCACTGAATAATTTTCACCCATCAAGCAGCAACAAAGAGGCATGCAAGGGCACTGTACTCTGGACAGTAAATGAAACGCTCAAGGATGATGAGGCAAGTGTGAATGCAGGTGCCAGGAATGGGTTTGTGCATGATGCCACACATGAATGGTCCACAGAGAGGAACAGGAGACATACAGCAAACGGCCTGTGCTGGAATCCACCCCTGTCTGATGTTCACTGTTACGCAGTGGTTGTACATGACCACATCACCCAAAAAGCTCACTCATTCCATGCAGCAAGAAGAGCTGCAACACAAGTAGAATCTGTCCTTCAGTGTAGGAGGAAAATGACTAGTGGCAGAGCTGCAGCCCCCATCCTCATGTCACCAGTTAACAATTCTGCTGGTGTGTGACCTTTTGTTTGCCACCAAATCATCTCCCTAGCAGTCAAATCACATGTTTGTCTATTCATGAGATCCTCTGAACTTTCAAACCACCTGTTCACACACACAAAGGCTGTTCGGATTCTTCTTGCCCTCTATTGTGGCAGCTCAGTAACTAAGACAGGGAGCTCCCAGCTGGGTATGAGCAGCAGAGAAACACGGCACAGCCAGAAGGGAAAGAGATGTCGGCAGAGCATACTTCCATAGGGAGAAAATTAGAGTCTGGAAAACCAGCGACAACTCATCCCCTTTATTGTGAGTGTTATAAAAGCAAGATGCTCAGAATAATTACTACAATAGCGATGTTAAAATGTTAATTTGTACAGTACTCTGTGGAGCATGCAGTTCTGATTGACGTTTTGGCTGGAATGGGAACCTTACTTAGCAATCTCTGTTTGCTGAATTAAAGCACTAATAAAGGCAGTTTAATAAAAATGATGTCACCCTATCTGAAACAAAGCCAAAGGAAATAAATGTTTTTATGATTTTGCTCCTGCAACTGTACGGTGATATTTAGAAATAGAGAAGATTTCCAGGATCTCAATAGGAGTGGATTTGAATCCTCAGCATTAACAATTTAAAATTGTGGGAAATCTCTACAAAATTCTAGCAGTAAAACCGCCCTCAGCCGAACACGTGCTGTTTGCAGGAGTAGCAATGCACTGTGTATTTCATTTCATCACACAGATGAACATCCACTTAGTCAGACCATGTTTATCACCCCATCCATCTCACCCAGTTGCAACCACTTAAAATTAAGCCTCTTATCTAAACTGGTACTGGTCATCTCAGTAGATGACCAGAAAGAGAGGGACCTCTGGTGTGTACTTACCTTGCCCAGATACAGGTGTCTAAGTTAGGATGATTCACCAGTGGAGGTGATTCTTTCTCTCCAGTCTTTTAAGTGAGGCATACAGTTCACTTCAGGCAGCTAAAGTTAGGTGAGATGAATCCCATGATACATACCTCTGCTATTAATGAATGCATATTTACAAGGAGGGAAATACCATCCCTGTATTATTAACGGGCAACCTAAGGTCTTGAGATGCTGAAAGTCATACCTTAAAAAAAATTAAAGCCCATCTACATGGAATTCAGAAGTTTGAAATGTAAAACTATGACACTGAAAACCTCTCTGTGGCAGACAGACAAAGAGTACAAAGTCTTATTTCTTACCACAGCATTTCCAAAGCGAGGAGAGTTGCACATAAAGGAGTCAGTCTCATGGATGAACACCCAGTGGCCAAGCAACATAGAATCCCTGTTGGGATGCACAAACTTAAAAGTGTCCTTGCCATGAATCCCTATTTAGCAAGTAAGCTATGAGCACACTCAAGCGACCCTCATAACGACCTGAACATGCCCAGTAACTCTAGGCATCAGACCACATGGTCCAGAGGAAGGAGTCCAATTACAGGATAAGGGGAGTGTGTTGCAGGGGTCGTGCTAAAAACAGTTGAGAGTGCAAGAAGTCTGGAAACCCAGGCCTATAATATTTCAACTGAGCATGATAAATGTTCAATGTGGGTTTTTTGGTTTTGTTTTGGGTTTTTTTACTTTTTAAATGTGCTCTCCCATATTCAGCGATATCGCCATTTCTTTTGTGTCTCACTGATGTACCATTACAGCAGTAACGTCTGTATTGGGATAGCTTGAATAAGTCCTCGCCAAGGATCACAGCTGCCTTGCTCACGACAGGAGCTGGAGAAACTTCTACAGAGACCCATCACATGCCTGTATCTCTGCAAGTATCTAACCATCTAAGGATAAAAAGAAATACATGAAGTAGAAATAAAATTCAAAAGAGGAGAGCTGAAAGAAACACTAAAATAATAACTAACAACATAAGAGAAGGTCACAGCTCATCAATTGCTTGCTAAGTGCTGCATGCTTGTACATCACAGCAGAGCTCAGTTTTAGGGAAAGACCAGAAAAAGACTCCCATTCTGAAACAGTGTTTCTCCCCCACAGAAATACAGAACAAAATGTAGGAGGAAAGGTGATGGTACTTGTGGGAAATGCTGACTCAGGTTCAAGAGAAGGGGCCGTTACTACAGGAACGCAGTCAAGAACCGACCATCCATGGCTCCCTGGACTCACTGACCGGGCCAAGGGAAGCTGGGCTTTGGAGCCAGGGGCAAGCACCCTGTGTTTGATGGGATAGGCAGGGAGATGTGGACAAGGACAAAAGCAAGGAGCGCCTGCCAGACCAGAGTTGCTGCTATGAGCCCTGCAGAAACACCTGTAGGGAAATGCACCGTTCTCTTTAGGTTTGCTCTACACGAGCAGTGTAGAGAGGAAGGTATGTAGACGCACACAGTCCAGAAAGAGCCACCACAAGCCATACCAGAGTGATCTCCGTAAGTTATGAGACACATATCCTACAGGGCGAAACAGCCTATCACCTTGTAAGACTTTGTGTTGGACAAATTTAAATTACACATGCCATCTTGATATTTCCCTCCCATAACATGAGAACAGTGCCCAGATGGCCCGTCCTTGCCAGTATGAGGGAAAGCATCTTTTGGGATAGACTCAGAACAACCCAGGCTGGAGTCCATTTGGTATCCAGACAGCCACACTTTCATGTTTCACAGACTGAGCCACTCAGACTGTGTTTATTCTTAGATGGCACTAGCATTTGATTAGCGTCAGGTTGTATTTTTGTGCTTAGCTTGAAGTCTGCTGCTTCCATTTCAGGACTGGATAAAGGTTTCTACATGTAAAAGTTTATCCAATTTTTTCCAATTATACCCACCAGCCCTCAAAAGATATTATTTTTCCTACGTGCCTGACTCCTGATATTCTTGGACTATCACAGCCATAAGGAAACTACCACAGTATGAGAAGATACTGAATTTGGTGTCTGAATAGAGATTGCCCAGAATGAAGAAAAATGAAGCCACATTACCATTTAGTTCTTAAATTTACACACTATACCCAGAAGACCTATATCCCTAAACCTCTAAGTATTATACATTTTTAAATACTATATACAACTAGGTAGAGAACTTCAAACAGAGATGAGAAATCATCTCATTCAGCTACTCAACTCCACAGGATATAATTGAAACAAGAAATGTGCTCCAACACACCAAAAAACCCTCCACATTCCTGAAACAAAACCAAGCACTATACTGCAAAACCTGTAACGCAGCCAAAATAATTTGATAAAAGACAAACAAAAAAATATTCTCATTAACATGATGAGAACACCCACCGCCAGCAACAAATTCACCTGAAAACCCTATGAAAGCATAAACAATAACACCATGTTGGACACCCTTGGACACAAATGTGGAGTGAAGTCCTTAAAAAGATTATTTCTTGAACAGCAGGAGGCAAATAAAAACCTAAACCTCTTAAACTTTTAGTAATTTTGTGAACCTTAAGATTCTTTATTAAACTAATCCCATTAACTCCCGATCAACAGGTAACAAACTCAGCTGCCAGCTCGTAACAACACAGGAAACAGCATTTGGCAATCCATGGCAGCAATTTAACTTTTCCTCTGCCAAGTAAATAACTATTAATCCCAGACTGCTCTAATATCTCAGGCTGCATCATTAAGATGAGAAAGAAACCCCAGAAGCTATGTGAACTGTCTTGTTATCAAGGTGGCACTTGCTGAAAGGCAAAGGCCCCTCTCTCCCAGCCACCTCCACAACCACTCCCTGCACACATGCACAACATTTCCTTTTGATATACTATTGACATCTGGGGAAGACTCACACGTTAACCTGCAGCTCATGGTCCAAAAGGAAGGAAAGATGCCTATAAAAAAAAGCATTACATAGGCAAATGTGCTTGTATTTTGCCCACATTTCCGTCCACCTGCACAGTATCAGAAATCAACATTTTTCTTAATTTGGTTGAAGAAATGCATAGAAAGTTGGCTCAATCTTGTGCTTTCTATGGGTTACATCACCTGACTCAATTGCCAAACACAATTCAGTATTTTCAAATATAGCCCCCTATATGTTATACATACGTTTTTTCTGAAATCTCTCAGTGAAAGGCTGGACACAAATTTGGTTTTCCCTGTTCCCCAAACTAATTGTGTTTAGTGGCACATCCTCTCCTATACACTCCCTTTCCATCCCTCTCCACTCCCCCAACCTTCTGTCAGCAGCAAAGAAACAAGAGGAGATTATAACTAACATAAGGCACATTTCAGCTGAAGTCTGTTCTAGCAATTTCCTATAAACCTATCAGTTATTTCCTAATAATTATTTATGCATTTGTATCTAAACAGACAATAGCTTGTGTCACAAATGGTGCACAAAACTGATAAAGAGCTACATGGTTTCTTAACATGACTGTATTCCTGCTGCAAAAGGCGACAAGTCTAACAGCCTTTGGTTTTGAAGCAAACAATGCAAAGGTACAATGATGAAGTGATAAGTCAATCTGGCCTTCATTATGACATGGTTTAAACATTAAAGGTTACACACACAGAAGATGTTAGCTCTGTCTCAAATACTCATTTCCAAGCACTTTCATGCACACAAACAATGCCTCTGCATAGAATCATAGAATCAGGGAGATTGGAAAAGACTTATAAGATCATCGAGTCCAACCGTTAACCTACACTGCCAAGTCCACCAAAGAGTGGCATGAGTACAAGTGAGACTTCAAATGATATTTTAATTGGCTTTAGATAAATCAGTGCAAGCCTCTCAAAGGGCACATATTGATTTAAGCAGTTCAGACTGCAAGATTTCTGTAAGAGACACCGTGTCCACACACTGTGCTCCTCTCCACCAACCCCAGGGGGATCTGGCTTGACCAGCAGACCTGTGAAGGCTGGCACTAGACAGCCATCCACAGGGTGACGCTTGCCAGTGCTTTCCAACTCCTGCATGTTCCCACCGTGCAACAGAGACGGTCTCATCTGTGATGTATCATAACCGCATTTTTCTTGATAAGGGCTCATCTTAAGGATGCAGTAATTAGCTAATGTGGAGGAACTGCCACTGTTAAAAGACTGAGTTGTAACACAAGGACTTCATTGGCATGAGCTGGATTTCAAAACCTGAGTGGAGCCATATAATCTGTTATTTAATGGGAGACACTGCAGTGTTCTGTCACAGTGGTATTTCTGCATTTGCAATAGATATTACACAGTTCCTACATTTCTCCCCCTACCCCTCCTCACCAGTAATACACACCTCTAAAGAGAATGAGAAGAGGGGATCAAAGACAGGTGGAAATTTAATTCCACAAGTACAGAGAAATTGTGAATAGCATATTTTTATCTAGGTAATACTCATGAGCCAGAACACTGACAAGGACATATTGTAAACTGCAGGCTCAAAAAAAAAAAAAAAAAAAAAAAAATTCCTGTTCTAAAATAGAAGCAGCACTATTTAATTACTTCACCTCTTCTGGCAAAAGCATCAGCTAAGTAAATAAAATATTTCAGTGTAGAGCTGTGATTCCTTATGGCTTCGGCTTTGGCCAGGTTGACAAATAAAAC
Source organism: Rhynochetos jubatus (assembly GCA_027574665.1). NCBI lineage: Eukaryota > Metazoa > Chordata > Aves > Eurypygiformes > Rhynochetidae > Rhynochetos > Rhynochetos jubatus. Next base: position 54,145,201 of record CM050690.1, read on the forward strand.
TCACATAAACCTCAAAACCTGGGAGGCAAACAGTTATCTCATTAAAGTGCAGCACATTAACTTGCAGCCATCAGCTCTGCTGCATGCTGTGCTGTGAATAAATTAAATGTGAATTCAGAAGAATCCTGGCTGGCTGTGTCTGACAAGCTTTATTACCGTGCATATACCAGCAATCATCTCCCCAGTTTTGCAGGAAAAAACCATTAAGGAGGCAAGAGCAAGAGAATCCAAGTTTATCTTCTCTGGCAGTGGAGTGGCTAAACTCATAACGCCAGAGACTGCCTCACATATATGCTTCAATGGCAAATACACAAAGAAAACCAATCTTTTGGACAACCACCAGTGAAGGAGGTATTTTGGTGACCTACCATCAGCAGCTTCTCCTTGTGGCCGTACCTACTGAGTGGCCGTTGCTTATGCAAACGAAGTCCATGCTCACTCAAACAGAAATGCAATCTGTGCACCAGCTATGGTGTTTTTTTGGCTCAGTAAGGCACACATCACAGTGGCAGTCACTGAATAATGTATTTTTGGGGGGCAGAAGGAAACATTTCCCCATCTTCAGTTCCTTGCCACTAGTTCTTGTAGTGTTATTAAGCCCCAGAAACATGTTGTATTTCATCCATTTCAAATGTAACAGCGTTTGGCTAAGAAAAACAGGGATTAACATTTCTTTTCTATTGTACTTTGGTAAGTTCTATCTTACTAATGAAAATCAGGAGTTGTGACCATCATTCTATATTTCCAAATACAGACATAATAGAAATTAAAATTAATTAAGCAAAACCAGCAGACAACGAAAACATGAAGGAGGACAGAAGTGAGACAACCATCACTCCAGCTGGCTCAGGTCTTTCAAGCCACAAGCACAAATGCAGGCATTCAAGATTGAAGCCATAGCAGGTCAGTGATCCAGCACAAGGAAGGAACGCATAAATACACACCACCAAGTTTTATATCTGTGTTTACAGGACATAATGTTCAGATGGACTCAATATTTATTCACTAATATATGATCCACAGCATGAAGTCTTGAAGATTTTATGGCTGGATTAGGTCAACAGAAGAGGCATTATGTGATGACAGTCAAAGAACAGGCAAGAGCAGAATTTGGGCCATTGGCATAACTCTAACTAGAAGCACACAAAACCATTTTCTTCTATTAAACCTAACACCTTGGCCTCCTGGAAAGTAAAATCCTGTAGCTCCATGCTTATTTAAATGTGCAGACACATTAAACCATATAATGTCAGATAGTCTGTTGGACAAACGCACATTGAATTCCAATTAGTTCAGATTGATGGGGAATTAAAAATTAACCTTTTATTCATCAATATTTCAAAGCCCTATTAGGTTCCATTCAGTAGAGAATGCCCTTAGCACGCATCCAGCAGTGTCTTACAGAACAAACTCAGCAAAGCTGGGGAGGATGACAACTGGAGAAAGTAAAAGAACACAGAGTTTGCCTAAAGCCTCCAAACTCAGTGCCCATTTCACTCCCACAAGTTTAATTCTACACCTGTATTCCACATGTTGAAAAATTTTCCTCCCTCTAGTGAATCCTAGCAGACAAGATTCCTTTGTCGATTTTCTTCAGTATACAGATGTGAAAACTTCACTTCAAAAGAAACACCACAGTGAAATTAAGTAAGACTCCTCCTTTGGTCCAACTGATGATATGTGCTGTTACAGAGACAGCATCCATTTCAGCTTGTCCATATATCCTTTGCGGACTTCTGACCTGGCACGTGTTCTTCATGGTACTGTCCCTGGAGAGGGACTGCTATCTCAACAATCATCACCATTTCTGAAGCCCTTCAAACCCACCAGAAAAACACTTGAACTGGAAACAAACTATGGCACTGGGTGAATGTGGGTAATCTGACCGTGTCATTTTACAATTTCCAATCTCACTGTAGCAGCTCCCTGAATTGCTTTTGACTTTTACTCCGTGTCTCTTTTCTCAAGAGGGGAGTTGAAATATCTCAGTGTCTGTCCAGAGAAAGTAATTACTGATCCTTGGAAATGACGACTGCTGGCCACAGATGACTGTCTTGTGAAAAATTCCTAACCACTTTACTAAACACAAACATTCATCTGTCAATGGGGGGAGCAGGGACTAGAGAGAGAAAAATCACAACTCATAAATGGAAAATGGAAAAACCTCAAAGAAAAGACAGGAAGAAACAATGCAATAAAGCAGATCATCTATAGCAGAAGAAACCAGACAGGAACAGAAGAAAAGCCTGTGCAAGGGGACAGAAATAGGAACAGAGTCATGCCTACAGTGCAGATTTTCAGCAAAGTCAAGGAAATGTACAGGAGGTTTTGCATATAGGCATTTGTTATTTCACTTCAGATGACCCACGATTTACTCTACAGGTAAAATACATGTGTTCCAGGGAGGCTTCCTGAAGTTGCTCTCAGTCGGAGTCCTGAAGGAGACCACTCTACACTGCTGTCCAAACACCGACAGAGCTTTGCCAAAGGCATACTAAGACTACTAAGAAGGCTTTGAGGAAGAGAGATGGCACTTGACCTGTGAACCTAAATCCCACAGTTTCATAACCTAAGACGAAATATCAACACAGAGATATTCCTAGGGAAGGGTGCCCCCAAGACAGGGCTACTGATCTTAAGCGTAATCTTGCAAGCATGCAAGATCAAAGCATGGGGCTGCTATGAGTGCCTCAAGGCCACCTGTAGTGGGAAGGTGGGCTGCAGCTCTCAGATGCAGTGGAGCTGGGGAATTAAATAGGAGAAGCACCAGAACACCGTTCCTACTTCTTCAAGGTTGCTTCCCTCCAGAAGCTTCTTCCAGCCAAATCAGACAGATCATATACAAGTGTGGGGAAAAAAAAAACTTAAATTGAGAAAAAGGAAATGATAGTAATTTATCTTTTAAAAACCTGGGAGATGTCCAGACACCACAGCCAAGTGTCTGAGTAAGGAACTGGTAATTGAACCTAATTTCTCTGAGTGCTTCCATTTACAAGAGATAAAGATATGAACTATCTAGTAAACTATTTGCCTTGACAAATACACTAATTTTTCTTTATCAAACAGTATAGCATTCACTACCATAAAGTACCTGAGCAGATACAACTTATGCTCTCTGTGCGTTCCCATGTGGGTTTTTTCTTGTCAGGGCAAGACAGGTATTGCTGCTCAACTGACTGTACACCACCCAGTGTAGGGTGCCCATGTGTTTTGCAGAGCCACACACAGAGAGCAGAGGAACAGAGAATTGGAGAAGACAGTGGCAATGTTTATTCTGAAAAAGGATTGTTCAGCTTTTGAGTGTTTCCTACAAAGACATAAGATCTTTCTGAACATGTTTCCCTTTTCTAGTTTATTCATCTATCACTCAATCACCAGGTGACCAGGCCCAGTCAGCAGGGGTTTATGAAGGACAGGTCCTACTTGATGAACCTCACCTCCTTCCATGACAACGTGACCAACTTAGTGGATGAGAGAAAGGCTGGGGATGTTGCCTACCTGGACTTTAGTAAAGCTTTAACACTGCTTCCCACAGCATTCTCTTGGAGAAACTGGCTGCTCATGGCTTAGATGGGTGCACTCTTCCCTGCGTATAAAACTGTCTGGCTGGCTGCGCCCAAAGAGTTGTGGTGAATGGAGTTAAATCCTGCTGGTGTCCAGTCACAAGTGGTGTTCCCCAGGGCTCAGTGTTGGGGACAGCTCTCTAACATCTTTATCAATGACAAGGAGATCGAGTGCACCCTCAGTCAGTTTGCAGACAACACCAAGTCGGGCAGGAGTGTTGATTTGCCTGAGGGTAGGAAGGCTCTGTAGAGGGATCTGGACAGGCTGGATCAAAGGGCCAAGGCCAATTGTATGAGGTTCAACAAGGCCAAGTGCTGGGTCCTGCACTGGGGTCACAACAACCCCCTGCAGTGCTACAGCCTTGGGGAAGAGTGGCTGCAAAGTTGCCCAGCAGAAAAGGACCTGGAGGTGTTGGTTGACAGCAGCTGAACATGAGCCATCAGTGTGCCCAGGTGGCCAGGGTGGCCAGTGGCATCCTGGCCTGCATCAGGAACAGTGTGGCCAGCAGGAATAGGGCAGGGATTGTCCCCCTGTACTGGGCTGTGGTGAGGCTGCACCTCAACTACTGTGTTCCGTTTTGGGCCCCTCACTACAAGACAGACACTGAAGTGCTGGAGCGTGTCCAGAGAAGGGAACGGAGCTGAGGAAGGGTCTGGAGCACAAGTCCTGTGAGGAGCGGCTGAGGGAACTGGGGGTGTTCAGCTTGGAGAAGAGGAGGCTCAGCAAAGACCTTTTCAAGGCTTTACAACTACCTGAAAGGAGGTTGCAGAGAGGTGAGGGCTGGTCTCTTCTCCCAGGTGACGATAGGACAAGAGGACATGGCCTCAAGTTGTGCCAGAGGAGGTTTAGATCAGGAAAAATTTATTCAGTGAAAGGGTTTTCAGGCATTGGCAGGGGAGTATTTAAAAGACGTGCAGATGTGGTGCTTTGGGACATGGCTTAATGGTCGACTTGGCAGTGTTAGGTTAACAGTTGGACTTGGTGATCTTAAAGGTCATTTCCAACCTAAACAATTCAATGATTCTATGATTTGTCCCACATACTTTGTACAGCTTGAAAAATAAATTCTAATTTCCTTCCTTATCAACTTTCAATAGGGAGTTGTCATGTGAATCAACAAACACAGAAACATATATGTACACATATATAAACACACACATATGTATTGGAGTCAATGCAATGATTAATGCATGTCCTAATTATTGTATTTATTAACCAAGTGATTATGTGAAACCTATCTCTTTACCCTTTGAAGTGGTAATCTGCTTACCTGAGGAGGAATAGGTTTGCCTTGTCATCAAAAAGGCAGATTTTAAAAGAATCAGGATTTGGCCCAGGATAGGTTTTCAGTTCTTGAGAGTTCTACTCTCACTCACTCATCAAAAAAGCCCAGCAGCCAGTGCAACACCAAGTGTGGTCCTTTACCCTGTTTTCTGGTTTGGTTTTTTTTTTTGTTGTTGTTTGTTTGGGTTGGTTTTTTTTTTTGTTTGTTTGGTTTTTTTGTTTTGTTTTTTTTGTTTTGTTTTGTTTTGTTTTTTTTTTTAAACAAAACGTAGGTTTTTACTCTAGAACTTAAGCATGCTAAGCCATGGGCAGCCTCTGCCCTGGACACTGCAAATCTAAAACAGGGACAAGAGATCAACAGACAAAAGAATGCGAAAGAAGAAAAATCTGCATAACAGTACTGGTAACTGCCCCGAATGGAGACAAAATACATTTTTCAAATCCCTGTTCATGTTTATGTTGGATTTGCATACCTGTTTGCAGTGCAGGAAGAGTAACACAGCTACTGCTAGGGACATTCTTGGCTCTCCTTGTCTGGGAGGTGGCTGTAAAGAGGAGCTGACTCAACAAAGTAACACCATGCTGGTCTCTAGCAAGGGCTTGATCATGAAGCCCCACGTCATTGCAGCTGGCATTCAACTAGATGACCTTTTAAAGGTCCCTTCCAACCCGAACTATTGTGTGATTCTATGATTCCATGTAACTGTAAAAATCCAACAAGATTTAAAATAACACGTCTCCTCACTACTCTTCAGCATACGAGACTTGTGCCCAAGTACAGTGCAGAGCAAGCCCAGGCTTTTTAAACTTCAAGCTCTTTGAGTATGAACAGCAGGGAGAGGCACAGATTGGACCAACCTGTCCCTGGGAGTCCATTTTTAAGAATATGTTTCAAAGTCCAACTTCCAGAATTTAAGAAAGAAATCCCAGTCACTAAAGCATCTCTCTGGAAAAAAGGTGAGTGAGTAGTCTTGAAGTCCAGATATGAGTGATACTGCTACTTTCACTTAGCTGTGAGGAGGTAAATTAGCTACAAAGCCCTGTGTTCAGCTGGTTATAATATGCGATGAAGAGAAGGGAGTCTTTCAGGTACTTTCAATAACTACCTCTCAAATCAGTGGCACAGCTGGCATCCAACGCAGAGCTGAGAACACTGAATATTGCCAGCTCCAGTGTACCAATTAAGTAGTGATGAACTTGTGAGCAGAAAAGCCATACAGCCTTTTTACCTCTTTAACCTGAAGATCTGTGCACAGAGGATAATTAACTGAGGAGATCACTATAGGTGAAAGCCTAGGTCAACATTTGGAAAAAACATTAATGGATTAATTATATACATACATACACACACAAATTAAAAACCATGTATTTTTCATTTACATATATATATATACATATGAATGAAAAAGTGTGCAGGACTCCTTTGAGTGGGAGCCTAAAGAGTTATCCTGCAACGTGTACAGCCGCCTGAAGTGATGTAATGGATCCTTGCAATCATTTGTTACATCCTAATCCTACTCACTGCCCTGTCCAGGAATTCAAGAACATCTGGTAAAATCAGGACACCCAGACAGAGACAGACAGTTGTCTGCCCTGAATTAGGGAAGGGGCAAGCATCATTAACATGGTCACATAACAGGACCACTTTCAAAATACCTTTAAAACATAAAAAACTTGCTCTCCTCAGGGGAGTCCACATGCATTTACTAGAGGTTCAAATGGGCCAGCTTAGGGCAACATGGACCTCAGCACTGACTTAATTCTGACTTCTCGAGAGTGTGGTTTGGTGAATTCCAGGTGCATTTGAAAATCTACATTTAAACCATACCATTTCCCGTGAAATTAAACTCATATACACATTACCTGAGCAAGTGCCAAGTGCCAGCAAAAAATCTCAAACTGGCAGTATGCACTTGTTAAACATGTGAAATACCACACAAAACTATTCCCATTCTGACATTAAGTGTCTGGAAGCCTGAAAAATATTATATACAGATATCATTTCCTTGTGTCATAAACAAGGAATTAAAATATGTTTTCATGCACATCACCTTTATCTTCTGTTGATCACCTATCAAGAACGTTCACTGCCTTTATGTGGCTTATAGGGTTTTTGCATTATCTTTTAGCTCAGCTGTTCACGCATCTAGTCCTTATACATATTCTAAGCATACAGATTTACTCTTCATATTAGGTAGCTTAGTCCAAAGTTTGCTTTGAAACAGTGAATTTGACTGGGACTAATAATACTGTTTGCATTTTGCAGTCTATTTATCAGATTCATCAATTTATTCTCCTATGAGTAGTGGTGAGTAAACTCCCTCAAATTAGTTTCCCACACATAATTGCTTCTCATAAGAAAGGATTTGCGAGTGTTCAGTAAAGTTCACTGGGTCATCGCATTCAAGAAGGACCTTTTCATACTTTTAATTTAGTATATCCCAAATGTTTTTAACCTACTGAACCAGGATCACAGCCATATTGTACCCTATTCACATTCTGACATTTTCTGCTTTGAGGACATGAGTAAGCTTTTATAATTTGATCTTTTATAAAACATCCTGAGATCAAAGCTCTACCTAAGCAGCTGTGATACTGGAAGGATTATACTTCAGACAGAAAAACTGAATATAAGTTACAGCTGAAAACAGCGTGTTTTTCATTGCTGCACCCTGCTCTGTCCACTCTAATTCATCCTCAACTGTCAGTATTTGAGATCTTACTCTGCTGCAGGGAAAATAAACATCCAAATGAAAACCCCTATCAAACATTATCTTTTCTGGAGGGGGAAAAAAAAAAAAGGATGATCAGACAAAATAAACTACCTAACAGTAAAAAATAATGGTTGATTTTTAAAAGACTGAAGATTAAAAACTTCGTAACTAATGTCAAAAGACAGTAAGAGTAAGGAAAGCAAAAATTCTACAAGTCAACAGGATTGTGCTCTCTCTTGTGTAAGTCAATTAAGTAAGTCTCATGATTATAAAAGAAGAAAGTGAGAAAATAATCTAGTTATAAGAAATTGTTGTAGCCATGATTAATCGCCCTTGATTAACTCTGCCACAATTATTGCTCCTTTTTCAATCTAAAGAGCAATACCTCGTCAGCCCACATATTCTCTGCATATTGTCTAAGTGAATATTTTCAGATATCACTGTCAGTTTCTGGCTCCTAAAAAACAAGCTTTCGCTCCTAAAAGACTAAAAAAGACTCAGTGCTTCAGGGCACGTACAAATAAACCAGTCATTTAGCCATCTAGGTAAAATTCCTCCTGAAGCAGACAACAAAATTGGTATTGCAGTGATATTCTTTCATAAGCATGTCAGGAGTAGCCTCTGCCTCGTGCAGGCGCCTTTATTTTTTTTTTTAAATATAAATAAAAATCAATGATAATTATTTGGTTTCTGAAAGAGAGCTCAGAAGCCTCTGCAAAGTGGTGATACTAAAACACTTTCCAGGTCTTGCAGGTAATAGAAAAAGGACTGTTTTTCTTTAGGCCTAAACTAACAAGACACGTTGTCAGTTTCATAAAATATATTCTATTACTTAAATCAGTAAGAGGTAACTTTAATTTTTTATGTGTGATCACACATCAATCTCAGCTTACACATTTCATTGTTCAAGAATGCCCGCAAGGTATTATTTTAGAAGAAATTAATCTTACATGGTTGTTTTACAGAACAGAAACACCCAAGGGTTTTAACCGACAATATGTACAGATTCATACAAAAATCATATTAGAACTCGACATAGGCTGTTCAACAAAAACAGCCAACAACAGCCAGCTCCACAACAGAAGTGGATTTAAAACACTGGAGGCAGACACCTACTTAGTTCCTGAGCATTTCTGCTCATCTTGGTTCTTTGTCCTACTGGTGATCTAAGTCCACACTCACCAAACCTGAAATACGTAACAAAGGTGGTTAAAAAAAAAAAAAAAAAAAAGTTAAAAAGAACCCCTATATTACAGATGTTACAGAAAGGGAAGCATTCAACAAATATCTCTTCATTTTTCTAAAACAGCTTTAAAATAGGATATTTATGTGCATAGTTCCCGTGAAGCACAGCATTCAATACAGTGGCATTCAGCTCCCTGCAAATGAATCCTTTATATGAAATGTCTTTGCTGTAAAATGACCCAGACAAAAGTCTGGAAAATTCACAGATCTGGGAAAAATCACAGAATAAGAGGCTTTCTGAACAGAATTAGATGAACATTTGTCATGGTCTTGAAAAAGCACGTATCTCTCCATCCAGCATCACTGGAAGATTCAGAAGGTGCACAAGTATTTCAGAAAAACAAAAGCAAAGTTTATGCCATTTTTAGTAGCCATAAACTGCAAGAGTATACAAGGGAAGTAGCAGATCTGCTTGTCCCTGTTCTTGCTCTTCCCTACGACTGTGAGTACAGTCACTGTTGGAGAGCAGAGCAACGGGGAAATGGAAGTACAGCTATTAATATGGTGCTTTAAACATAACATCTTGGTTTGAAATAAATCCTTTGGATTTGCTGTATCTTGCCATTACTGAATTAATACATTTAAACTGGCTCATGACTGAAGTAAAAGTTTTTATTTTTGAATGAAAAAATGCCTGGTTTTCCACCCGAAATAAAGTATTCCTTTTTCATTGGCTTTTGTCAACTGATAATGGAGAGATACATCTGTTACTTTCAAAGTTCTTTTCCTGATAATACGGAATTTACTGGAAAATAGACAACGACAGTCTCAGTGGATTTCAGATCAGAGTCTCTTTACAGACCTCTAAGGCCACAATAGGTAACAGTTATTTATGCTGGACTGTTGCACAACACAGAAGAAGAAATCTGTTCAAGCCACAAAATAATTCCATTCAATAGACTATACAGCAACCCCGAAACCTCATGCCGAGATGTTTTTTTCTGGAAAGAACTCTAATCTCACTTTAACAGATTTCACTTCTCAATCTATCAGTTGTGCTAGAAGTCTCATTGGTAAAAATGCACAGTTTAATTCCAAGCTGAATACATATGGAGTAAAAATGACATTTATATTTCACTTCTTGACTACCCCCAGAGCATGCTGTGATAGTTATGTTCCTATAGGAGAGCCATCTTGAAAAAAAACATTGCTCATATTCATTAATCAGACTAAGAAAGATTTTCATACTCTGTAGGAAGAGACAGTTCCATCGAAAATAGGAATCTCACAAGGTCTCTAACACCAACCTTCTTCATTGTCTGGATTTAGCAAATGGTCTGCTCAGGATTTCCTAATTTCTAGTGTCAAAATGTGCCATTAAAAGCTTTAAAAGGGCATCACATGGAGCAATTTACTGAACATCATCTTCAACTGACTCCCAAGGATACTGAGAGTGAAATGCACAGGAGCACCAAAGATTTCAGCCTCTTCTGATTTCACCAGCTTCCCCCTCCTGCCTTTGGCTGAGGTAAGAGATTCCTCACCATTTGCTCTTCCTGAGGCTTTGAAATCCTACTCCAACATATTATACAGCAATAGGCTTTTCTTTGGCAACCAGAGAACTGTGATTATGGAGCACAGCACAGTCAAACACACATTTTTATACAAAATGACACTGCCACATACCTGAACCTCCGATGCTCTTTGAAAGGCATAATGTCTTACCAAGGGTAAAAAGAGGACTGTATTAGGGATGGAAGGGCTGTTCAAGTAGTACGAACAGAGTAAAAAATACTGTGGTAATTGTGTGGGTTTTGGCTTGGTTCCTTCTTCCCTTTGCAGACACAGGGACAGCTCAGAAAATCAGCATTGCTTTCTAAAGGAGACAAGAGTAATTTGATATAATTTGGAATCCCTACTAGGCATCTCAGCATTTTAACCCCACACATTCAGGAACTCTGTAGATTAAAACTAACAGGAATTCTTTTAAAGTACATATTTTTTTTACAAGACAATCTTCAGAAAGGGAGGCACTAAGTAATTTTTTCCCTATCACCAAACCTCCGTTTTGCCTTCATCTTATGGAAGTACTTCTGCAACACAGGAATGATTATGACCCCAGAACCACACATGGAAAGGCTAAATTTTCTCTCTGCCTGGATCTTGCAGAGGTTCTTCCACGTGGTTACAGCTGAAGTGCTGGCAGAGCAGTAAGGACAGTCTAGGCAGCAGCCAAAAATACTGGTTCGTTCCACTTCCTTAGCTGCAGACCGACGGGATGCCAGTTACAGGCAGCCTGGGTGTAGGGGAACTGCCCTGGTACAGTGTTTGGTCAGGTGTGTCGCCATGGCTCAGGGACAGCTAACCTCAAAGTATTACTGGACCTTGGAAAGTAATATTGCATTTAAATGTTAATATACTTCCTCACATCTTCCCTGCTTTAGATTTTCTTCCAAGACAGAACATGCTTTGATTCCAGCGAAGCATTAAGGCATGAATTTAATTCTCACCTGAATTACACCCATGACTAGTTATGGCTCAACTGTGGTTGTCATCCTCCAGTTTCTGAGAGTTTTCTTAAGGTATAAGCCAGTGGGCTAGCTCATGTAAAAATCCTCACTGATAAAAGGATTCAAAATTTGCTTCTTGATGAGGAGTGACTCCTACATAATTATCAGACTGTAATTCAAATGGCTAGGCTCCACCACACACAGAGCCATCTAGACAGAGGCTCCAAGGTCACAGATCTTGGCTCATTACCAGACAGAGCTACTCAGCACAAAACTTCACTGAAAAGAAGCACTGCATTTCGACAGTTTTAAGATGCCCCCTGCAGAGAAGAGCTCAGAGACCAGGTCAAGCAGTGTAAGAAAATTCACTCTTCCAGTGCCTACCCAGGCGTTTCGTACAACGTGGCAAAACCAACATTCCCAAGCCATTAGCAGCATCGATTTTTACAAAGCAACAGTCCTGGTACATCTGAATTTACAGAACCCCTCCAAACTTGTCCCTGATGAAGAACTGTAAAACAATTTTAATTGCTATTCTCTAAACTACTTTTTCTAAATATTTTTTTTTCCAGAAGGTGATCTCAATTTGAGAGTAATCAATGAGGCATGGATGAACATTTTTCATCTCTTCAGAAGTTTCTACTAGTGTTTCATGGCAGGTTCCCTCAGGAGTAAACCATCACTGACGTGCTGCCAGCCCGCAGCAGAAGTCCCCTATGCAGCTGATGACCAGCACTCGGCAGAACCCATGTGATGGGAAAGTTCCACTGGATTGACATGGATAACACGAGGCTCAGTAGCTAAAGCTGCCGCAAGAGAAGGGAGATTTGAAGACAGCTTCAGGTGATGGTGAAGTTGTGCTGAGCTGCAGCTCCAAGAAGTTTGCATAACCTTGAACCCTCAGGAGCCCTCAAATTTTTACACATGAACCATCACCATTTGTTGCTTATTGCTACAACTGAGGTTGGTTGAAAATTACATTTTAACACAGGCTTCTTGAAGTTGAGTAAAGGATGGGAAGAGGGTCTCTGACGTCAGGCAGGGCACCCACCTGATAACATGGTAACTTTTCTTTTTTACAGTAACACGAGCTCAAAGGGATCATAACTCATTTATTTTCTTTGAATCACACAGTAAATTAATCCACCATCAATACCTTTTCCTGTTGTTGTCACCTCTTGCTGATCTCAGCTGGAATTCTAGAATTGTACCCCAGTGCTTCACTCTTCCTCACACTGACACACTACCTCAAAGGGCTTTGTCACTTCACTTCCAGCTTCCATTTCCACCTGTATTTCTAGTAACAGTGAATATCATACCTCATTTTTGGACACCCCAGATGGATGACCATCAGTACCCTACACACCCTGCTTCTGAGCATGTGGCTCAACCTGCAGTGGTGATTTCTTCCCTGCTCCCTCACATGTCAAAATCCCAGCCACTGCTACCCTCCAGGTCTCTTCCAGAATCACTACATTTTAAATCCCTCTTCTGGAACTGCCTTTCGAGTAATTCTGCAGTTCAGCCCCAACCTATTAGTTTGTTTTTATCCAAATGAAATTCATTTCACTATGGAGCAATATGGGCTACTGTTTTCTTCATGTGCTTCTTTCAATTGTTTTTACTTACGTCTTTCCATAGTGAACTTGTTCTCACCCAGCTTACTGTTGTGGTTTAACTATATCTAACAATTAAGTACCACACAGTCACTCACTCACATCCCTTCCCCCTCCCACAGTCGAGAATAGTCAGAGGAAAACAAAAGGAAAGCTCATAAAGCTGAGATAAAAACTGTTTATTAATATAAATGAAAGTTGTAGTGATACTAACAACACTACTAACAATAAGTAATTAGAGTAATAGAAAACAGAACATATGATACAGTGGCTCACCACATGCCAACCAACACACAGCCAGGTCCCATAGCAGTGACAAATCCGAGAGCCAGAGAGTGGGGAGAAGCCTCCCTCCAGCCCCAACCCACTAATAAAAGACATAGCTCCCCTGCTAACAGCCGCACCAAGAGCTAACAAAAGCTATCAGCTAGCCCAAAAGACTTAATGATCCTTCCATCCTCAGGCAAACTTCATGGCTGCATGTGCACACCCAGCCTGACCACTGAGTCTGATGTACCAAGGGAGTGAAACAAATCCCTCAGGCACTGTGGGCTGGCCAGCTCTGTGTAGGAGAGCAGCTCGTTCCTGCCTGAAACCAGCACAGCTATTAATGAAAAGCATTATATGAAACAGGACTCAACCATTGCAGCAGTGAACAATGACCCTTCCAGAACCCAAGTTTATCAATTCAGTGCTGTCTCCATATGAAAGCTGTTCAGATTGACTGGATGCAAACACATCTACCAAATTTTTTGGGGGTTCTTTTTTCATAGAATCATGGAATGGTTTGGGTTGGAAGGGACCCTAAAGTTTATCTATTCCAATCCTCTCTGCCATAGTCATGGACACCTTCCACAAGAAGTATCAACAAGTGTTTTAAACAAGTATCAAGCACAACAGGGCAACAGTATAAAAGTGTTAATCTGAGGTTTGGTCAAAGACATTCATCAGCTACCTGAAGCTTATTTCTCTAACGGCAACATAAATTCCCTGTCAACGAGAGCTACAAGAAGCATGTAACAGCAGGCACAGGCCACTGGCAAACATAATTTTAGGCCCTCAGCAATTCCATAACCCTCTTTAAATTTGACAGTCATAAAAAAAAAATCTTCCATCAACAGTTTTCACTTTAAATATAGCTTGGCTCTTATGGAATATTTCAATACTGCAGAATAGCTTGATCTAAGCACAAAATCATCAGAACACAGCCCCATCCTGCTGGGAGCTCACAGAAACCTTTTTCCTGCATGGTTTATTATTCGTTTTACTTAAATGTCTCTACATCAAATTCTGTCACTTTCACATTTTTTAAAGGTAGACCTGAGCTGCAATGGTATACAGCCAGTTCTTTTCAAAGAGAGATCCCAAGGACAAAATTTAATAGATAGGGATATCTCAGTGATATATATTTTCAGAACATACGTAAGAATGACAGAAGTGAAGCAGTCTTTTCAGTCTTTTCCCCACAAAAGAACTTAATAGCTGGTGAAGTGCTGGGGTATATCCTCTTATTTAGCAGTAAAATGTGGGGGGTTTACTGTAAGCTTCACTTATTTTCCCAGCAGCAGCATAAAGCTGTGGCCCCTCTTCCTGAGTACACATTTGCCTTCACTTTTGTTCAAGTCTTAGAAGGAAAATCAGTCAGCAAACCACTCCTGGGCTGTGGTCTAGATGCTTTCTGAAGCAATGCTTTGCAAAGAGATGGAGCTAAACGTGGCAGTGCTCACCCCACAATCCACATGCAGGGATTTAGGGTAGTAACCTAACTGGCTTGTCCTCATCCCTCCAGCCTTCAGTGTATTTATTTCCCTTTTAACTTACTATATTCTCTTGCATGATCTTGGGTGAATGGATAAAACTACTGGTGCCTTCAAGCTTTCAGACAGTACTAGAGTAGGTTTCTGACTGCTCACACCTTGTCCCACTCCCCAACAACATATATTGAAGACTGCAATGATATGCAGCTGTGCTGGTTTTGGCTGGGATACAGTTAATTTTCTTCACAGTAGTTAGTATGAGGTGATGTTTTGGATTTGTGCTGAAAACAGGGTTGATTATGGACAGATGTTTTAGTTACTGCTGGGCAGTGCTTACACACAGTCAAGGCCTTTTCTGCTCCTCACCCCACCCCACCAGCAAGTAGGCTGGGGGTGCACAAGAAGCTGGGAGGGGACTCAGCCAGGACAGCTGACCCCAACTAACCAAAGGGATATTCCAGACCACATGGTGTCATGCTCAGCATATAAAGCTGGAGGAAGAAGGAGGAAGGGGGGGGATGATAGGAGTGATGGCATTTGTCTTCCCATTTAACTATTACATGTGATGGAGCCCTGGAGATGGCTGAACACCTGCCTGCTGATGGGAAGTGGTGAATGAAGTCCTTGTTTTGCTTTGCTTGTGTGCACAGCTTTTGCTTTATCTATTAAACTGTCTTTATCTCAACCCATGAGTTTTCTCATTTTCACCCTTCCGATTCTCTCCCACATCCCATCAGCGGGATGGGGGGGAGTGAATGAGTGGCTGTGTGGAGCTTTGTTTCTGTCTGGGGTTAAACTGTGACAGTAACTTGCTTAACAGTCTTCCCTTCAGGAAACAAATCTCACACTCTGGTTCTTTGCATGGGTGACTGAAGGACACAGATAAAAGCAGCTGGCTATAGTTCACCTGCTGAAAAGTAAGGAAGTGCTGCTGGATGGCACCAGGAAACATCCAGTGAAACAGCAAGGCAACGTTTGCGTATCACTCTAATGGACAGCACATGCAACCTTTAACATAACTGAATTTATTGCTAACTGACCACCTCTTCCTCTGTAAACCCTGGAAACCTCCCATTTAGCTGAGCCTGCTGTACCTCTCTCTGTTTTTTTAAATGAGGCCAGAAACCTCACCTCCTGCAGCTCACCTTCTCACCCATGGGGATCTGCCACAGTCACTTATGATCTGGTCTCGCCTCTGACTGCTCCTTCTCTTCAGAGACCCCCTCAGAGGTGGGTGATGCAATTTAGTGTTCCATATGTCATCACACCCTCTGATGATTAATGAACTTGTGTTGCTCTCCTGTGGGAAATGTTAACTTTCCTCACTAGTATGACGAAGTGCAAACCCCACAAGTCTCATGTGCAAGACACCAAAACTTAACGTTTCAGCTGTCATGAGGAGCTTTGGATATCCTCTTTGTCCGCTATTATATGACATTGTAATTCACTGTCGGAGCAGAATATATCAATTCTAAATCACACCACTGTTTACGAAACAGCATGGTTCAAAGGCTGTCACTAAATTAAGATCTATAAAACTCAAGTTCATTTCCTAATGAAATTTCCTCAGCCTCGCCCATTTTAAGCCAGCCATTTAGTTTTCTGGTCCATGAAATGTGGAAAACATCCTGTCATAATAAAGAACATGAATCCTTTACAATCTGTATTTAGTATGGATGGTTTCATGATGAGCACATTTTCCATGATCTGACAGGTTTTTTTAACAAGCTTTAAGTACATGTCTTTGGCTCTAAGTTCAGTTTACCATATCTGATCTCACACCTCCCTCTGGAAGCATCAGCAAAAGCCGGAAGCCAGAAGCCTTGTTCCTAGGTCAGCCATACCACCAATCATCAGTTTTTACACATTGATAGAGATGCTTTCTTTGAGGCACGCTTTGGCTGGGCTGATATCAAAGTCACTCAGTTTGGTCACTTTTACTGTGATGTCTGAGGGATCTCCAGATCTACTACTCTTCTTAGCACCTAATCCAGGCATCAAAAAGAGTCCATTAATCCTCACATTTATTTTGATACCCACATCCACACGGTATTTCAGACAGTTTCTTTTCTGTTCTCCTACACACCTCAGTATAACTTAAACTACTTGTTTTCAAACTATCCCACAGTTAGTATTATCACAAGAAAATCTACCCAAGATCAGAGACTAAAGCAAGAGGATTGGTCTTTTATAAGAAGATGTTCACAAGAAATATGAAGAGCGTTAAATTTCAGGGCTTCAGAATACAGACAGATATTGCTGTCAAGAAGAAAACATACATCGCCTCAAATACACCATGGACATTTTAAGCCCTTTCTCTGAGAATATTTTCTGCTTCTTTGTGTATCTCAATTTCATAGTAATTCCAGGTACAGATTGCTGCTTTTGGACTGGGAAATAAAAACCAGAAATTATAACCTTCACTTGTCCCAAGACTTCTCCACGCTTCAATTATGTGAACATCTCAAAAGATATGTTAAGAGTTTGAAAATAAGTTAGCTTGTTGTTGAAATACTGCTGCCTAGAAATTACAACATATTATTATAAATAAATGTTAATATATTTGAAAGCCTCATATATTTTCTTAATTTTACAGTAAAAAAGAGCAAGTCTGTGAAAGGCCAGCTGGCTCCAATATCATTACACTGCAGACCAAAGCCAAAATACTACCCAGTGATATTTCAGCAGCATACCGTCTCAAAAATATATTAGATTATATGCTATTTCTTCCTCTTCTGCATGTTCCTTAACTCACTACAATAACAAACTAAGGGCTTGATCTAGCACTATTAGTCATCACAGCCTATCTGTCAGTTGACTTCAAACTGCAATAGGCAAAATCCCAAATCCTGCTTTTCTCTAGTCGTTCCCTAATTTATATTTAGGTCATAATCAAAGACAATGAAATTTTTGGGTAAGGCTGAATTGTAAAGCTTTTGATTTTTTCACTTTGAAGACAGATTATTTTTTCTTTCATGTAGCTATTTAATAGTGGTACACTTAAAGACAGGAAGCAATATAAGCTTCTACTCATCCTCCTGACAAACGAGTTGCATTGGGTATTTTAGAGGGACATATTTAAGTCCATCATCTAATCAGCACTGCTTTCTTCAGCTGCTCAGAGCAATTTATCCATCAAGAGCTTACCAAGATAGACTCGGTTCCACACCACATAGTGCACAAACTAAAAATACAGAGTTACTGCTCTGATTTAGTGACGCTTCATACAGATCTGTGTTTACACACAGTAGAAGGCAGTGGAAACCCAGGTCCAATCAGGCTAATGTCAGAATTTATCCTGGCAGTTGGTGAATTCTATTATCCAATAAAATACCCCAAATCAAACCAAACAAACAACAAAAAAAAAAACCCCACCACACACACACACAAAACCAAACAAAAAAACAAAAAACCAAAACAACAAACTTACCTGTGAAGTGGGTTGAACTCATGCAAAAAAGTTTACTTCAAGGGTAGTGTCCCCTTTCCTCCCTTCTGAGTCTTTCCTGGTTTGTCCATAGCTTGGTGAGAGTTTTGCAAACACACTACTTTGCCTCCTAGATTAAAACAGTGCTCACAAATTATTCTTTAAGACAGACAGACACGGTTGCTAGCCTCTCCACTCTGACTTGTAAGTGATTTTCATCTTAGAAGAGTATGTCTTCACATTTCTACTGGTTTTATGTATTCTCTAACAAAGTATCTTTGGCCTGTATCCCACACTTAAAACTCAATTCAAATGACACCTGAAGGAAAAAGAGGATGTAAAAGGGATTGTGTTCAGCTCTTTGGCTGCTGTGTTGCAGGAACAGCATGCTGTTATAGACAATAGCGATTTTGAAAGGAAAGGGTATTATCTCTCACTTGACTCAAAGAAGTTGCTTTCAAGGCATTAAGTTTGTTTATCAGGGCTTCTGAACACCATTTGTAATATGAAAACACCTATTATTAAAACCTTAAGATGACAACAAAACACCATCGATTCCCCACTCTTTGATAAAACTCAAGTTAATTCACAGCCTAGAAAGGTGGTTTTAAGATTAAGAAACCTTATCTCTCTTGGCACATCTGGGAAAGCAATGCCAAAGAAAGATAAAATCCAGTTCTGATAATTATACCGGTGGCTTATTGCTGCCTGAAGACTTACTTGAGAAGCCGGCTGGGCTGGAAAGAGGCCACCACAAATCTTAGATCCTCTAGGGTAGGTGGCACAACGCATGTGATTCAGAGGATATATTCTTCCTCCAGAGCAGAGAAATGTGGATTTATAGGGATTGCAAATAGCCAGACATTATTGAGCTTTGGGAAAGAATTAAGAGGACACCCTCCAGCCATCCCCCTACATCTCCACAGCAGTAGGCAAGATTCATAGTCCCCAGGAAACCACAAACAAGACCAACATTCACGCTTGGCTGGGAAGGAGATGCTCGGTCTGCAGCTGCTTCCCCAGCACATCTTATGTTGATCTATCCAGTGTCAAAAACCTAAGCAGTCCCAGAAGAAGAGGCCTCAACTTGTCTCAGTCCTCTCCTGTCTCAAACATGTTCTCCCATCACTGACCCACAGTGTCACAAACCCTCTTGTGCCCTCTCCCCACAGCCATACAAACCTTGCAATCTCCAACAGTAAAGGGGAATAGGAAAAGTCCCTAATCCACCATTTACAGCCTTAGGGCACCATGCTCTCTTGAAAGCCACTGCAAAAGTAGTTCAGCAGGGGTTATACGACATAACATTCTTGATGCAACCTTTTGGCTCAAGAAACCCACAGTAAAGTGGTATATGTGGTGTGGAATACCCCTTAATCTCACCTTGTCCTTAAGCCCTCTCTCTGACTCTGGCCAGAGATGATGCCAGAGCCAGGGCACTAGGATAACTGCACCTATGATCTCCTTCAGCACAGCAGTTCTCACCCTGGCCTTAAATCTCCACCCCTCACATCTCTTATGCCATGTAACTCTGGCTCAGTTTAATCCTCACTATGTTTATTTGTCCCTGTACCAACAGGGGTCTCCTGCAAAACTGAAGTCATTTTCCAATAGCTGAGGTTACTCCAGTTTTTATAAAGGATGCGACCTCAAAGGAAACTAAGAATTTTGTGGTGTAGGAGGAAGTGCACTACTGAACTGCTAGGAATTGAAATCCTAAGGTGGACCAGACCAGCCAACCTTTCAATGACTTCTCCTGACGCCCGCAGAGCAAGGGGACATAACAGGGCCAAATACATAATGGCAATAATCAAACCATTCTTCCATCAACACACCTTCCCAAACTCTCAAACAAGCCAATGTCTGGTTTTATAAGTCCATACTCACATTGTTTCCAGCCAGAAGAGCCTGCATCATTGACAGCCAGTTCATTAAAACTGATCTTAGAAATGCCAGTTTTCTCCATATTGCACGGTGTGATTTCTAAAGGGATTCCTGCTTCTTGCACACTAGAAGCAACAGCATTCACCTGTATATGCAGGATTCAGGTCCTTCACAGTGTCCCTTGGCTTGTGTCCCCATAAGACAGCTACATCCAAAAATTCCTGAAGTTGATTTGATTTCTCCTTATTTATTGTCAACTTAGGAAATGTTTCTCCAAACACTGACTAGGCACATGCACTAAATAACACTTGGCTAATGGCACAAGTCCAGCTCCCTCTCGCAGCAGAAGCCTGCACTACTAGATAAGCCATGAAGCATGACTAGAAGGTCAAAATATATGTGCTTTCTGTTCCCATCCCAGACAGGGCTCTTTTGAGACAACCTCTCCTACTGGAAAATGTAAAGGCTGTCAATTTTGCATCAGAACTAGGGTAAGCCAGAACTCCAGCCAAGCATTGCTGTGAAGATTAAAGTTCATTAAAACCGAGCATCTCCATGCCATTGGAAAAGCCTTCACTTCAGCCCTGGAGATGGTGAGAACTACACCATCTGGGGGGAAAGTCGGAGCATTAAAAAAAACCCACCCACAAATATTGCCCGAAACAGAAAATTCCAGGCTTGGATTCACATATTTAAATGACTAAGTAGTCCTGAATTTAGACACAGAGTTTTTTGACCAGAAAAAATACACTGCTGACTCCTGTGGTGTCCTTTGAGGTCCGTTATGCATAGGCAGCAAGCACAGCTAATTCCAGTGTGTACCTCCTGAGAAGAAGTTCTGGGGATCCCATGATGCAGCTCCCAAAAAGCACTTTTTCTAGTGCAGTGAGGATAGAGAGATGAATGCAGACAACGTACAAGCTAGATCTTGGCCTCCAGGAGAACCTTCAGCCAATGCTCTCCTCCCTCTTTTAGTGGCTGAGGATAACTAGGGTATTTCTGTTCAAAAACACCTTCATTCAGCCCCAGCTCACCCCAGTGCACTGACTTAATGCTTCACTCCTGCTGCAGTGCAACACAGAGCACTATTGTAGTCCTCATTCCTTTCCAGCAATGGAAAAAGCATCAGGCAGATGCCTTCACCACTAGCTTCAAAGTGATCTCCTGATCTGCCCATCATACACAGATAAGCCAATTCTGAGATGTCAAACCAGACACTGAGAGTCTGAGGGAACCAAAAGACTCACATTTTTGGACTACATGATAGGAACATCCACCTGCGCATATGATACATAAGGAACACCAGCTCACCGGCTTGCATGGCTTCTGAGTCAGTATTTGTGAACATGATCTAAACAATAAGAACAGTCTTGCAAAATTTAAGGTCTTCATCAGAAAGAAATAAAACTACTCCTGAAATAGCAAAGATGTTGGGACTCCTGTGCTAGCAACTATATGAACAGTACCCAACCAAACTTCTGTGCTGACAAAGCAACTTCTGGGTGGCATTCACATCACTGGAGAGCAGCACTCCACCAAAAGCTGGCGTGAGCTTTACAGTGTAAAACAAACCAACGACCTTCCTCCCAGAGCACTGCGCTGGGGTCGGTGAATTGTTCCACAACCCCTGGAGCACACTTCCCAGCCCAACTCTCCTCCTACGAACAAGGCCAGCCTAGCATCAGTGGTCTTCTTGACATTACCAGCCCCAGTGTACACAGAAGGAAACACAGCAGAGATTTCTAACAGCTTTCTTAAGATCATACAGCAGCTTCACAGATAATTTGTCTTCTACATTTTAATGGCAGGCACCAGAGAAAAACACCAGAAGACAATGCCAGCCACGTGCTGGTTCAGAAGATGTAAAAACATGTCATTTGGCTTTGGTGTGAACATCCAGAATAGTTTCAAACATGTATTTTTTAAGAATGCAAAGTTTTAACAAAATTGTTTAGCAAAAAGTGACAAACTAATACACTTTGTGGCCCTAAGCAAACAGCTTAATTGCATACCACTACACATACTCATACAATGAGCTTTTTTCCTACTCTCACTTCAGCCCCAGTTTAGCAACCTTTTGTAGCTATAAAACTAAGTTGCCTGGCTGCCAAAGTATAAATACATGTCAAATAAGATGTCAATACATGAATACATTGTGGCCGATAGCACAACAACAAGATAAAGCATGAAATACACTACATCTCACTGGACATAGTTTTTCTGGGGGGAGCGGGAAAAAGCAACAGAATTTATTTAAAAGCCATGCCCTTTATTCCGGCTTTTTAAAATCACAAGCAAAATTTATAATCCCATAAACTTTGTGGATAGGTTTTTGCCTTCCTAGCAGCAGCACGTCATACATCCCCAATCATCTGAAACATCTCAAGTGTCACACACAGAGAGGAGCTAAGCCTGGAACCACAACTAAGGAAATCTATTTTTAAATCCCTCCCTTTCTCTTGCTATTTTGTAATATTTTTGTTCATAGTTGAAACATTAAGATGAAGTATTGAAGCATGAGATATGCGAGCTAGCCAGACAATAGATTAGGTGAAGCAAAGTTTAAACTCCATTTAATATGAACAGAGATGTTTTAAAAGGTGACAAAGCATCTGAAAACTGCTCTACTGATTTATTTTAAATTAGATCACAGTGAAAACTGTGAGATGGTTTTAAAATAGACAGAAAAAGACCAGATCTGTGCTTCCAAAACAGAGAAAACCATTTCACCATTTCACCTCAAGAAAAACATCTTTTAAGTGGCTGTGACATTTTGCTGCATTAGGAACATCACACAGTGAAGATTGTCTTGGACCTGAACTGATGGAAGACTGAGGACGCTCAGCTTCCAAGTGAGCTGGCAACACTCAACACCTTTTCAGCATTCAGTCCCCATCTACCAGGTGCTAAGCTATGAGGGAAGAAAGATATTCAGCTGTGCCTCAAACAGTTTGGACACACAACAATTTAAGGAGGGGTTACTATTGGTATTACAAACTGACATTTATATCTTGGTTGTTTAGCTGTTCTTCCATGTAGCCAATTGTAGAAGAAAAAAAAGTTGTTTCAGAGTTCCAGATTAACCAACCACTTCTGAGCACAAACTATTTCTCTGATACCTATCTATATCCAATAAGGAATCTGAATGCTTGCTATAAAAATGTGAATTATGACCTCAAGTGGTCTAGCTGTGCAAACATATGCAGCACCAGTACAGTTTTCATCAGAAGCATACATACAGGAAAATAAGTGTACAGACTAGTCATCACTGAATTCCCCCAGAGGAAAACACTACTGACTCCTATTTCTGGCAGGCTACCTAAGAAGGGAAAGCTAGCGTTTCATTGCCTTTGTTTACATTGATTTACTCCGGCATTTCACTATTTCTGTACAGTTATTAGCTGCTCCCATACATCTGTTCAAAAGAATAGAAAAGACATTAAAACAAGGTATGCTGCAGTGGGACACACAAAAAAGCATTCAACTTTGCAGTAGTCTACTTTAAAATCCAGATTTACAGATTTTGAACCACCTTTCTTCCAAATCATATTCTCTGCAGTGTCTCATGGGCTTTGCTGTAAGGACTGCACAAGCAAGTCTGTTTTACAATTAAACACCTATAATTTGTACCTACTTTGAAGAAAGGTCAAGGTGGCCATGGAGGTTATTCTCCCTGGAACTGCCTGCTCTTTGAAGAGCAGAACTGTTAAACACATATACTTTTCAGGTTTAGTAAACAGATTTATTAAAGATATATAATCGATTTCTAATTAAATAGCTAAAAATTTAATTATCTCTCTGCAGAGCAGTAGAAGAGATTGCATAGCTCTCTTAAGGGGCTTAAAGTTATAGTCTTCCTAACTTTGCCTACTTTGCACCTGCATTTTTAATTACTTGCACAGTTGAGTGTGTCTGAGCATGTTCAAAGCAAGTATAATTTTGTGTGAAAGACACAGTACAAGGTGCACTACAGTGAGAACTGTCAAAAGTTGTCAAATTTAAAACACATACCAAACACAAAGTTAAAAACTGTCAGACGGTAAGGGCAATTTGGAAGCACAGAACAGTTACAAAGTTTTTGGCCAAGAGGTGGAATGAAACAGAAATTCAATGAGGTGGAAAGAGAGGAATAATTCCAGATGGCAATAAAGCCAGTCCCTCCGCCACACCTGACACGGTGGCAGGACGAGAGGCAGGCCAGGGAGGAAGCTAGCTCTGCTGGAACTAAGCTGCAGGAGACGGAGTGGACAGAGATTGCTGGATTAAATAAATAGCTCCTGTTGGGAAACCAAGCAAAAGCGGTTTCAAATTATTTCTTGTAGCAGATGGGCAAGTAACTGAAGGGCTTGAACTGTTTGATTTTTATGGCAGTATGAGGAACCAAACAGCTTCATTCTGTGCATGCTAGAAACACATCACGGCAGGGGAAATGAATGGTGAATGCCACAGAAAACTGTATGACATATATTTCTGAAAGGGATGGAAATGACACATTAGCATATGCAGGGCCAGTAAGAGGTTATTTTATGGGTAAAACTGATGTAAAAAGAAGCTCATAACCAAGGAAGACAATGGTGATCCTAAAGAAGTTAGGATCATCAGCTATGAAGATCTTCACTCATTTTCTGAGCAGAAAATAAAGCATAAAGTACTTATTTCAGGTAGAAGAACATTGAAAGAGAGTACAGGGTGCACTGAAAAAAGCAACAGTTCTTCCAGATCCCTACATGCATGTCAAATGCTAATGGGCAACCTGCATTGTAGGTTTATTTGTAAGTTTATCTGCATTATCGGTTTATGCTTCTTGGTGGAGCTAATTTTGTACAGAATCAAACCCTGGCAAGCAAAGCAGAGATCCTCTGTGTGGGGACAGGCAAGGATGAAACAGGACCCAAGTGCTTCCCATGACAATCCCTCTTCATTCTAGGAACATCCAATTTATCATCTATCCACACTCAAAATTAAAGAGCTCCCTAATAACACTTAAACAGTTAAAACATTGTGTATCTATGTAACCAACAAGGAAGTATTTCTAGACATTTTTAAAATGAAAGAATTTCCCGGTGGGGCTGAGAATGAGAAGTGTCTCCCCAAGAAGTAAGCACTTCAGCATTTGCAAGGTATTACAACAGAGGACAGGAATTTAAAATATCTTTTGAAACAGAGCTGTGATGTTGTTACCTCAGCAGTGCTGTCATTCACAAAATGGCTAAAATATTCCAGCTGCAATAACATGCACGCTTTTCCTAAGTTTTCCCATAACATCTCTCATCTCTTAATACATCTTTGACACTGACATATATCTTCCTTTTTTTTGTAGAATAATTCTTCATGAGGTCTTGCTCTTTCTTTTCAAGGCGTGATGATGGTGGGATAGTGGGAAATACAGATTTTAAGTCTGAGAGCCTCTTTCTAAAGACGAGTAGAGTAAGAAAAATCCACCTGCCAATAGCTTCTTATTTAAAATAAGCCAACGTTAGCTCTGCTGTGTCTAGTAATTGCTTTCTGTCTGATTGACAAAGAACTTTATAGGTCAAAAAAAAAATCTCATCTGAGAAACGTAAGAAGCCAGTCAGGTTCTGTGCATTCCTCTTAAGGAACTACATTAAGCAAACACAGGTGCCAACCTGGTATCACTGTGAAAACAATTTTCACTGAGAATTGTATTGCTCATGGTGAATCCTCTGGCAACAGGAGCACATGCTGAGGCCAAAGGTTTCATCTGCTCAAAGAAAATAGAAAAACCTTCTATGAAACAAAAGCCTGAAGAGTCCCAACGCTCAAAATTATGCACTCAAGGGATATTTTGGGTCTCAAATTCATTCAGAAGCTTTTACCTACTATATATGAAAAACAAACGTGTCCCTAGCACACATCAGGGTTCCTCATATGGCAGATCTTATGCTAGCATGAATTTTGGAGGAAGGATTAGTTACTTTAGGGAGGAAAACACCTTTTTCCATCATATTTTATTCTTACTGACTTCTCAGAGGCTTGGAATATTACCACCAGGGGAAACGACATGTATTACACATATTATTTGTACAAAAACTCAGACTGATATAAAAACAGACACATATTTACAGATTGTCAATAAGATAAAGTTAATTGATCGGTACGTGGGTCAGTTCGTAAAGAAATGCTGCCTACTGATGTCTATCTTGCTGCATTGCACATAGCTCGTACCTTCAACCTGGATTAAGAGGGCACTAGCACAGCAGAATACACAGCCTCTCTATACCTCACCTTCTACACCTCAACTTGGGGGCACCAAAGATTTCAGTTCTGTAAACATACATTATCTACAAAAAACTCTCTCTTATCCTGGTCGAAGGGGCACAGGCATTGAAAAATACTACACTTTACCAACTACCAAAAAATACCCCACCACACCCCAAAACCAACAACAAAAATAATCCACAGTCCTCCATCTTTTTCTTAGTCATATTGTTTAAAGTTTAGCCTGGCAGATCTTTTAACATAAGAAGCAGTTTACAAACACTAGGACACAGAGACTGTGGGCTGGAATCCTAAGAATATATTCTTTCATTGTTCTAATTGTCATAGCAATAGAAGGTAAAACATGTATGGTATTTTCTGGAATATAAGACATCATTATTTAATTTCCAAATAGCGTATACTCTTATTTGCTACTGGTATCCTTCACATGAAGGAAATCTGCCATTTGCAATGCAAGAGAACACATAGACAGCACAATGAAAGAAGAAAACACCATGGTATAACACATCACCCTTGGATGTGGAAGAAATCCAAATGAAAAAGTTTCTGATTGACAAAGCTGGCACAAGTTATACTAGAGACCTCTGCCTCATGTACTGCATTTCTTTTGTTTTCTTAGGAAAACAAAAATACCTGGTTTGAACTGCAGAGGATGAAATCAGTAACTGAATTTACAGGAATATTAACAAAATCCAGCACTGACGATGGGACTGTAAGTGCTGATAAACAGAAATTTGTGCCCGCATAAGCTTAACAACTGATCAATTAAAGAAAAACAAACACACTAAAAGCTAAAAAAGCTGTATGATCAGCCATGTTTTTAAACATAATATGAACATACATGTCCCTGCAAAGACAACACAGTGTATCATCTAAGTTCCAAGCATTCCTACCAAACAATGAGAAATGTACTGATGCTTTCTATTAAGGCAACATATCACCCCTAATGTACTCAAACAGCCTCTGCATTGGATAAGTGATGATACATTCATTTGGAAAATTCATTCTAACATTTTCAAGCTCATAGTTTGTTTTCTTCAACATTAGCACTGGACTGCTACTCTGGCTCCAGAACTGAATTCTACCCTGCTGAATTAAGGTCAAAATCAGTATTCCTACTGACGCCAGGGAAGTTTACATCCTGCTGGGAAAAAAAAAAAAAATAAAAAAAAATGTACAGTTAACTTCTTTTGGTAAAGAAAAAAAAAAAAAGGCAATGTAAATAAAAAAATATTTACAACATAGAGCAGCAATTCTATGAATACAGTAGTAATTAAATGTTATTTTTCAAAACAGTTAAAAATTCACAAATTAAAATTATGAAGATTTGACATCAGAGGTTTTGGATTTTACACACTCCTTGCATTAACTATGGGAATAGCTGTTACTTGTTGATAGCTATTATGCACACATAGCATTAATGCTCAGCACGGTCATATGGGAGGAAACTTCCAAATAAACATTATGAACGTCTCAAAGGTTATTTCTTCTTAAAGGATGAAACCAACACCCAGTTCGCTTTCGCACTAATACTACAGATTTCCACAATGTATGTTGACTATAATAATAAATCTACTGTTAGAGGACAGTATTTAAACTGCAGTGATACCTACAGCCTGCACGCCAAGCTCCCATAATGGACAAATTCATATGGAATATATTTCCCATGTCCCCATAAGGCTCTATGTGCCAAGGCTGGCATTTTAAAAGTGAGACAGGCAGGTAAGTGAGGGTTTTGTTCATAATTTATAGCAACAGAAGTGCAAATTTCACAGGTCTTAACACTATGCCACTCAAGTAGATAGAAGTTTTGCTGCTAATTTCACAAAACGCAAGACTGCGTGCATGGTTGCTACGTGAACAAAACCCTTCTGCCAACGTAAGGGATCAATCTCTGCATTTAACAGGCGGCAGACCTTGCCCGCTGCTTAATGCTGTGCCACGGTTAACTGGCACCTGCAGTCCACAGTAGGTTTTGTTTGAGTTTTGGGGTTTTTTTTTTCTAATCTAAACACGTTAACAAAGTGTGAAAGTTTATAAGATTACTGCCAAAACTCTCAAAAATGTCCACTGTGAAAAACTGTCCTGTATTTTACAATTAGGCTATGAGAGAGCAACTGAGAGATCTTGAGGAGATAAATGCAGCAAGGATGTCCTCATGATGCTTCAGTCAAGGGGGACAGTAAAAGGAAATGCGTATCAAAGGCAATTTCTCGCATCTGGAAGCAAGCAAGTTTGATCGTGATCCCCTCAAAACCAAGAAAAAAGTCTCTAAAACAATACATTTAACCTGTAAAGGCCCAGGTTAAAGACCCACTTCTCATCATCGCCAAGATTCTGCAACAACATTCCGCACCTTGTGTGTTAATGAAAAGTTAGGAACACCAAAGCTTTTACAGCTCCAACGTGATGTGACTTAAGTTGCAGACACCGGATTCCTACGTCTCAGAGGACACAATTTTATACAGGATATACTCAACCAACGGCAAAAAACAGCGTAGCAAGTAGAATACTAGACACGGCTTGCGTAACCTGGAAGAAACTGAGAGGCGTAATTTTGTACGGGCACACCTGTGTTTAAACAAAACGAGAGAAGACACATTCTAGAAAGCAGCTGCTACAACTACTTTGTCTAAAGCAGTACCTTTGACCAGTGTTACAAAAACTGCTTCTAGAGCAAGCAGCTGCCGCACAAAACTTGCAAGAAGTGAACATTTCTCCTAAGGAGCTGAAGAGCCATTACAGCCTCGGCATCTCTGAAACCTCATTCCCGTTAGGTATCTCGGGGGACGGGATGCTGGTGAAGAGGGTTTGCAAATCGAGATGCTCTCTCCAACCGAGGATCATCTGAAACAGTCACTGCTTTGGATTCCCTCATGTATTTTGCCTGAGTCTGCAGTTACAGTTAAGACCTTACCAAAAAAATGCAGAAAGCACCGGACAGAGGAGTTCACAGCCCGAGCACCACGACCTGCCATTTCCCACCCGACAAACTAGTGTCGAGATGCAGGGTTCTCTGAAGGCGACAAGGAATAACTGGCACGCTGGAGCGGTCTGCCTGCCCTCACGACAGCCCCGCGTCCTTCCCCGGCTCCCCCCCACCTTCTCGGTCTTCAGGACCCCGCGACACCAGTTTCGGAGGAAAGAGCAGGACGTGGCGTTTCGGTGGCCGTAAGACGCCACTTGGCCGCACCAGCGGCGAACCCAGCCACTCGGCCCGCCACCGCCCGCGAGTTCGGGCCAGTTCGGGGCTGCGGGCACCGCGTCGTGCAGCAGCGGCAGCCCCACGCCCCCGCCCCGCTGGCTCCCACCCGAGCGCGGTACGGTCCCTCGGGCGCGCAGCCGCCGCCGCACAGCCCGGGGCGGGAGCACCTACCCGGGATGGCCAGGTTGGTGAGCGGGGTGCGGTGGATGCTGCCGGGCAGAGCTGCCATCCAGTCGGCGAACCGCAGCTCGTTTTTCCCTTGCGACGAAGCCATGCCGCCGCCGTGCCCCTGCCGCTCTCTCACGCTGCTGCCGCTGCCGCCGACGCCGCCGCTGCCGCTCTCTCCAGCCCGCCCGGCCCGGCCCAGCCCAGCCCGCCCGGCACCGCCCCGCGCCACCTCCCCCCGCCCCGCAGAGCCCGGGCGCTGCCCCCCGCCGCCTCCTGAGGCCGCCCTGAAGAGCACGGCGGTTTGAGGGGAGGGAGCAGGGTCAGGGTTCGACCCCTTGTCGGGGGCCACATCCGCACCGGCCCCTGGCACTCGCCGCCGGGCCCCTCTCCGCCCGGCCGTCCCAGTCCCATGGCCGTCCCAGCCCCATGGCCGGTCCCCCGGGGCGGCTGGAGGCAGCAGAGCCACCCCCAGAGCGCGGCCGCGGAGCTGGAGCCGACAAGGGGTCTGCTGCTGGGATGGTGCTTCGGGGCACTGGCTGGAGAGGGTTCGCCGGGGCTTGGCAGTGCCCTGCCCGGCCTTGCCGGCGGGTTGGTTAACGCCTTCTCCGGCGGGCCCGAGCAGGTCTCGCAGCCCAGACTTGTCTGCTTCGGGTACAACCTTCTCCGTTTGCAAGGGGCTGCTCACGTTAAAAAACCACTGCTCCTTGCTTGAACACTCCTTGGAGATCGGTAATTTTTCCAGCAATAATTTTTTATTGTTCCTTGAGGATGAACCAAAGTACTATCGTCCATTCTCATTCCCAACCTGTCTTTGGAGGAGCACCGTAACTGTTGGCATTAAGCAAGCATTTACATCGCTGCCTCCGGATCAATGAATGGATGAACCTGATAAAGCTCTGTGAGCCCTCTTGAACTCTCATGAGCCTGATCTTTTGGCTTCAGCCTGTTTGGGTTTTGTCAGAGTTCCTGGAAGGCGTGCAGAAGTTCACTTGGTTGATCTGTCCAAAACAGTGTCCAGAGACAGCGACACCTGAGCCAGGATCAATTATCCGTTCACCTTGAATTCCTAGGAGGTTCAGCTGTGGTCCGTGTACGTTGTGTTCCCACTCAACATCCTCTCTAACAGCTGGCTTTGAAAATAAAAATGTAGGGAACTACTAATAATAATCTTTCCTCTTTCTGTCCAAATTTCAAGACAAAGTATGAAGAGAAGCTCGCTCTTCAGACACAAAAATAAATGGCACAATTTCTTGGAAAATGAGTGAATATTTCTGAGGTATTTAAATAGAAGAAATTTTGCTGACTCACTTTCTGCAACAGAAATGGCTCTTAAGGTGCGATTTGACAGGGGAAATATGAACAGATGGTTGACCTCGAGGGAGATGTTGAATCTGAGTCAAGCAGTACACAAAAAAGGGGGAGGAGTAAGCAAACAGTCACTGAGATGGGTTTAATTTTTGCAGTATTACTTCCTGGCTATTAGGATGCTAATCTGCCCCTCCCAAAATCACTGGTATTGGTAAACATGAAAATAATAAAAAAAAAAGGTGAATCCACATTTTGGATCCAAGGGTTCCACACCACTGACAAAGATGGAAGATGCTGCTTTACATCATCTTCAAAGAACAGGAAGAAACTATTGTTAAAAAATTCAAGATTTCTAAAAAGCATTCAAGTAAAGAGTAATGTTTTTATCAACGTAATTGGATCAAAGCAGTTTAAGTGTCAAAGTTCTTAATGATTGCACTGGTTAACTGGAAAACTACTGCTGAGTATTTATCCACTCCGCTATGCATTCTATCTTTCCTGACATAAAACTGAGTATACAGCTTTCTGAAAGGTTAAACATGTTAATACTGTTGTTGATCTCTTTCAGTCTCTAAAGCTTTGGTTATACCTACAAACCCCTGTCATTTTAAAATGTATTATTACGTACAATAATGCCTAAATTATCTGATACCACTCCAGGTCCCTCAGTAATGCTTTCTACTTCACCAGAGAACTGTAAATTCCCATCTCGGTGCTGACTAGAAACGTGTTGGCCTTTGCTTCCACAAATAATTAGAGCTTTTTTATCTTCTTCTGTTTTGTTGTTTGGGGTTTTTTTTATGCCCAAGTAAGATACTTAACAGTCTGGATTTTCAAACCATGGATACTTTGCTTGGTAAAAACCAGTCCTCTCTAACATGTCTCACGCTAATCATCTTTAAAGAGGTTTGCCTCTAATGCACTGTAACTGCTAAGATAGCAGGGTTAAAATCTCTCACTGCATCTCTATGAATTTGTGGGAACATGGGCTTAAGTAATTTGGAGGGAAATGGGATAGAAGAGGAAGCTTTTATGCGACAGAAAGTAGGAAACATTTCTACAGCATACAGGGCAAACATTTATATGCAAGGTTTGACTTAAAATATAAAGGTAGCTTTTTGGAGCTTCTTGGTCCTTTGAAATTTCAGCATTTCTCTATGTATTTGCTTGGGAGGAGTTCAATAAAAACCAGAGCAAGCTCTTTGCTTATCTTTATTGAAGAGCAGCTTACAGTAGTTTAGCCTGAAACTGTCATTTTACTAATTTTCACTGATTTATAAACAATGGCAACCTGTAAATCAAAACCAGAGCATCCATACAAACTTTTGTTCAAATTCCAAAAGAGTAAAAAAATAAAAATCACATTTTTTATCAAATTAAAGAAATCCCTCCACATAACATGTCTGAACTGTTGAAGAAAGTGGATTTAAAAACGTAAGAGAGACCACATACAATGAAAACGAAATGCAGTGCCAAGATATGGAAAAACACCATTTTTGCTCTTTTATTCACAGCTATGCTGAACTCACTGAAAACGCCATGAAGAGAAGGAAAATTGGAATCATACTATCTGTTCATCATGTATTGTGTTTTCTTCAGTCTGCAGCTGTAACAGCATGGATAAATGGTGACACCTCTGCTTCTATGGAACAGAAAACAGAGTAATTTAGCTGGTAGTAATGTCACTTCAGCATTCAAAATTAATTTCATTGTTAAAAAAGGCTTTCCATTGTTTTTATTCTCTTAAAAATCAGCTTTTTAATGGTAAACATTCACTGTTATATATTGTCATTTCAACAGTCAGACACTTTTGCCTCTTCATATGTCCTTGGCATCTATCTTAATCACGTGAATAATAAAGGAGTAACAGGATCTTCTTCTCTAAATTACATAAAGTACATTCCACTCTGAAAGGTAAAAGAATGGGGCATTGTGCCTCTGTAATTTTCCTATCATATCTGATTTATTTACAGGCTTCTCTAAATCTGTTGTTAATGAATTCAAAATGAGGCTCTGAACAGAAGAATTACTACTGTTTAATTTTTTGAAGTTTTTCAGGGAATTCTGCATCTGAAGTTTGGTCTGTTCCTCCTTACTGCCCGTTTCTATTAATAGAAGATTTTCAGAACAAATCCTGGCTGCCCTCCCATGTTTGCACATCTCAGGGCCTTAAAGGACACCATCAGTCACGTCTGGGCAGCGAAGGCCTTCCAGTTGTTTGCAGCTGGATTCCCAGTTATCTTCTTGTTAGCTGAGAATGCAGTGGATCCACATTATTCTCAACTTAATTTCCCCTCATGGCTAACAGGTGTAAAAAGTCATTTTTATTTGTAAAACAAGTACATAAATCCCTAAAGAGTCAAAGTAAGTACATTGAGAGGAGATATATTTTAAATAACCATATGGATGAAGATGTGACAAGTGTTTTTGTTGTAATTTCATACTTCATCTGGCTACTCTGACAATCTCACCTTGCATTCATTAAGAAATCTCTATTTAGCAGTATTTGTCCTGTCAAAACAGCTTAAAACATTTCTGAGTAGACAGAAAAAAAGCCTTGTGGAAAGAGGGTAAATAGTTTTTTCTTCATTTTGTGGGAAAGAATATGTCTGTTTCTGCTTTTCAAGCAAAAGAAAATGTGATTTATTCTGCACACTGATTTCTTTATTCTCTACTAAGAAAATCTTTGTGACCTTGCTGGTGCTAATATTGAATCTGAGACGGAGCCATTTTTGCTCTGGGCAGCTGACAAATGTCAGGATGTTAATATTATCCCCAGTCTTTGTTGTTGTGAACTACAGAGACCGTGAACAGGATGGATTAATATAAAGATCACCATGAGTTTGTACTTGCATACTTTATAACCAAAGCAGAGGCATTACAGAGACTGTACAGAGGATCCAAAGAAGTGTATGTGTCTTAATGCAAATAAAAATCCAGTCCAAAATGCATGCTACATCTAATTTTAGAATAGAATAAAATAATTGAAGCGTATGGTAAGACAGTTTGTTAACCAAATTCTGGAAACTTGAAATAAATAGGCTAGAAGACAAATGATAATATTTCTGTCCAGTCCTTAGGTGAAAATCAATTTCACCATAGCTACTTCTCTCTGAATAGTATTTCTTAGGTTTCTGGAAGCAGGTTTGTTTTGGTTTGTTTCTGGAAGGGGGTTTGTTTTGGTTTTTTCTTTTCCAAGTTTGTCATGCAGTCATGCTGTGTCTCACCCAAGGTGTTTGCTTAACAGCACAGCAGTGGCTACTTCTTTACCTGGTTAAAACCAAACAAGTTTGTTTGTATTGGCATTACTGTGAAGATTAATGGCATTACCAATAGCAGTGTTGGTAGAGCATGAAAATCCCTGTTTTTCTAGCCTGTGGTTTAAGGTCACAGCAACTTTGGTACAGGGGAGGATGAGAGAGAGGTTGGTTTTATCTTTAAACTAACCTAACAGCCTTAAAAATTTTTTATAGAAGCTCATGAACATTTTGTCATGAACAAGTGTCTCTGTGACTTCAGGGCCCCATGCTTAGCTTGCTAAAGAACTTGCAGATAAAGCATGATTCAAGCATTTGTATTTCAGCTCATTCTCAATGTAGAAAACCATGTTTTAACAAAAACAAGAGCTAAATGAGCTAGTTTAGTGGTGGAGTTACCACACACAATGCAGAAGCTGACCATAATCCGTGTAGCCACCCAGTGTAGTATTGACATGGTCACAAAAGACTTTATCAATAGGAAAATATCTACCTTTGGTTTAAAAAAACAGAGTTGAACCAAACCAAGCTCCCTGCTCCTAAGTTTTCAAGCAGCAACAAAAAGAAAATGAAAGGTTTTCAAGGCAGTCAGATAGTCTCATAGCTCTACCTAGTTTTCTCAGAAAACAGAGCCCTTAGTATGAATAGAAAATTTTCACCAGTCTAACTAAAATCTTCACTAAAAAGAAATCTGCTAATAGACAACACACTCCAGAAGAATTCAGATTGTCTGACTATTGAGATCTTTGGGGTTGTAGCTAGTATAGACAAATCAGGAATGTTCAAGTCAGGGTAAAAACTGTTAAAAATGAAAGACAGAACCAAGTCAAGAAAAAAAAATCATTGACAATATTTATTATGTTATCACATAATGGCAAGGAAAGACAAATCCATACACAGAAAAATCAGTGAAGTTAGCAGGAATTAAATGGATGAGATTATCAGAAGTGGATAGTGCTTGCAGAATTTTACCGTGGACCACCAGAGACAGATGATGCAATCAGTTTCTAAGTGTCAACCATGCAGGATGTAGTTCAGTCGTACCAGGCAGGGTATTTAACAGCTGAGGGAGAAGAGGGAAATAGTGTCTCTAAATAGATGGTGAAGTACTTCTTAATTTGTTAAAGTATGTAAATTAAGTGCTATAAAAAGTGACTCTCAGATTTTACAACTGTTTCTTTACCATCGAGATACTCAGAATGACATCTTGTAATTGATCTTGGCTATGACTGAGCAGCACATATGCACTATTATGTAGTTCCCATTTCTTTGCTGTAGGATTACTTTGAAAAGAGCAAACATCAGTCAAACTATTCATGTTCTGTAGTAAATGTTATTTAAAAGAGGCTAAAAGAAATGGAAACGGCATTAAATGAGAAAATAGTGAAACCAAACAACGAATATTAAGCAATAATAAACAAATTATTTGTATTTCTGTGCCTGTTGGAGGATATTCCAAAATCAGTGAAGATAATGAAAATGCGCCACTGAATTCATATGGAAAGCAGGTATCAGTTGGTTAATAGCAGATGCATCTACTGTGCTTATGTCCTAAGGCACTGGAGATGAAAAGTCCTTTCTATTTTTAAATAGAAAGGATGATGGATGACACAGAGACTTTCCAACAGGAGCTGCGGAGCGTTAGCTGTGGTCAGTTCCACTCTTGGCAACTGGAGTCATGTTTCCTGAAAGATACATTTCTGCCTCCAGGATGAGGCTTTCCAAACAGTCTCTTGCTGTTTGCATGGTAATGAAGCACTCCCAAAAGGTGTTGAAAACAGTCAGCAGGACTAATGAGGTTTCAGCACACTGCTCAAATCAGTATGCTAGCCACATCTCACAGGCTGCAGTCAGTGCCTGTGGTGGGGCGGCAATGCTTAATTGCCCCCTCTGCCCGCAACATGATCAGTGTGAGCGGTGCAGTTGTTCCAGCTTGGCATTTGCAGGCGGGGTAGTATGGGACGCAGGGCAGTGTCTCAACCCCAAAGAAGAGGGTGGTGCACCTGGCTTCTCTAGAGGAAGAGGTAGGTAGGAGGAGGTTGGCACAGATGCTAGAGAAGCAGAGATGACAACTAAATGTGGGAAGCCAACATTTCCATGGTATGCCCCCCTCCACCTTGTGATGTTAAGGTATGCGACACGGCCAATGCTCAAAGGTAATATCCTATGCAACAACATAAAACCTCTTACCTGAAACCAGGGATATCTCTTCTTCCAGTCCAATAGAACGAGATGAGAGAGAAAGAGGGATAGAACAACAGAATGGAAAATGTGGGTGGTAATGAAGAGAGGAAAAGAATCCTCCAAGGGCATGGAGAAAGTTGATATCCAAAGGTGGTGGTGTCACCAAGAGGTTAGAGACCAAGTTCTGCAGCTTAACTCTGCCCTTGAACCTCCATCCTCCTGGGTGACGGGGTGGAGGAACAGGCCTTGCTTTTCCTTCCGCGAGCATGTGCCATCCAGCTCCTCCTGATTCCTGTAGACACAGCTCTGCTTCTCTCTGCTTTAAATTTCTTCCCCACCCTTGACCTATGTGGCAAATTGAATTATGCACCTAAGACCTTAATTGCCTGACCACACTGTACCTAATGAACCCTTCCAAAACACTTTAAATATTTCCGGTTAGAGCTTGGGAATCAGACATCAGTTTCCAAAACAATCTTCTACCTGCAGGATTGGGCCCTAATTGCTGTGCATCACAACTTGCTACCAGAATGAAAAGTTGTTAAAAACAGTTTCATTAAATGCAGTGCAGCTCTGTATTACAAAGATAATTAAGTGTGAAAATGTAATGATCCGTATGACACCAAGCAAATGAAAGATATGAGGAATTCCTAACAAAAATAAAATCCTTTTAAGATTAAAACTAATTATATCTTGCAATATAGAGTCACACATTTTAGCCACTAGGCTGTTAAAACATTTGCCTAATTCTTTTGGGAAAGACCAGGGCTAAAAACGCCATCAGAGGCTTCTCCCCTCATAGCCCACAAGCACCATAAACCAACGCAAAGGGCAAAAGGTGCAGTCCGACTCCGAGCAGCCTCTTCCTGCTGCTCTTGAGCAGGGAGGAGAGTCTGCAAACTGCCCCCCAATGCGCTGCAAGTGCTGCACGCTTCCAGCAGCTCCTGCAGGCAGCAGCTTTAATACCATGCTCCTCACAGCCTGCCAGTATTGTAGCACTGTTTTCCTGGTTTACCCATTTTTAACTATTTTTCATTGGATGCTGTAGCTTGGAACTCAGAATAAGGCCTTGATCCACTGAAACACCTTCCTGTGGTCGTAGTCTAACAAAGAGGGTTTCAGCACCTGCGTTTTGGATTCGAGACCTTAAAACCTGGTTGCGTTTTCCTGACATCCAGATCCCTGTTGAAAAATACACATTGGCCAAACTAAAATCATGCTTTCAAAGTTGTCTTTTGCCATCAGCTACATCAAACGGGGGGAAGGAAGACCAATCCTGGCAGGGCGGTGGTGGAAGGGATGGGGCCACTGGGGATAAGCAGCTGGAGGGAAAGGCAGTGCTCCGCATCCTTACCAGCAGGACCTGTCCCGAGGCTGGGATCGTGGCTGTTCATGCCTGACCCCTGTAACACCCACTGCAAGCACTATCGATCATCTTTTCCTAAGGGGAGAAGGGCGTCTCATGTAAAGTGGAGTCTAAATTCAAAGTGTCACTTACAAATCCAAACCATCACTCTGACAACAAAACAAAGTCCCAGTGCTTCCCACAACAGCACTGGGCAGCTCCTTTCCTTGACCCACTGCCTGAACTCAGTGTACCATCACTTTGCCTTAATATACACACAATATTTTAGTTGTTCTGCTGTTTTTTTTCAGATACTCAGTCTTCTTGTTACAATTTTTTGTGACAATAGGGAAAAGCAATTCTTTACAGCAATAAATATTCCCTGTCCTTTCCTCAAACCTATCATGTGCAG
The DNA here is from genome assembly GCA_027574665.1 of Rhynochetos jubatus. Lineage (NCBI taxonomy): Eukaryota > Metazoa > Chordata > Aves > Eurypygiformes > Rhynochetidae > Rhynochetos > Rhynochetos jubatus. The sequence continues at coordinate 54,183,261 of CM050690.1, forward strand.
CATCTGCTCTTCCTCGTATCGGCTCTAGACCTGTGGAGGTCGGTGAGGGCTCAGACAAGACAATGAAAAGTGAAAAAATTCTGCAGTAATCTGCACACAGACATACAAACTTCACTGAAATACCCTTTCTTTTGTGTGCAAAGCAACAGAGTTCCAAATTCTGATGCTGTGGAAAACAGAAAATCCAGCCAGTGTGCACACTGTTTTCTTTCACCTAAAGAGAGATCCAGGTTTTTTCCCCCATGGTAGTTACAGCTTTGTGAAGCCCACATAGCTGAGAAGGAAGCTAAACAAGCCTCAGGAGGAGGCTAGCAGAAGCAGTGCTGGGCATGTCGGCATCAGTGGGCTGTGGATAAAACTCCTCAGGTGCTGGGGCTGACATGGGCCCTGGGTCTGGAGAGCCAGGGGACAGCTGGGTTGTGTCCACAGCTGCTCTCAGGGCAGTCCCCAGCACCAGCAAAGGCACCGTGAAACGAAAGAGGCACAGATAGGTTTGGAGATGAGGAAGAAGCTGGAGAGAAAAAAAGCCTGGTGGTTGGTTTCGTTTGCTCTCCTCACAAATGAAAAGACCTTTCTGAGCAGAGCACATTGGGTCTACATAACAAAGTATTTATGTAGGCTTCATTAGTGTAATTTTCAGTGCTGGGTTCAATTTGAAGATTTTTAAGAAGCCTTTTGTTTTAACAAGATCCTTGCTGGGTTGAACTATGGTAAGATGCAGTTCTATGTAAATCAACAGATTTATGCAAGAGTACATATCTGAGCATATCAAAATCAGGCAATACATATTTATGAATGGAAGAAAAGGTACATTGATTCTGGGCGTAATTATTTGGTTGAAAATCTCTGTGTGGAAACAGTACAGCATATCTAGCAGCAGCTAAATTATAAAGATAGACTGATAATGTCTCCTCACTGTTATACAAAGCATATGTCATCTGAGGAACAGGAACGTTGACGTGTTATTCCACTAGCCATATGAAGTGAAAAAGCCAGCAAAACTCGGTCCCATTTTTAGAATTTCATTTTTGGAAGAATTTTCCACTGCTGAAAAGGAAGCAGCAGCAGGAGGTTTGTGAATGGTCTGGATGGTAAACAAGTTGAAACATGCACATACTGAGGAGACATAGTGGGTAAAATCCTCACTCCTTTGAAGTTCATGGAAGGCGCAGTGCTGAACACAAGGGAGCCAGCCTTCACGCGCGTTGTTTTGGCTTTCCCTGGGATGTTGCCAGAGCTTTGCAAGTCTCACGGTTGGCTAAACAGCCAGTGTGTTGTGGAAAGAGGATGAAAAGCAGGAGGTACTTTTTCCATTGCAAATGAGAGTCAGCAATATGCACAGATCTGCATTGTTCTTCATCCCTGGAAAAAAACTTGGATCCCAGGTTGAAAATTTTCTTGATCTATGTGGAGGCAGATGTCCTTAATCCCCCAAACTAAAGGCAACCCAGAGGGAAAATGAAGTGTTTTGAAGCCGTACTGCCTCCAGGAAAAGCAAAGCCATTTTGAGGAATGTACTTCATGCACATACACTTGGAGTTGGAAGCCCAGCTGGGACACGGCTCATCGCCTGCAGTAGAGGGATCTCAACAATCTGAGAGAATAGTATCTATTAATCACAACCCCAGCTCTCTTCTCCAACACGTCTCCCTGTAAAGTATTCTAGAAATTCTCTTTATTGGAAGAAGCTGTTTGAGCAACTTTCTGTAAGTTAGAGAAGTTTAACAGAGATTGGTTTGAAATGCCACCCTCTTTCTGCTACATGGAGAGGAGTTGTAGGACAATGAAGAAGGATAATTAACAAAAACATGAGAGCAATGGATTTTAGAATTTGTGTGTGTGCCAGCAGTGGATAAATGGTTTGCCAACCAAGGAATAATACCTTTGAAAAAAAATAAATCCTCACAAAAGTACATTGGAATAATCTGAATGTCCTTTTACTCTGCACCCAGGCCTTGAAAAAAAGGAGGTATTGCTAGATACAGAAGGAAGTTCTGGCATTTCATGTACACATAAAGAAAATATTTTAAAAAGTGAGCATGAAAAGGCAATGAATCTCTCTGCTAAAACTATCTGTGTCTGTGAGAGATAAGAGGGCAGGAGAAAGTAGAAAAAACAGTAATTTCTTTTAAATACTTCTTGTAATCCACTTACAGAACAGCACCTACAAAACATCTTGCCATGGTTAGGCAGAGACTGTGGCAGCATTACGTATTGCCCTGACCCTCACTGTTTCCTCACTTTTCTCTCCCCATTGCAGTTCACTTTCTTTGCTGTAGTAGCAAATTCTTCAGCTCAGATGTTGTTCAGAGTGACATGCTAATAAGGACCTCTACTCACTAATGCAATGCAAATTAATAAGGTGAAGGAAGGATTAGCGTACTAGTATTCAGGTGGTTAAACATGCATGTGAAACGCTGGCAGGTTTTTGCTTTGGCATTTCTACATCTCACCTCTGTGGCTCCCAGAGCTCCCAAGTCCCTCATGGTGGGGAAAGCTATAGGACCCACCCACTCACGTGAGCCTCCGCCAGCCATGACCAGGACCAGCCATTCATGCCATCAGCCTTGCCCTACGTCAGAGGGGAGAAATTACAGGGAAAGGTTTGTATTGTTTGACATTTTTGTTTCACCTAAAAAAAAAGTATTTTAGTCAAGTCTATGAAACCCGTCTCTGTTTCCTGAATTTTGATGGCCGAACTTCTCAGGAGAATAAAAAATGGGTGTTTAAGCTGGGGTCTTTAAAAGATTCATAAGAGGTAATAAATGTTGTTGCTTGTGCTTTGTCTGATAAAGCTTGGGAAGTTTAAGACACATCTCAAAAGTTAGGAGGAATGCTTAGGGACAGTGCTAGGTTGTACCTTTATTGCTTGCATAAATCAACATAAATAACCGAGACGAAAGAAATAACTACGAGGCCTGCAAATCAGTGCTAGTACTGGTAATAGGCACTAAATGTTTAGGTACCTCTAAACCTCTTAATACCTCTTAACAGTAAAATTTCCAAAGATATGTAGTGATGAACTTCGTTTCCAACGTGATGGAACATATCATAGATTTGGTATGTTATGCTGATTAGGGACTTACATGGGTTTTGCAAAGGGTAAAAGATGACAAAGTTTGTCTTGTTTGAGAAAGTGCAAAATAACATATGCTGCACATTATGAAGCTGAGTTTACAAAAAGGGAGCCATTTTCATGCCACTTTTGCCAAGGGGAGAGAAAAATTCAGAGCAGAGGATGCCCAACTCCTTCCCACCGCTCTGAGGCAGCAATAGGTCCGTCTGACCAACCTTTGGACTCACGCCTCTTCCCAGTTTCATCTCGGGAAAGAAGTCTGAGGGAAAGAGAAGAGAGTGAGAAATGTCTTCACAGATTTTCTGTTGATCCCCAATTGTATTTTCTTAGCTAACTCTTTAATAAGCAAGGACAACCAAAGTGTGAATCTGTGATTCTTCATTAGCTCAAAAAATTGATTTCTTTCATGGTCTTTTAGAAGGGAAAACTAGATTCTCAAGTCCAATTTTGACTTTTACAGGCAAGTTTGTGGTAGCAAAAATTTCTTGGGTTTTTTCCTTTGAAACTCCATAAACACTAGTGGGAACAACAGACACAACTCTGCAAGTTTAAAAACCCTCCAAAAATTTTATTGAGATTTTATGCCCCAAATCCAGATTGTGTCTAATTATTCTCTGCCATCACACAATGTGTTTGAATCTTGTGCTTCTAGTAATCACCTCCAGAAGAAAGAAGACACAGTATTTTTTCCCCAGGAAAGCTGTTATAGATGTGCATTATGTAGTTTCCTTTTCACTTTTGTTAAATTGAAACGATATTTTAAATATCCTGAATACAAATTTTGTTGGCCTCTCTTATTACAAGGCCTGAAGGAAAAGCAGGAGACGGTCTTATTTCCTTAGCAACAGAGTCAGGTGTGATTTATGCCACTGTACGTCCCTGCAGCTGTCTCCAAGCAACAAACCAAACTGCAATGCCAACTGTTGTACGCACAATATATGGAGGGGGCTGGAGGGAAAACTCTGGGGCCCAAATACCTATCCCTGGCATCAAACAAGAGGCAAGACTGAAGAAACACGGGATTTATCATAGAAATGGAAATCAATCAAATAATCTAAGCATCTCAGTTCAGCCTGCCAGATGCTCAGTATGCAAAGAATAATCTATTTTAAATCAGTCAGTGCTTAGGTGACAGCTGTAGATGTGTGTTAATACTTACCAAGGCTTTGCCTTAGCTTATGAAAGTGGTACCACTGTGGCCGCTGTCCCTGAGCTAGTTCAGCCAGACTTCTCATGGAAAACAGAGTAATTGCACAGCAAAACAATATTTTCAGTAATAATTCACTGTTAAAGTGGTTGCCAAAATTTACCAAACTTCATTTCCCATTTCAAAGCTGTTTCCTCTTTGAAGTAGAGAGTCTTGCATCTACAATTGCATCGTGTTGGCAAACAGTGTGCTTCTAAATAACAACTGTAAAGATGGTGAGGCTTGCCAAATGCAGTCATGACAGATATAGCACTGTTTTTCTGGAAAAAAATTACTGTTTTAGTTAAGGTGAAATTTGCTTTGGAAGCTGAGGTTTTATGATCGAAAGCTGCTCTTTATGCATCAGTCTCCTCAAGCCAATGCTTTTTAGGTGCTTTTCAGGTGTAGACCTAACACCTGTGGGTTACAAAGACCAAGCAAGCACTCCCTGATATCAACATTTCATCCTTGCCCCTAGTTCACTTTTAACTGGAAATCGGTAAAACCTCTGAAACACCAGTGTCCGTTCCACTGCTGAAAGCAGAGTGGTTTGTGGAGGAAGTGCCAGATCCCGTAACCCTGGAATCAAAGTCACACTAACCAACAGATGAGGATGGAGCACAGAAATGCTGGGATCTCCCCAGGGGTCACCACCCACTGGTGCTGGAACCAATGCATCCATGTTTCACATCCCTGAGGATGTGAAGGATCCCTGGTGCTTTCCACACTAGGCCTGGTGCAGTATGGGCAGAGAGCATCCCCGCCCCTTCCCTGCCATGTCAGCATCAGGATGAACTTGTGCCTGGTGAAGGTGCTTTTTGTTTGGTGCTTTGCAAGATGGAAAACACCACCAGGCCAACACCTGCCACCTGCATGGCTTGGGTGCAATGCCACCATCTGCAGCCTGGAAATACCAGTAAGGAGGCAGGAAAGACTTAGTAAAGACCACTAGACCATCCCTCATTTTCAGGGATCAGCTTTGAAGTTGCACTGACTATGTGGGTCAAGTTTCTATCACTACTTCTGGAAGCATCAATTGGGCTTCATCCCAGTCTGGCTAACCAAAGTTCCTGCCTTTCCCAGGCAGGAATTCATTTACCATCATCCTAAGCTTTCAACGTCTCACTTCTTGGAGTGCTACCTAAGTGGTTGTACTCTGAAGCCAACCTGCCTAATTACAGCATATTAAGCAATAGCTGCTTTGCCTTCTACTTGCAAAACCTTCTAGACTGCTTGGATTTTTTTATACTTGCATAGGTTTGTGCTAAATAGTTTCCGCATCTTTTTTTTTTTTTTTTCCAAAAAGTATCAGTACAGTCTCACTGCAGAGCATTTCCTACTTAATAGGCCATCCCCTTTTACCTCATATTTTTGTCCTGATTTTAAAAGTTTTCTTTCTGTGGAACTTCTCTACAAGACTTCTCACTTAAAACTTCTTACGGTAATCTACCAAAACTCTCACCAGCTGGCAGCTGTTCCTTAATTAAAAAAGAGCGTAAAACTATAAGGCATAATGCTGATATTTTTTTATAACATTTTGTTCTGAAGTGGTAAGTTCTTGCAGTAGTGTAAGCCTCGACTTATGATAAATATTGGATAAAAAAAACCTTTAGGGTTTGTTACCTGACTGCAGATACACATTCCTGTTTACACAGCTTCCGTAGATGAGGTTTCACTGCAGTTTTCAATATTTGAAAAGAAAATACAATCTATCTTTGAGATCTAATGCAGTGCCAAAATCAGGCTTGTTCTCCCATTCCCCTTTTCTAACCCAACAAAATCAAACACACATTTTTACATCGAACAACAATCCCTCAGAATTGCAAGAAATGCGAACTCTCCCTATCACTGCAAAATAATTAGACATGTCTGTAATTTCTTTCACGAGTTATGAAAGGACTCTGATCATATGAATAGTATCACCAAATCTGTGGGACTAATTGCATGCCTGGTGCTATCAACAAGATCAAATATATTTTTCTTTAATTTGGGATGCAAATTCTGATTCAGTTTTATAGCACGCACCTGTCTTCTGGTCTCTGCAGAGGGACACTGCTTCCCTTGGTGAAGTGGCACAAGGTGCTAAAATCAACAAGCTGCTCCTCTTTAAAGCACAAGGAAAATGTCTGGGCCCTTCTCATCTGGGCAGCCAAAGGGTCTTTAGGTCCTTCTAGAAAAGTGAAAAATCTGAATGTCCCTCTTGTATATATAAATAGACAGATGTGAATAAGGATTTTCTGGTATAAAACCTTTGCAGAAGAAGAACCAGACCTGTGGAAAAATACAAAGCCATTTCAGTTGTTTTAATGCTCACCTGCTTATTATTTGTATATGCATTTTTACAAATGTTTATATACATTTAATATGGAGTTTGAAAGGACCACAATGTAAACAAACCTCTGTATTTTATGCTTTCCCTGGATTGCAGCTTTTTATACTTGAAAGAGTAAAAAATATGGTTCAAGGCACACAATTTTTTTTTCTTTGATACCCCTTCCTTGTAGGAGTATTTAAAGGATGAGCTAGACGTGCCAAAAGTTTTATTAGGCATCAGCAGTCTATCCTTTTTATTAGCCATTATGCCTCATGTACACTTGTTTGCTTCTGGCAAGCTCATTTTAAATGGCATGACTTTATTTCAGTTTGTTATTTTAATTAAAAGAAGCAGCCTGCGATTGTTAGAAATTTTTGTCCTCATCTTTTACCCTTTAGCTTGTTCGTAAATATTTCTTCAGCAGCCTAGTGAGGCTGCTCATGGTTTTTCAGTGTATGTTTAGTGTTGCACAGGGAAGCAGACAGACTACGGGATAATAAAAGACTGATTTCGACACTGCCTTGCATCAGTCCGAGTAAAACTAATTAAATTCAGAGGCGAAACAGGCTGTCAGCAGGTGTGCATGTTGTGGTTCCTTTAGAGGAGTTGGAGGCAGCCTTTTCCACCAATACTTTGCAATACCACCCCAGTTCTAGGAGTAAGTGCATGCAAAATAGTAATGACTAAATCCATCATCTGAGAAGCCTGAGAAGAAGATGAGCTTAAAGAAACCCCGACATGGGGTCTGTATGGAAATGTGTGGCGTGCAGAGCTGGAAAGCAGTGCCTGGGGACCCGGGCATGGGCAAGTGCCTGCAGGTTCAGGAATGCCTGCTCCAAAAGCGCACATTCTCCACACTGCCTCCTCACCCCTCCTCAAAATTCCTGAAACAAACCTGAAGTCCAACAGACACCCTTCGCTCCCTCCAAATCCACAAAGCTACAGTTTGTCACGAGGGCAAAGGCTAAGAGAAGAGCCCAGTCCTATGTAACCTCTCTTCGTTGGACCAAGAAGGTCAGATGGGATGATGACGGATAATCTCACTACACCTCAGGAAAGAAACAGTAAACAGTCTGCACTGCTGGACCCTCTGAGGCAGACCATCATTGGGCTTTTTATGTCCTGAATTCTACACTTTCTACTTTTTCTTCCTTTCTTATTGCCATAGAAATGGAAAAGCATCTGTGAAATGTCTGTGCTTGACATTTCTGAGATGCGTTTCCAGCCCTAGTGTGCCTCTTCCAGCAGCAGTTAAGTATGTATCCAGGGGTTTGGGTTATTTTAATTTTCTTTTTCTTTGGCTTCCATTGAACTGTGTTGTAGATTTGCAAATTTCTCTCGATGACGTACATGTTCTTTCCTGAACATTTTTCTCTGGCCTATGTGACTTGAAAAGACATCTAATGAAGTAGTCTTCTGTGCCTATACTCTGCATCTTATGCACACGTTAGCCCTCAAGGTACCAACTGCCTATTGACATGCAAAACCTATCTGCAAGGAGTTCTTGCTTCTTTACTCACTATTTAGATGAGTAATTTCTCATTCCCTGATGAAGTTTTAACCAGTAAAGGATCACAATGGCTCCATTTAAAGTTTCCCTAAACAGCAATAAAATATTATTAATCCCTGCCTCCTCTTTGGTCCCAGATCACTAGGAGCCATCATAAACACAGCAAACTGGGCTATTTGGCTATGCTTCAGCACATGCAGGAATAATTTTCTGTTTGGTTCTTCAATCAGATCTTCAGACTTCCCATCAGCTGCCTCTTTTATGCTCAACCCACACAAGTCAGTAAAATTGTCATCTTTTAAAAGCAAATATTGTATCTTCTTAGTTACATTTTCATTTAAAAAATAAATCAGTGGAGTTTGTAACTGATAACCAGATTATGATTGCTTTTAAGATTCTGGTATCCTTCCCATGAGATAATCTGACAGCACAATAAAATACATCTATTTATTGTGAGGAACACTCACATATTCAATCTGCCTGTTTCAAAAGAGACCATAAATGAGATTTAGGATTTTAAACAACCTGCATGACTTTCCGTCCTTTTAATTTCCAGCGCCTTGATTTTTATAAGTTCTTCTTCCTTCTAAAGAGTTTTTAAGAATGATTCAAGACTTTTTTATATATAGAAACATATATGTACATACGGACACGTACACTCCTACAAATGTAACAAAGCAAGAAACATTTCTTGTGCTTCTTTCACTGAAACTAAAGGAAGGTGAGCCACTTTGTTCTCAGAAAAACTCATCTGAAGATGTTAGTCTCTGTGTTGTCCCCGCTTCCTCTCCACAACCTTCGCCTGCAGCTCTAACACAGGCACTCCTCCCTGCCTCAAAACACTGTTCTGCGATCCACCCGAAAGCAGTGGCAAAGAGCATCACTAAAATAAATACATCCCATAGTGCCCCAGCACTGTTTGCCTCACAGTGTGGGGCCATTGTGTTTTCACAATACAGGGAAAATGTTCTTTTCACTCTGGAGTTGGAACTGAAAGGTGTAAGATTTGCCTCATCCCCCTGGGAAATATTGAGTATTACTATGCTTTGTGAGCAGCATAATTACTGCCCAGTTGATGCTGGGGTTATGCTGTACTAGTAAGAACATGTGCAAGCAAAGCAAAACAAAAATTCACTGAACTAGACTTGGTGATGGGGGAAAAGCTGGCTGGGCTTTGATTGGAGGCTTGCAGGCAGCGCTGTGCTTGGGGTTCATGGGCACGATCTCTCAGAAGAGGGAAGCGCAATCCCAGGGGAGTACTCCCTGGGTTGGTAATTTAGCATTCTTTATCTTCATTAAAAATTACCCTGTGTGTTAATTTAAAATGGTTACATTTAATGGTTAAAATCTCAATTCAATGGAGCAAGCCTTAGGAAGCGCTGGGGAGGTGAGATCCCCGGCATCCATTCCCTGGAGGCCCTGTGTGGAGACAGAGGGTCTCTGCAGAACAGTGCCAACCCCACCACCCTTCTCAAATCAAGGTGCAGAAGCTCCTGTGCTGGTGGAGAGCAGCAGCAGCCAGGTTTTCTAAGTGTTTGTGCTACTCAGAGGGGTTAAAGCAGCCAAAACCAAGCTTGAGTGCCATTACCAACACATAAGCAAGTGGGCAGCAGGTGCTTGTGTGTACCTAGATGTGGTATTTATTGTAGGCCAGCATAAAAACCGAAAAAAAATGAAGTAAATATTACTTTTATTGCCATATTCACATCCATTTAACATCCTTGTTCCAGAAGGGCCCGGTACTGCAGCTGTTCCTGTTGCACTGGAAATCTGGACACAGAATGGAGGAAGGGCACCATTGCTTTTCAGCGAGCTAAAGCACGTTTTATTTTATTATGTTTCTCAATTTTTGAACTTGAAAGTGGTGTCAGATGAAATAAAATAGTCGCACTCAAACTTCTGCTAATAAAACTGCAATGACGGCTTAAAAATCTTAGATTCCTGTCACTCACACATAAGCAAAACCTGATCATGATGTAAATTTTCACTTTTTTAAAGAATCCTGATTTTTACAGAAATTTTAGGGCTTCTGAAATTACCATCTAAAGAACCATTGGACTTGCAGCCAGCACCAGGTTACCAACTGGGTAATGCAAAGGAAGATTCCAAAAAACAGCAGCATGTTACCGTCTGACATCCAAGTGATGCCCACAGTCCCAGCCATCACTCTGGTTTGGTGCATCCCTTGACTGAGTCCAACAGAACTCTGAGCTTCTTCCTGCCCACACCTAGGCATCCTTCAAAGCCCTCCAAAAGGAGACAATCTGCTTGAGCCTGCCTTCTCTCCTGTGCACTAGACTGCTCAGCCAGCAGCCACCATCCTTCATCTTGGCGGGGGCAACGGCCTTGTGGACTCACAAGACATGTGTGACATGGGGACACGAACAGCACAGCAGAGCTTTGAAGGCAGGCAGTTACCACAGCTGAAAACCAAGCTGGACTGTTGGAGAGTCTGCTCATGGCTGCGATGCCTTGAGCAGCGCAGCACGCAGCCTGCAGCCTGTAGCCGCCCCAAAACCAGCTGTGCTATGTTGAGCTGCCACTCTCGTGTGTGAAGCCTAACTTTGCTGTCAACTTTTTTTGTGAACATTTAGGTGCCGTAACTGCATGAAAAGCAAGATGGCAGATGTGTGCAAATACATTTTCAAAGTTTTCCTGTAACATTTTAAAACACTCTTCACTGGGTATTTCCACTTGCCTTAAATCTAAGCAGATTCGCTGGGGATTTTTGTCCTTGGGAAAGAGTTAAGTCTCAAATGCATTAGCTTTAATGCCACAAAATTTCATTGATGGAAAGATTCAAGTGGTGACCTTATACCTGTGATTACCTCCTGCCGTGGTCATGGAGAGGCTGAGTGGGGGCGTCTGCCATCACACCAACACATGGCCCATGACCCTGGTTCCTTGAGGTCCCTGGCAGGGACAAAGGAACAGGGTTGGCACGTGACACAGCACAGCATTTAGTGTTAACAAACAAAGCCATTGCCAAAATCCTGCCTTCACTGGCTAACCTTGCTGGAAAGATATGGTGCTTTAAATGGATGAAGATAGGAAAAAATATGGAGTAGAAAATCTGATAAGTTTTATATCTTTTGCTTTCCTCCCCTACATTTTATTTGGTTTTCATGACTGCAGATAATACTATAGTCACCTAATCAAGAGAAGGTCAATCCCATTACAGTGGGACCAGTGCTTTAATGTCAGAAAAGGCCAGAAAGCCACCCTTCTGGAAGCAGGAGATTTCCCTGGAGTGAGAGACAGCTTTAATGCCAGAGACACCGTGACCCTGGAGTTAAGCCACTTACATTCAACTCCCCAGCTAGAAGAGGAGCACTCAGAACACACTCTCTGCTGGTAAAAATCACTATTGTGTGTATAAAAGCAATGCCCATGCTGCTCCCTGGCCCAAGTCAGTCTCTCTGGTGTTAAAACTCGGGGCAAGGAAAGGCAACACTGCTGTCGGATCGTCCCTTGCATCGCTGCCTCCAGCTGTACAGACACCGGCCACACACAAGGGTAGAGCCACATCTATATCCATACTTCCTCAGAACTGGTTTAATCAGAGGTGAAGGCTACAGCATCTTCAGTTTTGGTACTGCTTGTTTCTAGTGATTTTGTATCATTGTAGACTTGGACATGCAATGGTTTCTAGCACCTTCATTAACCCAACGCAGCCCATGGGCTGTGTGCATAGGGCTGCAGCACATCCCACTGTTGCACCACCACAGGCCCCATGCTTGTGCTGTCGGCTGAGAGCGAGCTCTCTGACGTGGCATGTGCTTGTGGAAATGGACATGCACTGAGGTTCCATTAGCACCTTTCTTCCTGCAACTTCCAATGGTTATTTTTCCTGCTGCATTGACTCTCTGGCTCTTCACCTGTGTTAGGTGCATTTCACTGGTACTTATCAAAGGCAAAGATACACCATACCCTGCTGGCTTTAGTGTATCTAGCATTTCACAATGCTTATATTATGCCAGACTGATTCAGAAGCCTGATCTACATGGTATTTTCAGGATGAATTGGTGTAGAATACCATGCCAACACTACAAAAAAGGTCTTCCTTCATGTTGTCATGCATTTTAATCTTGTCCCCTTTTTATTTTCCTAAAGAAAAGTTGATTCATGTTGTGAAGCTATAATTATATGTGAATTTTCAACTGGTATAGGTCTTTCAACTGTTCTAGTTCTTTCACTAGATTTCATAATTCTTGATAACACAAGTATACATACAATGTCTTAGAAGATTCTATAAGACTGAATAACTGTGTTAAGCTACATAACCATTTACAATTCAATACCTGCTTATATAAATGTAAACAGCGTATGCCCCATCTCTATGAAACTTCGTATTTGTAATATGTCAAAACAACATTTAGATGGAAATTGGAAGTCAGTTAAATTACATGTAGCAAAATTTAAGAGTAGTTTTATTTGTTAAATTGCCTTGAATTTGCTGGACACAAAAGAAAAAAGCTTATCAAATTATATTCTACGTTAAAAACTGATTTATTAAGAAATACAATGAACTGAACAGATTGTTCCTGGTGACTACGTCCTTCAAGATTTTAGAATCAATAAATTTTATTTCCACACTTCATTTTTATTCATAACCTGGAAAGCAAGCTTGCCTGCTTTTTCTGCTCCCAACTGGCTTTTCATTTTTGAGGGAAATCTTTGGTAGAACTATTTGAGGAAAATGGACTAGTCTCTGCAGATGCACAACAGACTATTTCAATCAAAAATTGGTTCATCATTTCAAACAATTTTTTTTCAGATGCATAGACAATATATAATATTTCAGAATTTTGACATGCTTTAAGAAGTTGACAACAAACATACACTGCTAGCACTATTGTTCTTGGTGCAGCAGAGATGTAACTATATAACTTATGCTGAAGTAGAAGATAAGTGAGCAACAAATTCAAGAGTCAGATATGCCAACTCCCCTTGTCTACCTCTGAGGCTGCACGGATAGCAAAAGGGGATAAGATGATGATAGTCCATTTAGACCTTGATATTTCATGAGATCCACTTCAAAGTTAAACGACAAAAATGTTCTTTCTTTTTAAAGGTGTGTTTTCCTTTGCTGATGCTGATGTGTTGGTTTCAGAACAAAAGGGCGACTACCTTGTACTTCAGTGGGTTTACAAGAAGCATCTGAATTGGTACAGTCACTTCATTCCAGTTCAAATGCCCACTAAATGTTCCAGTTAGTACAAAACTTACCATTACTTAGACTAAAACATGGAGCTAGATTAAGGCAAGACAACATGGTTAAATGAGAATTAGGACCATAGAAAGAGGATCTTTCAGGATCTTAGCATGACCCTGTTCTTTGCTCCCCGGGACTGCTCACAGCTTCCTCCTGCCCAGGTGAAAGCCAGAACTCAGCTCAGCTCTCTCGCACTTCTGTCTTTCACCAGAATAAATTAATTCTGTCCTCACAGTGCCATAAGGCAATTTACAGTACTATGAAAGAGATTACCAGCTCAGACTGTTGTCCATAAGACATTTTGATCATGAGAGCTATCAGAAATAAAAGTTTCATTTCTGTACCCTTGACTCTGTCTAAAATTGGAGATGAGGCCACTTGGTAGGAACTATGGACAAATCTCTGATATATCAAATACCCAGTTTTCCATCGAAATTAGAGGTAGAATAGGTGCCTTGTCACTGTTGTGGAGATCATCTGATCTCTAGCTTCCTTTAAAGATGTGGGCCTCGCCAGTGCAACACTGAATAATATATTCCTCTGTGTGGCATACATACCCGCATTTATATGAATGGGCTGTCAAGTTACCTGTGTGGTGTTATCAGGGGGTTAGTCCCACTCTTCTTCACCATTGGGTATAAGCTCTAAACTTTCTTTACACTGAAGGGGAATTCAGGAGGCCAATGTACCAGTGACTGTTGTAATCCATTATAATTCTATTCCTTTTTGCATGGTGTTGTTTCCCAACACACTCCTATACTGTTGTATCATTTTTAAGCAAAATGCACTGACCATGTCACTTGTAAACATACCGCATGCAACCTGATGTCCTGAACAGTTAGTTATGTGCTCTTTCTAACGCTGCTGTCTGTGCTCCAGCTGCAGCAATGACAGGGCTTTACCTCTCTTTTTGCAAGCAGTTATTATTCTGCCTTTTTGCCTTAGTTTTATCTCAGCCCATTTCACTTTTGCAAGTTACAGCTTTTCCATCTTCAAATTAGTTCTCTTGCTAATAACTAACTTCCATTTAAGATGGTGAAGAGCCCACTGCAGATAACTGTGTATAGCACTTTTATTAGGTTAACCCCTCTGCAGAAGGAAGGCTTAGATCACACATTGGCCCTTTTCAGTCCAAATGTCATTTCCAAGAATAATTTCCCCTGGTTGCTTAGCAACTTCCCTTAATCCTTCCTTTCTCTCATTCATATCAATATCCAGTCCCTTGGCCACATCGCTAAGCCAGGGCACACTGCCTCTGGCTTGCTGTTCATGGTGTCCTGGTAAAAACAGTCAGAAGCCCACTGGGATCCATTTTCATTGTTTTGCTCCCCAATATGGTTGCTTTTATGGTTGGCTTCCCAAGCAATACATAAGGCATAAGATTTGCAGGCAACAAGGAAACAGGCCTGCTGTTGCCTTTATGCAGTGGGGCACAGGGATGTGACTCAGTTCAGCTTTGCAGACCCTGAGGGACCCCAAGCTGGGCAGAAGCGGCCTCTTGCTCTGTTCACAAGCAAGCACCTGAGGAAATCTTCACACCAGCATGCAGGGATAAGCTGCAAGCTCCTAGAGAGTTCCTGTGCCTTTTTTTCTTTCCTTTCCTTTTTCTTGTCTGAGAACTTCATCTGAAGCTGGCAGGACAGCAGCAGGGCTCAGGAGGAAGATGCATGCAGTTTGGAGCAGTTACATCATCAGGTGTATGTAATCCATTTCCCTGTGTGAAAGGGGACACAGGCTGTCACTCAAAATACACAGAGTCTTGCACAGTTGAAATATCACTTCAGTTCTGCAAAGTAATTTTGGGCCGTTGCTGGTTTGTATTAATTTATACACAATTCTTTCCCTTACTCTTCTATGCTGGTCAAGACCATGCCTCACAGGCGGTGTTGCAATATCACTATTTGCTTACAAAATAATCACAGGTCTATGCTTTTCTTATACACCCAGGTGCAGCTAAGAATTGAATGAAGGTGTCATATTAACTAAAATCAAAATTTACCTGTGTATATTTTAAAAGGAGTTATTGAAGTCCTTCCTCTGAAGGAAGTTTTCTCTCTGAAGGGTATTTGGCAATTGTCCAAATATAGGGACTCTCAACATTTCTCGTACGTATGATTGCACTAGTTCCACTGGAAAGAACAAAATAATAAGAAAAATGTATCATTATAGCCTCATATGGTTTGATTTTTAACTCTGCTAGCATTCCTGTGTTTGCTTATGCGTAAATAACAACGATGGATTCTGCAGTTTTGTGTGGGGAACCCCACTGGCACCTTATGTTTCTCAAGCTGTAGGAAAAAACGGTGATCTTCCTGTCCTCAGCCATTGTTGAGGAAAATTCAGCTGTGACCTTTATCAGTTTTAAAGTCTCCTTCACTTCACAAAGCTAGGCATATACCAGTGTTGGTCCAGATCAAATGACCCTTTCAATAGACAACTAATTGAAATGTCAAAATAAAGTCACTTAAGTTTTTGTGGATATTCAGGACTTTTTACAGGGCTGGACAAAAGCCACTTTTCTCTTACATACCCCAGTATTTTTATGTAAGTAAAGTTCATACTGGAGACACCTAGTCAAAAATAAGAAAGAGAAATCATTTTCAACAGGGCTGGAGACCATGTCTGTAAAGAAACAAACCCCAGCTAAACAGGACCTAACCTGACAAGCATCCTGGTGGTATGAAGTAAGCATCAAACAGGAGTTCTCTGACCATGTCAAGATTATAGACAACCATTATCAATACCAAGATTGTACACCATTCGTCTCAGTGGCACAAGAACAACAGAAGGCATGCTGTCTCTTTGGAGGAGAGAAGCACAATTCCTGACATTTTCACTTGCACTGCAGGAATTGGATAGCATTATGAAGACATCCAGAAAACTGCTGCTAATGATGGTACACCCTGGGACCAATATGATACCAAACAAAACCAGACAGACGAGACAAAAAAACTTGTCTCAATTTTTTCTGTTCCCAAGAGTGAGATGGGAAGAGCATAAAATAATGGAGACACATCTTTAGTCATATTAGTAGAGTGAAAGGGTTTTTCTTTTTGCAGAGCCTTAAAGAGAAGAGTTTTTCAAAAGACTGGGTGATCAGTATCCCCAGTAATTACACAGATTCACAGAGTGGTGGGAGTTGGAAGGAACCTCTAGAGATCACCTAGTCCAAGCCCTCTGCCAGAGCAGGATCACCTAGAACAGATCACACAGGAACAAGTCCAGGTGGCTTTTGAAAGTCTCCAGGGAAGGAGACTCCCCCACCTCTCTGGGCAGCCTGTCCCAGTGCTCTGTCATCCTCACAGGGAAGAAGGGTTTCCTCATGTTCAGGCTGAACCTTCTGTTTTCCAGTTGATGGCCATTGCCCCTAGGCCTGTCACTGGACACCATTACTGGGAATGGAGTCAAGAAGAGCAGTAAGGATGGTAGTACTTTAAAAATATAAGGGATTATGCAAAAGAGACAAATGTAACACAGACATTAGCTCAGTAAATCATGAACAAGTTGACCTACAATGACAGAAAAAGTGAAAATAAGTAGCATTCCAATTGCTAGAACTTGCAGTAAGAAGCAAAAAGAATTGGAAATTTCTCATTTACAAGAAGACATTTAAAATAATTGGCATTACAGCAATCTAGTGGGAGGATTTTCATGTCTGGAATGTTAAAAGAATTACTTTTAACCTGTTTAAGAGGAACAAAGGAGGTATAATGTATAAGTGGAAGAATTACAGCATGTGCCACAGGCACCGTTGCTCAAACTAGGAACTTGAAACTACAGTCCAGAGTGCAAATAATGATAATAATGATGATGATGATGATGATGATGATGATGATGATGATGATGATGATGATGATGATAATAATAATAATAATAATAGAGTGGAGAGCAGACAGAAAGTTGGTTATACCACCGACAGATTGGTTTGGTTTCTTTTTTTAGCTCTTTTTTTCCACAATTGATATATATGAGCAGATTGAACTTGGTAAACCAGTTAGAAGAGTATATATGCAGATGATAAGACTATTGTCTTAGTCAGGTTGCTATTCTGAAATTTGCATCTTTTACTTAGATGGTACCTTGAACACAGCTGGATCTTATCCTTATGTGTTCATCCTGTCAGACTGCAAACTGCTGTTACTGTGGGTGGTTTTTAAGCTTTCTGTAAATGTCCATAAATTTTAATTTAGCTCTAAAAAATTGTTGAACAAAGTTGGTTTTCTTCTGCCAAAAGTTTCATTATTTACATTCCCACTTAGAAGTCTTTCAAGGCCTAAAAGTTTTACCTGTTCCCATTCTTTCTGAATCCTGTAAGGTAAGATTCATGGGTTAGCATCAGCACTGATAAAAAGGAGACGGTTCTTTTCTTGTATATGAGGAAAGTTTTAAACAACTTCGTCTGAAAGAGAAGATCAGACAAAAGAGAAGGAATAAGAACAAATATTGTAGATCTGTAAGAAAAGTTTTAGATGGTCAAAAAGCTGCAATCAAGGCAGAGAACTTTTTTGACTAAAAGTTCCTATTGGATAAATTAAGACCACATAGAAGCTAGATATAGAGTAAAGAAACAAGGAGGAATAGGTAAAATGAATATGATGTCTAGCTTAGAGTATAGGAAAGTATAATAAGGAAGTTAACAATGTTAGATAAAAATCCATGGCAGGCAGGGCAAAGAACAAAGCAACTTCCATTTCAGTGTTTTAAGAAAAAAAAATAATGAAAGCAAGATGGGAACCCATTTACTGAACAGCTGTTGCTACCTCATTAGCAACAGCCTTTCTGTAATCATTTACTGCTTTATATCTGGAAAACAGCAAGACAAAGTACTAGGTGAAGGATTTTCATGACAACCCAGGCCAGCAGTAACCAAAGAAGCACACCAAGAGAGGATAAACACTTGAGCCAGATAGATAACTTTTTCACAAGTCATGAAATAAATTTTCTGAGGAAGATTCTAGATAGTTGGTTTTCTATCTAAAATAAATTTTGGGAGAGGCCAGAGAAAATACCTGATGACTGGAAGAGCTGCAACATTGTCCACACTTCAGTAGCAGCAAGTGGAATGACAGATGGTGGCTTAATTTGATAGCAATCTCAGGCAAAATAGTGGGAAATCAAATAATCAATTGTAGGAGATGCAACCCACAGAAAATGAGGCATCTTACATCTGCCATGGCAACACATTAGCCACTGCTGCTCTTTATGCTGCCCAAATGTTTAGTGAATGTTTTTGCTCTGCAGGCAAGAGGGAGATACAGCTAATCTCAAAGGTTAAGGCCTTTTTGGCCTTACCTCCAAGCTTTCTGTCTTTTCTGTGCTCCTTACCCTCTTTTTGCTTTTTCCTGACTCAGTGCTCTTTAGTTGTAGCTGGAGAAATAGCTTGTTCATTGAACCTTCTTGGTTGGTTGCTATTAGGTGGAGTCTCTCTAATCTATTGTAGGGGGTTAATTGATAAAGAATTAGAGGAAAACAATAATTAACATGAGTCAATGTGACTTCATGGAAAACAAGTCTTGCCAGACAATTGATTTATTCTCTGGCTGAAGGTAACTGGCTTGAAGTCTTGAATGGACATGTACTTGACTTTGTTCTTTACGAAGTCATGACTGAAAAATGACTGCTCTAAAATATCTTCAAAGCACATGAACTGGCTAATGAGTTGGAATGTTTCTTATAAGATAACAGGGAAAAATGTTGCCTGAAACTTGAAAAACCATAATCAGCTATAGTTTCTAGAGCTCCAATGCACAGCAGCCTGCTCATAATCTGAGCAATGATCTAAAACATGAAACAAACTCAATTATACAGAAAGTTTGCATGGTAGCAGCAGCAGACTGTAAATAAGGTACAGTGCATTTGAGAAATCAGTAGAGAGCAGATATGCACAGCAGAATCCTCACTGACATAATCCCCAAACTGAGCAAATTCAGTCATGGAAGAAGAAACATTCACTTGACTAACTGCATATGCAAATACAGACTGTACCAAACTTGCATATGTGGTATGGACGCTGTTGCACCCAGGGATCCAGTTGAGTTGTGAGCAAGACTGCTCACACTGATGAACCTGGAGAATGGAGAGCGTGTTGGATAGTCAGAGGCATGTAGAAAAAAAACAACAAACTGTTTGCAATACTCAATAAAACATCGTAAATTATCTTCTTATTCTGTGGGAAAGAACCATTACTTAAAATAGGAAGTTTTGAGATACAGAAAATATGGTCTGAGTGCGTCACAGCATGAATCATACACTGAGTAGAAAAAACGCTAGCAAGGGTTTCAAAGTGTGGACTTGGTTTAGAAAGCAGAGTGAACAAATAGATAAAACTCTTACAAGGATAGGATTGTTAGAGACTGCTTATCAGATTTAGCACAGCACAACGTAAGCAAGTAGGTGTGGCACAGGGGTGTCCCTGGACTCTCTTCTAAAGAATTTGGGTCACCCGTCTTGGAAGGGATGCCAGGAGGTTCTCACTACACCACCTGCTTACGACTGCAACAGCAAGAAGGGCAGACCACATGGCCTGGGGCTTTCTCCAGCCCGATCTTGAAAAGCTCCAAGAACACAGACCCCACTGCCTCTCTTGGCAACCTGCTCCACTCTGGACTGTCACAGTGGGGAAAAAGGTTTCCCTCTACATATAATGTGTGTTTGTTTCTCCTGTTTCAACTCAGACCCATAGTCCCTCATTCTGCTGCCTTGCCCTGCTGTGGAGAGCCTGTCTCTTTCTTCTCAGTGACCTGACTATGATGAGATCTGTTTGTGACTATTCTGTTCGGTGAAATTACTCTGTGATTTGACATGGAAACCACTAATGTCGAGTTGTATTGAGTTCCAAAACCTTTGTCCTGACAACTTACACTTAAATGCCATGCAACATATGCATTAAATTAAAACATCTCAAGATAGTTCTTTTTGAATACTATCTACCCTTCAAAGCAGTGTTTTCAAAAATACATTTAATAATAAATAGTAATTTAATAGTAGATAGTAGATCAAATATCACTTTATTTCTGGACAACAGAAAGTGAAAATATTTGTTGTTCATATTGTGTCACACATGCAAATGTTTCTGAAATGCCAGTTTCCCTCCTTCACCTCTACTTTCTATACCCAGTGCAAAACATTGTTACCAGTATAAGTTGCTTCTTAAAAATTTGCTTCAGATTAAAATGATTAACAATCATTACCATATTTTTTTCCCAGTGTTGGAAACAATGGAAACATTACAATAGAAATGTTAAGTTCCCAGAATACATCCTCTTAAATGAGAATCAGATTCATCCAGAATGAATAAACCATGATATGCAATGCACATTTTGCTCAGAAAAAGCAGCTCTCTTCTGCTTTGAAAGGGCCTTTATTAACTAATTACATAGTAATAATGAGAACATGCTGATCCCAGGGATTAATGACCAGAAGGGTGTGATTGTTTCTGTGCACACCTTGGCCCATTAGCTCTCAGCAAGCTCCTAGTTATTAATCCTCAGGAAATTGCATTGTTCTTATTGGCATATTAAACTGCATATGTGAGAAGAGCCTTCAGGTTTATGGATAGCTTAATTTTATTGGCTACTGTAGAAATAGCTAGTGTGTAGAGCAAAGGGAATTAATGTAATGTATATCAAATTAATTGGGGATAGTCTCTGAACTTTCTATTCACGTGATAATCAACAGATTTTCTGGTAGTAACGTGACTGAATTAATTTCACACCACTGTACCTATAACCAGTAACATTTTCACATTGCTGCCTGCTGCCTTTGTTTTTTATTTTATTTTTTTTAACAGTGGTATATACAGAATTTGACAACCTTGGAGTTCACTGATTTCAAAATAGTAATTGCAGTCATTCACAAAATTACAAAAATTTGAAGAAGGGAAGGAAAGGAGTGAGTTGAATTTTTCTTGCTGCCAGTAGGGCTTCCTTTCATGCAGAGATATGACTTCCACTAATTAATGGGTGAGAACCAGCAGTCAGAACCATGACCCCAAAGCTCCTGCTGAGCAGTGGAACGGGAAGTCCTCGCTGTTGACAGCCCTCTTTCCACAGGGAGACAACCATTAAGAAAGGGCACAGCCTCTTTCCTACTGAATGTTCTTCCTTCAACATAATTTTCCACAACATAAAATATAATAGAACTGCTTTATTAAATCCCAGCTAGACTAAGTAATTTCTTCCAATATGATTTTCTAAGACAAACTAAAAGGAGCTGAACATCTCCCCAGACTTGAGACACACTGGTAATGCTGCTACATGTAGAGCTAGGTCTAAAGTCCTGTGGTAAGCAGCGTGAAGAGGTGGTTTCTTCAGCTCAGCAGCTTTTTCAGCATTGCTGTTCCATGAGGTTTAGCCAGGGCATGGACTGCTGCTGGCAGCAATGGCTTGGCCACATTTGTAAGCACGCTGTGGTACCACCTCAGTAACTTTTCAGACAACCACATGTGGGACATATGCTCTGGACTTGTGCCATTTTGTAGAAACAATGGCCTTCTCTATTAAGTAAGAAATGGTGTCAAAGCATCAAAAGAAAGCAAGGCTGAGTGAAAGAATGGGAAAGCTGCTACTCTTCCAGGCAGTGTAGAAATATGGTTGTAAGTGATTTTATGGCGGCTTTCATCCAAGCTGCTCTAAAGGCTTTAATTAAACATATATTGAACTATTTGTCCACCATTTGTAATTTTAGAAAATAATCGTTGGTGCTTCTGCATTAAGTTTGATTTTATCCAAGTAGGACCATAGATTCAAACCCAAATGGTATTTTCTCCATCATCATTCATTAACATAATCTCATTTTATCTGGATAAAAGACAAAAGCAGTATTTCAAGCCATCATTTTACAGATGAGATATCAAGGTCCAGAAAGCATTAAAAATTGAGCAAGAGGAGCCTCAGGGTGAAGCCTGAGAGCAACACCTTAATCAGAGGTCACCCCATCTTCCTGCTGGTTTGGCCCATTCCTTTGCCCTACTACAGAGTGTGAATATATACATATATATATATTAGAGGAGATTACATGTTGTGGTTTGGTTTTTGGTTTTTTTTTAGCAGCCATTAGAACCATAGAAGAATTTGAGTTGGAAGGGACCTTAAAGATCATCTAGTTCCTCCCCTCCCCATCACAATATTGACTGTAGTACCCATCCCCAATCTTAAAAAAGAATGGGCTGTTCACTTATAGTCAGGCTCATGCTCAGCCCACTCTCTCGTCTTCCTACAAGGATACTCAATTGAAGATGCCCTGTGCATCTCAAGAAACCGAGAACCTGTCCCAGGAGTATCATCTTCCCTAGACTATGGAGCTTTCTGGTGGATGGAGAAGTCCCAAAAGCAGAGAGTTTATCATTATTCTAGCAATGACTTTGTGGGTGATAAGAATGATTTTGAATTCTGTTCTGAAAGTGAGGAGGATGAAATGCTGTTAGCAAAGCACAGGTGGGAATTGCTCATGTTGGCCATTGCTGTTTATGAGGCATGTAGCTGCACACTGTACAATCTCAGGCTTCCTGTAGTGTTCATATTAAGGCAGAGGAAGAGGAGTTATGAGAGTCTATACTAGACAGGACAAGAATGTGGATCTGTAGAGATGTTTCTTTCTGGTAAAAAGATTCTGGATCCCCTGGAAAGTTCCTGGCCAAAACACAAAACATGAGAACAATGCTATACTCCTCTTTAGTAGCCTGCTTCAAGGTTCTCAAAATATGGGTGAAATTAAAATATGAAGTTGATCCTTAAATTGTTTCCTAATACTGGTACAAAACTACTAATGATCATGTATGTCTTGGCTGAGTAAAGATTCCATTGACTGCTCTCCACACATCTGCTCAGATTTTCCAAGCGCTGGGGTTTCTGCAAAAAGAAGGAAAGGATGGAAAACCATTGCTATCTCTACAAAAATACGACATAAATGTCATGGCATAAATGTCAATGTTCATCCCTAAGGATGAACAATGGGAGGGAGGGAACGAAGGGGGAGAAATAGAGCCTGTGTGACTTGTGACTCACTAATATACAGCTAGAAGTGTCTGCCTGACTGGGATCTTCTGTTCATGGATGTCCACAAATCCTCATACAAGGTCTTCAACACTCTTTGACATCAAAGTCCTGCCAGAAGCTTCTCAAAGCATCTGCTCTTGGTACCTCCAGCTTAAGGCCAGCAGCAAGCTGCCCACGGCACCAGCAAACCCCCATCCAAAAACAAGGGCTGGGACCCTGAAGATGAACATATCTTTGCACGCGGCTGTCACCATGACAGGGATGGCAGCCTGTCTCTGGGCAGTGGCAGAAAACCATCAGCATGAGCTATATATCGTGACAATTACAGGCTTGCAGAGGGTGGGTCATTTGCAGCTTTCCACAGAGGCATTAGGACTTTTGGTCATCCAGGCCGTGTGGCTTTCATGCTATGGATAAACTGAGATTCAGTGGACCACGAACAGCCTTCTGGGTTTCTGTTTGAGAGGGCAGGTCTACATTTCAATAAGGCCATTTCTTGGGTTTTGTTACCTCTAAGCAAAAAACACTTTGATTTTGCTTTAGAAACAAGAAGAGAAGCCCTGAAAGTGTAACTGACAGCCAGCACTAATTACGGATGGATCACACAGAGCTGTTACAGTAGTTAGGATTTGTTGTGCCTGGGAGAGAGATTATTTATGTACCTGTTGTAATTGAAAACACAGAAAGACATCAAGAGCATTCAGTTGTGCTTAGTCTGAGTCTGAATGAGTTTTCTGCAGGGATGCTGATCTCTGATTTTTTTTTTTCCTATTTTAATATATTCATTACAAAACAGTGAAGAAATGCCAGGCCATTGAAGAAGTGCAGCTGGTTTGATCTGACATGGTCAGAATATGTAGTATTTCATCAGTGTATCAACGTGCTAATCTCTCTGGTAGAGAATTTTTTAGATTAAGTTTTTTCCAGCAACGTCCTGCCTCAAGGCTTTCAAAGAAAAGGTCAGTTGTCTGTACTGTCCTTTGCTAGGTGATAGTTCTCATGTTTCTGAGATTTAATCCTCAACCAAAGATAAGGGAAAACCTTCTGATTGTGGATAGATAGTTTCAGCATAACGTATTAATTATATAATTAAAAAAATATTATACATTTTTCGGTTGGATAAAAAAGCATAGAGCTTCCTTGAACAGTATAGCTCAGAAAGTGAATAAGGGCTCCTTTTACCACCCTCAGAAATACAACCACCAGTAAAGACAAGTTATCTCTGTCACAGACTAACAAGAATGGATGGCAGACATCTTCACCTTAGAGATGAGGACACAAAACCTGGCAGGTGAGGATGCTGACAGCTGGAACAAAGCATCAAGAAACATTGTTCGGCAGTCACTTGGCCTCTCCAAATCACAACTGGGTATCTTTCTGGAAAATAAATCATAGATCAATGGGCCATGGTGAGTCTTTATAGCACATGGCATATTGCTCAGACCAAATAACTAGAGCTATCTTCCAGGCTTAATATCCATTATTCAGCCGATCAGAGCAGCGAAGGAAAAGTTGTTCGTTCAGTAAGAATCACAGGAAGGAACCAAGATAGGCAGGGGATCTAACCTCCTGACCTTGCAGTGGGCAAATGACTGTACCTTAAATAAGCCACAACGTATTCAGTAAGAAGGTACACAGGTTCTTGATTTCACCCCAACGTGGTGTGGCTTTTTTACCTAGGAAACTTTCTGTTTCTCTCCATACTTGGGTTTTTCTTTTTTTCTTTTATTATGAGACAAAGGATAGGAACAGTACAAGACTTTCTTTTGTCGCTCATGATTTTATATCCTACATCTGAAAATGAAATGTAGCATGAAATTTACTTTTTGTCCTAATGTGAAATTGGATCTAGTAAAAGCAATTTCAATACTCTTAGTAAGGAGAACTCCTTAAAAATGGCTGAAAAGGCCTCCATTCAGTTAAAAACAAACCCATCAGATTTGTACCTCGGTCACAATGATTTTATTACCATCTGATATAAGACTGATGATATTGAATTACAGATGGATCACCATATCAAGAAACAAAATTATGATATTTTCCTTTTGCACTAATGTATTGTTCAAATCCTGTCTCTCTGACTCAATAAAAAGCACCAGTCTCTACACAGCTGCAGCTAAAAGACCTTCTGCTGTAAAACATGGGCTCTGTTTGTAGCAACTAGGACAATAGTTTTTATTTTAATAACACTGTTCAGTGACTTGTGTTAATAAACGATCCACAAGAAACATAGGCCTGGAATGCTTAGATGTTTTATTTTTTATTAATTATTCTCCCATTTAAATGTGGCAGTAAAATCGAGAAATCTCTGGAAAAAATCATATTATTACCACTACTATTATTCATCCTCAAGCTAGCAGGACAGATCAGGTGCCTGGGAGGTTGCAGCAAAGTGGGGAGGAAGCACAAGGGCTCATAGCCTCTTCCACGCTGGCTTCCCTCTGCCCTTGGTCCTGCTGTGGGAGCCGGGTGACAGCACAGGAGCTGCCACAGCACTGCCCAGCTCTCCTCAGACAGCACACAGCAGCATATGCTCTGCCACAGCCCCCGAGGTGCAAGACAAACTGTCCAGGGCTGGCGGAGTGCAGACCATTTTGTGCAACAAGAGATGCTCTTGGAAGAGCTTTCGAGAAGATGCTCTTTACAGACCCCATCTGAAAAAAAACAGGCCTCATCAAATAAAACAAACCAGTTCTTAGAAGCCCTCTGAAGTACCCACCTCACAGTGAATATTAAATAGCATTAATACACGTAAGTTGGCAGAATAAGCAAAAAGGTGGGTGCCTGCATGCACCCATAATGGGGAGAACAAGACCTTTCAGAGAGCAACTCTCCTTTCTGCATTTCACGTTGCCTTGCAAAGTACCTAAAAATACTGTCAAAACACTGTGGTTTGAGTAAATAAACAAACAGTCTTAGTCTGTAATTAGTGTAAAGCTGAATGATAAAATATAATGAAAAATGAGGCCTTCCCCAGGCCATAAATAATTGTTTCTGACGCAGCGTTGAAGAGTGATTTGTCCGTGTACAAGAACAATGCAAGATGAACAGAAAACCACGAGAGCTTTTATGCATCAATAAATTAAAATTGTCTAGGTGGAGATTATACACAGACATGCACACTCATATGCATACAACAGAGATTTTATGGAAAAAATGACCCTCAAGCTGTTCCTCTGGAGCCACAACGGTTGAATAACCAAACTCTCAAACAAGTACTCAGGTGCTTGGCTTCACCGGCTTGGGAAGCCCTACCAAAGAAAGGGATTAGCTACAAGTAACAGCTTCAGCAGGTGCAGAATGAGCTCCAGATAGCAAAGCTGCTATTATTTTGAGGAAGACTGTTGCCATGGTTTCTACAAAAGTATTCCAGGTAACACTGGACTACTTGCTCATCCTGTTACAGCAATATTCCCCCTGCTGATGTCGGTGGTGTGACAAAAGTCTTTGCCCCGGCACCCATGCCTTTCAACTGGAGGGTTTCCAGCACATGGCAGGCAACCATGGCTTGAGCTCCCTGCACTCTGCCATTCTGCAGGAGAGGTGAAGGTGCCCAGGTTCAGCATGGCTGGAATGGTGCCCATGAGCTGGAGGAACAGCTCAAGGTACTGTGCATCACTGGAGCCCCAAAACTACTGACTTGTCACTCAAGGTTGCAGAGTCACCACCTTAAACCCTGTGACTCCCTCATCACCATCCACATTCTTTCATCAACACCCAGTGTTCCTACGGTCCTGTGGAAAGACCCTGTGAACCTCAAGGACCTGCCCAGAGCCCCGTAGCAATGGTTTCCCACAAGGAAACCTCACTGAGAAGGGTCTGAGCCCACAGCACCTGCCCTAGTGCCCAAACCACCAGCTATGGGCTCTACTGGAGCAAAACTCTGAGCACCACTTTGCAAGGATAATGAAATGCTCCTGAGGATGGAGAAGGGCCACACACAGGAGTGCAGTCAGAGCTCCCATCCACCAGGCTAGGGGCTTACCTCATCCAGTGACTAACATTAAACAATATTATTACAAAATATAGAAAATGAATTGCTAACTTAATCTGATTTTTAAATGCAATGACACACAATGAAAGCCATTTGTCTGCAGTAGGACTGAATGTGGACTACAGCAGGCACGCATCGAGATGGGGAAGAGTGGCTGGCCAGTCCCGGTGAGGGCATGAAACACCATGCTCTTGAAATCAGGAAAAGGCACATGGAAAACAAGGAGGTTATTGGTGACAGCCAACCTGGCTTGACCAAGGGCAGATCATGCCTGACAAATTTGGTGGCCTTCTACAATGGGGTCGCAACCTTGGTGGATAGAGGACGAGCAACAGATGTCATCTCCCTGGACTTCTGCAAAGTGTTCAACAGTGTCCTACATGACATCCTTCTCTCTAAATCAGAGAGGCTTGGATTTGACGGATGGACCAGTTGGTGGTTAAGGAACTGACTTGATGACTGCACTCAGGGAGTTGTGGTCAATGGCTCGATGGCTGAGTGGAGAGCAGTGACGAGCAGTGTTACTCAGGGGTTGGTATTGGGATCGGTGCTGTTCAACATCATGTCAGTGACATCAGCAAGTTTGCTGACGACACCAAGCTGTGTGGTGCGGTCGACACGCTGGAGGGAAGGGATGCCATCCAGAGGGACCTGGACAGGCTGGAGAGGTGGGGCTGTGCCAACCTCATGGTGTTCAACAAGGCCAAGTGCAAGGTCCTGCACATGGGTCTGGGCAATCCCAACTACAAGTACAGGCTGTGTAGAGGATGGATCAAGAGCAGCCCTGAGGAGAAGGACTTGGGGGTACTGGGGGATGAAATGCTGGACAGGAGTATCCGGAGTAGTGTGGGCAGCAGGTTGAGGGAGGGGATTCTCCCTGTCCACTCTGCTCTGGTGGGCCCCCCCCCTGCAGTTCTGCATCCAGCTCTGGGACCCCCAACATCAGAAGGACATGGACCTGTTGGAGTGAGTCCAGAGGAGGCCACAAAGATGCTCCGAGGGCTGGAGTACCTCTGCTATGGGGACAGGCTGAGAGAGTTGGGCTTGTTCAGCCTGGAGAAGAGAAGGCTCCTTCCGGTGCATGAAGGGGCCAACAAGGAAGCTGGGGGGAACTCTTTACAAGGGCCTGTAGTGACAGGACAAGGGGTAATGATTTTAAACTAAAAGAGGGCAGATTTAGGTTGGACATCAGGAAGAAGTTCTTCCTGGAGAGGGTGGTGAGGCACTGGAACAGGTTGCCCAGAGAAGCTGTGGATGCCCCATCCCTGGAAGTGTTCAAGGCCAGGCTGGATGAGGCTTTGAGCAACCTGGTCTAGTGGAGGGTGTCCCTGCCCATGGCAGGGGGGTTGGAACTAGATGATTTTTCAGGTCCTTTCTAACCTAAACCATTATGTGCTTCTGTGAAATACAGTATGGGTAAACTAAACACCAGAAAGAAGAATTATTAAGGCAAAGAGGTATGTTTGGCACTCCACAGTCTCTGGAGTCTGGAACAGCCTCTCAGCCTGGACTGTGGGCAAGACTGCATGCTGAAGTGGGGCTTGGCAGATGTGTAAGTGAGAAAACATGAAATGACGGACAAGGAGAGTGGGAGACTGGATTTGATGGCTCAGGAAGGCTTGGCTCCTGTTGGCGTATTTGCAGGCAGAAAAGGCTGCTGTTCAGCCACTGGCTGTAGGGCTTGTGAGCTACAGAGAGCATGTGCCTTCATGCATGATTGTGAATGAGAGACCAAACAGCCAGGAACAGTAGGTGATTTTGAAGAATAAACAAGTAACCTTGGTTTGGATGCATTGCCTGGATAGTCTAGAGACGCCTTCCTTTTACACTCGTGACAGCAAAGTCTTTGAGTGATGGCACTGATCTTGATCTTCATAGTGTGACTGCTGCATGTTCATAGTAGAAAGAGGGAATTACATTTTAAGGGTTACAAGCACATGCATCTTAGCTCCTATGTAATGAAAGGCTGTCCTCAAGGGACAAGAAAACTATTTGTCTTGCAGGGAGTGAATGTGCAGGATTCCTGTAAACTGGGAAGAGTGACAAAAGTATTTCTAACTATTCAGGATTGTTTGATTTTGTTTAATGACAACAACAAAGCTGTCCAGAAAAACCTCACCTGGTACAGCAACTCAAGAGCCCCCCACACACGTGGAAGTGGCCACATGCTCCCGCAAAGGATGCAGACCCACACGCGTCTCATTTAGACAGGTGGCAGGTTGCGACATGGGTGGCTTTTAACAGTCTTTGGTCACAATTTCTATGCAGACTCTACTTGCAAAGGGTCCCTAAATGATGTGCTAGGCTCCTCTGGCTAGCATTAAAGATGTTCCTGTGCGCACCTATGATGGTAGGAAATTATTAGCTATGGTTATGAACAATTTATTGACCTATTGGATTTCTTTATTAAGGTATCCACTCATTAGCTTGTCCATGGTAAGATTTTTAAAATTAAAAGCATAATATAAAGTAAGTCTAACTATTTCGAAGCTGTGTTTTCAAACAAAAAATTCTTCCCTAAGGAAAGATAAAAATATCATTGGGAAATATTGTTAAGAAAAAAGGGTAACTACTGTCACTGACACACCACAGCTACCTGCATGCACATACACAGACACACCTATACAGCTCCAGGTTTTGCGTTAGTGGAATTGCCCAAAGACCACCTTCTTCAGACTTGTCTCCTTGCTGGACCAGTCGCTCTCACTTTCTCGCTGACCCTGCTGACATTTCCAAAAGAAATCTCCCTGGCAGATGAGCTAGTTGTATTTCATCTTCTATTAACCAAAACTGATCACTAGAGTTTAATACTTCTGCTGTACCTGGCTCCAGCCGAGGAGGAAGGAGCTAGGCAGCGAGGAGCTGAAGACCTACTGAATGACCAGGCATGCAGATACTGAATCCATGCTTTCACAATTTTTTTGCTTGCAGTGAAGCTTTTTTCCATCCCTCTACCATGCATTAAAAAAGAGGGAGTGATAAGGGACTAACAGGGTTGTATGCTGGTGATGCCACGTGGAAGCATCACCCTTTACAGCTTTCCTGAATGCAAAGGAGGAGTCTTCCACGCAGAGTGGGCAAAGCATATGCAACAGCAACACAAATGGTAGGAAAATGGACATGCTGCCTGATTTACACTTTTTCATAGTCCTAGAAGTTGTAGGTGCTGAGCCCTAGGCCAGATTTGGCTCTCAGTCTATGGTGGTTTATGCATGAAGTTCTCAGCAAAGAAATTAGAAGTGAGTGCATAAGGACGCAAAAAGAAAGAACATGCTTTTTTAGGACAGCCCACATTCTCGGATAATGTCACATCACATTCTCACAGAAAACCTCAATTCTCTGAAAACTTAATATTGTTTCAGTGTACATGCCATTCTGCCAAAACCACCAGAATTTTTTTGTCAGAACTGCCAGATTTGTCCGTCTGATGGAATTTGCTTACACTTTAAGAATATAACAGAAGAAGATAGCCAAAACTTTGGTTTCTTCTGTCCCCAAGAACGAAGCTTCAACACTTTGCTACAAGTATTGAACCCAGCAGGCCCTATGGCTTGCTATGGGAGAAGGCTCAACTCCACGGCTCAGGTGAAGACAACACACTGCTAATGGTCAGAGAAACTACTACTGCACAGTTAAATAAGCAGCTTTTTTGCAAACAGTTCCCACTCTGTGAATGTTATATTTTGAGCTATCATAGGCCCCGTTGATACATGTTAGCAATTTTAAAGTGAAAATTTATTCTAACAAGAAATCTTGATTTTATAGAACTTCATGGTTTCATGTATGAACGCTGGAAAAAATTACACAGCATATATAGATACAGGAGTGTAAGTTTAGTCATGATAATACACCCTTTATAAAAACTCACCCTGCACTACAAACCTTACAAGGCAGCATCTCTTGCTTTCCAGAGCTACTTGCAGGGCAATGTGCAGTGGTACTTGGTACACACAGGAATGCCAAGCTAGGGAGTGTCATGATCACACGGTGCCAGTCAGTGAGTGTCAAGTGTAGAGGGACCCCAGGACATCCACCCATCTGCCAGGATATGCTGTTTACCACACAGCAACCCCCTCTGCAACAAACTCAAAGCCTGTGATAATAAACTGAGATCTACCCACAGGAAGAGAACAGGAGAGACCAGGGACATCACTCACATCGCTGGCTCTCCAATAACTGTAAATTGATATGATATTGCAAAAACATAAAACAAAATTCTAGATGGACCAACAAAGCAGCCAGGATCATGCTACCAGAGCGGACATGAGAAGCTGTCAGTTATCACTTCTGTCTATACAGAGTTCTGCTGATGGGCTGAAGCACAGCAGGAAAGAGAATGTGCTCCTACACCCCTCTGAAGTCAATGCCCCCCAGCAATGGTGCATTTTACCACCACCCTGGTTCACCAGTCACCAGTGCCGGGGGATGCCAAGGAGATGTGTCTTTCCTGGCACTCTGTAGAGCTGGAAGAGGAGGTAATGACATACAGGCACGATGTAAGCAGTGGAATCCTATGTCTCTTCAACAACCCTTTGGATTGAATTTGTTGCACCCACGTTCTCACAGCACAAACCTCATCCCTTTCTCCCTTCATCTATTCTCCCCCTCCCATAGGGCCATGAAGCTCCACCTTAAAATAAGCCCAAGTCCCCCATTTCTCTGACTGAATGAGCTCTTCAGAACTTTACTCTTCAGATACCCAGAAATTGTCTTCTAGTTTACTGTATAAATGTATTCAAGACTAATACGTAGTTGCTTGATCCTGAGACAAAATTCAACTCAAAGTGCTCTTTCCTCTCCTCAGCATTTACCACCCAACATATTTAGTAAGAGATACGCCATCCCCTCTAGCTTTTGTTGGACCTGGCTAAAGGAGCAAAACTCATCAGAGGAAACGTTATAATTGTTTTAAAATACAATTACCAGTTCTTCTAATGAGAGTGAATAGAGAGACTACAAAGTCAGGGGAACTTCCGTAGTAGCAATTAAAACATGAAGGTACCTGCCTTAGAACTTTTAGCTGGAGACAATCATTAATTTCCCAAATATATACTTCCCCCTGAGACACAGCAATGAACAAGTCTCGTACTGAAGATAAGGATAATTCACTTTATGCTCCACAATACCAAACCCACCCAGCATCCAGCCAGCCTCCAGCATGAGCAGCTCTTTGCACACCTCCTGCCCCTTGCCAACGTGGGTCTGGGGAGGTCCCTGCACCAGCGGCGCAGGCAGCGAGTGCGTTAGCTGCGGTGGGAGGCAGAAGGCTGGCAGTGGTGAGGGTCATCATTTCACAGGTTGTTACTGAATTTGTTTTCCACTGACATAGTCTGTCACACCCACTTGGCTCCATTTCCAATCAAGCCTTTTTTCAACATCTTTTAAGGGAAAGAAAGCCACCCTTCTTTTCTTTAACCAAGCTGTGATTTAAGACATTTATGGTTTTACTTTGATGTGTCAAAGGTTGAAAGGCAGCTAAATGAACTGGGAAATTTGGGACCATGTTAGAGAAGAGCCCTGACATTAAACAAGGAGCGCTTAATATGCTGAACACTCAGTCTCTGAGAAGGAATAGCAGAAAAATCATCTCTGCTTTTAATGACATTGTCCCAGAAGTCAGTGGCTGAACAGACACGAAGCTGTGATTTGAGACACAGCACACTCACCCTTACCTGGGAAGAGAGGCCCTGAGAGGGTCCCCTCGTGGCATTTGTCTCCTTGTCTGCCTTGCAGCGGTGAGGGGCACTTCATTAATATAAAGCTACTCCAGTGAGAAGGATTAATCAGCTGTTGAACCATCTACCCACTCTAGCTGACTGTGCTTAAATCCTGAGGACACTTACAGCATCTCTAAGTGTCTGGATATTGTATTATATGTAGATAGATATATGCATCTGTATAAAAGATGCTTCATAAATGCTAGAGAAAACTGCTTCCATTTGCGTAGAGGAAGAAAAATGTTCTTGCCCTGCGGTCTGATAAAACCTGGAAAAGTTGTATGAGATGAATTGTCTTCTTCATCTATGGTTCATCTTCCCCAAACCATACATTGTCTACCATGGGCAAAAACATGGCAACAAGATACTAGAGCTGTTTGGTAGCACACCACAAGGTTTACATCCTACCTGTGGTCCAGCCCTGGTGCACCTCAGGGAGGTTAGACGAGACGGCACACTGGCAGCACCTGGCAGAACCTGGAGGTGAGCAAATCGCACCAGATGACACAGGGGTTGTCTGCAGGATGTGCTGAGACACTTGAATCTCCCAAGAGCCTGGGGCATCACACAGGGCTGCCTCATTTATTACCTGCCCCACCACCCACCCAGGCTGCACACCAGAAAGGGGAGATGGAGAAAGAAAAAGGTCTTACGCAGCCATGGACACTGCCTGCACTCATCTGCGTGGTGAGTGCTCTCCCCACTGCTCATGTTGATTTAAGCCTGGTCTTTCCTAGCTTTCCAGAAAGCCGGCTTTGCAAAATATCATATAAACACAATTCTTTTACAGTAGCCGATCTACAGATTAGATGCAGAGGTGCTCAGGAATAGTGCCCCTTGCAGTGCTGGGGCTGCTGGACACACTGTTGGTGCCAGCCACAGCCAGGACACAGGTTTGCTCCAAGCACACAACAGGGGGCTTTGCTGCGTGGCTTGGCGTGGCACTGAGCATGTTCAAGGCAGGCTGTGGCAGCTGTCCTCCTGGCATAAACTCCCTCCTTTGTTACAACTTCAGGAGCTTCAGAAATTAAAACAACCTTATTGTTACTTTGCTACACGCTGAAGCAGGTAGGAAAAGCCATAATTAGGGTAGATAATGCCACAAGAATAAAATCCTGACATAACATAATGTCTCTTGGTGGTACATAAATGTCAAGACATTCATGGAAGACAAGTGTTGCAGCAAAGCAAATGCCTGTATTTTCATTATGCCGAGTGATGGATGAAGATGCAAATGTCACCATACGGTGGAAGGGTGCTGTGCAGAGGAGTGGAGGTGCTCTCTCGCAGCACGCTGCCCAAGATGCTGTGCACCACTGCTGCCAGGGAGGGGCTGCCTTGGGAATTTTGTGCTGGAGCTGTCCAGGAGGTCATGCCAGGACCAGGCTTTGGTCATGCATGTTGTGGGGTTGTGTTGGCCCTGCAGCTCCTTCTTGCTGCACCTGATGCAGCATCTGCCTTGCCCACAAAGCTTGTATGAGCAAGGGAAAACACAGCTCCTTGGAGGAAGAGATGAGGAGAGGGGCTGAGAGGACCCTTTTTGGAAGCCCTTCACAATGAGGATTTGGGCTCCAAGACACACTGACAGTACAAGCAATAAATAGTAACAGAACATAAACCGGACATGGTAATACGACTTTAAATAAAATTAGCCTTTATGTTCCATTCAAATCATACTCTTAATTTCACAGACATATTCAGAGGTCTGCAACACTACACACAGCAGAAGTAATAAATAAAAAATGCAAATGGCAGGTGAACAATGAACTAATAAATGAAGAACAGAAATTGTTTTCTAAAAGGGAGTAATTCCTTTCTTCCTTTTGCCTCATTTTTATTGTGGGCTTTGAATGATATTTTGCATTTCAGGGTTTTGAAACATGGACACAAGTTTTGCCAGCACATGTAGCTCCAACCACTGAACACTGCACGGCCTCCAGGTCCTTGGCATTGCCCAGCAAAGCATCCCAGCATCCAGCCACAACAGAAGCAGCCCAGAGCCCCAGGCCTGAGTCTACTGGACACAGCACATGAACACACATGAAGGGGTTCCCATGCATCATTTGCTGTTCAGCTGAGGCTGATTTTTCTCCTGTTCCCCTACTGCTAAACAACAGCCCAATAGGAGTGTGAAGGGCCAACCAGATCTTGCAGTTGGAAAATCTTACAACTGCTAAATTCCTGCAGAAATGTCCTGGAGCAGGAAAAAATGGTATTGGCCTTTTCTTCAACCACAAAGGGATTCATCTGGGAGGTGCTAAAACAGGGGAATACCCGTCTGATGATACCAAGAGAAATGTTCAGGTGTAACTTAAAGAAAACAGTCTAAAACCCAACATTATTCAAAGCCAATTCCTGTGAAAAGCAGTTTTCCCGAGCAGCCGACTTAGGCCATAAATGAATGATTAAAAACATCATTTGATGGTTTTCTTCTAAGAAATGACAGATTAGATGGGAAAACACTATAATTTAGATGAGTTAAAACAGACTCCAGAACAAATCAATCAACCTTTTTTTTTTACTGCAGGTTGATGGCATTCATCCCTTCAGCAAAAGATTTTTCCATCAGTGCCCCACACTGCAGGGAAACTGCAATATATGAATCTATTTTCAAAGTAGATGATTTAAAAGCAGTATTAAAGAAAGACAGAGCCAAATAGTTAAATTTCTTTCCTCTAAAGGACTGGAGGTCAATCTTCCTTAATGTCAACATTTTAGTCTTTAAGACATTCATTTTCTTAGGATTTTTTTTTTCTTTTAGATGAGATAAACCTTTAGATAGGCTAGTCTATTTTTGCAGCTGATGCTGCTCCAGAAGGCAAGTCTTTTCCATCCCTTTCCCCGGTCCTGGTAGGTCTCCTGTGGGGGTTGCAGCAAGCACCTTCCTGCAGCCCCTGCATATGGACATGCCGGTGAGTTGTGGGTGCAGGAGAGAAAATCCATCAATGCAATGGTTTCAATGCGGTCTCTGTGCAAATGCAGACACCCAGCCGGATGGAAATACAGCTCCAGTTCTGCCCATTTCCATGAATCCATGTTGAACTGCCGACTGCCCTGTCCCATCCACAGCAGAAAGGGGTTTGTCAAGCTGATCATGCCCCATCAAGAGAAGGATGGGCCACATTTCGGGGATACAGTGACCTCTCAGGAGCACAGGAGGTTGTGGGAAACTGGCAAAGCTACTACAGAGTGAGTAAATCTTGAAAGGATGGATCAGCCTGCAGAACACGGCAGGGATTTGGAGCGTGTGTGTTTTGTTTATTTGTTTGTGCGTTTGGGTTTCTTTGTTAACTCTTATTTCTATTCTGTCTCACTTCAAGGTTTTTCTTCAAATTTCAAATCGTGTTGCTCAAGCTCTTGGGTTCAAAGCCTTTCGGTGTCCTTGGTACCCATGGCAAGGGTGAGTTTCTGTGGCTGCCTTCAGTGCTGTCTCTGGCTGGAGGCCCACCACAGCCATTCACCAGAGGGAAAGGGGGACCAATCCATAGAAAATTTAGTTTTCATTCAAAGGCAATATGAAGTAGCTTAATAAATAATAAGAATTCCAAAGCTTCTAAAAGCTCATAATCCGTAACATCAGAGGTGGAAGGCACTCTCTTGTCCAACCTCCCTGCTCAAGCAGGTCACTCAGGGCAGCATCCAGTCAGGTTTTAAACCTCTCCAAGGATGGAGACTCCACACCTTCTCTGGACTCCCCAGGCGTGACATCCCCACCATAAGTATTTCAGTTTCCAACCTAGGGACAACCAGGAACACTCAAGCACTGTCCCATCCCATTGCCCTTGCTGGCAGCATGCTTGGTGGCTGCAGTCTTCCTGGCCTCCCCAGTAGATGTGTCTGCAGAGGACCAAAGCGTGTTGCCCCCCCTGCAGCACCCTGCCATCTCTGGTACCCACACAGAGTAGCCCCAGCAGGGACTGCCAGCTGAGATTCCACAGTTTGTTGCGGCAGCACTCCTCCAAACACTGGGAAGGGCATTTAACACTCTTCCCAGCAGATGCCTGCTGCTGTGCCGCATCCCCACCAGTCCACCCCAGCCCTCAGGAGTGGCTGCTCGGACAGAGCAGTCTGGGAAGCTTGCAGCCCAGATGTCAGTGCAGAGCCTGGACATGGCCCTCGCAGTGGGTAACGCCCAGTAACAGCTGAGTCCTCGGTTCGTGAATTTAGGACAGTCTCTGTGACTCTTTTCCTTGGCCTTTTCACCGGCAGGGGAAGGGATGCTTGGAGGAAGCACAGCAGTGCCCAACCCATCTACCTTTCTACTGCTCTCCCCAGGGCCGTTCCAAGCACACCAGCCCTGCTGCACCCGATCAGCGTCATCCCCACCCTTATGTTACCTATTGCAGATGGTCTGCTTAGAACCCCCTTTGCTGTTGATTCAATTCACTAAGAACCCTGTCTAGATGCCTGGGGCTCACCTGTGAGCACCTCTAGGTGAGTACCAGGGGACAGCACAACCTCCTTAGTGTTTCACTGCTCACCAGCATGTCCTTGCCACACATGCAGGATGTGGAGGAATGTGTGACTCCTGATTCAGAGAATGAAAGTTGCTGAGGTTTAGGTCTAAGTTAAAAGAAGGATCTTTCTTCTGCCCACTGTGGAGGACAGGTGCCCTCTGCGAGGCCTGTGTATTAATAAACACTGGTTTCCCTGGGGCAGCTCCTGCTCTTTTGGCTTGCAGAACAGTCCCTTCCATGGACTGGGGTGAAAAAGCTGGTGGGGAGAAGCAAGATTTGCCCCCCACTTCACAGGCCACTGAGGCTGGAGCAGGCATGGCACCTCCAACAGATCCCAGCACACTTCAACCTCCAGCTGGTGCCTTAACCGTGATTTTATTTGCTCCCCTTAATCTTTCAGGGATCTTTTCAATTAGTATTTTTACAAGGTGGGGTGGGTGGAGGGAACAAAAACAAACAACAAAAACCAAACCCACAGAAAGGAACTACATCTTTGCCTTCAAATTTGACCAACGCAGTACCTAAGCCTCAAGTTATTTATGTACCTGCCCAGACTCCTGCTTCTCCAAAATGCTCTGTGGCATCCCTTGAAGAAAGCT
Source organism: Rhynochetos jubatus (assembly GCA_027574665.1). Classification (NCBI taxonomy): domain Eukaryota; kingdom Metazoa; phylum Chordata; class Aves; order Eurypygiformes; family Rhynochetidae; genus Rhynochetos; species Rhynochetos jubatus. The sequence goes on from CM050690.1 coordinate 54,221,324, forward strand.
ATTTGTACTTACTAAAATAACAGGAGCATCTGCCAGTCCCTCCTGCTCTAACACATCCAGCAATTGCAGGCTGGCATTCAGAGCGAGGCTTGAGATCCCCTAGGATCTAAAAATCGTGGTTTCAGCTTCCACATTTGCAAACCCCGTACTGCAGCATCCTCTCACTGTGCCATAACTCACCTTGTGGATAGCCCAGTTTTCTGTGAAGAGAAATATTATTTTTTTTTTTTTCACTACAAGCAGATGTGCAACACCACAGTCCCAGCTTGCTTGTCCTAGAAACATTTCTGATGGTGCAAGGGGAGTGAAAGACAGGCAACCTTTCTGACTGCTGGCTTTCACAAGCCAAAAAGCAAGTAGTAAGAATCACCAATTACTCCAGAGGGAAATGCAGAGGCAGGATTTAAAGAGGGACTGAAAATGCATCAAGTGGTCTTGTTCTTAATTGCATAGTGCACAGCTGGAGTAAATAAAGGGAAACTCGGAGCAAATGGCAGTGAGAGGTAGCAGGTGTGTCTCCCTTAGCAAATACTCGGTGGGAAGCAGCCAGTTACCTTTGCCAGGTGTCTGAGAGGATGTACCCATAGAGGTAGGATTGGTGCTCAGCTCATCACGTGCCTTGCAGCATCCTTACAACATCTCAGAGTTGAGCCCGACCTCCAGTGTGATGTTTGGAAGCACAGAGCTCCTCCAAGTATTTCTTCTTTGGAGGCAGCACTGTGTTTCAGTTCAGTTGTTCGCCTGTGCTCCTCAGCACAATCCCCATTGGTGCCGCCTCCTTTCCCATTTGTGTATGGTCACTATTTGAAAATGCATGTGCTTTGCTACTTTAGTTACATAGAGTGGACAAATCCTAACCCTAGTGAAAGTGTGCATCATGTTTTGAACTTAATTAGTAATCAAGGAATATTAAACAATAACTTATTTTATATTTTAAAGCAGTTCCATGCATTCATTAATGTTAACTTTTGTAGCCCAGCCAATAACATATGTATTAAATTATAATTTAACTTATAATTTTCAGTGAGTTTTAAAATCCTTTTTTGTGGTACCACTTTTTTCTTATTATATTGCGGCCACAGTAACACTGCTCAAAGGAGATTTATATTCCACAAAGCCTGTCGTGAATTTCTCTTACAGATCTGCATGGTTTTTAAGAAGGTTCTTGACACAGTCGTTTTTTAAACAAACAAAAACAACAAATCAAAAAACACCCTAAAAAACCAGACCCTATAACATGCAGTCAGGCAGCTCCAGCTTCAGCAAATCTTAATAACTGGGCAGAATTCTTTGTCATGCTGTTTCTAACCGGTATTTCCTATATTTGCTCTGAAAATATCTAAATTCTGATTATTGCGTTTTAGAAATTAAATGGGAAATGCCAATCCCACCAGCTTTGGGTAGACAGAAAACACATCTTAAAATCTAACAAAGAACAATTCTCCCAGTTACTCAGACAAATAGATCTCCCTCATAAAATGAGAAAGAGATGTTGTAAGCCAGAGAGAAAGAGCCGGTGAAATTAACAGTGAAAACTGGAAGGTAGCGAAACCAGCACAGCAAAATTAGCCTGCTATGTCAGGGAATCCCATCGTGGAAGGAAGGGAGCAGTTAAGAAAGCTATGAATATTGCATGGAGATTTAATTTGCATCCATTGGTCATCGCTGCAGCTGATACCATCCTACACATTTCTGGCGCCTACGAGCTGAGATGGCAATTTTTGTGCTCTGGCTGTAGCACGGACCACTGCAGGACAGTAACTGCCACCGCGAGGTGCTGATAAGGTGCGCCGAACCCCGTCTGCCCTCACATGACAAACCAGAAGAGCAGGCACTCGCTGTGTTTTGAAGAGCTTTACCCCAAGTACCGCAACACCCTCCATGGTCCCCGTCAGCAGGTACATCCCTCCCACATTTTGTGTTTCCCTAAATCCTGCTACCTTGGTCTTCTGGAAGTGCACTAAGCTCCTTGGGCAACCATGGCTCTGCTCAAGTTATTTCACTGATCCTGTGATAAAAAAATGTCCATTTTCTGCAAACACCACCCACAAATGAGGTCTTCACGGGTCCTGGTGTCTGCTTGGCTGCAGAAACGTCCACTCTCCATCCTGGTGATGATTTCCAACAAAACAAACCAATCTTGTTGCTGTAAGCAGAGAGTTGGGCTGATGCCAACCTTGCCGCCGGTTAAAATGTTGAGATCTAGTGGATTGCAATGGTTTCTTCATACCAAAGGGCGAACGGGTGGGCAGCATAGTCTCAAATTCCTTTCCATCAGTGATGACACCACTCGCAGGAAGGAAAAATCAGAGGGAAAATCAAGTGTGGAAGAAAAAGGCAAAAACCTGCCTGTGGGGCGTTTCCTGGTGACCTGAGAGACGAAATTCGGTGTGGTTAGGATAAACCCTAAAAAGGCAAAGGGTGATGATGTTTGCAGTCAGTCACAGCCAAGGGGGTCATGGGGGCTGAGAAGACCAAGGGGCTGACCAAAATCTGCCGGTCATGGAGATGCCTGGGACCTGGGACCCTGCTGCCCCACGGCAGCCATGCAGGAGGGAGCTGTTCTGGGCTGCCACAGGACGCTGAGCAGAAAGATCTGTGGTGTGTGCAGGAGAGAACATGTCTCCCTAAATAGCGTTTGTGTAGGAACTGTCCTGCTCTAGGCGTATATCGGGCAGTGACTGGGGCAGGTTTAGGGAGTCTCTGGGCAGGTCATCACCTGTTGGTAGCCATGGACATTTTGAGTATGAGGGAAGGGACAGTATTTTAACAAAAATCAGTTTCAAAAAGCAACTTAATTTAGTGCAAAGCCCCAACAGGGGTGTTCTGATAGCAAATTAATCTAGATTATATCAATTTAGCCAAAACAGACTCCTTACCAAACTAAGCAAGGGGGGTTACAGGTTTGATACAGAAGTGTATGGAAGAAACTGGAGTTCAGGCAATGAGATGATGTGAACTCCTTTGAGTGTCCAAAATCTATCCACAGTGTTTAAACCTGATTTCAGAGTGCTCAGCAGAGACCTCAAACCTCTGAACACATCACTTTTAAAAATCTTATACTGAGTGGGATGCATATTTGCATAGAGACCAGGCAAAGCATCGGCACCTTGGGAGGGTGAGGGGCTGGAGGTCAGCAGGGAGCCCAAGCAGTTTGTCTTTCCCACTGCCTGGGCACACCATCCAGCCTCGGCTGTGTCTGGAAATCCCCCTGCCCAAAGCTAAGCTTGCTTTTCAGCTTCAAAACCTCAGCTACCAAATCATTACTTTAAACAAGCCAAAAGGCTGGAGTTCTGTCAACATAGAAGGAAAAACATTTGTTTCCCTGCCTTTTGGGGGTTGATCAAAATCTCTTCATCTCTGGGGAGGGAGAGCAGTCTTTGCTCAAGTGTCTGAAACTATTTGATACCTGCGTTCGCACCCGAGGGAAGCCTGCAAGCAGGCACCAGGAATTTGGCTGGGGAGAAGCCAGCTTGAAACTGCTGCCCGGTCAGCCTGTGAAAGTGAAACTTCCCAGAGAACACCTAGAAGCTGCTTATTGTATTCTGTAAATATATTAAAAATAAATGTTTCAGTTGAACTGAGAAGGAATATTTTGATATTTTTTAATCTTAAGTGGCTTTTCATCCTGAAGTGTTTTATTTTATATCGCACCTTACTGGAAATGGAAAATATATTTCATTGAAACAAAATGCTGTAAATAACTGATTTGAAATTAATTGGATTTTATCTCATTTTGTAAAGGAAACTGATGCTTTGGGCTTTCTTTCCATTTTGTTGTGAAAACAAATAGCAACATTTTGGAGCTTTCCCAGGAAAAGGAATATTGAATTTCAACCAGATCTTGTTAAAAATCTCAATTTATATTCACAAGCATATGAATTGCAGAGTTTGTCTGTATGTTTAAAACAATGATTTTTCATTCCATTTTTCCTGGAGTTAAGAAAGATTTGTGAGCTAGGGGAAGAGGCTGGGGAAGTCTAATTTGTTGCTTCCTAATGATACAGATGTAAAACATTATCTACATCCCTACTTAGAGCTAATAGCAAGATAACATACCCGAGAGACAAATCATAGGCTCTTTAAAGTGCTTGTTAGTTCAGAACCACAGCACCCCACAGCATTCAGCAAATAGCAAAGGCTTGCAAAGGCATTGTTAAGTTTATTGTTAGAGAGTGGAAATGGTGTGAACGGACACCGGACTACACATAATATAATTTCATCAGAGGCTGCAAGAGAAAAAATTGAAACCAGCACATTTGTGGCATGACCACAGAAGGGAACAGGGGTGAGGCCCCGAGGAGGGTGATGGAGGAGGGTCCTGGACCAGCTGCTCTGAAAGCCGGTGGGAGGATGCCCAATTGCTCCAGTCACCCTCATTATTGGAAAAAAACAACCTGAAATCCCATTTGTTTGCCCTCAATGCTTGTTCCCAGGCTTTTAGCAGGGTTGCACTTTCCCTGAGGAGTATTCCTTTGTTGCTGAAGCGTGTGCTGGAGAGGCACAGGACTCCAGGGTGGAGGGACTCCAGACATGCCTGAGGTGGGTCGGGGCCCGAAATCAGATGGCACAGCCTCAGCAGGGCTGAATGCTTTCCGCCTTGAGGAGGGAAAAAACCAGGAACTTTTTACATTTCCTGCTGAGAGCAGTCTTGGCATTGACAGAACAGGTCCCCTCTCTGTGAGAAACCCTCCATGCTGATAATTCACGTTTCCCCGTGTTTCATGCAGCACATCCCTCTGTCCCCGCAATACTCCACGCAGCATGCCAAGCCCCAGGAAATAGTCATGTAACATCCTCATGTTTTTCCAGGGTTACTTGAGGACTTCTGTTGTGAACAGCCTGGAAAATTGTCTCGGGCAACGCTATCCTGTAAGTCGCTTTTGCCATTAGCATCAGAGAAACGAACCCGTTGTAGGGACATGGGTGAAGGATGCACCGTCCCTTCTGGCTGCTCTCTTGGAACAGGTTTACTCTTATCAAAAGAATGGTTGCATTAGAATAAACTGTTATTGTGCCAGACTTAACACTCCTGGGAGAGTTACTGTGCAATTTATTATTAAAACAGCGTTTCATAAGGGGAATATACAGATGGTCAAACCTACTTTACATTCATTAAGAGCTGAAGTTAAGTGAGAGGATGAACTTTTAATGATGCTGTCAGATGGGTGGTAAAAAACCACCACTTTTCTGGTAACAGGAAAACTACCACCATTGTCCCAGAATTTCCTTTAAAACAAATTTTACAACACTTCTTCCAGTCCCAGACATAAGCAATGAACAAACCATTCTCCTGGACTTGGAAGTCCTCCTCTCCAAAAGTTCATCTGAATTTTAAAATGAGCTGGTTTTCCTGGCTATTCTTACATTTTCCTTAGGGTTTTATTGTACCAAGATCCTCTGCCTATCCCAGAGGCTAATTAAAAGCTAAAGCCCTGACCGAGCACACACAGAGCATCCTCGCCCCAAGCCCAGGGCACCCAGCAGGTCCCTGCCCCAAGGGCAGCGGTGGCCTCGGGCTCATGTCAGTACCACTAGCCCTGGCATCGCACACACTCTCTGTTTTGTAATCAGAAATAATTGCTTTCACCTGTCCAAAAATAATCCGTGGGATGTAATGCACATCTCCACGACTGAGACCAGATCTTGCCCTGCCAGCACTTCATGTGCTCTGTCAGCACTAGTGTGGTCCAAAATACTAATTGGCAACCTTCACGCTCTTTGGTTATCTAAAAAGCTCTGAGGCTCTGCAAGTTGAACATTCAACTGCTGCCTCACTGTTCCCTTCTTTTAAGTGGCTTCATCAGCAAACCACAGGATTTTCAGGCACTGTGTCTTGTAACGTGACGCGAGGTCCCTTTTCCAGGACCGTGTAACAAGGCAGTGACCAGGCCAAAGAGATTTTACATGATTCTAAACCGCAGCGTTTCTAGCCCCATGACACAGCATCACTGCAACACATTTGAGTGCCATTTCTCTGTGTGTCTTACACTCATACAGAAGCACACGTGCCGAGGATCCTGGGACTATCCCGATAGCATCTGTGGAACAAAAGGTACTGAAGAAATCAGCATCTTGTTCAAGATTTTTTATTTTTTTTTCCACCACACAGGGCGAAGGGTGAAAAACAAATATTGTGTTTTGTTGACTAAGAAGGAAGGAAAACCATGGGGGAATGGCGTGGGAGAGCCAACCCTGCCTGGCTTTCTGGAGATGGTTCTCAGCTGCAGGGATATTTTGTTTACTGGGATTAGCAAACATCTCTGCAATCTTGCTTTGAACCACTCGAATAGAAGTAAGAGTCCTCTGTTTTCAATAACATCTCTGCCGCAGCTCCACTTCATGCTTAAAGACCTCTGCTGTTTTGTGACATCTTAAACAACAGTAATGGTAACAAAACTGGGGGAGAGCTCCTGGTGGGAGTGGGCTGGCTCCCTGCCACTGAGACCCTCCCAGCCAGGGGCAGTGACAAAATCCTGGAGCTCACACCATCCCAGCAAACCATGCTTTGGAGAGGATTTAAGGCTCATTTTAGATTGCCAGTTTAATTCACTGCTAAGAGGACATAGCAGCTTTCCTTCCCTGCAGTCCTGGGCTTTTGCAACAGAAACCAGCTAGGAACTGACCTTTTCCTCTACCATTTCAGCCCATTTGGATATTACCCATCTGTGGGTGAGGATGTGCTACATGTGCACCATTTCTGGACATCTTTGCAGCCACCACATCACTCCCCAGGGTGACTGCAGAGTGCCTGAGCATGGGGCACGGGGTATCGACCTTCTCCTCCTGCGGCCATAATACAGGTAACGAGCACATTCCCCGGTGGAGATGACAATGCTGATTTATTCAACAAACCCGGGTGGGTTTGGTTTTTTTAATTTTCCACCTTAAAAGTTCAATGTAAGTAGTAAGACTCAAGCTGTTTTCACTTCTATTGTCAAAGGCTTCACCTGCAAACAGGGGTGGTGGAATTAGACCTTGTTTCCTCTTATCTGGCCACCCAGCAATTGTGCAGATGAATGGATTCAGCTGGGTTTGATTGGCCCGAGTCCTGTTGAACTGTGAAGCGCTGTGTGAATGCGTGAAGTTTTGAGTGCTAAGAAAGGCACCGGAAGGCCCTTCTCCTAAAGTCTTTCTCTGATAGATTTTTACAGAACCTCTCAAATTAGCAGTAGTTGTTAGGTTATAGTATTATTAGATTATTTCTAGATTTTAGTGCAACCCATCTGAACAGTTGAAAGCCAAGGCTTTAAATATGTACTGTGACCCAGTGGTGAGAGCCCACACCTGGAAGCAGTAATCCTGGATCCTTAGACCACAGTCTCACTACATTAATACGTGTTTAGCAGTTAATGTTTAACTAGCTAATGCTGTGCTGGGCAACCTGTACCCACACACTTCACAAGTTCTAGCCGGATCATCATGCTGTGCATAAGACTGTCTTGTACTAAGAACTGATCATCCTTGGGGGTAAAACTGTCAGCTGCTGCCAAAACTTGTGTTAGAAGAATGGAATCCCATGCTCCTGGAGGTCCCCCAGCACATGCTTACATCTGATTAGATCTGAAGGTATGCTTAAACTAAACACACATGTGTAGAGATCATCCAAAAGAAAGTCCCATCCAAATCACTAGCCACGAGCAGTGACCTCCAGCGGGTGGGTTGGCTGCCCCAGGACCGGCGGTGCCATGATGCGATGCGCGGGGCCGTGTGCCCACAAGCCCCCTGGGCGTCCTGCTTACGTTTGCTGCTCCCTGGCCCCTCTACCCCTTTCAGCTCTGTCATGAAAAAAATCTGCTGCACAATTAAAATCCCCATAGAAACAAGAGCTCGGGCTGATACGTTCTCGGAGAGATTGCTTTGCCAAGGGGCAGACAGCTTGTTGGGTACTGGAGACGTACAACAGCGGTGATTTGGACAGTTAATTACCAGCCACGACCTCTCCCACCTCTGAAGTGAAGCTGTCGTTAATTGCTATGCTGTCTCGACATCTCTGTGACAATATACATTGCACCAAGGTTTTTGTCCTCAGCATATGGAGGTTTTTTTCAGACTGGATGAGTTTTGCGACTCCACACCCAAACTAATCTGTGACTTTTTCTTCGTAACTATTGACCCACTGATGTACCGACGATGACTTTCCTGCAAGACTGAGCAGGACTGTACTTTGGAAATTATAAATGGGGTTTTGCAAGGCTGTGGTTTGTTTTATATTGAACTGCAGCCTCTTCTCCTCACTGCAGCAGTTAACATGTCCTAAAAATGCTGAATTGCTCTTAATGAGAACATGGATATGCTGTTGCAGACTAATTTCACCATCCTTCAGTTTTATAGCTAGCAGATTTATGCAGTTGGCTTTTCTTACTTTTTTTCCCCACCTCCTGGCTGTAGGTTGCCTGAAGAAGAAAAGAATATGAAAATGTCAGTATTAATCGATAGAGCAGCAGAGAATCATCAAATACCAGCCTGTAAGCCTGAAGAAGAAGGAAGTGTCAGGAACACCATGAGAAGCACTCCTTGTGGAACCGAAAGCTCCAGTAATGATTCTGCCATGCAGGACAAAGCAGTTTCAGTCCCAGATCTCAGCCTTGCCCTTTGCTCCAAAGAAGCCCCGAGTCATTCTCAGCCAGGGCAGACAGATGTGGTGGTAAAGCCCTGTCACCCACCGCTCCCATATGATGAGCATCTAGGATCTGAGAAGAGCCATGTCCAAGCCTAATGTCTTCCTCCTTGACCCAGCCAGTGCTACAGGCAGCTGTATGCCCAGGGCTCGGGCTAGCCAGCCCCCGCTCTTCGCTAAGATACACCCACTGCACAGGAGTACCTTATTTCAGTTTTCAAACACAGGCATCCACATGATCTCCAGGTTGAAATGAAGTGAAAAACAGAGAGAAGAACGTACCACACACCTGTGCGGTTATTTTTGCTGGCAGGAGGTGTGTGCATTAGAATCAGGCCATCAAAGCAGACCTGCTGATGTTCAAGGGTAGCTCTGCAATGCTGTTTCCCAGCACAATCCCTGCCCACACCATCGCTCACAGCCATTTTAGCTGAGAGGGGCAGAGCGAGCACGGTCCCCCTGTAGCCATCCAGCCAAGCACAGCACATGCCAGCTCAGCTCTGCTGGTGTCTGTTCCCCCCGGCACGGCTCAGCAGACACACGGACACATGCTTCCACTTCTCTCCTTCACCTGAGAACAAACCAAGGCAAGACTGACGGAATTTGATCAGTCTTCCTCGGGCAAAGGCAGCTACCCCTCTAGGATTAGGAGGGCGCCAGAAGGAGGAAAGCACAGGTGATGGGTTTTACTGGAGCAAGATGGAACTAGACAGAAATGACTGTCAAGCAAGAGTGTCTGACAGTAACTTTAAAGCTGGTATTGTTAGGGATATTTATTGGACACGACAGCTTTGCCTGCTACAGACTCGCACAGCCTGCTTTATTCTTGGACACATCTGAGACAAAGTGTTAATTGCTCATACAGACAGATTTCCTAAAGGGGTGGGGGAAGCATGGTTTTGCAGGATAGGGGCATCAGATCCAATTTATAGTCTTTATTCACTCACCGCCTAAACAGACAAGATTGCATTTGTCCTAGAATTAATGTATACTTTCTGTAGGTGGTACCAGGGTGCTGCTTCTGTGGCTTGCCTTTATTTTTTTGGGGTAACACGTAAGCGTACTTTACACATTGCTTTTCCTCCGTTTACACAAACTAATTCTCCTCCTGGCTGCAGTTTTTGTGCTTCTTATAACATGTTTTCATGTATTTACACGCATTTCCAATTCCCTTTTCCATATCAGTATTATGTACTTTCCATCTGACAGAACCAAAGGGAATATTTAGGAGCTTATCCCAAAATCAGAAGCAATTGACACAGGCACCTACAACAGAATTTGGTTAACTTAGGCAATCTGATCTTAAGGGGGAAAATCCTGCTCTCTCCCCTCCTGAGGTGCCAGAGCACCGCACCGCTTCACGTCCCGGTTCTGTAGGTGCCTTCACGTTTTTGTTCCGCACGGCGCCAGGTAGGTGCCTACACACAGGGCAGCCAGAAAGGAGGGCAAGCGAGTTGCTCACTCCGTAAAGCCCTTGTTAGTAATACAAAAGCCATTCTTCAAAGGGTAATTCTGGCCTTGCTGCTGCTGGGCGAATGACTTACATGCTAGGTGCCCGTCTCCTGCTCCTTCTCTATTCAGAGCCTCGTAGCCCTTGTGATCCTTTCTGCAAAGTAAGCCAGTTTCCCCCCAAAGCGGCACTGCTGCCGTTTCTTAAAGGAGCTTGGGGCTGCACCACTTCTGTGTTGAAAACTGCACAAACCCAGGTGCTTGGCGAGACCCGTCAGCAGTCAGGTGGATGGGCACCAGCTTGCGAATCTCATACGGGCATGGGTTTAGGACAAGTGTGATGATGTCCGCTGCATCGAAGGCAGCACTTCTCACCCTGCACAATGCCCGAAAGCATCACAGATTTACACAAATTCAGTTCTTCTCTGGATTGTGTGCGCAGGGGACAGACAGCTTAAGAGCAGGGAAGTAGAAATTCTAGTTTTAGACTCTCTTACTCTCACAAATAAGTAGTGTTCTATTTGCTTTTGCAAACTATTACAATAATAAAATACAATAAATAAAATCCAAGTACCATGGGAGGTAGATGGAGAACCCAACGGCCTTGAAGGCAAGAATTCCATGCTCCCACTTCTCCTAAGTATTTCCATAAACATGTGAACCAGGCACAGCACGTTTTCACCACACAAACACAACAGCTACTTTTACCTTTGCTGGAGCCTCAAAACCTGATGTTAAGTAAATACATCCAGGACAGGAATTTCTTCCCCCTGCCAAGGTGTCCCCTGGTATTACTCCATTAAAAACCACCGCACTCGTGGCAGCGTGAGTATATTCAGAGCTAAGGCCCCTGGTCTACAGCAGCAGATGGGCAGAAGAGGGGCTCAGAACACCGCAATGCGTCCAAGGAATGATGGGGTATTGTAAAATAGGCAGCAACAGAAGATACAGAAGATACCACAAAACGTATCAGATATGCCCGTAGCCAACTTTCTCCTGGTCAGAGGACAACTTTGCCGTCTACATTTGTATGAGTGGATTTTAGAGCTGCAAGACTGGCGTATTATCTCGGTGGCTTTGGCACTTCCCTTGTACCCTCCCCATCACAGGAGTGGCAGACTGTTGGGTTTTGACTACACATATAAATTCACTGAAGAGTTTCATTTCAGAGCAAATCAAGGTTTTTTTCTGAGCCTAAACATTTTTCTTCACATTTATCAACCCGCCTTACAAAGATCCTGAAGATAAAATGATGCTATGACACATTTACTCATGCCTTATGACATGTATGGAAGGATGACCCCACTACCCACAGGCAGGCATTTTCATCACTTTGCAATCATCCACTTTATCATTCACCAGGTGGTTAATGTAACTTGTCTTCATGTGTCACCTAGTGCTGTTTTCAGAGTGCAGCCAGACACGAACATCAATGATTAACACCTCAAATGCTATCAATTCTACAGCAGTTTTAATCAAAAGGTAAAAAAATCACTGCTCGAAGGACTACATATGTAGTCCATTATCTGACTTGATTGAAAAACAAGTAATTACGAAAATGAATGTGATAATTACGTTTGAGATTGACCCATCAGAGTCATCAGTGAGAAGGGACCATGGAGAATCCAGCTGTTAGCTGAGTTTCGAGCCTCATTATTTCTGTTTATCAAATCCCTCCACCTTCAGCCACGACCTTGAGGGTTTTGCGTGTGCTGAGGTGTGACGTGCTGCTGGGAACATCAGCTAATCTTGTACTGATCCTAATGGCAGAACAGAAGACCATAAACAATGGGAACAACAGATGAAACCTGGGATTTTTAATCTTTATTTTATTGATTGTTTTGCAAATACATAGAAGGACTTTGACATTTAGTTTGCAGAGTTTACAGTACAACTACATTTTCTATAGTATTTAAAGTTTTTTCTTTTTCAGGGACATAAGTCAATAAAATATAAAGTGAAGTAAGTCCAATGTGATAATATAGTAGAATCATCATCTTCTTTGGGACAAAAACTATCAACTGTCCTTGTCTTGTGAAGTGCCTTGTGAACCTGTCCTTGTCAAAGAGGGGATGATCTCAGTGATGTTCCAATAAACCTTCATGGATACCATCAACCACTGAAGACGAACGAGAAGTGCTCATCCCTGTAATTCCCATCATTGCAACTACTGCTCTCAGAGTATACCTTACCTATGAACACACTCGTGCCCACAGAGAGGGAAATACTTAGGAGTGCTTTAATTTCTCATACTACTTTACAAATCAATTTAAAAAAGTGGAGGCACAGCTTGCTGCAATTAGCTTGTGCGGATACATGACATTTTCATAACAATACCAATATTCTACCACAATACATTGTCCTCAAGATAAAAAAAATCAAGTGTGACACACAGATATTTGCACCACTGTTGTATACGGAGACAGCCTGTTCTCCTTTTATCCCCATTTTTCAGCATCGCACTGAGTTTTGCTCTCTTGCATTAACACTGATACAAATAAGAGAAGACACAGAACTCAAACACCCAGCCTGTAGAACAGTCTTCAAGTACTCTTCCACACTCTCGATCAAGCGTCACCTCCAAGCTGAAGAGAAAAAATAACCTGTCGCGCAGACCTTAGCTGATTATTCCTCACAACATCCCTGTGAGGTAGGAAGAAAAATATCTCCTTTTCCAGCCACAGGAGACAATGCAGAGAGCACAGATGACACTTCTCAAGGCAGTGAGTGGAGAACCCGAAAAGCTGAAACTCAGGAGTTCTCGGGTCCTAATTCTTTGCCTCAGAAACCAAGGTCCTGAACTCCCAGACATTATCAAGTCATTAGTCTTTTTATAGCCACGTATTAAAGACAATGACGGCTTCTGTGCGTATGCCAGCAAAGCACAGTTCTATGGCAGAAGCAGCACACAGCTCGTGCTGCCCTCAGACGCTTCTCCTGTGCTTTATATATGTCAATAAATGTTTGCTGTAATTAATTAATCAGTCCTACATCTAATATAGCACAGGTAATTGCAATAGATTAACATTCCATTTACAGAATTCTTTAAGACTTCCCCAGCTATTTAAATTTTTTTTTTTTTTCCTCCGGATGAGTTACTAGTAACTCCCTTCCCCTCTTAACATTTTTTATACTCCTCCCCTAAAGCCAGCATGCATTCTGGGTACTCTCTATGAAAGCCTTGAGTGACGATGCCCAAGACACCTTCAGGGATCACACCCATCCCCTCAGCGTGGCTCTTCACCCCTTCATGGCCCTGAAGGCAAAAAGATAGGCACCTTTCTCTGTGTACAGCACCCCAAGGATCAGAATTGTCACCAAAGTGTCTTTACGGATTAGGGAACAGGCCTGCTTCCTAATGGGAAACTTTGGGCCGCTCTATCTGAACCCAAAACTGTTTCATGCTGACCTAAAACAGAGTTATATAGAGACTTTTAATCTGGAAAACCTCCATGAACAGAACTTCAGTCCACTTCCACAGTAACGGAAATGGGCAAACTTTAAGAAAAGTAACTTGTTTGGAATGAGTGCATAACATAGGGAACACACCTAAATAGAGAAAATAGGTGAAAACTAAAGGTTAGTGAAAACTAACTTGTGCTAATCCTGAGTTAAGATATTCTGGAGCACTTTGATCAATACAGTTTCAAGTTGTGCACGCCAGTTACCTATTAACCAAATCACCTGTATATGCTTAACCATGAAATTAGCACTAGCCTTTGTACAACATGTTTCTTTCCCATGGGCTCAGCACCTGGGCCTAAACATTCAGGCTGTACAACAGCCTACCACCCATTAACACCCCTGAGTTCAAGTCATACAGCTTAGTATCTTGGGAGTGCTTTTGTAGTAGCATAAAGGTGCCTACAAAGGCATTTTGTGTATTCCTTTGTGGGAAGAAGGATAACCTATTCTGGTATTGACCAGAGATTATCAAAGAATTGTTTAGAGTAAGTGCAACTAAATAACTACACTAAAGAATCTCTCTAATAAAAGCAGTTTACTGCTATGATACCCATCTGTGGATCAAGACAGATTTTTAACTGTCCCACAGAAGAGAAGCATTTCTTATTTTAGAATGGAAAAATGCAGTACAAAGGCTAGTATAGGAGCTAAATATTGCAAGACTTCCCAACCTGGCTCCCTAGAAATACGTTACATTCGTTCCACAACACCCACTGACTATGGTGAATATCTCATCCATGTAGTTTTAGTATGCCCTTCTATACCATACAGAGGATAAGGAGTGTTGGGATATCATAGGTACACATAAATAGATGCATTTTTTATTTGTGCATCTACATTTTACATATTTTCAGTCATTTAATCTGCTCCAGTCCTGATGTGAAACATTATGTCAGGAATTATTTTAACTGAAGTGATTTACATGGTCCTAGTTATACGCATGACAGAAACCATTATACTTGGAGAGAACACTGTATTTTAGTAAATGCGGATTTCCAGTCAATTCATGCTCTGTATAATAAAGACACATTGTGCTGATCAAGGATGAGAGAGGCAATGCTGTTGTATTACCTATTTGCAAAAACAAGTCATTTTGTAATTAATAACAGTGAAAAGAAGGTCTTCATCAAATAGTGGAACCAGTCAGAGAGAATGACTTTTCATTTTGATTGTCTCATGGTGTTCGTTCTAATTATCATGAGTTTGGGTTCCAAACTCTTCAGTTTTTGCCAATGCCTTCATCAGCAAATGGTGCAAACTTACTGCTTCTACCCTTAACCAACTGTACTCCCCACAGAAGAGTCTTCCAAGTGCCCACAGCATTCTCTTCCCGTGTTTCTCTGTGTAACGCTGGAAGGATAGACCTCCTGCCTTTGAATGGATGCTGGAGACAAGGATTATATCTGGAGAGTAAGAGCGGTTCATGTGGGTTCATGGGCAGCTACCAGTTGTCTGCATGGGAATGGACACTCTTTACTCTTCTCCTTCATTCTAGCTCTGTTCTGGTTTGTATGATTTAAACAGCAGGGGTCAGAGTTGGACTCTGGGAGCTGTAGGCTTCTTAATGCCAACAGACATACACCGTGGAAACAGGAGATACATTCAGGGCTACTGACCCAGTTATTTCCACTGGTATAAACAGTTTTATCACAGACTCATTACAAGGCTTAGGAAAAGGGAAGTCCATACTCCTGATGTCTCTCTACTGCTACAGACCACTCCAGAAAACATGCCCACACAGGAGAATGGACATGGTAAGTGCTATAGTTCCAAAGCAATGGAGTGACTGGTAAATTTAATGACATCGGGAAACCAGAGGCAATCATGTTTTGCATGGTCATTTTCTGAATCTGTGTAAAAAATGTAGTATTTGGCAGAAAGACTACAAGGCATTTTTTTTACAATGTTCATTAACACTTAGTATAACATTATTCAAAATTTAGGGAATAAATTCACCCTTCCTAAAATTGGTAATGTTATGAAAGTAAAATATGATTTAGGCTGATAGTTACAGCCTGAATTTAACTACCTGGAAACTACTTACAAAGCCCTTAAAAAAAAGAAAAAAGTAACATTGCAAAACAGTCATCGATTTCTCTTCATTGAGCTCCCACTTGGAAAGAAGCCTTCTGGCACGTTAAGCCCAGTCTGTATTTCTCATTTAAATCTGCCTCATCGGTATTAGTTTTGGCGAAACCTAGCAAAAAGTAGGGAAAAAACACAACAGTTGGCATACAGATATAGCAGTACAACCCACCGTTCACTTCCACCTCTATCAAATATGTGGCACAGAAGACTAGAGACACTGTATTTATTTAAACTGATATATTTACAGTATTTGAGAGATAAACACTCCCACAACTGAATTTTCTGATGCAGGAATACAAGACATGGTGCTAGTATCCAGCTTCTAAACAACCTATTTTGAGTTGGGTTACTGCTTTAAGAATGCAAGCAGATGAAACTTGGACAGCTGAACCTGTACTTGCTCCTGCTAACTGCATGGTCTTCTCAGATGGCTCCCAGTGCCAGCAGAAGGGACAGCTGAACTCAGGTGAAGCAGCTCCTCAATTATACAGCGTACAAGATGGCATGTAAAAGTAACTCAAAAATAGGCCATGGCTTAGTTAATGCACTGGCCCATAAATGGTCAGTTTGTGCACAGTAGGGCTGGGCTTGCCGTGAACTGCAACAGCAGAGAGAGCTGCAGATGGCCAACAGCCTCAGCCATCACCTTCTAGTCCACCTGCCTTCACGCATCAATACACTGGATGATGTAGAGGCAACAAAACGGATTATATTCAATATATGGCTGAATTGCCACTGCACTATTAAAACAAGCATGCCAAGGAATCTTAAACCGTTGACTTCTCCTGTTTGCTCAACAGCCGAGTTCATTCTGGTTTTCCGCCCCACCCAGCCCGAGACAGCATGCTGTCTGTCAATGCTGGGTCTGTGCAGTAATCAACTGAGTTTTGGAATGTGCGTATTAGCAGGGGACATTCAATTGTGTTGGGTTTGTGTAGTGAGGGTTTTGGTAGCGGGGGAAGGGCCACGGGGGTGGGTCTTGCGAGAAGCCGCTAGAAGCTTCCGTGGCTCCAAGCTGGACCCACCTCTGGCCACAGCCAAGATAACTAGTGATTAATTTAAGAGGTGAAAACAAAAAAGAGAACCAGACCAGCAGCAGCAGAAGGGGACAGAAGAGCTGAGTGAGAGAGAGACAACTGTGCAGACCCCCAGCTCAGTGCAGAAAGGCAGGAGGAGGGGGGCTGGAGCGGAGGTTCCTCAGCAGCCTGTGGTGAGAGGGCAGGCTGTGCCCTGCAGCCATGAAGGGTCGCAGGGGAGCAGAGACCCCCCTGCAGCCTGGGGAGGACCCACGCTGGAGCAGGGGGATGTGCCAGAAGAGCCTGTGACTCCGTGGGAAGCCCTGGAGGACTGCACCCCATGGAAGGGTCCCACACTGGAGCAGTTAAGAGAACTGCAGCCTGTGTGAAGGACTTACGTTGGAGAAGTTCATGGAGGACTGCCTCCTGTGGGAGGGACCCCACACTGGACCAGGGAAGAGTGTGAGGAGTTCTCCCTCCAAGGAGGAAGGAGCAGCAGAGACAATGTGTGAGGGACTGACCACAACCCCCATTCCCCGACCCCTGTGCTGCTGGAGAGGAGGTAGAGAAATGGGGAGCAAAGCCAAGCCTGGGAAGGAGGGAGGGGTGAGAAGAAGGTGTCTTTAAGATCTAGTTTTATTTCTCACTTGGACTTGATTGGTAACAAATTAAATTTGTAACAAATTAAATTGTTTTATTCCCCAAGTCGAGTCTGTTTTGCCCATGACCATAACCATAACCCTGTTCTTGTCTCAACCCACAAGCCTTTCCTTGTGCTTTCTCCTCCCCAATCCACCAAGTGAGGCTAAACCAGGACAACAATCAAATGTATATGTATATTAAACAAGTACTGTATCTATAGTAGATGTATATATTTGACTTGATTATTTTTTGAGAATTATATAATTCAATACTTGTAATTTTACCTGTTTTTTAAAAACTTGCCTTCTTCCATTTACTTTGTTTAATGCTGATATAGTTTAAGATTTTTTACTGTACCTTTTTTTTTAACTTGCCTTTTTCTATTCACATTCATTTTTGTGTGAGGACACACTTGTGTATTCTACTGCTTTTACTCTGTGTACTTGTAAAAATCAAGTAGTGATAAGATATCTAGCAGACCAAAAATAAATCGCTATAAGCCTAAACAGGAAACTAGATGAGGAAATAAGGTGTATATTGGAACAATACAGAGAAGACTTTGAAGAGTAGCAATGGTTAACTTTTGGTTGAACCCTGACTGCAGAGCTACACAAATACCCTGAAGAAAAGCTCTCCACAGAAGATCCAAGCCTCTTTAAATATCTCCTGTTCCCAGGCCTATTTAAATAGGTGCCCCAGGACGAAGATCAAAAATAACTCGAGTGATCTTGCTTGTTCAGAATGAAAAACAGTTCCACAGATAATATGGCTCCTAGTTCATGAATGTGTCCCACTGAAACATCACATACTGCATTCCTTCTGCCTCTTTACCCTACCTTTTTCACTTAACAGTACTGAACAAGCTAACTCATAAAAGAATGATATATAAAGGCCTTTCCAAGCATTAAAACCTCTTTCTTTTAGAGATACAGGGCTGTATTTCCTGTACCAGTTGAATGTCCATGTTATCCTTCCTCCAGATGCTATGTATCATCATTTATAACTGTATGAGAATAGCCACCAAGGAAAGCTTTGTTCATGAAGAATGTGTTTACTGTATCCAATGCTAATGAAACATTTTTAGTGGATGGAAACTGTTCATTGATTTTTCAAAGTTGTGTGTGAACTAGGATAATAAATAGACGTAATAGGTACAAGTGAAGAGGAGCTGGAGAAGCTCGCTGAGTGCACCAGCATTCCTGGACTGGTTCTAGAAATGTCTCGACATCTGACTCCCAAGCTCCTACGCGCCTCACATAATTTGGGCCTATTTCTGCCTCAACGCGGGATGGTTCCATTGAAGTAAAGGCAAAAATTGGAGTATCAAAATAGCACAATTAAAATCTGTATTCTGCAAATAATGACAAAAGGCAATTACTGGAGGAGATTATTGTTTTTCTGCTGTCGTAGATTTTGGTGCCATCAAAACCCCAAGTGCTTTACACTTGAATGAGCATATTATGTTAAATGTAATGTCTGCACATCTGACGCTAACAGCTGTCTTCTGTGTGTATCACTACCCGCTTCAGAAAGGGTCTGATCCCCATGAGTGCTGAAGTGCCACAATGCTGCTGAAGATAACAGAGGTGGCAAGAGCCCAGCACCACTCAGAACTGGACCCAAGTACAACTGTTTGCTCTAAATAAAATGTGCTTAAATAAGCAGAAAAATGTAATAAAAGAGATGGTTTGCGCTTGTAAAACAAAGAGTGATCGAGTCTGAACCGCAGAAAGTCCCCTGAGTCGACTGCTTTAAATCCCAGTAGAGTCAGTCAATTTGGCAACACCCTGTTCCAAGGGTGTGCAAGGGCACAGCATTTGGTAAGGGCTGAACGTGCTTAATGAAGACTAGTTTGCAGTACACAGCCACAGCGTTGCTACTTTCTTACAGTACCTCCATTAGCAAAACACCCTTAATATTATTTCGCTTACAGAAAGAACAGCTTATCTTTGGAGCTTCAAAATAGTTTGCTAACATTGAACAGGTAGGTGTACTGGGACCAGTTTGGCTAGGCAGTCCTGCATGCAGCCTCTGAACTGCTAAAAGGACACGTGGTCTCATGGACTACCTGCAGTTCAAGCTTGTTGACCCGCTGATTTCCAACCCCAAACTACCCTTTTCAGCTACACCAACAGCCCTGTGCTCATTTCATTGTTTCTTATAGCAAACAGCTCTTTCAAGGCTTGATTCTGAATGGTGCTGAGTCCTAATAACTACTAATGACCTCATCATGTGTGCAAGAGCAAATCTTTGTTAAAAAATGTAAAAACAGCCCCTCAGAAAAAAAAAAGTATGACCAATGTTAACATATTTGTTAAAATAATAACAGTTGCTTATCTCTCATTAACTCCTAATTATTCAAAATTGCAGATAAAAGCAAACCATAATTTCAACATCAGCTTTTGTACAAAAAATCTATTCCTAAAGTGGGGGTGATTCATCAGCAAAAAAAAAAAAACCACCATCCATTTAAAAATGGACTCAATCGTGCAACCGCCTGTTTCCTCAAAGGAAAATATACTTCCAGAAAATAAAACCATATCCTCTATTATTTTGTACTCACTGGCTAGAACTTGGACAGTCTCTTTCTTTTTAAACATACACTAGTCAATTGCTATTCAACTACCTAATGTTTCCTTGGCAGATGCTTTTCCTAAACTCCATCTTATCTTTTAAGACTGTTCTGTAAAACTGAGCTTTTACATTAAGAAAAATAAAATAAAAAATTAGGAAAAAAAAATGGGGGCATGGGGAACTTTTACGCAGACAGACATATCCTGATTATTTTCACAATGAAATACATCTGCAAAAGTGTGGGTCTCAGTCTGTTCTCTCATGGTCTCATCAACGACATCAGCCAGTACAAGCGCAAACAAATTACCTGCCAAGGTGATCTATGCGCTAGGCTACAGCAAACCTGATTTAAACATGCAAGATAAGCCAACACTTTGTCTTCACAGCACAGTAAAACTGAGTGTAAATTGTTTATTTTTGATATGATGCCAGCCTATAATGAAGATTGTTGACTCTAAATCACATTTTCTTTGACATTTTGTTGTTGCAAATGTCCTTTGGGAGACGATTTTTCTCATAAGTAAGTAGGCTGTCCTAACTAAAACCAGCACAGCTGTGAAAATGGGACTGTATAGCCAAATGTGTCTTGAAGAAAGCCACATAGGCTACGAAGTTCTCTGCTCTGAAAATGAGCAGTCTGCATAGGCAGAGATAGTTACATGTAAAGGTACAGCCATCCCTTAAAACCTCACTCGTCAAGAACCTAGAGAGATGTTTGGTTTAGTTCAGATCATCACTGCATTCTCTGAAAAAAGCTGCTAGAAAAGGGTCAAATCCTTATTTTCCACGTTAGTTCTGTTTCAAACTAGCAAAGCATATGATCCAAAAAACCTGCTTTTACTGTGGCAATATAATATCACTAAAGTTCCTGTCACTGATATAAACAAGAACAAGATGTTCAGTGAACATAAATAATCACAAGCACAACTGTTACTCTTGCAAGGAAGCCTGAGGCAGAGTCTTGAAATGAGGAAAACAGGACTAAGGATGCTGCTTTCTGAGTGCCTATCGCAGTGCTCAAATCTCTATTTTCTGAACTCTGAAACTAAGCGAAGGAGCTATCAGTGGGCGCTGTATAGGAAAAATCAGTCCACCAAGGGTCTAATACTATGCAATAGTGAGCCAGTCTTGCTGTCACCGATGTCAGTAGAGGCTTTGGTGAGGATTTCAATGAGAGGAGGACTGGGTCACTGTGGCCTGGAAATACTCCTTAGAGGAGGGGGGGGACGGGGAAAAAAGAGAGAAAGGAAGAGCTAGTGCTTTCCCATGCCACAGCTTTAATAAACAAATCACTGTGGTTCATCCTTCCGTCTGCAGCACTATAGGGATTTCAGGCACTGTTGGAACAACCAGTCAGTAGATAATGCTGACCCCCACGCACACCTCAGCACAGGTACATGCTTTGCAAGCATTTATGCAAGCCGCACGTTTACAAGGTAAGGAGATGAAAGTGTATAAATCAAGCAGCATCTACGTTTTTCATGTCCACGGCTCTTCTAGGGCAGCTCATGATTTCATGCATGACCACAGCAGCTGTACAGAGCAAACTGCGCTCACGTTTGCCTTCAGGAGAACTAGGAAATGGTGCTTGTGAAGTGTCCCTTCCTGATCCCAGCAACAGAGATCCCAGGGACCTAGACGGTGGATTAGTGCAATACCTTTCATCAATAGCTAACTTCAGGCTATCCTAAATATTCAAATTTTATACCACACCTTTGTAAGGTTTACAGAAAAGCACTAAAGGACAGTGGGTGGTGCTGATCTTTTCTTTGGTCGTAATAGTGTTGCCCTATCATATCCACCGTGGTGCTACAAAGCTTAATCTCATAGCCCATCATTTTAGACCGATTGTTCCTTTCTCTGAATCCTTTGGTTGCTTCTGCTTTAACTGCCTTGAGCACAGGCTGATGGACTTTGTGTAGCACAGGCGTAATTGAATACATACATGTTGGTCACCTGAACCAAACCCAAACCAAATCCTTCCAAACAAGCAGGTTTGGAACACACAAGGACTGGTGTCTTCTGACAACCCAAGTCCTTTCCTATAGTTTCAGCCTATTTAAATGCTGACTAAACACGGCACCTTCAAATTTATTGTGAAGTTAATCCCCAAATTAAATATGCAAGAACCAAAGTGGCTGACTGCAGAAACATACGAGGTCAATTTCATGTTTTGATTTTGGATGCTAGCTGTGCAACAGGCTGAGCAGCCAAAGAAAGTAAGTCCTGACAATATCAAAGTTTTAAAAACTTGTTAATTTTTTACTAAATCACAGTCAGGAAGTGAATGAATAATTTCTTTTGAACACAAAATTGCTGAATATGGAAGGTTGCTTCTGCTATAAATTAAAAAATAATAATGACTTCCATAAAATGTTACATGGAAAATTAATAATGGAGAAATGTGATGTTTTAACAGTTTCTTGCACTCTGCTGTTGCAGGTCACTTGTCTTTAACCAAACAATTTTTCTCAGATAAATGTTTCAGAACTGAACAGCTCTTTATCTAAAATATTTAAAACTCTGCAATTAAAATATACACTATTATATTTAGTTATCAGAAATGCTCTCATATGGACACAGGAAATGAACAAAATTCCTCAAGCTCATTGCTCAGAAAGTTTTACTTACTGCAATAGTATGCTCAAAGCCTTAATAACAAACTGTTTCACACACTAACAGCTCTGCAGTCTTTCAAATACGTGCCCTAGCCCTGCCATGAAACACTGCAAAGAGGAGGAGTATTGCACCTCATTACCAAATATTCTCCAATGATTTTCAAAGCACAATTTGTATACTGTCATACTTGCTGTCCCTGACAAAGGTGGGCTGGGCTGCCACAAGACTTCACAACACAGAAGAAAAAAACTCTTACTGTGCATGCAGAAGGCCATGAAGAAGCTGTATGTTATCAACCACACATATGCAAGCAGTTACACTCTCGTGTGCTACAGCTTTCCATTAGTAAGCCAGTTTTGTGTTAGTATTAAGCATGACTTAAAAGTTAATGTGAAGGTCAACAGGCAGTGGTTTTCTGGATTAATAGAGAGTGTAAATTCAATTCTTACAAGTCACTGGGAGAGAAAAAGGAAAGAATCAACAGTAGAGCATTTAATTGATTGGCACTAGGAACACAGACTGGACACATGGAGTTACCGCTGTTGAGCGGACGCACAAGCCCACCTAAAGATAGCATGAAAACTTAGCAACAGAGCTAGGTACACTAACTCACACAGTGGAAAAATAAGTATTCATCCATCTCTCGGATATGAATCAGCCCCCCTCTTCAAAGCATCATAAAAGTTCTCTTTCCACATTGTCCTTTTACCCTTTGTCATTTCTCCACCTTTTTTGTTCTTCCTAGCTTCTAATGCTTCCAATATAATCATAGTAGATTAGCCCCAAATTATCTTATTTTTACTGTAAATCCCACAGGTAATCTACCCAACCCTCAACTGTGAGGAGGAAACTTACTGCTTCTACAAGTCTTCCTGTGATGAGTATTTGTAGAGAACAGCTGTTCTGACACCAGACTAACTATATTTGTTTGTAACATAACTTACTGTGAAGTCACAGCCAGTGCTTTTCTTGATATCATCCACTGTCAGTCCCTCCCAGATTTCCACAAGGGTCAGCCCCTTCTTCTTGTCCACATCAAACACGGCCTGTCAGGTTCAAACAGCACACAATTCATTTTTTATTACCAAAGCCGAAAATGAGGGCCTAAGAACCTTGCATGAAATGAGGACCATGCCTCCTGCTCCAATCTGGTGAGAACTGGGAAGTCCAAAGGAAAGGGCTGAGATGTTCTTTGCTGGAAGACAATGCTCACCAAGATATCATGAAGAAAAACAGGAAAATACAAAGTCTCCCTCAGTCTTCTATTTAATTTTAAGGTCAGTAGAGAGGTACGTGGTGTTAATCATCTTTGTGAGATTATAAGCTTTTCCAACAGCTATTGCACACCCAGTGCAAATTTCAGTATTTTCAGAAACAAGCAATGAAAGACAAGATTTCTTGTTGTACTTTAAAGAGAAAGCCTAGGAGGAAGTGGCTGAAGGAGCAAAGGCTGTTCTTCCTGATGTCTTCATAAGAGATGCTTTCCACTTCCAAAGCTCACAAGTGCATCAGATAAAAACACCTGTAAAACTATTTGCACTTTAATGGTGCCTACCAGAGGGAGACACACAGGTTGCAAGCTAGTTGCCAGGGAAACTGTAAGGTCTATAGTAACTTTCCTTAACAAAACAACAGAGTCAGTAGCAAAAGACCAGTGAAGATTGAACTTGAAATGAAAGAGAAGTCTTAAGCTCATCCCAGAAGCACAGTAAAGTTCAGCTGTCCTCTGGGCACATGAGACTGATTTATGGGACTGAAAAACGACAGCTCCTCTAGGTCTTAAAGAGAAGCTGGGCATAAGGAACATGCACACTAGGAAGCTAGTGTGGAAACAGAATTTGTAACGCTATCTAAGTACTGTTGTATGTTTGTGTTATCTCCTAATAATGCTAACGGATCTGACAAGTGGTGACTTTTAAGAGAAATTTCTGCTTGTTGTTTATTTTCTATCAGTCCTTGTTCACTCTCATTTTTATTTTATCTTACATTTGTATGTGACCAGTTACAAGACTGGAAAAACTTGCACATTTTCTTTTTTTTTTTTTCCTTGCTTTGTGCAGAAAAAAAACCTTTAAATTACAGCAGCAATATACCACAGGGAGAAAGCAAATTCTGCATCAGCACCTTTGATGCATTCTACTTAGTATGATAGATGGCTCACAGAGAGACTAGTCTAAGCCCTTAAAAATGTAAACACTGATAATAAAAGGGGTTTGATTACAGCAAAACCTTAAGTCACTTATCCTTTGCTGAAAAGACCTGCTAATGTACTTTGAGCAGCAGTAGTAACAGATGCCCACATATACTCACACTGGAGAGTAAATTGCTTTACAAACACAGAATCAAGAAAGGACCAAAGAAGTAAAGCTCTGCTACAGCTACACGTTGTGTACGTTGACTCTGAAAGAGCCTGTAGTATACAAGGAAAATGCCAATTGTCCGATATATACATGCTACACAGTTGTTGCTCTGCTGGGAAAAAACAAGCTGTGATGACAGCTGTATTTGAGGATTTGCATTTCATATGGCAAATTTTCAGGAATACTTTGGGAAAAATAAGGAGATACACATTTTTCAAACTTCTCACGTGTGTCATCTTCCTTGTGAAGGTGTTGAGAGTACAGTCCAGTATGCTAAATGTCAATTTTGAAAGCTTTAAAAGGAAAAATATGAGTACCCAAACCTCTGGAATTGAACACAAAGGGAATCTTTGCCCTTCACTGGCAACAGATACTGAATGTATCCTTCATTTTTATTACTAGCCTTCACTACTTCTACTGATTGTCCCTTCTTAGGGATAGTGGAGGAGAGTATTGACAAGGATTCAAGAAAAGTACTTTACCTTCTCTGTAATGATGCGGTTTACACATTGCTTCCCCGTAAGTGGTAAATTGCACTTTTCCAAGATTTTATGGACATTGCCCTGTGTTTAACAACATACAGACAAACATTAATTTTCAAAAACAACACAACTTACGCAGAATTCAGATATGTACATGAAAATCATAGCTGTAGCCATTCAGTGTCATTGAAACATGCACTGTACTCAGAACACTCTTTGAATTCACTTCTATGGCAGATTACATCTCTAGCAATTTGGGACATTTATTACATAAATCCCACATATATGGAGATGACTAATAAGAATCTCACTGTACCACTGAGTGGGCTCCTGAGTTTAGAAGTTCTGCATACTTCTGCTTAATAATTTGTTTTTTCCTGCTGCAATGTGAGGATAAAAGATAACATGAAGTCTCACTTGATGACACATTAAAAAAAAAAATTAGGGAAAGACACTGCGGGCATGACATTTCTCTATCACAAATAGTATGTGCAGGATCAGCCATACAAACAGACATTTCAAATCCTCAGGGCTCAAGTGCATAGTCATGCTCTGAAAATAGTAAATCCAGTTTCTTTACCCACACTGAATTCCCATTCCCTCCATCTCTCCAGGAAAGCCCAAAAGCAGACTAAGAGATGAGTGCAATATGCTTGTCTTCAAGCGCTACACAGAAGTTACATTATCTTTTTTAGACAGAACAAATTCGCATGCAAATACAGTACAAAAGAATGTATATATAGAAAATAGGATTTACTTTAAGGCACTTTGTTTTCTGGGGCATCAAATGCCAGCTACCCTAAATCCGAGGAAAAATATTAGCTACTGACATGAAGCTGGACAGGTAAGGTTTGGCTGGTGAGTTTTCTGGGTTTTTTCCTTCCTTTTTTTTTTTTTTACCCCTCTTTTTTTCTTCATTTTTTCAGCAGTCTTTTTTTTTTTTTAATGGCTTTAGATCCTGCTAAATGAATATAGGCTGCAATAGCTCTGAATGGGTATACAAGAGATGGATCACTACCTTTTTAGTCATATTTGTAGGTGTTTTACAGAGGTAGAATTAAGTGCACATTTCTCCCATTATCACATGCTTTTTTTTTTCTCCAATTATCAATTTTCAGTTACACATTTCAAAACTTTCAGAGTATTACATGTCTCATTTAACCATCTGAACACAATGCATTTTAAATTTACAATCATCAGTTTGCCTTAAGACTTAATATAAGCTCAGGAACCATCTCTCAGGCAGTTTGACTCCTGAGTGATAACAAAATGAGCAATCCATATGCTTTTGAATTTATGTTTTTCTGTGAAAAACTACTTCATTCAAATTCTAATTACACTGGCAAGACCCACCTCTGGTATCAAGGCAACTACTCTGATGAAACACGCCCTCAATGAAAATACTGACTTGCAACAGTGTTACTGTCAATTGATGGACTTATATCTTGTCCATCTTGAGGACCTTCCTGTGAACTTTGCCTAAGTGCCAAGATTAATCTGTGCTATTTGTATTATCTTCAGTAACATATCAGGTATACTTCTGAGCCATACGAAATGAAGTGTCTCTTCTTGGTATCCAGTTGAGACTGAACTGCACGGACTTGAGAGGCGACAGCTTGAACGGCTCCTGTGACCCTGACAACTGACACATTCCAGCTTCTCAACACTCGAGATGAAGATTATCGTATTACCAGTTAGCATTACGGGTGACTTTGGAAAACATCCATCCGGGCAGTATCAGAACAGAAGTCCTAATGGAATGGCATGAATTTTTACCGTCTGAGTTTATATGGGGTTTGTTCAGATAAAGGAAAAGACAGTTGTGTAGATACACAAAACCTTAAGGTGTTTCAGTCTATGTAAAAAATTCTGTTGTAGAAGAACAAAAATATCCTTCATCTTCCACAACGCATTAAAATCAAAACTATTCATAAGGACAGAAAAGAGTTTTCATTTCAGTGCTCCATGTTTCAGTCAAATCCAAATCAAGTGCTGAAAACTAGCTCCCATCCTGTTTTTCGGAATGGTGTAGACAACTAATTTCACAACACTGAACAATTACCAGCCATTACTTTACTATGTTTTGCAAAATATGTCAAAGATGGTATGGGGTAAAAAATCAACTTCTATAACTCCAGGCAGTATTTAGCAGATTAGGCACAGACGTACAATGACAACCTTGTGTTCTATTATTTTTCTTCATGGTTATAAACAAAAAATTAATTTAGCAAAAAATACATTAAGACATACTGTAAGAAACAAGACATTTACCAAGTGACTCACAGTGGCCCTAAGCATATGGAGCAAAAATTTAGCCACCCTTCCACAGGTATACCCTCCTGGTTCCTGACACGCTGTGAGGTAGCGATTTCCTGAGCTGGAAGAGACTGCTGTGGTCAAATCTACTTAATTGTCACTAGTGAACACTACCTCATAAAACAGTTTGGTCCCTTTCGTAGAGACTCAATTCTTTGAGCTCCTGCATCATCCTGCCAAGCATCCACAACTTTCTGTGTTGTGAAAAAGCTGTCTGTGAAAAAAGTTTCTTGTTGTTTTAAACATGCTGGTTGTTAATTTTAGCTGGCTACCCCTAATTCTTTTATAAGTCATTGATCAGCCATTCTGCATCTATTCTCTCCATGCCCTTATTATTTCATGTATTTCTATGTTATCCTTCCTCAACAGTGTTGCTTAAATGAAGAAAGAGGAAAATTCTTTGGGTATTTATTTGAGTGTTAAGACAGATACTGGGTTTATTTCTCTCCTTGTTTTTCTCTTCATTACAATGTATGATCATAATTATAATCATTATTTTTATTTTATTTCAGCCATGAAAAGCGTTCTTGTCTCAACCCATGAGCTTTCTTACTATTGCCCTTCTGATTCTCTCCACCACCCCACCCAGAGCGGGCAAGGTGAGTGAGCAGCTGTGTGGTGCTTGGTTAGCAACTAGGGTTAAAACAGCACACTCGGCTTTCAGCAGGACTAAAGACTGCTCCTCTGATGCACAGATACAGATGCAGTATGTTTCTGAGAGAACATTTGGTCTAAAGAATTAAAAAAACATGAATATAAAATCAGGTCTGTAAGAAATAGTCATGCCAATAAAAGGCTTCTGACTTTCACAACTGGTCTCATGGGTGCTTGTGTATTAAAAAAAAAAAACAAAAAACCAACAAAACAAAAAAATGCAAAAAAAACCAACGAGAAGGAAAAAGAAAGAGAAGAAAAAAAAAAAAAAAAAAAGAGGAGCAGCAGCTTTTGATTTCCAAACATTAGATTTCCATGTTTCGTCATCTTTACTTCTGAGCAAACAAGAAGCAGAAATATGAAGACCCCAGAAAAAGTCCAGGTAAGAGGAAAGAATGCCAAGAATACCCTCCATTTTAAAACAAGAATAAAATGAAAAACCATGCACATAGCTTAGTTTTGCAGTGCCTTGTTACAAAGCAGAAGAAATAATTCATAAAAGCCTCTAAGTGTCTCTCTAGAAGTGCACACCAGGCAACTCATGTACATAAGAGCCCAAATTTTGTATACCTGCACCAAAATAAATAAATCTATTTCTGGACTTTCATAGCAGTGAACCTATCTGTATTTCCATTCTTTCAGTTTTCAGTACTCGTCCTGACAAAAAACCCAACATGCAGACAACTCCCAAACACTGTATTAAAGAAAGGTTTTGGTAATAGTACTTTTAAGACAAAAACTGACATGAATAATTACACTGTGTGTGGACTTTGAGCCTTAACCAAATTCCACATTATGCTAAATTATTCCACATTAATAGAATTAGAAATTTAGCATAAATATTGATTCAGATCACATTAATACCTGAAGTATGTGTCTGAGCAAATGGATAAGTACATATCCATTTCTTGGGAGGCTGTGATAGGGATGCAGTTGTATAGATTAATTTGTTTTGTACTTTAATTTGCTTATTTACATACATGAACACGAAAACTACCAGGTTAAAGTCAGCTCTGTTACTGAAAATGTGTCCCTTCAGATAACAGTTTAATGCGAATTGTGAAACTGCTACATTTTTCCACATTTTTTTAAAGTGAAATTCATACTTCAAATAACATTTAAAACACACACAACAGGTAATATATTTAGCTTCCATATTTACATACTTACTACAGTCCACCATGCAAATTCCTTATGCTTGCCCTTATGCATTCTGAAAGAGTTATTATCGTGAACAATACACAACTACTTCTTATTGCAGACACACAACAACTTTGGAGTAACAGAAACACAGAAATTAAACTAAAAGTTATTTTCTGTATAGTTCCCTGAAAATAGATTTTTGTCCTTTAGTACACTTTCCTCACAGTTTGGACAGTCCCATTTTAGAAATTTCTAATCACAAATTTCCTATGACCTTCTGTGGGAGACTGTTTATAAAACTCCCCCCACAAAGAAGTCTCTAGAACACCCTCTATCACATAATGATGTAAGGCAGCCTGCATCTCATCATGCCAAGAAGATCTGTCCTACTAAGCTGTCAGAATCAATTTGACCGGCAACTTCAAAGGTAAGTACCTTTCCATCATAACGAGTATTTAACTATGGGGAACTTCATTTTTCAAATTATTCTGAGGCAAAGAGTAAAACCTCTGGGGTAGCATCTACTGTAGCTCTGGCAATTGCCACTCTCATTGAATTTGCATGAATTAACTGAAAAATGTGTGCAGCTTTTAAACATCAGGTTAATATTTCATTTTTTTTTCCCCGGTGAATGATTTGCTTACAAGAGGAAAGGAACCATATTAACCTAGCCCCCTGTTGCACCTCCATAATAACTGACAGCAAAACTGTCAAATCCTCACAAAGTAGCAGAATGAATGTAAGATTGCCCCCCCACCCCCACCCCAACTTCTTTTTTTGGTACAGCACAAAACACATATTTAGAAAGAAGCGTCTGAGCCTTACCTTGGCTGAATGCTCCATGGTGACAACCACTTTGGTCTGCGCACTGGATACCAGGTCCATGGCACCTCCCATTCCTTTCACCATTTTACCCTAAAATTAGATTTTTAATGGAAATGTAACATTTTTACTATTAAATAAAAATAAAATATATATATAGGCTGCAATGACAGCACAAGATACTCACCTTTTACTGCACAGAAAGCCCACCTATTTCATCACCACTGTATTCAGCACTAAAAGAGCCTCATTCTAGGCTCTACATGATGCAAATAGAAGAATGATGAGTAGGATAAGGATCCGCAGCATGGCTGGTACCCTGGGGTGTAACTTAAATCGGAGAAGTACCATTGGATAATGGAAGACCTGACACAGAGGGGCAATGAATTTCGTTCCAATGGTTCTGACGTTAGAAAAGCAAAGTGTTTATTCTCCTGTTGGTAGAAAAGTCATTACTTCCTCCAAAGAAATCTTTGCTTATGAAATGTAGCATCTGAGCACCCGCCACCTGCCAGTTTAGAAAGCCATGGCTCCTATCACAGTATCCGCACAAACCGATCTTTTTGTTCTGCTGCAGATGTCTGTGGATGTCACTTCAGAACATGGGCAAGTAAATCAGTGTGGATCAGTATTCACTTCTGTTTGTCCCTCAAACCAAGCAATGCTTTCTGCCTCTGTGACTCATTCGTCTCACGGCGTGTCAGAATCGCACCCGTTATCACAGCAGCTGTATCATGGCTTGGCGTTGCACTACCTCTGTTCTTAACTTTCCATAACACTACAGCATTCAATCCCTGCCTGCTTCCACCACATTAAACTGAATGCATCTGAGCTTGGAGGGTAAGAGGTCCAGACTTCGCTCTCTTCTGACAGGAAATGACCATAACTATAAAGTTCCACCAGTATGAGCAGAGTAGTCATGTTTGGACAACAAGCACTAGACCCCAAAAAACAAACAGGGCAACAACCTCATTCCTATGTCACTCCAGAGTTGCTGAGGAGGACAGAAAGGGGAGTGGAAGTCACATCTAGGAACCAGCATGATAGGGCACATCAGCAGGAAACACAAGGCAAGGAATTTTACGGATTAAAATCAGTTAGTTTCTGTCTCCAGTGTTTTGTATTTGCTCTCTTTTGACTGGTTATTATCTGTAATTAAAGTAAATTATGGACAGTAATACAATGCACCATGTTTTACATATAAAACGTAAAAGTATATGGTTAAACAACTGCAAATCTTCCCAGTAAAAAGTTTTTCTCTTATGCTTCCTTTATTATCTATGTGATTCAGTACCTTACTAGTATCATACTTGTGGTCCATGATATAAAACATATCAAAGAGATTTGTCTTATTAAGCTGCCAGGCCAGCAACTTATAGGTAGCTTGATCATTATGGTCTCCTTATCATAAGGAAGGGAATGTTTAACATTAATCACACTAATTAACATTACCACTAAATATTTCTTTGCAAATACAAACCTGCAAGGGATAAGAGGATTTATCTCTGTCCTTAACTTCCTGGCACTGCTCAGATCATTCTCCATCCTACCTGTAAATACAGAGCTCTTACAGAGACTGCAGTGCCCTCTCACCTGCCTGACAGAGGCTCACTGACAATGCCAAGTAGCTGAAGACGATCGGTTATCTCCCCGGTAACTCAGAACATGTTTACATTGAGGATTATGCTATCAATACACCTGTCTTGACAATGCCATTAGTTTATTTTTCAGGCCTTTTAGCTCTATTAACTACTAAAGACTTACAACAGGTAGAAAATATCTGTAGCAGTAAGTGCCAATGAAGGACAATGACAAATCTATGGCTGGAGAAGGTGTCATACAGGGCTGAGAGAAGAGACCTCGTTCCTTTGTGTACACAGAAGCACAAAAATGCAAGTTAAATTGAACAGAAGGATTTATGGACCTTTAAATTGCTACATCTGCTCTTCCTTAGTAGGCAAACCTACTCATAACTGTAGGGTACCTGGTAAAGCAAATCAATTAAGAGTTATTGCCAACTAGCTAAGTAATTACATGCTTTTATTTTGAGGAAAATCCGAAGCATAAAAGCCTTATATCTCTCTCAGTACACCTACCAAACTCCTACAGCTTGCACTTTCCCCCACACCATACTGGCATGGGGGACAGCTGCATTGAATTGAAAGGCACAAGACTAAAAGGTGATTCCCAAAAGACATTTTGTTCCTTTTTGCCTAGGATAAGCATGCAGACCAAAACAGCTCTGATATTTATAAACACTGCACATTTACAAGCAACAAGCAATTTCTGTTTCTTTTAAATTTTAATAGCATATTTAATTCCATTTGACATAAATCAGACTCTTTTATTTGAATACTTTGCATGTAAGATGCAATCTGTCATAAAAAATAAACATTTTCTTCTCCTAAAGACTGCTTGCAACAACCACTTCTGCGGTGAAATCTCTGAAGAAACCCAAATTGGGTTTACAGTGCTGCATACTAGCTGACGTGGGAACTATACTGTTCACTTCAATAAAATGTTAATTTTTATTTATTTTTGATTGAACAGTGCAAACTGCAGACCGTAAAACTGTTAACTCTTGGTTACTTGATAAGTGTAATGTGATAATCTCTAAAAAGCTCAATTGTTTTAAACAATTCATTTAAAAAAGAAGGTATTTCAAATAAGCAACTGCTAAAGTACATTTGCAGGTTTCCTGCTCGCTCTTACCATGTTGGTAAGGTCCAGGGTTGCCTGTCTACCTCCCTGCCATTTATTTAAGTAAATTTTTGTGAGTTCCCAAATACATTGGTGCTGTTAGCTTAAGAAACCAGAAGGAAAGACTAAGTTCAGTAGTAGAGCACCGTTAATTTGAAGCCCTAATACTGTATTAAATAAATAGCATTTAGCCTGAAATTTCTCTTTCCTTCCATTAAATAAAAGAAAGAATATATATGCCTCCCACTATGCACAGTTAGTAAAACTACTGTTTCAAAGAAGCCTTACAGAAGATAACGGATGCTTCCAGTTTAAACTACAGTCCCCAGGCAGGCGTCCCATTCAATGTGCATTTTCAGCTAGTGCCCCGGAAGATCCTGAACAAGCCACCTAGGATGACAGTCTGGATTTTAAGAATGCCAGTATGGTGTCTGATGGCTACAGACACAGACTAGGTGGCAGGTACAGAATCCACTGCCAGTCTCAGCTTCTTTATGAAACAAAATAATTGTATCATGCCAGGGGCACCTACTAAAATTCAGAGCAACCGCAAAAGTGTGAACTCCACAGAGAAGAGCTGAAACAAAGGTAGTGCAGTGGGTACGAGACCACTTCCATCAGCACCATCAGTGGTGCTAACACTGCACCAAAAGGATGAACTTAGGACCCCTTCACAGTTTCTGCTCTGCCCGTCTCTGCAGTGGTATGTGTGCAACACTAACATATGAGTCACAAAGGTCTCTCCCTTCGTATAGGTAATGTCTTTCTTCACAGATGTGCCAGCTTCAAACGACACACATGGCACAAGTAAGGAGGTCATCAGAGCCACATACAACTATTTAACAAAAACATCTTGACAATTGTTGTGGGGTTAGATGTGGTTGGTTTGGGATTGGGGTTTTTTTGTCTGTTTCACTGGGTGCATATTTGCTTTGTATAAAAAAGATACCAATCAGAAGGTAGTAATAATAAAAAAAAAAAAAATACAACCAATCTTCTCTAGCTACGTAAAAATGCAGATTACAGTCCTTTGCCCATGCTAACAGTCCCGTCCAGTGTTCAAAGGAAAGGTATGTTTATAGTTGATTGTAAAATGAAAGCCACAGCTCTTAACGGATTTCAGTTTCCATTTCTTCAGGGAAATAGGCTGGATGAAGAACATATCAAAAAAGTTGGATAAAGCTGAAGATTAAGTGTTCTGAAATACACTTCCTTGTCCTTTTTGCACTGATTTTATGTCCTTATGTGGCACAATTACAGAATTACTGTAATTATACTGTCAACTGTGACAGCTAGATTAGATTTTACTCTGAGCATATGACTGAATAAACATCACCAAGAAACACTGGGAAATCATTAAGGGTATTTTTGAATCACTAGAGGTGTTAATAGAACAACAAAGAGTTAATACTGTCTGAACACGCCAAAGCTAAGTACACTCCACATGCACTACAGGGTGAAGATATTTTTTAAAGGATGTTCAAAATAAAGATATAGTTGTATGGCTTAGCCATATAGAAAATTACCTGATTTTCAAGAATGCTAACAGAAATCTCCTAACACACACATAATGAAAAGGAAATTGAAAAGTAAGCATAATTTTTGAAAGCATGGAACATAAATTCTTGAGTGACTGCTACTCTTGGCAAAATTTATTATTTACTCTTCCCTAAAAGGTAGCATGCACAAATACGTGCACTAACTAACTATATATGTATGTATTTACTTTTCATAACCAGAAAATTAAGGCAGCATAAAACATGTACAAAGAAAGTTGGTCAAATTTTATTCCTTTATTCTCCCATAAAACTATCTTGAAATAACCTTTGGCAACAGATTCAAATGACTCAGTGTAATACACTGAGAAACTGTATCTCAGGAGCAACTCAAAAGAATCTGTTACATGCCCCATTGAAATGGATTTCCATTACAGTGATGAATGTTATTTCAGTGTAATGGGGCAGTTAAGCCTTCCATTTACTTCTGCATACCATTTTCAAAATGGACAGCATAGCATGCAATATTTAGATATTACTGCCAACATAATATTAGTCTCACTTGACGATGATTCCATATTGTAGTCACAATTGTTATCACTAACCCACAGATCACGACTCTTCTGACATATGCTTGTATTTTTGAGATAGGCCAAATTTCTTCAGCTGCTCTCATTCATTATACAGATGCCTAATGCATAGCTGCCACTTCCCACACTGAAAATTTAAGAGTGTGAATAAAATACCAGTAGTGAGCTCCTACATTCCTTCCATGAAGTCTGAAGAGAAAGGAATACAAACAAAATTGATAGAAAAAGTCCTCAAAAAGGTGGAAGAAGTTGAGCTAACACAATATGCTCCCTTTCTCCTTCGAGGCTCCGGGATTCTTCCTGGAAGTAACTATGTGCTTCAAGGGCTGTGCATGGATTCCAGGCATGTGTCTGTTTCGAGAGAAGCTGTAGGCTTCATTCCTAGACATGTCTCAAAAAAAACCCCTAGTATCTCTGAATATTAAAATAATGTCCCATTGAATTGCAGATTTCCAAGGGGAGTCTAGGTAACTGCAGGGCCTGCCTTTCTCTTTTGTTCACCTACTGCTGTATAAGACCTATTCAGTCATGTCCTAGACATCAGACAACTTCACATTACGACCTAGAGAAACTCAGGCATTGAACATAATTAACCTGCATATTTCCTGTTCATACAGTATTTAGCTAATTTGTAGTGCTTAGTTCATGTTATGGTTCATAGCTAAAATACGTGTCTGAAAATTTCTTGCAATCCTGTACAACTTGAAACAAAACACTGACAGTTTGATGCACTCAGTGCAACAGAAATACTAGAAGAGAGTTACTAGATGGTGTGTCTGGATTCAAAATTAAAAGGAGCCTTGTGCAAAGACACTCCTATTGAAGTAAACTGGAAAATAGCCTGCAACAGGACCCCTTGGAGAAAACCTACAGTGCCCTCAGGCATCAAGAGATACATGTCCGTTCTCCTGTTGTTAAAAATGATAATTTAAAGTCAGAAGAGCTCTTGCTGTGGACCCCTCTGCTCTGAGGTTTGGCACCACAAATAATAATTACAACCAAAACCAAATACCCCTCCCACAGTCACATACTCAGCTGGCCTCTGCCAGTTTACTTTCATTTTAAAAATGTTCACTCTGCCAGTGAACATGCAGTTCACCTCATGGTCAATGTGTCCAAAACTGCAAAGATGTACTTTGAAAGCTGCAGAAGCATTACCAATAACATATAAAATTATATTCCTAACGCCTTAGGATATACTGACCTCTACAGATGGTAAATTAAAAGATTTATTACTAACACTGAATTGGGTTTTCTCATGTCTTATTTTCAGATAATCTTCTTTGATAAAGCTTAGAATTTTTTGGATCATCTTCTTTCATATTATTTCATTATTAACACTTTAACCCTTTAGGTTTGACTACTTTAAGTCAGAGCATTAGAAATTAATGCTGCTGCTTCTAAAATTCGAGGATTACTTACCCATTTTTTCCAAGAATGATCCAGATTTATGTATCAAAACTGCATCACCCTGTACAAATTACATCACCCTCTTCCTCAGCCCCCTAACTGCATTACTTTAGCTATCAAACCATGAATTTTCTACTGCAGCAGAAGAATATACAAAGCTAGAGTTAATTTTTTTGCTCAAAATTGTATTTGGTTGATATTGTTTGTAAGGAATAGAGATGTTAAATTGTATCAGTCCCAGCGTCATCCCTGGGGCTGCTACTTGTTAACTGAACTGCTGGCCACTAGGCTTTGAGCTTGATGGTTTGGGAAATGGCCAGCTTCTCTGGCAACTTTGGGTGTATGTGGTCTGCCCTCACAGATGTACACATGTCCAGTTTACTTCATCAGTCCTTAGTCCTCTTCTATGTTGGGTACTACCCATCCTACCCCAAATTCTAACATTAGCCATGGAGACCATGCACTGAAGTCTAAAGCAAGAATGTTAAACACCTCCGTCTTCATCCTGAATCACAGAGTAATTTAGGATGGAAAAGACATTTGAAACTATTGACCCCAACCATTAAACTAGTGCTGCCAAGTCCACCACTAAGCCATGTTCACAAGCACCACATCTACACATCTTTTAAGTACCTCCAGGGATGGCGACTCTACTACTTCCCTGGGCAGCCTGTTCCAATGCCTGACATCCCTTTCAAGGAGAAAAAAATTCCTAATAACCAGCCT
The DNA here is from genome assembly GCA_027574665.1 of Rhynochetos jubatus. Taxonomy (NCBI): domain Eukaryota; kingdom Metazoa; phylum Chordata; class Aves; order Eurypygiformes; family Rhynochetidae; genus Rhynochetos; species Rhynochetos jubatus. The sequence continues at coordinate 54,258,496 of CM050690.1, forward strand.
AAACCTCCCATGGCACAAACTGAGGCCGTTTCCACTCATCCTACAGCTTGTCACTTGGAAAAGAGATCAACCCCCAACTCTCTGCAAACTCCTCTCAGGTAGTTGTAGAGAGCGATCAGGTCTCCCCTCAGCCTCCTCCAGGCTGAACACCCCCAGCCCCCTCAGCCGTTCCTCACAGGACTTGTGCTCCAGACCCTTCCCCAGCTCCGTTCCCTTCTCTGGACACACTCCAGCCCCTCAGTGTCTGTCTTGTAGTGAGAGGCCCAAAACTGACCTCAGGATTCGAGGTGCAGCCTCCCCAGTGCCCAATACAGGGGGACAATCTGTTCCTGATGCAGGCCAGGATACCACTGGCCTTGTTGGCCACCTGGGCACACTGATGGCTCATATTCAGCCGCTGTTGACCTACACCACCTACACCCGGCAGCTTTCCAGCCACTGTTCCCAAAGACTGTAGCGTTGCAGGGGGTTGTTTTGACCCAAGTGCAGGACCCAGCACTTGGCCTTGTTGAACCTCACACAGTGGCCTCGGCCCATCGATCCAGCCTGTCCAGATCCCTCTGTAGAGCCTTACTACCCTCACGCAGATCAACACTCCTGCCCAACATGGTGTCACCTGCAAACTTACTGAGGGTACGCTTCGTTCCCTCACCCAGGTCACTGATGAAGATGTTAAAGAAAGAGAGCTGTCCCCAGCACTGAGCCCTGGGGAACACCACTTCTGACCAGTCGCCAGTTGGATTTAACTCCATTCACCACAACTCTTTGGGCCCGACCATCCAGACAGTTTTTTACTCAGGGAAGAATGCACTCAACCAAGCCATCAGCAGGCAGTTTCTCTGGGAAAACGCTGTGGGAAATGGTGTCAAAGGCTTTACTAAAGTCCAGGTAGACCACATCCACAGCCTTGCCCTCACCCACTGAGCAGGTCACTTTGTCATAGAAGGAGATGAGGTTGGTCAAGCAGGACCTGCCTTTCATAAAGCCCTGCTGACTGGGCCTGGGCACCTGTCCAGTACATGCCATGTGATGGAACACATGAGGATCTGCTCCATAACCTTCCCCAGCATCGAGGTCAGAAAGTAATTCCCTGTAGTACAGGGCCTGTAGTTCCCTGAATCCTACTTCCAGACCTTCTTGCAGATGGTGCCACATCTGCTAACCTCCAGTCAACTGGGACCTCCACAGTTAGCCAAGACTGCTGGTGAATGATGGGCAGTGGCTTGGTGAGCACCTCTACCAGCTCCCTCGGTATCCTTGGGTGGATCCCTTTCAGCCCCATAGATGTGTGTGTGTCTAAGTGGTGTAGCAGGTCACTAACCATTTTCCTATGGAATATGGGGGCTTCATTTTGTTTACTGTCTCTGTCTTTCAGCTCAGGGGGCTGGGCACCTGGAAAACAACAGGACTGAGGCAAAGAAGGCATTAAGTACCTCAGCCTTTTCCTCAGCCTTTGTCACTATTCTTCCCCCCACATCCCATAAGGGATGGAGATTCTCCTTAACACTCTTTTTGCTGTTAATATGTTTATAGAAACATTTTTATTGTCTTTTAAGGCAGTACTCAGATTAAGTTCTAGTTGGGCTTTGGCCCTTCTCATTTTCTCCCTGCATGAACTTATGACAGCCTTGTAGTCCTCCTGGGTATGTTAACCTCTCATTAATTATGTTTCATAGTTACACTTTTTACATGTAATAAGTTTCTGCCTACTGAAACGTGGTGTCACAGACATTTTATCCATTTTGCTCTTCCAGATTCATCAACTTCCAGCTGCAGGGCTCCTCCACCACTGGTTCAATGGTTTTTCTGCTGGTACAGAACACCAGCTGCATCAGTATTTATATTACTATAGCTGTTGAATGGCTAAGGCATGTTCAGAAATGGACCTAGTAGTCAGTAGCTCCCAGCAGCCATGGGCTACCAATCCACTCTGGCCTGTCTCCCCCACTCCATAGCTGTGCCCTCAGTGTTGTTCTTCCACTTCTCTTGGCCACCTTCTCCCAGCTGCACCTTGTTCCCAGAGGCTCCTCAGAAATTGGCCACCTTCTCCTTTCCCCTGCTAGAAACCCTCTTTTTCGTTGGAGAAATACCAGAGGGAGGAAGACAAAAAGCCATTTACCAATAAATGCCAGTGTTTAGGAAATAACTTCTGCCTAAGCAAACACCATTGTTTACTGCATGTGCTTAAAACATTCTCACCCTCTTACTCCTTTACTCACGGGATTTTCCTCTCTGTTAGAAATTAGCAGATAAGAGCGAAGAAATGGCTGTAATTATTGCAGTGAGCCTTCCTTAGCTTAGTTTGTAATAAGTGCAAGTAAATACACACATACATGCACTAGGGCTCAAGTGTTATGAAGCTCCATATGCAGAAAGGAAAGCTTGATGATGGTACTTATTCAAAACCATGAAATTTAGTAATTACTTGCCTCTGAAATAATGCCAAATACCATGAAACCAAGAACCCAAAAGTTACAGCATATAAGAAATACTTAAACCAAACCTAAACAAAAAGCTAAGTGAAAAATGTTGCAATAAAATACAGCATAAAGTTTCTTTACACTATGAGCTTCCAGCAAAGTCGTTCTTTGTATCCTTCCACACAAATCTTGTGGCTAAAAAGGATGCATCTTGCTCATAATTCAACTTAACTGACGATAACACAGCACCTTATTTACAGGAAAAGCAGGAAGATCTGAATGCCTATGTGCTGGTTAGTCCCATTTTAAAAATCTGTACTGTAGGATGGTAATAACAGACCAGTAAAGCAGATTAAGAAACACCTGACCGATGGATCTCAAAAAAACCAAAGGCAAATGGCTGCTGATTGGAAAGGCTCCTAGCTGGATTTATGGAGTGGAGAGACATATTTACTCACAAGTAAATACAAACTCACTGAAAAAGAAATTTGCAGACAGTCAAAGGTTACTAAGAGTGACAAATGGGTATAGCAAAAAGTCACAGGGACCTATGTGGTGTATGCCAGTAAAAAGGTACACCTCAAAGGTAAGAAGACAAATAAAAGCTACCCACAGTTGTATTTTATGCTCTACTGTTTTGAAAACATACCTGTTATCCATAAATTTGGGGCTGAACAGAATGGAGAAGCATCTGCATAAGCAAAATAATCAATTCCAGATATGGAAAATAATACCCTTGATATGGATGCAAAACTAAAATCAGCATCTTCAAGAGAAGATAAAGTACTAAAGGAAGGAATATGTAACTCTGCACAGGTTTGAGAAAAACTTAGAATACAATCTAAGCGTCAGTGTTTCAATGAATATGTTTATAAGTCAATCTATTTATGCAAAATGCTGGCTTCACCTTTTGATAGTTCAGATCTTCAAAGACATGTCACAAAAAAATGTCAGTGAAAGAATTTCAACATCATGATCAGAAAAATGAGTATATCTTCCATATGACAGTATCTTTGTCATCGACACTGATATGGCATTGAGTGCACCCTCAGCCAAGTTTGCTGACGACACCAAGCTGTGTGGTGCAGTCGACACTCTGGAGGGAAGGGATGCCATCTAGAGGGACCTCGACAGGCCGGAGAGGTGGGGCTGTGCCAACCTCATGGAGTTCAGCAAGGCCAAGTGCAAGGTCCTGCATATGGGTCAGGGCAATCCCAAGCACAAGTACAGGCTGGGTGGAGAATGGATCGAGAGCAGCCCTGAGGAGAAGGACTTGGGGGTACTGGTGGATGAAAAGCTGGACAGGAGCCAGCAGTGTGTGCTGGCAGCCCAGAAAGCCAAGTGTATCCTGGGCTGGATCCAGAGAAGCGTGGCCAGCAGATCAAAGCAACCTGACCTAGTGGAGGGTGTCCCTGCCCATGGCAGGGAGGTTGGAACTAGATGATTTTTAAGGTCCCTTCCAACCTAAACCGTTCTGTGATTCTATAGCAGAAAGAATTCTGAAAGAAAATAAAAAGTGCACAAAGCTACTGTAAAATTTAATATTAGTTAGTCTCTGAAAGCACTGTATGGTATTGTTAGTATTAATTGTGACTGCAGTGTCTGTGAATGCTGTGCTTTTGGTCAGTTTAAGTCTAGGACAAAAGCTAAAGTTGAGTTTTTAGAAGTAGTTTAGACTGTTAAATGTTTTGCTTCAACACAGATGTTGCTAGTGAGTTGAAAATGCCACAAAAAATAATTCTGATAGTCTCCAGTTGTGACGTGTCTTTGGAAAATGATGCTAACAGGAATCAAACAAGTTCTGGACGGTCAACTAAACCTATTGGGAAAATATCTGTGGAAAATATCTTGATTTCAAAGTTTATCTAAATACAGGAAAAGTTGAATTTTCACCTCTTTCTCTAAAGGTAACTGTATACATACCCTGAGCAAAAATTTAAATCTTGATTCAATACTTAAACATCAAAACATACTTTGTTGTGAGAAATATAAACACATGTAGTTTATCAAGTTTAGACAATCCTTGTTAAGCATGACTAATTGTCTCAAACATAGAAAAGACAGAACTATGAAAAATAACAGAAGCTGCGAAGAGAAAATGGCAATACATGTTGATTTTGGCTGCAAGTTTTAATTTAAAAAGAAAACGTCCTGCAACTTTAGTTACAAATACTATAATGAATAACAACCTCAAACACTTGCTAAAAAGCTTTGGAAGACAGCAGGAAAGTCCCAGGTAAAGCCAATGGCAGTGGAAGTCAACAAAAATTGAAACTGGAAATATATAGCACAGTGGGCTTTAAAAAAAAAAAGACCACACACCATAAAAATCTCAACCCAAGTAAAATGAAACCAAGTGAGAAAACAAGCGGTGAATTGCTGTCTCATGACATCTTTTCAAGAATGAACACTCCAGTGAACTAGCTTTTAGATTCAGCACAGACACAACTTCATGTAATTTTCTATCCTGAGATACCAATATGGTCAGTTGAAATTACTGGGATTTTGTGGCATTAAAATCTATCCACTTCAGGAGTACCTTTTTTCAAATATTTCAGCCTTGTGACCTATCACTAGAGGTGCATTTTTGCTGGGTTACTAGGAATACTTTAGACCAGGAATCTTTATTTATTACCTGTTCACCTGAGTACTTTGAAGAATAGTTCTCTTGCCACTTCATTTTACAAAAGCAATGAAAAGCAAACAAAGCAATTCCTCCTACCTAAAAGTCAACCCACCCTGTTCTGCTTTCTAATAGACCTTTCAGAGACAGCCTGGGTAAGAAGAAGGTTTTACCACTTGCAGGAACATTTAACACTGCTTTTGCAGGACCAAAGTCAAAGAAGAAAATCTCAGGAGTTACAGAATCTTTAATATAAAGGATAGTCTAGGGACATGTTTATAAAGGGTCTTCCATTCTGCAAAATTATGACAAGAGTATCAGCCTAAGGAAACCCAGCTAAACAAAACAAAATTTACAGGATGATTGAAATAAAAAGATGTATAGATTAAAATCATCTGGAACTGTGGCTATACAAAAATAAATACTATTTACCCACCAAAAAACGGTTTTACTACAACAACTTGCCTTTAAACATTTTTTCTAGCCTATTCAAAATTTTGACACAGAATGTGATAATTCAGAATCGTTTTTAAAAGCCATTATGTAAGCAAGTAATTTCTACTTGTATAAGACACCATCACAAGTTAATGTGAAGGAAGTACTTTCACAAAACCAGAGCTACTTCATCCAGTAAAAGAGTAGTTCTTAGACTGACATGGAGGAAAAAACATCCCACACAGCTTCTCAGTGACATATACCTGCAGTACTGGACTGACAGTGTAGATTACTTACATTTTTTTACATCAATCATCTGAAAAAAAATACAGTTTACTAAGTATAATTTTTTTAACGTTAACTATTTAAAACATACAACGAGAGTTTGAGTGCCTTATCATACCTTCGAGACACAGAGACATGGATAAACCAGGTTAACTTCAATTTTAGTTACCTGAGGTTTCAGCTCCTTAAAAAGTTACACTATCATACTTTTGCCTCAGCTCAAAAAGCAAACCTAGGGTAAGAAATGTAATTCGATTTATCCCTTACATTTCAAAGTATGTGTGGGCTCCTCTTAGAAGCTGGTTTCATTGTTCTGGATTCTAATGACAAGGTCTTGTAAATCAGGAAAAAAAAACATTGAAATTGAACAATGCAAAGCTAATCAGTACTGCCTTAATGCAGGTCATACTTGGACTACTACAGTATATCCAACCATCAAACTATGTTTAAAACACAGAGTTCTATCAAAAGACATAAAACAGCAATAGAAGAGTGTACACAGGATGTGCGTGTATCAGTTTGGTCTGAAAAGGTCTAGTCAGCACTAGTCCATCTGTTCTCAGTTGTGTGACCATAAAATCAGGTTGCACTGTGAGAATATCTAAGGAAGACTGTTTTCCTATGTATTCATTTCCTAAGTGCCATATTCCAACCTAGCCATAACCCCTTCACATCCCCTACAGTCACTCACACAGACACCTGGAATAGCCCTTCAGATAACCCTTTCTCCCACATCTACCGGTACAGACCCTGTCTTTGTACCCTCTCGCTGGAAGTGCTTCATACTCCAGCCACCGCTCCAAGACTTGTGTGCTCAAAGGCCTACTGGAGAAATTGCACAGACTGCTGGGCTCAACTAACACTTCCCCAGGAGTCAAGACATTCATTTGGAGTTTCTTCCTCCTCTGCTTAGCTTTATGTTTTTAAAGACTTTCCCAAGACCTTGAGCACTACTCAGACAGATAGAAATATGCCCCATTACCTCAAACCTGGCTAAAAAGATAGGTTTCTAGACATCTCTGAGACAAACCGTATCAGAAACTACCATACTGAAAGCCACTGAAAACATCAAACTTGCAAACCATGTGAAAGATATTTATGTTGTTTAATGTGAGAACATAAACTGTGTTCAGAGAATGGCTTAATGCCATCAGCTGCTTCAGTAATACTGGAGTTAGCCTACATTTCTATGGTTGAAACCTGGAAGACTATTTGGCTAAATACAATAGTATTGCTTCCTTTTAGATGTATTCAAAATGGCAATGCTGTGATCCCTTGACAGGAACACTAAGAAAAATAATGCAGACTTTTAAAAAATAATTTTATGATGAGCTACATGCTATTTTACACATTTCTTTAAGTTTTTGCTCCAGGTACAACTATACAAGAGTTGTCACTCTCAAGAAAAAGCATCAGTCCTCAGAAAAAAAGTATGACATTTGAAAGGCACAGACACAAGAGAAAGGAAAAAGGTTTAAATAAATCATATTTAAATTTCACAATGCTTATTACAAGCATAACTTTGGAGGGCTGACTCCTGATAATTGATTACTTGATGCCAGCAGTATGCAAGAAAACCTGTTAACCATAAAGCTGCATACATCTTCTGTTTTAATGCTTTGAGCTTCACATTCTGCTTCAGCCCTCTTCTCCTTTGCCTGACCCTCAGCTACGTTTACATTATCCTAAATATAGTGCACTGACAGCAGTACAAACATGTACTTACAGGAATCATCCAGTTGGCCAGGTCACCATACTTAGACACCTGCATTGCTCCAAGCATTGTCAAATCAACATGGCCTCTGGAAACAGAAAGCGTGTAATGAGCACATCACGTTCAAGTAACATCCCACAAATCTTAACAACATTCTGTTCACATTCTCCTTACATCGACATAAAAACAGTGGCATACCACAGAGGTAGCAACCATTTTGTCACACATGTAGTTGTACTTTTCCCCCTGTAGATGTATTGCTGATGCTTATTTTTCTGTCTGCCTACTGAGCCTCAAAAATGTTATTACTTCTGTCTGGTTTTGGTTAATTGCATGCACAGTCAACCAGCTCTAAACTCATACTTTTAAGTGCACTCCTTCACATATTTACATGCACTCATTATCTTTTCAGAGCCATTAGGATTTAATGTTTGTTTGCATCCAACCTCCTTCCAGAAAAACAAACAAAAAACAGGTGCAGATGGTGAATTTCCATTAGGGAGGTGGAATGAGGATCACAGTTGCAAGTTAGGCAAAAAGAATATACAGAGTGCAAGTACAGATTAGATACCTGGAAATGACCAAAAAGTAGTTGTTAAAACATCGGTATAAATGTGTTTGTATATGGCCAGGTGTTTCCAGACTGGAACATCACTATGGTATCTATTAGGTACAGTGTTTTTCTGTTTCCAATAGGTAGGCCTAATCCTCTGTAAACCATCACTGATTAAGTCCATGATCATTTCACAGGTTGCTAAATGCTAACCACATTTCAAAGAACTACTAATGAGTTCGGTCACTGACTTAGTTTATTCTTTTTGTGTTTGAAAAGATCAGGGTTTGTATGGTTACGTACCCTCTTATCATTGCAAATGATTCATCGCTAGAGAAATAGGAAGAACCTGGAAGAACGGTGACTGTCTCCTTACCTGTAAAAGAAATAAGCTATAGCATGTATTTTCTCTCTTTGACAAACGAAGTCACAGCTATTAACCACAAAATACAGGTTTTTTTAATCAAATTCCTTCGGATTCTGTACAACAGTGGATCTGATTAAGTGACCTACTATGTCACATGTTAACCTAAACAATCATAATGAACTGTGAAGCAATTTGTTACAATTTTTAATGATAAAACTGCCGGCTCTTTGACTACCAACCAGCACCTCCAGGCAAGACACCAGAGGCTAAGAAATCTCTGTGGACTTCAGCTTTCTGCTCTACCCACAGAAAAAGTGAGAGGTAAGTCTCTTTTGAAACAAAGAAAGAACATCTTTAGGAGACAAGGAAGTTGTTAGGAAGAATGAGCAGACCAAACTGAACAGTCTAGAGTGATAATGATGTAGAAAACAGAAAATAAATGACAGACCTAAAATCTACTATTGCTTTATTAAAGTGCACAAGAAAACGTGCTTCTCTGTGCTGGGCTGTTCTCTGCACAGTGCTTCAGTCAAGTAATGGAATACCCATGGAAGCATCTTGATGCTGTCTGAAGCACTCTTTCCTCTCCTGCCAACCCTTTGAATCAGCCTAAGCAACAACCATGTGCCTCTGGAAAGGCATAAGAAACACATCCAAAGGTGAAATTATAAACCAAGCATGGGAAACTTGAGAGGAGAAAAACCAAACAGACATTGTGAAGAAAAAGTGTAACAACAAAGGGGAAGAGGAATGAGACAGTTTCCAGAAAACAGAAAAAAAGAGATGAGATTAACTGAGAGGAGGGGGAAAGGGAAGGAGACACTGTAGGAAGGTTAAAATAGAGACCTAAGTTACCTGTTTTAATTTACTGAGTTCACTTAATGCATATTATATGCCAAGAGATTGTACGGAAATTAAATTTTGACACACAAAATAGTACAGAATTAAGGTCATAAAGTGGTCTAGCGGAGAGATCACAAGAATTCACCATGCTAACATCCAGACCTGCTGAGACTGCCTGAATGGTCCTTCCCTACCAGGAACCCACCCAAGGCAGTGGGAGAGACAACATGGCCTGGAAACAGCAACATGGAGCGAAAAACCTGTGATACAGTGAAAAGCTAAGGCAATGCTGAGAAGAAAGACAGGCAGGCTGAGGACCACAGAATAATTTAACAAGAGCATTACCCATTTCTTGAAAATACTCTCAGGAAGTCAGCAGTTGTAAATATTTCTGCTGTAAGACAGAAGTCTACCCTTCAATTACAGTGAAGATAAAATTCATGTGAGACATTAAAAAAATGTGAAAAACAACATACCATACATATTTCAGAGAAATACAATTACATTTGCAGATAAAAATTTGGCAAAAGCCCAAACCAGGAGTATATTTTGAAAAGGTGTACTCTGGGAGCTGATACTGGGCCATTCCAGTCAGTGAATGTGAACTGAATTAAATCCTATTCCTTCGCCATTTAGCTTCTGTTCTCTTCACATGGTTTATACATTTGACTGGAAAGGATCTAGAACGGTCTTAATCCAATCGTCAGTGGGATTTAGCAGCTTCTGAATGTTTCAGCAGTGATAACAATAATAATTTGGATGGTAGAGCTGAGGTTCACCTATCCTGTGTCCTGTCTACTGCAGCTTTAGAGAAACATGTGAAAGTGCTTAACACTGCATTACCCATACTAGAATAATCTGATTTCCATGTTGCATTCTGACCACTTATGTTAGCTTCACCCCTGCAAGATTACCTCTTAAAAATATTTTTCAGCCATAAATAACAATTCAAGATCATCTTGACATCTGTATAAAAGCAGAATGATTTTTCATAGGATTTATCAAGTTTTGCGATATATTTTTTCCATCTACACTCTGTTAACGTGTTCACTTCTAACATACCAATATTAGTTCTTAAGTTCAAGTCTGTGTGCATATAATTTCACATTTATTACTAAGTGGGTTTTGTTCTAAATATTTTTTTCCTTCCATGGCACCTTCAATATTTTTTTTCTTTTTAAAAATATCTCAACTTCAGTTCAAGCATTAACACAGCTCTCATGTTCCTCTGACATTTTCCTACATACAGTGTATCACAACAGTTACCTACCTACTGGTGAAATGCTGGACTCAATTCCATAATAATTTTTATTTCAAATCAGAAGATGGCCTTAAATAACTCCTTATTTAAAACATCATACTGAAAGAGGGGTAATAACCTAGCAGTATGACAATGGTATCAATTAGTTAAGCAAGGTAGCAAATGTTTCAAGCCAGTGAACAATTGCTGGACTGCATCCTGATATTAAATTAAAAGCTTGTTTGATGTCATTGCTTTATCTCCTTTGATTTTTCAGAGTTTAATTGTACTTGCTAACGCCCACTGAGGAAGGTACTGTCTATATAGATACATATGTACACACCCATAAAAACATGTATGTATGAACATATATACACATACATATATGTATGTACATATGTATTTATGCATGTATCTGCATACATAAATGCAAAATATAGAATGCCTAGGGTTTCCCTATGAAAACACAACTCAGACTTCAGCTATGGGTCTATAACCTATACTGGTAACATCAATGAGAATTTATAAGGTGCCATGGACACAGGCACAACTTTCCATGAAAAACGGCTGAGGCACCTCTGCTTGGGGGACAGGCTGAGAGAGTTGGGCTTGTTCAGCCTGGAGAAGAGAAGGCTCCGGGCAGACCTTATTGCAGCCTTCCAGTGCCTGAAGGGAGCCTACAAGAAAGCTGGGGGGGACTTTTTACAAGGGCCTGTAGTGATAGGACAAGGGGGAACAGGTTTAAATTGAAACAGGGGAGATTGAGATTAGATATTAGGAAGAAATTCTTCATGGAGAGGGTGGTGAAGCAGTGCAACAGGTTGCCCAGAGAAGCTGTGGATGACCCATCCCTGGAAGTGTCCAAGGCCAGGCAGGATGAGTCTGTGAGCAACCTGGTCTAGTGGAGGGTGTCCCTGCCCATGGCAGGGGGTTGGAACTAGATGGTCTTTGAGGTCCCTTCCAATCTGAACCATTCTACAATTCTAGGAAAACAGAAATTGGACAGACACATTAAACCATAAAAAGCTTAAGTTTTCACATTGCATGCCTGCTTCTGAGGTGAAATGCCCCAAAACAGCTGGGCCAAAACAGTACATGAGGACTGGCATTCTACCCCATGCAGCGGCAAAGCCGCTGCCCAAAGCAGAGCCTTCCAGTGAGCCATCTCCTGTTTGGGGTGCTCTTTCCCCCTGCCGTGGCTACTGCTCTCTCTCCAAATGCAAATGAGTTGCATTCCTGGAAACTCACTAGCCAGGAATAAACCAGGCCATTATACATAGGACATTTTAAAACATGCCCCAGAGATAAATAACGGGAAAACCATTTTCCAGAAGACATAAGGTGAAAAGTAGCAGGGAAACAAAACTATATTCTCATCTAAGCTTCACAAAATAATCTCACTTCTGAAGAGGTAAAGTTGACCCTTTACTGCCTGGCCTGGAAGAGAGTTCCCTTAGTAGCTGCTAAAATGCATCAAAGCTTAAGCTCTCTAACTAGAATATTAAACATGTTCACTGATCAAAACCAACCTTCACTTAAAAGATGAAAAATACATTAGTATTTATAAAGAAATAAAACAGGGATCTGGGTTCAAATACTGAATCAAAACAAAATGTCTAGATTAACAATGAATGTCATTTTCAATAAATTAAATTAATTTAAAATATATTACCGGCATTAATCAGGTCTGGATCTACTTCATTTTCAAGTGGATAAGGACCCTGACAACAACACAGACATATGTCAGCTTTATATTAAAATACTTTTGAGATACAATTCATAACTGCTTTATTATTTCTTATACTTATTACTGAAAACAGATCATCACAGACATGCATTTTTTTAATCTTTAGCAGAACAACATCCCTGATGATACAAGCCATAATTTACATCCATTAACATATCAGGACTAAGGCATGTATTGTTAGAGGCTGTTAGAATTACTAAAGAACCACACAGTGGGGGTTTTGTTTGGTTTGCTTTTTAAGTGACAGACATTTTTCAGAAATGTAGCTTCACTTCATGAAGCCAGATGACACTGAAAGTAATATTCACTTTAAGCTTTATTTAAAATTAGGCTTGATAAGGCTTACAAGGCTTGGTCTTGCAAATGATTTAAGGCTCTAACTTCTTATAACAAAACATGTACTTAAGAACATATGTAGCAAAGTAGCACTATAATCCTGAAATGAGCATTTCCTTAAACAATTCCCAATGAGACTTTTATAATCATGCAATATGACGTATATCTGTACATGATTTTTAGTAAAATTATAATCATGTCGGGGGTGGGCAGGGAATAAAACCTAGCCACTGCAACGTAAGTACACTGCAATAAGTGACCAAGATATACTCTTACCAAACCCAGGACTCCATTTTCACTCTGTAAGTGAACAGTTATGTCTGGACTGATGAAGTTACTGGCCAACAGTGGGATTCCAATACCCAGATTAGCTGAAGAGAATTGGTTAAGGCACAAAGAGGAATACACTTACTGCAAACTAGTAAATTAAAAAAAGTTATCATTGTACTATGATTAGGTTAGAACTGTTGTCTTCACCAACACTTTCATTTTTAGTTAGATGCCCCAAATTTGTGACGAATTATTTTGCCATTTGGACTATCTAATCGCAGTGTGTCAAATGCTTTACATGAGAAAAAAAACCACAGTGCAAGTAATCTTCATTTCCAATGTACGTAACTTTTCCAAGAAATTCTTGCAAATCATTCAACTCCACATATGCCTGGAAAAAAATTCCAGGTACCCTATGTCTTAACATCCCATCTATTTCAAGAGGGTGTTAATAACATAAGAGAATCCCAGACTCTGAGAAAAACAATGAGCACGGCAATTAACCTGTCCTAAACAAAACAGGTGCGGTTGTTACCCTAGTGAGGCATCAGTTTAGTTTAACTTATTGCACTGCTGAAGGATACCATACATGCCATCCTCAAACTCTAAAGCAGCCCGTCTGATGATCCTCTCCCTCACATTGTCTCCTTGTTTTTGTTTGGCTTTTGAGTCTTCAGGCTTACGGATTGATAACCGCTGCACAAGAAGTAATCATAAGTAAAGATTAGAATCCAGATTCTTGCTTCTCAAGACACAACTCCCTGATTTGTGATTGCACTGAGATACTTTGTCTAAGAACAATGTTATTCATCTGCTACAAAAAAAGACTTTTTATTTTATCAGTTCAACCTTATCGAAGCCAATGGAGTCATCAAATATCCCCAGTGATAGCCTAGAGCAGAATGTTATTTCTTTGTCTGTATTGCCAAGTCTGACAGAGTACGTGATACACAGACAACTGGTGAAGAAGGCACCAAGCATTAGTGCAAATACTAGCGCGTCTGAGATTCATTACCCCAGAGATACCTAAATAGATTTGTGAAATGTCAGCCTAAAATACAACTACTGCTCTCTTTCTGCATTCATTCAATTCAGTGGTGCTATTTTAGATTTATATGTATAAGACAGACAAATGTCAGTCATCTAAAGATGCTGGGAGCTAAGCAACTATGTTTTCAAACATAAGTCTGTATAATCTTGCATAAATCTGCATGAGTTGCTTCCTGAGATTTCCTTGCCTTAAGCTAATGCTTTCTAAATCACACATAGGTGAAAACGCACTGATAGTCAAGAAGCTTGCAAGACAATTTTTGTAAATTGTTGTTTACATAGATTATGTTCTTCGCGCATCTCTCCCATTGCGCATCACGTCCTGCACCCCTACATGTCTTCACATCCCCTCCTACTTCAGGCTGTAATGAACACATCAGGCAAAATTATCATCTGTTCCTTTTCATCAGACAAAAGAATTTTTGGACTGTCTTTTTTCCCCCTATGTTGGGAGTCACTTTCCGCTTAGGCAGTCAGAAACAGTATCAATCCTCTTGAATTTCTCAGCAACTTTCTTTTTGTACCTTGGCTATTTTCCCTAGAATTGCTTCACTTGCGAGTTACAGAAAAAGCAAGAAAAATCACTGAGGGTTTCTCTGCAGCAAAGAGTAGGTTGGATAGAAAGTATTACTTGCACTAGAGGGACCACATCTGAGCCAAATTAGGCAGGAACTGCTATTTAAAGCCAGTAAGAATTACAAGAGTAGCTTCTCTTTATTCTCTGTGTTTGCCATCTCTCTCCTCTTACCTCTTATCATTCTCAACACTTTCATGTGTACAGCTACAACCTTCATATATAATATTTCATGGAAGAGTAAATAAATCTGCCATTTCATTCCTACACTTCTATTAATGAGAGGTGCCACTGCCAGAATTACAAAACTACACTAAGAAAATTAATCTCTGTTACAACTTCGCTGTGCAGTTTATAGTAGGTTTTTTCCCTCACTCTCACTTTCTTTTTTTCTTAAACACAAAGGGAAGAGGGCAGTTGACTAGGTGGCTGCATTCATTCACTCAGCCAAGTCAAAAAAAGTCAGGTGTTGGTATAAAGGTCTCCCCTGGACAAAGAGTCACCTCTAGCCACTGTTGAATTGCCATAAGAACAGCAGCATAATAAACGCAAAATGCATTTCTCTCATGAAACAAAAGAGCTTTTCTGTGAGATATTGCATCCATTCTGAAGAATGAAACAGACCATTAATTGCAGACTAATAAACGTGCTGAGAGAAAGAAAAAAGAAAAAAAATAAGGTTTGACACATCTGTTTCCAGTCAAATACTCAACAACTTGCAATATGCTTTTTCAGAATGAACAGATGGAAGGAAAGAAAAAGTCTTTTTAACCTTAACATTCATAAAAGGGTTTACTCAGAGAAAAAGCTTTGTATGACTTTCTAGGACTTTGGGACTTGATTTAAATAATAGAAGTTTAATTGTTACAATTCCTTTCTGCACTTTTTATCCCCACCCCCCCCCAAAGATATTTTTTTCCTTGTGCATACATCTCCCTCTCCATCAGCTATTCGGATGACATTTTGGATAATTCCCACCTCCAGATTATGAAGACACAGGAGCAATACAGAATTTTCAATTGCACTTTAAGAGCATTATCACATCACCAGAATAAACACCGGGACATAGCACAGGTGACACAAAGTCACAGAAACAAAAAACAATTACATAATCATCATTTTCTTGGATGTTTTCAGTGTCAGAATATTATTGCTTCAATTTTTAATAGCTATTGACACATTTTACTCAGACCAGAAATGCCACTGGCTAAAAAAGTTCCTGTTAAAGAAAAGGAAAGAAAGGATCCAGGACATCTTCAATGTAATGTATTTCAATACACAGCACAGAAAGGGCTGAGGCTGGCCCTGTGTGCCCATGTCAAAAGCTCTACAGTAGGAAAAGATCTAATCGTCAAAGTCAGTTTTTAGCCTAGATATTCCTATTATTGTATCTACAGGTGACCTGGAAGAAGGAAGAAGAATGAAATAGGATTTTCCATAAAATTTTCCACTGCATTAAAGTAATCCAGGACTACAGATAGTTGGTCTGAATTATTCAGGGACTGATCCAGAGAGGCTGAGGTATAAGAAACAAGGGTCAATTCTCAGGCCCCCACCTAACTACTAAGTACTACCTGAGCTCCAGTACTTAGTAAAACTTGATAGGTCCTTCTCACACTATTTTCTCAGTGCTAAGACCTAGTGACTAGAGTAAAAACCCTGTAAACTCTAAATTACACCCCAAGCTGAAATATGTTGTGACCAAGAAGCCCAGCTACTTACTTCAATTCTCTTCTCAAACTTCTCTCCTTGTATCAGACGATCAACATAGATTTTGGGAACATGAATGTCTTCTGGGGCAAATGCTCCTATATCAACAATTTCTTCTACCTACAGAGAGAAGAGGGAAAGTGCAAAATGTTTAGAAAAAGGTATTTGGTGAGAGATATTATTAGCAACTAAGTTTCACGTATTAAGTATATAGTGGATCAAATCAAGAAAACTAAGGAATGTGACAAAATAGATATAGTCTTTAAAATAGGCTATTTTAGATGTTTATCTTTCAAAGGATTTTTCTATATACATGTTGAAAGTAGTTAATGTTTTAACCGCCCAAGTGACCACCTTGAAGAAATATACCATGTACAGTTACATCAGAGTTGTTTGTACCTACAAATAATTTCCATCTAAACAGAAAGAAACAGTATGTTGGTAACAAAACGTCAGAGTACAAAAGAGTATGAATTTTAAGGACACAAACAGAAGCTGGCTTGAACTTTCTCTATAGCGTGCTCCAAAACAAAACTGAAAACTTTTGAACAGTAATAATTGATTGCAAGAAAGATGTGAAGATTTAGAAGTGTCTACAGTTAGTGAAACAAAAATTCGGCAAAAAATGGCACTGATCCACACATAGTACGTTTGAAATGTCACCTATATGGGATACCACAGACAACAGGGTTCTCCTTTCTGCTGTGTCTGACTATAGGGTGGTCACTGGAGACCCTGCTATGGCGAGATGCCTGCAGCACAGACTCTCAGTCATGTCTGGTGCTTTCCCTGACAAGCCTCGGGTGCAGGTAGCACATCACACTGCCACAAAACAGACACTGTTAGGGCTGTACCTGCATCTGACCACAGAGGAAAAGTATAATGTTAAAGCAACAGGTCAGAGATAACATCTGAAACAGTGTACTCAAAAAGAAACTATGTAAGTTTCCAAACAGCTTTATCACCAGAAACTACCTGAACTTTCAGGAATGTCCAAAGTCTAAGAACCTCAAAACAAGACCCACGGTGTGATGCATCAGTAGGGGCACATCACTTAGTAGCCATCACAGTGAAAAGAATGAAAGAGCTTGAAATTCAATCTGACATCCCACTGTTACTGCACAATGTGATCAATAATAAAATCTATAATACATCTGATAGACAATTACCTTCCTACTGTGCCTTGCAGTGTAACAATAAACAAACAAACAAATCCACCCTAAAAGCAGCAGCGGGAGAGGAAAAATTAACAAACTAAATAAAGACCACAGGATCAGTTTTAAATGATTCCTAAATAACACCCTGGGATAAACAGACAGGAAGAGACAAGTTGTGAAATGTTTAAGGCAAAGGTGGTAAGGAAGAGGCAATAACAGCCACAGCAACACCAGCCTCAGTGTTCATGGGGAGCAGAATCACACATCCTGAAAGTCCTTATCCACAAGATAAGGAGAGACAATCAAATCAGTATTTTAAAAATTCAGACTACTATATTCACAAAAAAAAGTGCAATCATATCCATGCCCTGTTTCCCTTGAACTTTATTATTTTATACACAGACTTTAAAATTAATACAGAGACCAAGTCAAACACAGGGTAAAATGGAAAAGTCCTGAAGCACACAGCTGAAGCACACTGCACTCTTGGTGCAGTGACTACTACCACGACACACTCAAAATGGAGGAGAAGCAAGAGACAAGACTTTTCAATGAAGCCATATGCAAGCAGATGATCTGCTACCAGCAGAATTCCCAGATTCACCTTTTCTAATTAAATTTGTCTTCACTTATCAGGTGGAAAATTAGGCCTGGGGAATACTAATTGCGACTGATTTGAACTTTCTCAGAAAAGAACAGTATTTATTTGCTGCAATAGCTGAGATTATAAAACCAGAATGTTTACTGGCACAATTCAACCAATTTCAACAGAAGTATGCTGTCAGGAAAGTTTACACACTGTGTCTCTCCCCCCACAGAATAAATAATTTATTCAACAATAAAATGTTGGATTTTGTTATTAGTCACCCCATTCTCTTAATTGGAGGTATTTTGTGTCTTTGGAAACAGCAGTCCATATGAAAGGTTCACACCATCAACATTATTATTTATTATTTCTGTATATTAACCTAAATGAACATAACACGCGCAAACTGTGTTTTGTCCCAGGGATTTCAAAGGAGTCTAAGGATTCCTGCAGACTGGAACACCTTTGTGTTCACAGGCAGCCCCCCACTATTCTTACTGGTGTTTTGCAATTTCCATGTTCTACCACTACGTGAAATAAGCAGCAAATATAATCAAAATTAAGTATGTTAAAACATCCATATAGCAATAAAATGGAATTTTGAAAAGGGATTAAAAATTTGCACATAATGTCTGCAAGAATACATAGCATGCAGTTCTGCAAGTGAAATTAATCAGTGTTTATATGAAAAAGAAAGATTTCATGCAGGGGAAGTACAAATGTCATCTGACAGCTCCAAGTCTCTCTCCCAGCTCTGCTCTCAGGGAACTAGATGATAGTCCAGCTCAGGCAGTGTAGACGGGCTGCCAACAGCCTCCATCAGTATTGCCAGCACTGCTACCACAGACAAAGTTGTGCAACGAAAAAACAGGAAATCTGATGGCTATGGGAATAAGCAACTTAATTTTCTGTCACCACTGCGAGACATAATCCAAGCACCTTTCCAGATAAGGATGATAATGCAAGAATAAATAATTCCATAGCTGGACATATTCACTTCCCTTGAAGGCTTCCTCTATGAGTCTTTTCTGTAACACATCCACAGCCTAAGCCTCAATCAGACATGCAGGAGAGCATTCATATAAAAAATTAAAAGAATGTGTGTGAGTGTTCTTCCCGTTCTGCTCTCCATCTTATCTATCCTTCTGTTCTTTCTTCTCTCTGCTTACCTTGCCTCAAGCTCTACTTTGTCATATACAGAAGAATCCCTGTAAACATCAAAAATCATTACATGGCAGCCCACCCAAGAGACACAAAGTCTGGCAAAGCATAAAAAGGGAACTAATCAGGACAGACCATCTCCTGTACTTTTATTAATTAGCAAATCAAAATTCTCTGGTACCATTTAGATTGCCTTGATCACATGTTCATTTTAAATCTTAACTTCATCAATGTGCTAGAAGATCAAAAATGTTTACATCTTTGCTACACAGGTAAAGCTAAAGAGGAACTTCAAGAGACCATATGGGCCAAGTTGACTCTCCTGGGAAGGCTCTGATGTGTGATTCAAAAATGCTTTCATTGTTTCAAGAGTTTCACAGTATGTGTTTCATGGTGTCGGTTTTCTTCCTGAGCATAAATGTCCTTGCAAATCTTGTCTGATTGTTGACAATGGGAGCAGAATGAATAAATTCAATCATTTCTGAATACTGGTTTCTCTGCAAGTACATCCAGAACATAAAAGCTGTTCTCCGCTATGATTCACAGGAGCCTTCTGCCATTCCTTTTGGTATCAGCACTCATAGAATCAGTGGTCATTTGTTTCACAATATCACTTCCTTCTGTAATTTACATCTACTTTTCTCTTTTTAAAGAAGTTTGGTTTATTTCAGCTAATCTCCTACAGTTTTATCTCAGAATTCCTGAAGGCATTCAGAGAAAGAAAGGGAACTGTGAAGGTTATGGACTTTCACTAAGAAAGACAAAGAACTCTTTGTTTTTGGCAAGGAAATTACAATGACACAACTATTCATGCCAAATCGTGTGCAGTTTAAGGACGTCCTCAGAGATTGGACACAGAACACCTTGCTTCATAGCTTCTGATGAGCCATGAACTTGTCTTGGAACCCAAAAGATTGTATCATTGCATTTCTACAATTTAACTAGTATGAAAAACATTTCTAATTACCTCTTCTAATTTCACTGTATGCTTTCTTCCCTTTGCAATACAGGAATAGCACACAGCTGTTCTTCGTTTGACTGTTCCATGCCAATGAAGATCCCACGTACCTTTGTATGTTCTCCTCATTTCTAGTAGACTGTTATTCTCTGTGAACACCACAGAGAAAAACCGTGAGGTGTGTTGCCAGTATGTCCTTTCTGGTCATTAGGGAAGCAATGCTGACATAAATCTAGGTTTGTCTACAGGTTTTTTGTCATGTGGTTACAGATCTTCATAAATTAGGAGCCCCTGCTTGCTTGTACTCATTTCACCTTTGTTTTCTCTGTTATAAATCTCTTCAATTACCTCCATTTCTAGTTGCCTCAGGCTTAGTCTCTTCTTTCACACTTCCCTGCAACTGCTGCCTGTTTCCTCCAACTGCCCCTTTGCATCCCACCCATTTAACCTCTCTCTCCATGCTGTACTGCTCACAGCAAAGAAAACAGACTGCACTAAATTACCTGCTCTATGTACTCACACGTAGCAGTTCTGGGATAGCAACCTCAAAGACAAGAGGAAGCATACTCGATTATCTGCAAAAGCTATCTATATGTAAAGCTGTTCGCATGCCTGAAAAGAACATGAAAAATGTAACCTCCAGGCTCCGAATAAGTTCTACCATACACATAGAAATACACTTCAGAAATTTTTAAGCACAGCCAGGATGAAGGATATTCCTAAATTTCAAGAACATGTTGTGTCAGAAGATACTGAAATTTCTCCAAGGAATAATCCTAAGAAAATAATATTCTCAAAACAATGTATATTCAGATCTTGTTTTTCTTACAACTGGGCAGTTTAACCAAAATCAGAACTCACTTAGGCAAACTCACTTAAATCACACTAGAAGTGATTTTGTGGCAGTACCATAGTAGTAGTTAAGTAGCTACTTCAACAATAAATGCCTGCTATCAACCATGCCTATAAATACGTACTGTAAAAATGTATTCTGTAAGTATAAACTGAAACTTGCAGGTTTTTCCTCAAGATGTTTGCAAAAACAAAGTCTGCTAGCTATTATTGGTTACTGAAGTTACTCCATTAAACTGACTGCTTGTTTGACATTTGCACAAATAGGTCTATATAATTCTGTATGCATCAAAAGTGAAAGTGATAAATGAGCTGTTTTCTTGGTTCCTTAAATTCCTTCACTTGGATTTTACACTTTTTTCTACTGTAAAATTACCTGAATTAAAAGTATGAGAGATTAACATCCAGAAATCTACCAGTCCCAGTATTACCAACAAACACAGCCTCCTGCAGCAGGCACACCTAAGAAGTGATTCCTTTCTAAACCCTTCTCAAAATCTCATGGTTTCAATATAAGCCATCAACGAATTCATGCTGTTTGTGATCATGTCTTGTGACTTGTGCTTCCTTGATGAAATAAGGTGATTTCACAGTGCCCAGTGCTTATTTTTATAATAAGCATCCAGTGCTCAACTGGGTGATACTAGTGCAAATAAAACCGAGAACATTATGATTAAAAGGTAAGAACATAAATAAGTGCCCAATTTGTATTCAGTACCTGCGTTCTTAACATGAAATGAAACATAGGTATTTTATGTGAATGGTTAAAATACTGCAATCTGAGATCTGGAAAAGGCACCTTTAGCAATTTTTTTTAAGATTACATTATGTAATTATTTTTCAATCACATAATTAAAATAATGGGAGAAGAGCCTGAAGAAAACAAACAAAACCCTGCAATCGGTGAATATAATCCTCATTTGTTAAGGGCTAGACACCAGTAAAAGAACCTGCTTAACCTGTACTAGGAACCTCTGCTAAATAAGGTAACTGACCACACCTCAAACCCTTCACTCCAGAACAGAATAGAAGCTAATAATATTAACTCTACTGGAAGGATATCATTTAACATTTTTGCAAACAAAATGTACGTTGCTTTAAAGATATTATTCTTTTATTTCACTGCTTACTTTCACAATACATTAGACTGAAAGTCTTTGAACTGATTAGAAGGTAAAAATAAGTAACTGACATTTTTTATTGGAATCACAGAATTATTTAGGTGAGAAAAGATCTTTAAGATCATGAAGTCCAACCTTTAACCCTAGAGCTGCCAAGTCCAATACATCTACACGTCTTTTAAATACCTCCAGGGTTGGTGACTCCACCACTTCCCTGGGCAGCCCCTTCTGTGGCTTGACAAACATTTTGCTGAAGAAATTTTGCCTAATATACAATTTGAACCCCCCCAGCACAACCTGAGGCCATTTCCACTCATCCTATAGCTTGTTACGTGGGAAAGAGACCAACCCCCACTCTCTACAACCTCCTCTCAGGTAGTTGTAGAGAGCAATCAGTTCTCCCCTCAGCCTCTTCTTCTCCAGGCTGAACACCCCCAGCTCCCACAGCTGCTCCTCACAGGACTTGTGCTCCAGTCCCTTCCCCAGCTCCATTCCCTTCTCTGGACACACTCCAGCCCCTCAGTGTCTGTCTTGTGGTGAGAGGTCCAAAACTGAACACAGTATTTGAGATGTGGCCTCCCCAGTGCCCAGTACAGGGGGACAATCCCTGCCCTAGTCCTGCTGGCCACACTGTTCCTGATTTAGGAGAGGATTCCAATGGCCTTCTTGGTCACACAGACAGACTGCTGGATCATATTCAGCTGCCGGCTTTCTGCCAGCATCCCCAGATCCTTTTCCTTTTCCGCACTGAGCCCTGGGGAACACCACTTGTGACCAGCCTGCAACTGGGTTTAACTCCATTCACCACAACTCTTTGGGCCCGGCCACCCAATCAGTTTTTACCCAGGGAAGAGTGCACCAATCCAAGCCATCAGCAGGCAGTTTCTCTAGAAGAATGCTGTGGGAAATGGCGTCAAAGGCTTTACTGAAGTCCAGGCAGACAACACACACAGCCTTTTCGTCACCCACTGAGCAGGTCACCTTGTCACAGAAGGAGATGAGGTTGGTCCAGCAGGATCTGCCTTTCATAAACCCCAGCTGACTGGGCCTGGTCACCTGGTTGTCTTCTATGTGTCACATTATGGCACTCCAGATTATCTGCTCCCTAACCTTCCCCAGATCCTCCTTCCAGGCCTTCTTGCAGATAGGCATCACATTTGCTAACCTCCAGTCAACTGGGACCTCCCCAGTTAGCCAGGACTGCTGATGAATGATGGAAAGTGGCTTGGTGAGCACATCCACCAAGTGCTCCCCACTTAAAATTATTCACTTATTATCAAGGTTATTTGAAACCTTAAAAAAAACCAACAGCCTTAATCTCAACCAAGTGTTTTATTTTCTTACTCATATGAGAGAAATAACAAATGAAAAGAGACTGGAAAATATCTCATCTCGTACACATTCAAAAATATGTAACTTAAAAGTCAGGAGGTAAATTTAAGCTGTACTTTCAAAAATTAACCAAGAGGAATTTAAGTACTAAAAGGAGAGGTAGAAAAGTTTAAAAAAATTGTAAAGAGCAGAGATCAAAGAGCACTACCCCAGAAGGAATTCTTTGTATTATGCAGTCTATGCAAGTCCAGCTAAACCACCCTCAAACTCAAGGAATACTTGAACTAATAAATAATAACTATGGATCTGACTAGAGCATGCAAAGCAGAAGACAGAAGGTGGTCATCAGGGTGAAACAACATATTAGCAGCTAACAAATTATATTTTTGATTCTCTCTAGCAAGAAAAAGAAACCCCACAGATATTTTACTAAAGGTGATGAAAAGACACATCATCTCAAAATAGCACCTGATGTGCACACATGGTGTAGTACTCCTCCTTACGTTCCTTATTTCAGATGTCCATTATAGACAGTGGTAGTTTACAAATGTATCTGACAGCTACTTTACATGCTACCACTGTCTTTCTCAACAAGGGACCAGTGTGGTTCATTTCACCTTCAAAATCATAGCAGATATTCCAAACCCTCAAATATTCAAGATCAATAAAACTTTTCTGCAGTGTTAAGGCTTGAGAAGACAGTCAAAGTATTTTTCAAGGAGAGGAATGGAAGAAAGAAAACAACTCATGGTAGTATGTCATGCTCCTTAGACACTTTCAACAGATCCATCAGAAACCACAGGAACATGGATATCAAGAGATCATAAGTAACAAATTTTAAGAAAAATAAAACTTTTCTTACACTTAATCATTATTCTTCCTGAGGTATCCTGTCTGGAAAGGAAAGCACTAGACATGCATGGAAATAAAATACAAGAATAAAGTGCTTCAGAGACCAAAAATATTATGTGACCCTGAAGCCGAAAGAAACATGTTAAATCAGTCCTTCACATCATAAAAATAAATGGTTTTGCTTATCCTAATGAGAAAATTCTGATTTCTTTCCCTCTAGCAATGGTGAAAGATTGTCTTTAGCACATCTGATATTCTAAGTCGTAACAAGTATGATTGCTAATCTACTGATCACACCAAGTTTTCTATTCCGTCTCTGTATTTATTAATCAGGCAGAATAATCAAGCCAATACCAACCAGCAATTTACTCAAGCTGTGTTTTTTATAAACTGTTTCTTTTGGACTTTTGACCCTTCCCTCTCCAGCCCCCTCAAAACAGAAATAGATTAACGATAGGGGTTTTGCTGTTTCTCATTCCTCTGAAATGTTGAAAGAAAAATTCAGCACTCTCAGAAAATTTCATATTCATCCAGCAATCTTTGTTCTTTCTTCTTGTATCTGAAAGGCACAACAAGTGTCTGAATGTCTTGAAGTGGGTGGTTGGGTGGACATCCTCACATAACTTGTCTGGTTCTCCCCTTTCCCGTAAGCATCCTGACAGACATCTAAGTTGGATGCATTTGGTTACCATATGTTCAATCTTGATGGAATCTGATGGAATCCATCACAAACAGATATTCATTTCTACTTTTATAAAGGCTTAATTTAATCCCTTAAATCTGTATTTCTTAAAATCCCAAATTAGTTCTAATCTTGAATTTATGAAGTACATCTACCATCACATTTCTGTAAAAGTTCAGACCAAACCCATGCAAAAATAGTTAAATTGAACACCCACATAGCTCAGGAAGATCAAGGAATAATCTCCTGTAGTGTGCATGGGGTGACAAGAGTCTTCTCTAATTTCTAGTGGCAAAGACAAACACAAAGCACATAACCCCTCCTAATAGTCTTACAGGAGGTGACCAAACACCACAGCATCAAGCATGTGATGCTGTCCAAGCTAATAAGACTATTTCTCAGGTGGCTTCCTCTCAGCATGTTACAAAAGCTACAAGACTTCTTAAAATCACAAGGGAAAAAAAAATAAACACCAAAACCACAAAAACAACAGCACAAGCAACAGAAATAAAGGTCCATAATAACTCACCTAATTCACTTATTTTCACTGAGAAATTTAGTTTACTTAAGAAACTAATTGCCAGATGTGTGTGTACCTTCATTTGCCGCTCCTGATAGTGTTTGAGAAACGCAGCACTTCGAGAGACAGGGGCACACAAGCGCTCTATAAGCGCATTGCTCACACAGCCAATTGGCCACATAACTCCCCCATTTTGATCAGGAATATATCCCAGCTCTCCTCTGCTTTTCCCTGCTTCTTTGAACAGGAAAAAATAGATATAATACATTTGACTTATTCCAAAGGTTAACAGAAAAAAGAAAAGTGCCTATAACAAAACGAAACAAACCCCTAAACACTGTTTTAAGATTTGTTTAGCTATTGCTTTCTCCAATTTAATCACAAGTGGCAAACTAAGGAACTTAGTATTTAATTAATGGGAATGGGAGTGCATTCCCTCACACTGGACCTCATGAGTGCAGGTTTTCTATAGAGCAATTTAACACAGTTTTGGGAAAAAAACAGAAGACTAGGTGATTTTCAAATAAACACCCAGAAAGCGTTCGGGAGACAGAAACAGAAAACTAGTCTGTGGTCCTCATTCATCCTTTTACTATCTTCTGCAGCCTGAAAAATCGGCATATTTTGAAGTCAAGACAGTCTTGGTATCTCAATCCTTTATTTCTCTTTAAATCCAAACTTTCCTCAAGAATACTTCTATTTTATAGCATTTGCAGGGAAGGATGCTGCAAGAGAACACTAAAATCTGAGCTACTTACTCAAATGTTTGCTCCAAAAATTCTCACTGCAGCCAGAGTTACAAGGCTACAGCTTTACAAATCTCAATAGCCTTAAAAAGTGCATGTTTCATGTCAGTAGACAATTACTCACATTGTGAGCTTTTAGTAAGTTTTTCAGTTTGAATGTCAAATCCTTCTCATTTTGTACTAGAAATCTCCATCAGAGATGTTAACAGCACAGAAAATAAATTTTTGCTTTAAGACACGTACATAAAAGTATGTATGGATAGAAATTTCTTCTATCATGCCTAAAACTCTCTCTGCCCCATCTTTTCAGTGACAGAATCATGTGTGATTTAAAATGCAAAGACTGATAAATCATTGACTGATTAACACATCTTTCACACAAAGCAGGGCGTAAGAATTATAATCGATTTACTGTACATATTAGTACATACAATGAAAAGTGAAATGTAGAGTCATTTAAATACAACTAATTCTCAAATTCTGGTAGAGGACATGAGTGTTGTTTATGAAATATACTTCAAACACACAGTATATCAGGCTTTCTGCAAAATGTTATGAAAAAAACCCTAAATTTAGCTTTAGGATCAGAGGCTTTCCAGCAGTTTCCCCAGCACACTGACTTCCTGGCAATCTGCGGTATCTGCTGAACAACCATGGACTTGCTTTAGCTTGTTCTTTTTGAATGTCATATTTGTTCTTAACATATGTGACAAGGATAAAAGGATTCTTTTTCACTGGAGATTATATTCACATCTGCAATGAACTTTTGAAGCTGGATGCTGAGAGAGCTCATGATACTCATTCAAGAAAGAATCAATTTTGAAAGGAATAAAATATAAGAGACAGATAAAAGAAAAACAAATTCAAATCTTCCAGCACACTGTTGTGTGTAGGTAAAACTATCCGTACAGCAGTCAGCAATAATTTGATCTGCTATGAATTTTAACCACTTAACATTCACTACTCCAGCAATGGAGTGCCAAGCCTGAACCCACATAATTAGAGGTTATATATAAAAGAAAAACAACTCTAGGGGGAAAAAACCTACTACAAACCACATAGCTAAATTAACTATTTAAAAAGTTTATTCCCCTTAAAATCTGAAGCACGTTAACTAAATGTACAAACAACTACCCTATGAACTCTCTTCTAGCCCAGACTATTCCACTACTTCTCAAAACATCATGAGATGGTCTGCACAGCTGTAAAAATGTTTTGGTTTTCTTCTGTGTTTAATAAACACATGCCCCCATAGAAGCAAAGAATCAAATACAATGAAGGGAAATAAAAACAACAAAAGAGCATTCAAGTCTGGGGATGGGCTTCTTTTTGGCAAACTAAAATTACTGTGGCAATGGCATGCAAATAGTTCTACGAACTGCTTTTCCAAAGCAGTACTAGTTGACCCTGAATTTCAATTCCAGTCCTTCATCTGACTTGTTCTTTAACCTTCTATGACTAGCACCCATAATAGCCACCAAACTGCTTTTTAACATTACTGAATACTGAAGCGGAAAAGACATTAAACACTTCAGCCTTCTTCATATTCTGCATTGGTAATCTTGCTCTCTTCATTAAGCTGTGAAGTACCAACATCCTTGGCCTCCAGCCCACTATCTACATACTCTTAGAAAAATTTCCTGCTACTTTCAAGTTTTCTTTATTTCATACTGGGCTCAAGATTTCTGAAATTGCTCCTATATGCTTAATCTTTTTTGTTTGTTTGTGTTTTGTAATGCTTAGCCTCAGACATCTGACCTTGGTCTCACTTTCCATCGTTTTGCTTTTCTGTGTTTGAGATTGCAATGACTGTAATCAAGGTCAAACTCCTACTGCTCTTACAATGCTTTCTCCACGCTGGAAAAAATTATTCCCAAGCTCTTAACACAGTCTTTCCCTAGCTTCATTTCTTCTTAGCTATACCTCCCAGAAGCCTTCATCTACCAAGTCTCTGAGCTCACAAAATCATCATCACATACAGATTATATATAGCCCAACCATATTCTGGGCTGTATCCAGAGAAGTGTGGCCAGCAGGTCATGGGCAGGGATTCCTCCCCTCTACTCTGCTCTCGTGAGACCCAACCTGCAGTTCTGCATCCAGTTCTGGGCACCCCAACATCAGAAGGACATCGACTGGTTGGAGCGAGTCCAGAGGAGGCCACAAAGTTGATTAGAGGGCTGGAGCACCTCTGCTATGAAGAAAGGCTGAGAGAGTTGGGCTTGTTCAGCCTGGAGAAGAGAAGGCTCCAGGAAGACTTTACAGCACCTTCCAGTACCTGAAGGGGCTACAAGGAAGCTGGGGGGGACTTTTTGCAAGGGTCTGTAGTGACAGGACAAGGAGTAACGGGTTTAAACTGAAAGAGTGCAAATTTGGATTAGACATAAGGAAGAAATTCTTCCTGGAGAGGGTGCTGAGGCACTGGCAGAGGTTTCCCAGAGAAGCTGTGGATGCCCCATCCCTGGAAGTGTTCAAGGCCAGGCTGGATGGGGCTTTGAGCAACCTGGTCTAGTGGAGGGTGTCCCTGCCCATGGCAGGGAGGTTGGAACTAGAACCATTCTAAGATTCTGTGATTTTTCCACTTTAAAACAGTACTTACAGGCTTTTTACAGCAAACTGTCACTGTGCAAAAACCTTGAAGAATTCCTCAGAACAGAGCTATGCATCTGAGGAAAATTTTGCCATCATTAAAGCACTTGGAGGAATAGACACCAAAAAAAAGAGATTCATTTTCCAGTTTCCTCAATAAAACACAATGCCATGATTTAGCACAGATAACAGGATACAAGTAGCTTATTTCAGTCTGCTTCTGTGCCTCAGTGCAGCGCAGTTCATTGTACCTGAGATAATGGCGCTCACTGACGTGGTTGTGTGGTTACTAGGCAACCAGAGATAAAATGCAGGGTTTAATGATTTTTATTTAATGCATTTTTATGAGAAAGTACACTCTCTTTTTTCCTCCCCTGATATTATTTGAGGTGGAAATGCTGTTTACATAGGGAGATATATTTAGCCACCCTCTGCAATCTGAAAAAGAAAATTATTCAAACTGGATATTCAAACGGCCAGTCAATAAAAATTTCTAAACATATTGACTATTACCACTATCAAACATTTACATCGTGGCAGTGGCTGAGATCTCAAACCACTTCACCACAGACAAGTATTCAGTACTGACAACAGCTAAGGGAAGTTTGGGGCTGTTAATGGATGTTCATGTATTCCTCCATGGCAGAAAGCAAAAGCCCAGGCCTTGTATCACCCTTCACCTCTCCCATGCTGTCATGACACTCACACCACGTTTCTCCCTGTGGCTTTGAGTTGCCCCAATTCTCTCCAAAAATAGGGTGCCAACACCAAAAGCTTTCTCTCCTGGTAGGGCTCTGCTCACAGGAGCCTCTACAGGAAGATGTCCATCTTAGGAAGCTTCCTAATATCACAGCCTTTGCTTCAGCAGTCTATGTACGCATCCAGGAGGCCTACCTGTAACTCCAAGCTGCTACACTCGGAATAATGAAATGTAAGATTTCACTTCCTGTCCCACAATTCAATGAGTCTGTTGAGTGGCCTGACAGCAGTGCTGCCTGCTGAATTCCAGAGACGTGTCCTTCATCAGCAGAGTATTCCAAATGTTAGCATGTATATAGACCACACAAGCCCTCCAGTTTCTTCACATGCCAAGCCATTCTTCTGCACCTTTACAGAGGCTGGTGGCTCATAACTCCTGACTGCTGGGTTCGCTTTAGATTGGCTGATTTCCCAACTCGTGTCTTTGCAATAGGAGCAGAAAAGTGTTTATAGATCTGAAAATCAAAGGAAAGCCTCAGGCTGAGTAAGTGCATGAGAGAGGGCTAAGGTCCAAAGCAAGCTACAGCTCTGACTGCATACTTAACTCCTGCAAGTTCTGCAAGATGAAGTGAGAAGCAGTTGACACAGACCATTTTTTAAAGGCAACACTGTAGAAGAATGAAAAACCAAGTAACTGCTATATCATTTTGCTTTCACATATAGATAAAGTCAAACTAATACTGCCAATACTGGATTATTTAACATTTTTCTCTGTAGAGGTTACGTTCCAAGTAACAGGAATCATGCAATTCAGCTGAAAACTTCTTTTTGACCCTCAGTACTGGCCATCTTTAATTTAAAAGTAGAAATTCCAATGGACTCAGTGCAGTTGGACCTCTACAGACAGATATCTGTGCCTCAGCATACATCCTTATTATCATGTATGTTAGGTTCTACTTCTTATCACTTAGATAAACAAAAGAAATGCATGTAATAGGCCCAAATATTTGTGCAGGTCAGTAAACACCTCTTGCATTTCATTAGAAGTTTACAATCAATGTATTCCTGATAAAAAAAGGGTACTAAACAGCTACTTAGAACCATTTGCCAATCAAATGGAACAAGGTTGGGGGTCAGACACTTTAATCTGAAATCTCTTCTAGGTGAACTTTAAGAATCAGTAACTCTCCGCTGTGTGCCACAGACATAACTGGTAATGGTACGGTCTGAGTTCCTCCTCCTTCAGAAGCCTCTCTACACACAGCCAGCCTCACTTCCCACAACACAGGAGAGGTTTTAAGCCAGCAATAGCTATCAGTTTGTGGGTTTGTGAGTGGGGTTTTGTGTCTCTACTTTTATCCTCCACATCTGCAAACGCTGCCAAGTTCTCCCACCTCTCAATTGTTACAGAAATGAAATGTCTGCCCGTACTTCAGCTAAGAGAGTGTAAAATGCCACACTGGCTTAAACCAGAGAACAGCAGCTTTAATACACTAAAAAAAACCCTGTCTTTTACTGGGTATGCACGTCCATAGATTTCACAGCTCCTCGGGTTAGCTTAGAAGGACAGGTTAACAAATGCAATTGATTCCCAGTGCACTTCCCACTTTTTCCAAGTTCACAGATAACCTTGAGGTTGCATTTCCAGTAGTTTATGTTTCCCTTGGTATAGATCTTACTATGCTGAGTGTCATTCCTTATTTATATCAACAATCAGAAACTAAAATAAATCTGGGGAACAACTGGTGAAACAATAAATCCAAAGAAGGAAGCAGCAGTACCAGACACAACAGGTAAACTGAGTCTATTCAAACATGTTTCATAACAAAACTGAAAGTTAGACATCTGTGATGAAGAAATACCTGCCATACTTAGAGAATGCATGCTGGAAAAAACTGATCACACTTTTCCTGAAGTATGCCCAAAAGGATAAACAAGGTGTAAGCACCTAATGCTGTAGGACCCCCTGTATAATGATCAGCCAAGAGCACAGAATGGAAACAAGGAAACAGCAGGGCCAAAGAGTACTTTTCACATGACATTAGTGGCAGCAGTGTTACCATGCTGAAGACACTCCAGTTGGCCACATTTTTAAAGTTTCAGGGGAAAAAAAAAAAAACCACAACAAAAACAAACATAAAAAGGATAGGAGAGCTGAAGAAAATATTTTACAGTTAGAATCATTAAGACCTCAATCTGTTCATCCTATTAACAGCACTGAGAAGGTTCTCAGTGGGGAAGAAACATCAGCTTCAGGAAGGTTTTTAATCTAGCAGAAGAGAGTAAAAGTACTGGATGGAACCTAAAGCCAAAATAATTACAGTAAAAAGACATATTTATACCAGTGAGGGTGATTAACCACTGGAACAAGCACGAACAGAAGGATGAGTTTTCCATGTCTTGTTTTGATTGCATCAAGGCAGCATAACTGTGATTAAAACTATCATTGAAAATTCAAGTTATACACTCATTGAAAGTACTTACTGAGCTTAATAGTGACATAAGTGAATGGCCGAGCAGCTATCCTTCTAACAAAGTTTAACAAAGAAAGTTGTGTTCCTGACAAAGAGATTGCTTCTAAAGGACTGAAGAAAACTAGAAAATACAGAAAAGGGAAATAAGTAACCCATCAGGGTAGCTGCAAGGAACAAGAAGTCTCTTTTTCCGTGTATTTAGAGCATTCATTTTAAAGGAAAAAATTCAGCAACTGAAAAATCAGAAGCACAGAGGGATATGTGTCTAATTTTTGCTAGTTACCTGCCTCAGCTTGGCACCTCGTGCTAGACAAGCAGATGTTGGCAGCATAAGTCTGCTTGCATAACAGGTACAAAGCTCCACATTCAAAATGTGGATGGGAGTGCCAGACTGAGAAACTACAATCCTCCAAATCCCAATTAATCACTGCCTGACTGAAGACAAGTCTGACCTGTAGTTAGTGTGATGGAAAGGAGCAGGAATGGCTTCAAATCTCTACTTCTAGGACAGTCTGATTAAATTAAATGTTCAGTGGGTGAAAAACAGAAACAGAGTTGGGAACACTTACCAGAATTACCAGTTACCCTGCTACCAAGAAAGTATCTGAACTACTACCATACACAAACTTTTTTTCTTCTCCCTGTAAGTGGGATTGACGATTTAACCCTTCAGCCTTGAACAACGTTAACTAAAGAGGCAGGCAAAACTGGTTTTGGTTGTTTCAGTTCCCCAGTGATTAGTTCTAGACAGCTGCAGGGTGACAATACTCAGTACTGAGGATGTACTAGATGCCACAGTGAGGTATCGCCTTCCAATTCCCTGGGTTTGAACTCTTAAATCCAAAAACAACATTCTGAATTCCATTTTTGAAGAAAGATACTTAAAAGTTAAGCCAAGGAGGCATTGCATTTGGCTCAAAATATCTTTTTGTCCTAAACGCTGGTTATGCCTCTTCACCCATTAATTTAGCCACAGAAAACTAGAGTGGGAAAGTAGCATTAGTGTGCCATCTTGCAAAAAGCCTGCCAGTTCCCAAATGGTATTGAAAATGCAACAAGACTCACAGTGGACACAATTCACAGCAGATCTACTAAAGACTGTTAAGTAGAATTATAGCAAGAAGAATGTCACATAATTGCTGCTCACTGACAAGAAAATTCTACCCTATCATACGTGCATAAAAGAGCAGAAAGAGAGAATGAGACGGAATGTAGGTGGAAGGCTTTGATCTACTTAAATTCTCTAAACGCCAGATTGAACAAAGTATGAAGGGCAAGTGACTAGGAAAAGGAATGATGAACGATTTTTTATTTCATTTTTAAATGGAAAAATATTTTAAACCTCTCTTGAAAACCAATTGTGAAAATTCATATGCTGTTGCTGAATTATCACTGTAAGTTGTGTGAGAAATGCTACAGTATTTTTTTGCTGTACTTCTGTGAAACACAAATAAACAATTAAGGTTCTCCAATGTATTACCCAGAGATGTTTATATAACAAATATAATTTTCCAGGTAACCTTTTACACCTCACCCAAAAAAAAAAAAAAAACCCAACAAAAAAACCCACCCAAAACAAAAAAAAAATATCAATGCCCAAACAAAAAAAAACCAAACCAAAACAAAAAAATCCCTGAAGAAACACAAACGTCTTCTATCCCGAATTTACTAGAAACAGTCTTGAAGAGTTTGTCTTGATCTTGTTGTCAAACCATATTTAGTTTTTAGTAGGCATATAAAAAAAAACTTTCCAGAGCGATGAAAAAAGCTAATAGAGCAGTCTATCTTTTAGACGCTGCTATGCCTCAGCAACTCTCCAGTCACCAATATATTTCCTGTGTAGGCTCCTACATTTTTGTTTTAGACAACAAGAAAAAAGGACAAAAGGATTGGAAGAAACTTCTAGATCATCTAGTACCATCCTCTTTCTTGAGGCATAACCAACTGCCTGTATCTCATTCTGGACTGAATTACTCATGTAATTCACAAAATTTTAGAGACCACAACTACAATAGCTTCATGATTTCATCAATCCATGTTGTTGTGTATTTATCCTTATCATGAGAAAGTTTTGCATAAGACTGTGTGAATCTTCTGAAGCACAGTCTAAGCCTACTGTTCCTTCTTTCATCCACGTATTATTTAACAAATGTGAAGGCTGTTGCCTTGTTTCCCTTTCAAAGGATGATCCCAGCAAACATGAAGTCCTGGCCAGGATCAGATGAATAGTAATAAACTGAGGAACCATGGTGAACTAATCACTAAAGAGCGTAGTGTCAGGAGCAGGCAATCCAAAGAGACAGGTTAGACCACTGTCCCTGGTATGAAATCCCACAATGAATCAAGAAAAGAACTCTGTCCCCACAACACCATGCAGAACAAAGGGGTTTGTTGGCTTTAGGGTTATAGGGTTTACTATTTTTCAATTCCCTACCTCGACCACAGTTGTCTTGGCAGCTTTGCACATAGGTTGGTTGAAGTTCCTTGCAGTTTTCCTGGAAAAAAAAAACCAAAACAGTAAAAGCTGTAATAGTACAAGGAAAGATTTTTCAAACATAAGGTACTATAAGTACCCTTGTAATACAAATATAACAAATCTTTTTGCCAAATAGAGGACTAATAAAAAAATAGGAGGAAGAAAAAAGTATTAAGGAATTTTGAAAGATGCATATGAAATTAAATCATGGTTAGCTACACTAGAAAGTATTTATTATGGCTCTTTTGAATTTTAATCAGCACATTGTTTAATTGAAATTGGGTATGCTACTGATATGTTCATTTATTATATCCAAAAGCAGCAGCAAGCTGGGCTTTGTACAATGTACCTTCACATTTATTTCACTGCACAAAGAATGGAATTAGTCTCCACAGGGGCACCAGCACAGGGTCTAACAACCTCTCGAGTCCCAAATACGCCTTCACAATTCAGACTAGGACTCGGGATAGCACTTTGCACAGTAGTAAATTTAATCCAATTCCCTTGATTTAAAAAGCTGTGCCAGTTTTGGCACTCACTGCAAGACTCTGGCATTCATCCTAAGTATTACCATGTAGTATTTCTGTAACAAGGAAAAAGAACCTCTAGGGAATAAAAGTAACACATGACAAGTATAATCATGCTGGGATCTGCACCGAGATTTTATTAGGCACAAGGAAAAACAAGTGACCTGTGTCAGCCCCTTTCTGTATTTTTCAGAAGCAAACAAAACTGTGTGGCATAATATTTAAGAAAAAATATGTATATTTTACTGGGTTTCCACAGACATTTTTATTTTTCTCTTTTAAAACATAGAAATCTTGATTTTTCTTTTTTTCCCCATCAAATGCATGAAACCAGGTTCAGAACAAGTCAAAACCTCCTTTCCCCCCGTGCCCTTTTCACAGAAGCATCTTTTTTCTGACCATCCTTACTTCCCATTTCCTCCTCCTCCTCCTTTTGTTCTATGACCGTGCCTAGTGCTACAGCCAGGCTGAACGTCGTGCTGCTGCTGCCACCTCCTGGGTTTGGGGGAGGTGGGGAATTGAAATGGCCAAATTCTGAGACTGCCATGCAGTTTTAACAAGATTTCTAGTGCAGAGACCTACAGAAACAAAATTATTCCCAAAGACACACATCTTGGGGAAATCCTGATTTATTGGCCATACACAGCAGCTGTGAAGCCTCTAACAGAGGCTACGGAAGGGACAGAGGAGACCCACAGACAAAGGGTATTGTGGCTGTGCAAACACAAAAGGATGTAAGAAGAGAAAAACACTAAAAAAAACCCCACCAAAACCTTTCTCTTAGTGCTGAATTTATATTCTTCTGTTAGTGCGTGAACACAATAGCAGCAAGTAGTGATTTAGGGAAAACTATGCTGAACCAGGTAGAGTAGAAAATTAGAAAGAAAATATGAGTTACAAAAGCTGAATTAAAATACCAGGGGAATGGATACAGGTGGGGGAAGGCAGATGTGGAAACAAAGCACTCAGTATTTTATCCCAAGCAACTGCTTTTCTGAGCCAAAGACTTTCTCAAAATCATAGTGGCTGCTCTGCTAGTAAAAGAAACGGATATAAAATTATTTTTACATAGGCGAAAAAGTTACAAGAAAAAATTTCACCATCAAATTAATAAGAGTGAATGGGCTTCATTCTGACCCTATTTCAAAAATGCTTATGCAATTTAGAATGTTCTTGGGTTAGTAAAGTTGTTTCAGAAAGAGCAGTCTTTTACAAGATCAAAGCTCTTATTTCTAGATAGCACATCATCCAGAAGAATGAAAAACAGAAACACTATACTTATTTTCCAGTACGCACTGCGACCATTATTTCCAATAATACTCCAAGTTTTTGGAGTGTGAAATTCAGAAACTAGCTAGCAAAGTTTGCCTTTGTATTATTTTAAGATAGTTTCCTGGACATGTAGACTCAACAGTGTCCATTGTTCCAGTGATAGATTCCTAACCTGACCCAAAGGCATGACAACAGGTTTTCTTCCAAAGGCAAAAAATAGCAAACTAGTTCATAGTAGACTAAACCAACTAACTACATCCAGTACATACCTAATGATGCAGAGATGAAGGGACACCTCAGATATGTGCTGAATTTATTTATTGCAAAACCACTTGAAGCATGAAGAGATAATCTGAGTCAGGGCCGCTGCTGTCACAGCCATGTCAGGTCATGCCTTCAATGTGTCTTTGTCAAGAGTGTACTTGCATCAGCACCAAACCACACCTCCACTTGTAAAGTGGAAGTATATTGGGCTGAACAACTCCAAAGAAGAACGGCACTAGATGAAAAGCGAGGAGAGCCAAAGGAGTCAAAATACCCACAAAAGCAGTGTCACTCCCTGCTGTTGTTCCTGATGAGCAAAGCTCCAACGGAGCTTAAGACCTGGAGACACTTTGTTCTGCTAACTAGAACTAGTGCCTGCATCAGACTAACAAAGTGACATACTCATATACGCATCCTTTCAGCTAGCACAGCAACAAGGTGGGATTATTTCATTATGTTTGAGGGAGTATTGGACTATTTGTCTTGGTAATGGTACACTCTGCCTAAGAACTATTATCTACTGGGACAGACAGGGTCTCAGGTCTCGTTAGGCAAAAGCTGTGGTGCAAAATAGTCCACTCAGCATAAAGACGCCTGGAAGGAAAGCATGCTGTGTGGAACAAAAGAGCTAGGGAACACAAAGTATCACGTAGAAAACCCTCTTTAAAAGTGTCTTTCTAAAGGAGCTGGTGTCATTCAGGATCACCAAGAAAACAGTATAGCTTCATGTATGAGACCTGACAAAATTCCTCTAGCTGGCCTGTCGTCCAAGTAAGTCTACCTAAAGCACATCCCTTAGCTGTCCCTTTTAGGAAGAAAAGCTCTTAGCCTCTTAAGCCAACTTAACCATTTGGCAAACACTTACTCCATTCCTGTTGGCTCCACAGATACTGGAGTCATGTGAAACACACTATAAATAGTATCACACTGCTGAGAAAATGGTAGCATATGTAGGTAAACGCAGAGCCTGCGTCTATCTAGACATACCTCAGCAAAAAAAACCAGAAGTCATGTAATAAAAAAGTATGGAAGGGTCCCACTGGCAGTGAATACATACTCAGTACATGGCGTGATGTCCAAACTACATTTTCCTTTTCATCCTGTAGATCACAGAAATATTGCTGGTTTATTCTAATCTATTACAATTTACTTGTCTGTTGCCTCCCACAGGTTATGAGATAAGCCTATGTTTCTCTGTTGTAGGCCATGAGGTAAACTGTGTCTTACCTAAAAACAGAATGGGTCACTACTTACTTATTATGAGCAAATTATTTTAAGCTGGCAATACTCTACGTGGAATAAGACACCGGATTATGATGTTTCCATCTTTCATTAGTTACACTTGAAAGAAAGAGTAAAGAGTTTTAGGTGTCCACTCCAGACAGAAGTAGTATCTAGTATCAACTGTATTGTGAGAACGTGGGAGACACATGAAGACTTCTGCAAGGAACCAGAAGGAGAGGGAAAGACATAAAGAGAGACCACAAGACATAAAGGAGAGCAGGGGAAAAGGGAGAATGCAACCAGTCTGTTTCTGTGGAGGATGAGAGAAGTTTTCGGAGATAAGTAAGCAACAGCAGACACTGGGTAAAAGCACAGACAGTAGAGGCTCAAGATCAAAGAAAGACAAGCCCACAGGGGAAGATCATTTTCTGTATTCCACATCCCAGAGCCTAAGGAAAGCAGTTTAGCAGCCATCAAATTCATGTGCACACACACAAGAAAGCCCAGTTTTCAGTGAGAAACCATCTTGTCTTGCCAGTGGGCAAGCCAGGATGTCAAGAGTTGGGTAAAATAAAAAAATTCTGTCTTAATTTTCAAGTATTTTTATATAATATTATTTCTATAAGACATGTAGATAAAAGTTCATGTGAAGAGATGTGCATATGCACTTATGTATACCAAAAAGCCCCATTACTTTATCAGTATTATTTTTCCACCTATTTTTCACTTGCTTTTCAACACCTTGTTTGTCTTAATACACATAAAGACAGACCGCATCATTCAGCATCTTCTTGTAGTAAACTGCAACTCATTACCATAACACTTACCTTTTCATCTGATAGCCATAAAACAAACAAATAAAAACCAAATGTTAACCATAAGCAAGCCTCTCCTGCTTCAGTTCAGGACAAGCCAGTGCAAATAAATGATGCAATGCCCAAACTTTTCACTACAAAAGATGGTAAATTCATATGATGCCTCTCCCTGCACTACTGAGATCAAAGTTACTTTAAACATACTTTTCTGGGGACAAAATCAAGTTTTCCCATCACTGACTGGCCAGGAGACTGACTCAGCTCCCTTCTCTTCTGACATACATGAACCTGCACTTCTTGGGTCAGCCTTTAATTGCGCAAGGAAAAGGACCCAAACTGACATGAAAATTGAAGTGAACAGAATTTCTCCACAGTCATAATAACTTCAGTCTGCTATGTCTCATTTTTAACTACCAATGTTTTATTTCACAGCTATGTTTCAATTCCCAAAAGTCATTAGAAAAAGCAATTATATTTTGGTTTTCATAGCAGTATAATTTGACAGCAGGGAAAGGCAATATGAAAGAAAGTAAAATCAGTAGAAACATTATTTTGCCATCACACAGGAGACAGGATTCTCTTTCATTATCTAAACCATTAAAAGAACCTTTTCCCATTGGTAAACAAGCTCATACCTGAAAATGATATTTCCTGCACGATCAGCCTTCCATGCCTTCACAAGAGCAAAATCTCCTGTAATCGACTTCTCGAGAATAAAGTGCCGACCATCAAACTCACGTACCTACAGAGAAAAGTACACTGTGGAGATGTAGGTTTCCTCCAACATATCTTCTATGCAATATTCATTTTATGGAGTCAATCTTACAGGCTATTATATTTAGACATTTTTGTACTACTTAAAGTTTTATCTGGGAACCTGCAGCTCAACTGTACGATAACAAAAGAGAAGTTTGGAAAGGCTGTAAACCCCAGCTTTATCATAGTGTCTCTGTTTAGTGAAACAAAAAGAGAATTGGATCCATATTCCTACTGCTCCACCTACTGGAATTACATGTGCTTCCTCCTGCACACCCACCAGCTAACCAAAGTGCTAAAGCAGAACTGTTGAAAAGCTCATCATCACTGCACACTGCCAGAAACGCCAAATCTAAGATTAACTGGATTTGAGACAGAGCACTCAAATCACACCATCTGAAGGGCTGAATTTCACTTAGTTTTCTCTGTATTTATGATCAATATTTGTAATGATAATGTAACTGACAGCTAGTATTTTAGTCCTATATAAAAACATGGAACAGCATTGTTCTTAACAATGCAGAAGGTTAGAGCATACACAAATACTATTTGAGAGCTATTTAAAATTTCTGAGAGGGAAGGAAGTATGACAAAAGAATATCTGAAGTCAGATTTTCAGTCTTGTAAAAGGAGATCTGAGCTTTTCTAAAATTACACTTGCATTCAGAATGGAAAGAATAGGTTTGACCAAATCATACTAGTCATGTTATTAGCCCTCCAAAAGACTGAGGAGTAAGAGAGAGTAAGAGAAACGTTTCCAGAAGTATTAAAAGTAGAAGAAAAATCAGAAGGACAAGCTATTTCATAAACAAAACACTCCTCCAAATGGTAAAACTTCATGAAGTCATATTCAGTAAAAAATTGGAACAAAACGCACTAGGTAAATTATTAGATGTTAAAAAAAGCCATGTATAAAATATGCAAAAATCATGGAGGAGGAAAAATTACCTTTACCCCAGATACATTCATGAGGTAGAATTTAATGCCGTTTGCAGCCAAGTTGGAATGTACAGCATTATCCCCATCCATTTCTTTAAGAGCAGTTACAGCACTGAGAAATCTGTTCCCTTCTCCAATTTCAGTATGAAACCCTTGTCTCTTACCTGGAAGCCACACTCTTTTTATTTCTTTGCAATTTCAAATACTCACACTAGATTGACTCTCAACTGTCGGCAAATACATCTCATGAAAGTTTCTGTCAACTGAGTTCTTCCCTGTTTAACAGGAAAACGTCCCACTTCTTCTAATGTTAAAGCTTCACATACAGCTGCAGGGCTGCTTACTCTGTACCACAGAATTTAAGGAGCACCTGCCCCACTAATAGGAGGTTGTTCTCAATCAGTACTGTGCACTGCAGTGGTCTGGTACAGGATTTTGTTTGAATACACAGCAAACCTGGTCAGAGAATTGTCAAGTGAAGAGTAACTCAGCAAGGCAGCTTTTCATTGCGACCAGTTCTTGATGCTGTCACCCTAAGGCTGTAAAAACTTTCCTAACCCATCACAGAGAACAGAAAGGAGCAGTGAGAGGAAAACTAACATGTTTGATACCACAGCCATCCTAATAATCCAGTATACCAAGATTAAACTTGGCCAGGATGTGCTTAAACAACTGCTTATCTTGAAAATATGTAACAAATTCAGTTCTTGAAGCAGAAGTCTTCCTAATAACAAACTGACATCTTACCTCTCTTGGCTGGCTAGCAATGGCAATGGTGCCGTCTGTGTTGTACTTGATAGGTGCACCCCCCTCCTGCACCAGTGTCCCATAGCCGGTACTGGTGTAAAACGCTGGGATTCCTGCTCCTCCCGCTCTAATACGTTCAGCAAGCGTACCCTGTGGGGAAACACATTTCAGAACTAGTTGCTGGGAACAAAAAACCAAATTTTGATGAATGGCTTGCATGAACTTATTATCATATCCCGTCACTTGGAGTTTTTCCTTCTGAACTCAGCAGACCATCACATCTGTTTCTTCCCCCCATTTTAGCTCTCCTTTGTGGGATTTCTACTGGATAGGGCAAGAAATGCTTCACACATGGCCATAAATTGCTCAAGAACACAGTCACACAACTCCCTGTGAAATCCCAAGGCCTAGCACTTTGCTGTGCCTCCTCTCCTTCAGCTTGCTTCCCAATCCATTATTCTGAGTACAGAGTTCTTTTCCATACCTCACTCCAAGTTGAAATAGCCACACATACCAGATCGAGAAAGGAAGAGGGAGTCCACTGATCCGGGCTGTCTGTGCTTAGAATACTAAGAGGCTGACAGAACAGCATTTCTGTTCAACCTGGTCTAGTGGAGGGTGTCCCTGCCCATGGTGGGAGGTTGGAACAAGATGATCTCTAAGGTCCCTTCCAACCTAAACCGCTCTGTGATTCTATGATACTCTACTTGACGGCGCCACCTGCATTCTTCTCTATGTCCAGCTGTACTGTGGATATTAACAGCCCAAATTCCTCATCAGCCTTAACTATGGACTTAGAACCAAAGACACGTCTGACTGCTTTTCATTAGTGTCCTTTCTCACATTTTTAAAAATATTTTTCT
This sequence comes from Rhynochetos jubatus, assembly GCA_027574665.1. Classification (NCBI taxonomy): domain Eukaryota; kingdom Metazoa; phylum Chordata; class Aves; order Eurypygiformes; family Rhynochetidae; genus Rhynochetos; species Rhynochetos jubatus. Next base: position 54,300,275 of record CM050690.1, read on the forward strand.
GGATTCAAAGCAAGACAAGAGCATCATGGTCAATTATCTTGCTTGACGGTCTCCAAAACATAGGTTGTATATTCCCCATTTATCCTGCAAGAAACAATGACTTCTGGTAGGTTTACAAAATGGCAGCAAGAAGCAGACACAAACCATGTGATGATATGAAGTCCTGTGTTCCAACCAGCCTTAGAGTTTCAAGGTCTCTCCATGACCTCTCCCTTACTGTGCAACAAGGACTCAACAGTCCTCAGTTATGCCTAATGTCATACCAAACTTGAACAGCCCTTTCCAAAAGGCTAATTTATCTTGACAGAAATATTTAAAATCCCTGCATGCCCTAGCAAGTCATTAATTCACCGTACTGTTTATCACTGTACACTGTAGACACAGTATTTTCATGCTGGACCTACGTAGCTTATCTGCGCAGTCCACAAAGCCAATTACATGTCTAAGGAGTTCAAGGTCTTCTACATGAAAGAACTGATCGTTAAGTACAGAGAAAGAAAAAACCAAACAGTGAGGTGATAGGAAAGTGAGATTTGCAACTTTTGAAACAACATAAGTGACAAGTACCTGGTTATTTCCATGTCATCTGACTGGGTATAAAGGTGCTTTTCTGCCCATCTCTGGGATTCTAAGAAGCATTCCCAAGAGATGGAGCTCAAGACTCTCTTCTTCATAAAAACTTAAGACTGTACTTAACTTTTACCAGAGACTTAAATCAATAGCTGTTTAAATCCCAAAGGTTATGTCACACCTTCGGAAATGCCACATGCTGATATGCTGTAGGTTTTAAAGTTAGAGTACTCATTTCACAGAACTAGACCTCAATACACTGTGATGGATATGCGTGATTTTAGGAGCTCATTGCATTCAGGCTATTTGGGTAGCTTGGCAGTGCTAAAATAGTTAAAGCTATGGTGCTAGAAGTAAAGTTGCAAGTATTGGCCCATAACACTGCACAGAAATTAAGATTTAATGAACAAATCCCAAAGTTGTCTGGCAATGCACTGAAATCTCCAGATTTGATTCCTTCCCACTAGATGGCAGACACTGAACACCCAACATCCCCAAAAGCACACACGGGCTGACACCAATACATGGATTCAGCAGCTCCCTGACCTTTTTCCCCCTCATATGGGCTGCAGTAGTGAGCACACTTTGTATGTTTTTCTACAGTTTGGTGGAACTACCAGAAATAAACACTGTATAATAAAATATACATACATACATATACATACACACCTGAAATTAGTAAAATGTAACAAGACATAAAAGGAATTCACATATATGACCTGTCAGTTCTTACCAAACCATTTGCTGCCTGCAGCGCATGATCCTAAGATGGCAAGTGCCATCTGTTTTTACTGCACACAGGTAAAACATTTCGACTGGAAAATAATTTTATAAGAGCACTTAAGCATTTCAGATTAAAAGAAATCACCAGTCTCCTAGAGACATTCCTTACCTGAGGTGTAAGCTCGACTTCAAGCTCACCAGACAAATACTGGCGTTCAAATTCAGCATTCTCTCCAACATATGATGACACCATGCGTTTTATCTGCTTAGTCTGAAGCAGAAGACCAAGTCCAAAATTGTCAACACTGTGTAGAAAAAGACAGACAATACTCAGCATTTATAACAATTTTGTTGTATTCAAAGCACTTGATAAACTTTAATGACTTGAAGACAGGACAAAGTTATCTCCACCCACTTCAGAAATAAGGAATTGAAGACGAAAATCAAATTCCAGCTTTTAGGAGGGAGAATATCAAAACCAAAATTAAAATTTAGGTATCCAGTGTTCAGACCTCATCTCTTTCAAGGCACGGAATACAAACTAAACTTCATTTTGAAGATATTTCACACGTGACAGCTACAAACACCATATTAACAAGTGGTGTTAGTTTACATATCTGCTCCTTTAAAAAGCCTTACTATTTAATAAAAAGTCACACATGGCATAACCTGGCTTTCCATGAACAACTACTTATTTTTTGTTGAAAATCTGGCTCCCCAGGAAAAAGGCACGTGATTGCTGAGCAGCCCAAGGAGAAAGATACGTTCACATTTATAGTGCTGGTTTGTATATAATGTATGAGAGCATTTGCATTTAAATTTTCTTATTACAGTAAATAATTCATTTTCTTATTAAGAAATTGCCTAGTCCAGCAAAAGTTATTAAAACTGCAGTCAAGATTTTCTTGACTGTGTGTCACAGTATCAGCTTAAATGAAATGCCAGATAAAATACATGTTTATTGTGACAGTGCTTCTAAATTCAGATGTTTCCAGCACACTGTAATTAACATGCACATGTGCTTACCATATATGCATCTTACTGAAAATACTAATCCTGAAGAGCTCCAAAAAGGTTATCTGTATTTTCTAGTTCTATTAATGGCTTTAATAAAACACAACTTTTTCATATATAAATCTCACCTTTTGGTATTCTTACACCATTATGTCTACAATACTGCTTCCCTCTTTAGGCAGTCAGAAATTAACTCTCTTTCCACTAATGACCAGATGGAGAAAGTAATGCATCAGACTGCTTTCCTTCTATTCTCCCTCCTTATATGTTACACAAATTATTGGTAAATTTATCCCCTAACCCTGGATTTATAAGCTATGGTGATGGGGAAAAAAGAATGTAAAGGGGACATGTAAGCACTATAATACAAAGTCATGCTCCCCATACAAAAATACTGTCTTACTCAAAAAAGATATGGTGGGTAGACCCTGGCTGGAAGCCAGGTGCCCACCTAAGCTGCTCTGTCACTCCCCTTCCCAGATGGGCAGGAGAGAGAAAACATGATGAAAAGCTCATGGCTCAGGATAAGGACAGGGAAAAGATCATTCAGCAATTACCATCATGGGCAAAACTGACTCAGCTTGGGAAAAGGTTAGTTTATCATCAATCAAAATCAGAGTTTAAAAAAAAAAAAAAGGGAACAAAATCCAAATCTTAAAACGCCTTTCCCCCACCCCTCCCTTCTTCCCAGGCTAAAATTGACTCCTGCTTTTCTCTACCTTCTCCTCCTGAGCAGCACAGAGGGACAGGGAATGGGGGTACTGGTCAATTCATCACAGGTTGTCTCTGCCGCTCAGGAGGACTTCTCACACTCTGCCCCTGCTCCAGCGTGGGGTCCCTCCCTCAGGAAACCGTCCTCCATGGACTTCTCCAATGCAAGTCCTTCCCATGGGCTACAGATCTTCATGAACCGCTCCAGTGCGGGTCCATTCCATGGGATGCAGTCCTTCAGGAGCAGCCTGCTCCAGCCTTGGCTTCCCATAGAGTCACAAGTCCTGTCAGTAAACCTGCTCCATCCTGGGCTCATCTCTCCATGTGGCGACAGGTCCTGCCAGGAGACCGCTCCAGTACAGGCTGCCCATGAGGTCACAGCCTCCTTTGGGCACATCCCCCTGCTCTCGCATGGGCTCCTCCCTGGGTGCAGGTGGGTCTCTGGTCCCCCGTGACCTTCCACGGCTGCAGGGCACAGCTAGCCTCAGCTGCAGGGCACAGCCGGCCTCACCGTGGTCCGTACCACAGGCTGCAGGGGAATCTCTGCTCCAGCACCTGGAGCACCTTCTGCCCCTCCTTCTCCACTGATCTTGAGGTCTGCAGGCTTCTCTCTCACATCTCGCTCTCTGTTTGCCTGTAAATCCTCTCTCTTCCTTTTTCCTTCTTAAGCATGTTACCACAGAGGCATTATGACTGCAATTGGCTCGACCTTGGCCAGCAGGGGGTCCCTCTTGGAGCCGGCCGGCATTGGCACTATCAGACATAGGAAGGCTTCCAGCAGCTTCTCACAGAAGCCACCCCTGTAGCTCTCCCACCACCACCAAAACCTCGCCACACAAATCCAGTACAAAACTGTGTGGGGGTGAACAGCTTCGGAAGCAAGATACCATGCTGAGTGAGCTGAGAGGTGTTTGTTTTGCACAATAAATTAGTGTAGATCAGAGGGAAGAACCCACTGAGCCACAACCAAACCTCACTTAATGGAGCAAAATAGTCCACCTCTTCAGGACCCACATCAGCAGTGGATGCCTCCTGGCATCCTTTCAAAGAGAGGGATTCAAAAAAGTTTACTATCATACTGTATTTATTTTCAAATATGAAAGTGGTAACGATGCATCCACTTTCACAACAGCACCACTGTCCTCTTGGCTGCCTGCACCCCTGTCCCACAGCACCTGCTGCAGTGCCGCATGGGAAAGGAGAGAGGCTGAGCAGAGCAGCAACAGCTCTTTGCCTCCTGCTACAACACTCAGGATAGCTGCATGGGCAGACATGCAGTCAGCAAGACTTCTCAACTGCATGCATAAACGAGGACTATTTTAAGGTTCGGACCATTTCAAGACGATAGCCCACTTCTCATACTCAGGCATTTTGGAAACTGCATGATAAGGAAGTGAAACAAGCTTCTCTGATCTGGTTTTCTGAATGTATTCAGTTCTCTACATGTAAAGAACTTGACTTCTAACATTGCATCAGAGTTACTTTTACGTTTGGTCTGTTGTTTTTTAATAGGTCAGAGGTAGGGAGTGCAGAAAGCTTTTACATAAAGTGTTGCAGTGCCAAAGCCTTGACAACAGAATGTGTGCTGCCTGGAAACAACCTGTTATTTCTAATTCCCCCACAGGAAAAAATTCCAGCAGTTTGAAACTAAAAGAGCTGGGAGTAGAGTAGAAAAAGGAGTCCTGTGGGCAAAGAAAGGGATTAAAAAAAAAGAGTGAAAATAGAAATGCCAGAATTTCCTATATAGGAACTATCAAACCCTGGCCTCCTGTTCTAAGAGTTAATAAGTTAATAAGCAAAGTAGCAGACCAGCCAGTATCTGAGGGCAGTGCAATCGGTTTGGGTAACCAGAGTACTGTGTAGCACAAACATGGGTTAAACCAAACTGTGTCGTGCTTCACAGTGCAAGAACCAGCAGGGCATCTTGAACTGCTCACACACCACAGTTTGCTACTTCTGCGTATCATCCAGGTGGTTAACGCTGCTCTTGCCACTGAAGAACCTGCAAGCTTTCAAACAGAAGCAAGCAGACATGAGATTTCTGCATGCAGGCAACAAAATTTCGAGTGCATGTTCACATGGGAAAGGGATGGCAACAGAGGGTCAACGGCAGACTTGTAACAGTTAAAGAAATTTCTGCCTCATTTCGCTGAGATCTATAAACCTTCCTCCTACAGTCTCAGAATCTGGACTGAAGCACATCGTCCTCAACAGGATTTTGCATATTGCCCTGCAGAAGCCCATATGGATACTCTTGATTCCCTCATCTACTACAGGAAGGTGTCTTTCAAACAAAACTTTGTAGCAACAAAGCTCCCTACAGAAATTAAGTAGAAAATCATGCAAAATTATTCTCTATCACACTCATCCCAAGTTGTTCCTGCCTTCTTACATCACCTTTTCTCCTCACCTCAAAGGCAGTCAGTTTATCCAAAAACAAAATTCAATGAGGATCAGTCACTGAGTACACAGGTCACACAACCTTATTTCCCCCGCACAATGACAAGAGGACATTTACCCTCAAAGTCATGCACTAGGAGGCTCTGCCTTTCCGGTAATACAAAATTACTTCGATTCCCAGCCACACTGCATATTCAGAGCAGCATCACAAAACCCAATTGCTGCTACTCCTTATATGTTTATCTTGGATGTAAATGTCCTAAAAGAAACATAGTGCTATCCATCTTTTTTAAGGATGCAATCTGCATTCAGGTTCCCAGCTGAAATAACCCGTTTTGCTTTCCATGCACATCAGTTTTCCCCTCATCTCACCCCAGGAGCTCATTCTGAGCACTTCACCCTATTTTACATTTCCTATGGGGTTTCTTCTTATATTTCAGTGTCCTAAGAAACCAACATTTCCCACAGCAGTGAAAATGTTGTTCTCACTTCTATTCACCCCTACCCTTTGCTCTTTACTTGACATCTCTATCCCAGAATAAAAATAAAAAAATAATTTCTGGTTTTAGGAAATTCCTTTCAATACATCATTTCAATATAACATTTTTATGGTAGTTACTTGTTCTCCCTTTCTATATTTTGCTGCTTTCTTGTTTTGTTTTAGGAGCAAAAGTTTCTTTGAAATTTTCAGCTTAAATCATGTTAATGCTGAACATGTTACCACTAAAATATCTGTCTGGCAAGCAATGCCCTTCCTATCAAATAGTAATCATAAACAGAAAAAAAAGATCCTTTAATGAGTGCATGGAAAGAATACATCCTGTACACCTATTTTAAAAGCTGGGTTCTGTCCTTTAAAATTTTAAACAAAGGTGAGTGCAATAAAAATGTGTTGGCCTAGACATGAAGGAAAAAGGCGTGGTGGAAGTTCATATAGTTATGTATGCTGTCAGAAGGGGGTAAGTACACGTTAGTGCAAGATGGAGAATTCATTCTTTTACCCTCAAAATCATTAAGATCTCTAGAAGTTTCCCCATTCTCTATCAGGATGAAACCTGAATCAATAAAATACATGAAAACACAGATAGGAAAAGAGACCTAAGCTGGCACTCGTCAAGAACATAGGTGATGCAAGTTCCCCACTCCATTGATGTTTAGAAGAAAAAAATAATTGCAATTAAGGAGGTCTAGTGGTTTAGCAACACATTCCTTCCTTTTGTTGTGCCCCTCTCAGACCTATGAAACCTTCCTGTCAAAAACTAAAGTCTGCATTTGTAGTGAAAAAAATTAGCCAAAGATGACTCCTAGCCAGACCTAGCCCACACATCTCAAGTATGTTGGACATAGTCAAAGGCAACATCCCAGTGTTGCTCTCCAGGCAGATGGTAATTTGCAACTCTCACATTTTCCTCTTTTGTGGCTCAAGAAGAATACATCCTACAGCATCACAGGGAGGAGATACCTAAATTTCCAAGCTGATAAAAGCTCCACACACCAACAAGCCCTACACAGCCTGATGAAGCAGGGGACAGAAATTTTCTGTTCAGAAAAATGAAGACTTGGAATGCCACATTACTCTGTCAAGAGACAGAAGACGGCTTCTGGTTTCAGAGGGTTTTTTTAAGAAAAGGAGATAATTACCCTCTTCTCTCTCTGCCTCTGTGAAGCCATTTATAGGTGTCTAAAAAAAGTGGGAGTGGTCAGGACAGACTGGCTGCCTGTACTGGGAACACTGGAAACCTATGGTAAGCAGCATCAAACAGCAGGAGGGCTTCATTCTACATCTCTTACAGAGAATTCTTCCTCTATACTTGTTATTCAAAGATTCTCCAAGACCAGCAATGTATATTTCTAGGAGATCCCATCAAAACCACAAGTCACTGGTTATGAAAGATTAGCATGAATATTTGAGTTCTGGCGAATTAAAACATGTTGGCGAAAGCTGAGCTAACATGACGCCCTACCTGACATTTCTCCTCTCGTAATGTGGGGGTTGGAAGGATGGGGGTAATTACATCACCCCTGAATACTATGGATTGAGAAAAAAAAGCATGTAGTAAGAATCCTGGGGCAAGGCTTCACCTCAGGCAGAAGTCAGTGTTTCCCACAACTTGCTGCTGTTGCAAAAAAGTGTATTTATGGTTGGTCCTACCCCTGGAGAATGATTTATATAATGACAGTAGTTAGCTTCTGGAGATACATGAGCAGTCTCTCTAGGCATTCAGCAGGTCCAAGCGTTGCACAAATATGCATGAAACTTGATAACAGATGGACCTATTCCAGAGCTAGGAATTTTCCTGGCAAGCAGCTAGGAGTGGAAGAGGGAGTATCATCTGCCACTTAAAAGAGTCTTCATCTTGTCTGTTTTACTTTGTAACATCAGCTCTTCAGTCCTCGAAAGGATCTGCTCCAAGTTACATACAACTTCCTAGACAAGTCCCCGTATGGTCACCAACTAAAAGGAATGCATCCATCACTACCTGTCTGGTACCTTAGTAACACAGACTTAAGCTTTCAGGCTCACAGGGGTGCCTGACTATAGCATAGAACTTTAGCAAAAGGAAAGAAAGTATGTGGCTGAAGATACCATCCAAGCTTCTAGTGATGCACATTCATAGGTCCACAAAGTAATCATAAAATATAGTCCTGGCAGCACCAAAAAGTGGTCCTTTATAGCCTTTGTGCAAAAAATGAGCAGATGCTCATTAGATGGCACTTGCCAGAAGACACCGCACAGAAGTTCGGGCAAACCAAGGGTAAACTAAATGTGGACAATCACTCACATAACAGTTCCTGATGACTTGTCTTTTTCAGTCACCTAGCTGGCTCTTAACAGTGAGATTGTGTCCCACAATAATCCCCTGTGTGTTACACTGGAAGATTACTGAAGAGCCAGCTCAGATGATACTGTGGTTTTCCTCATTTTCTGTCCTCCACTTGCAGCACGGTACATAGAATAAGGTCAAGATGAGAAATGGGAGCCAGCTAACAGGGAGAGGAAAACAGATTCAGCTCACATGGAAGTAATGAGGCATGATGTTTATCTGCCCTATTGATTCTTGACACGCTGTCTTCAGCATCCTTTTTTCTTTCCTTTTTCCTAGGACAATTTCCCTTCTGTCCCAATGGGAACTGGTTAATGGAATGCAGAAAAGAGGGGGTAGAAGCTGTCTGAGGGAAGGTGACCAAGAAAAGAGGAGGAAAAGGGAACTATGGGTGCTGCCATGTGCTAAGGTAGTCCTGATCAGGAGAAGGAAGAGGTAGGACAGAAAACAGGGCAGTGGGTCACAGCTCCCAGAAACCACAGAAACTGTCTCACCACCTTTTCAGCACATTGCCAACGACAAAAGAAACAGTGCAATGAATGTCTTTCAGCTCAGCAGCCTGGAACTTCTTGCACTTTGATCGGAGAAAGAAGAAAGAGAATTAGGGAGTGCACAGTTGCCAGGAACCACGAAGTCCTGTGTGCAAGCTGGTATGACTGAGCCTTAAACTCCTTCTACTCCTTTGCTGCAGTGATTGCACTGCACTCCTCTGCCTCCACTACTAAAGCCTTCTTAGGGGAACTCTGGCCTTTCTGCTCTGACACCTTCATCTCAGCTTCAGCCTCACAGCAAAATGGCAGTATTCATCCTGCAAAAAGGATGCTCCACTCCCGTAAGAATGATGGCAGCAGGCATATAGGCCAAGTCCATCGAAAGGTTGTGAACACAGGTAATTTTTGAAAAGGACAAGTACCTTACAGGGCATGGTTATGTCCGCAGCATGGTCTCCTCTTCCCACATTCCCTTCTGCTATGAAATGGCATATTGCGTTTTTATTATGACAAATAAAACAACTCTATTCAGAACTTTTAAAATTTACCAGATTTTTCCTTCACAGTGAAGTTATGTGGTACAGACTTGACTTATCCTGATAAATATTTGAATTTCACCATGAATGCACCGTACTTGAAAAGTCTGGCTGAACACTAGGTTTAACTTTCATTGTCACTTTTCTAAAACCAAGCTGACACAGTTCCTCGACCACACTAAGTCCTGTACCTATTTTGTCTTCCTCGTTTGCAATCACAACCAGAAAGACATCTGCACAGATGATTTCTCAACAGTTCCATGTAGTCCAAAGTTTAGTACCGTTTGCCCTGCCAAAATCCTAAATAACCTCCACGCTAAAATTAGCAAGATGACCTGGTCAGATTTTCAGGGATTTGTAGTTCACACAGTGTCACCAATTTAACAGCTGTAATAAAGCATCTGATTAGATTCTTTAAAAATAATAGAGATCATTAAAAAAAGTGAACTAATTCAAATAATAAATTTAACAGTGAAAATATCTCATATACCTTGCCTCATGATCCTGACAACTTGGAATATGCAGGATTTTACCTAACTCCACTCTTATCTCTCCACCAAGAGAGATAAGAGTCATTGGTGACCTTGTATTTTGCTTCTAAAAGTATATTTGACTTCAGATGTTTAAAGAATTTCTTATGCATATACAAAAACTGCACACAGAAAATGTAAGATACTCTGAGCATCACCTTGATCCTACCTTTATGTACATACAGGCTTTCTTTCCAGTCCGTCACAGACTTTTCAGTTACATTTTAGCTCTCTGAACCAAGGGGTTGTCAAATTAATGTCATTAAAACCACTTGACACCTTATACTCTGTTAAAAAAAATTCTCAACTTTCTATGAACTTGGAATGCAACTTCCACTTGATGGTATTTTTAATGTATATTTTATACATATATATGTAATATAAATACATGTAAGTATATATATACAAGTAATAATAAGGATGGAATTAAGTCATAGGAGTTACATATGCAGGAATAAGTAGGGAGTCTACACTAAAGATGGCAGACATTTTGTTTTTAACAGAAACATACAATTCAAAGCAAAAACTGAAAAACTACATAAACTTTAATATACATAACATTTACTAATCCTGCCTTAAATTCAAAATATTTAATTGCCAAGAACATAAAAATACCTTTCATGCTGTAGAATATGGGATGCAAGTAAGTTTACCATTGCAATTGATGCCATAGTGTGTTACTTGTAGATTTGGCAACTGCAAATAGCCCATTAGGAAAACAAGGATATGGGGTTCAACAAAACTAAATAACAGTGCACTCTGGTATCATGACCAACAGGTCAAAGTATTTATCTCAGAGCTATTTTCTCCTTACTAAAGCATGACATTGTAACATAAAAAGAATTTCTTCAAAAAGAGCACAGAGACCAAAGATTCAAAAAGCTGGTAATGCCTTTTAAGCAGATAGTCTGAGTCTCTGGTAATCTGACAGCATGCTGTCAGTCTCCTTTGCGATGATCACCCAGGTGGTTAGTAATTAAGGTATTAACTGTGACTTCTCTATTTTTACTGTAAGTGAAACCCTACTGTTCAACACTATTGCATTCAAAAATAATGCATATTTAAGTGTCAGAAGCAGACAAAGCCCAGAGGGAAGCAGCTTATTTGATACTACAGTCAGACCACATGTGCAGCTACCACAGGAAATGGACTTCATTTTTACCAAGTGCAGATTCAGCCTATTGAGGTGACAGAGACATAACAAAAGTCTTCATCTCATAATGTGATTATAGCCAGAATTAGTTATCCATTCCATCAAGCACAGTTAATTTAAAAATAATAATTTGGTGCCAATTTCTTAAACTATCATTTTAACACACTATCATGTGTCAACAAGAACACAGTCTTTACTGCAACACGCATCCTGGAACAACAGGTTTGCTGGCCTGCACTAGGGACATCTTAGCACAAGCTGATCTGCAATTCCCAAGTCCACTGTAACTTGAAATTGGTATGCAACAAGATACCAGGAAGTCACAAGCAGATGAAAAACCAGCCATGTGCAAGAAGGTGCTGTATACTAATCACAACTATGTTGGGAATTTAATGAATCAAAGTTTAAAATAAGGACCTACTGAAGTGTGTGGAGCGAACCAAATTTAAACAATAACGTAGCAAATACTCAATAAAATGGATGTTAGTATCCTACTGAGCCAGAATCCTTCAAATTTAAGGAGCTTATAATAATATAGTATAAAGAAATACTTCAAATATGAACAACGTAGGCAAAACAAGTTTTAAAGGAAGGCATGAGAGGTTGTATTTTAGAAGCACACCCACTCACCATGGTATCGTTGACTATCTCCCTGTTCACAGGCTCCAATTTCCCCTGCAGCAAGTTGTGCAAATACCAGAGATAACTGGATATTTGTACCGATTCCCTTTCAAACACTTCGCCTTGTTTGGCTTGGCAAAAGAGTAACTACCCTTAAAGCTGCCGTTTCACTAGCTAGCACACCGCGTACGCTCTAGCGTAATACAGAGACAGGAAGTAGCAGTACGATGTTTCTAAGAACAGCCCAAACACAACTGTTCAACCCGTCCTTGGCCAGCCTTTCAAAGGCCAAACCAAGGACTTTACCTGCCAGCAACTGCGTGATTTGAACAAGGATTTTTCAGGAGGAATCTCCATGTTACACTGCAGCACAGAACAGCAGTGTGTGAACCTGTGAACATCCTACTCCTTTAAAGTTGTTTCCAGACACTGCCAAGCATTTCTAGGCTTTGACAAACCTTCTTTCCAGATAAAAGACAGTTGCTAAGAGCACTTCAGGACTTCCTAATTACTGTTTTCCCCTAGATGCAAGTGAAGCACTGTCGCCACTGCTGCTATTTTAGTTATAAACAGATAGCTCTGTAACACATTTGTGGTTCAGACATATTCAAAGACATGTGACTTTATCCCTGTAGCTCTGCTGTTACCCAGAACAGGCTGGCTGTCCATGCACTTGGCCCCTTCCAGCTCCAGTTACAAGTTGCCAGCTGACCCCACTGCAGGATGAGAAAACCTAACCACAACCAATTACCTCCTGTTTGCTGGAACAGCTGGGGAAGAGAAAGCAGCTGCAGGCAGGAAGATGAAACACAGCAGGGCATCAACTGCAGCACAACAGAGCCAAAGCAAAATGCACTGAATCCTGAGGCATCTTGGAAAATGGCAAATAATTCATCTCACAAAGTACCTGACACCCCCAGATTAGAGGAGCAATTCACTCTCCAAATACTATCGCTGCAGGGTGGTATGACTGACTGTGCTACAGTTTTCAAATCCGTTTATTAGCATTGCAATACTCCAGAATATGGCTACACTTTCCGACATCGTATTAGAAGATGGTTGAATGGTGTCAATTGCTGTGGTGAGGATTCTAACTTTATTAGTGACAAAATCGGTGCTTTAACCTGGTTCCCAAACCCTAACAAACTATAACTGGCTAAGTTCTATAATAGTAATATAATAAATAAAAAACAATAGATGAGACTATATTTTATTATTTATTTAATTTCAAAATAAATTATACTGTTCAACATGAGAGCAAAACTAGGATTTTTACAAACTAGACTTTAGAAAAGCCTAGATACCCTTGGGCATTTTCAAATCATTACACTGCCCTGTGAAGAGCTTACCAGACTTTCATGAACGCTCATGGAACACTATTTTCAAGAAAAAAGGAATTAAATTTTGCTTTCCCAACAGCAACCAAACATTTTACAGTAATCACCCAAGCCTCAAAGTCCAAAGAATTTTCAGGAAAGCTAGCGTTATTTCAAGCAAAACTAATTCTAACCTCTAACACCACCACCTATAAGCAGAATACAATACAAAATGTCTTCTCCATTCCATTCCACGACACTCCTCTTTTCACTTTTCCTCACATTCACACCCTCACCTCTCTCCCAGGAGCACCTGTGCAATCTCCCTATCTACATATATGTGTGTCATCCAGAAATAAGAGCATGAGGCAAGTGAACGAGCTCTACTGTAAGCAATTGATCTTTCCACTTAAAATTATTTCTGTCTCTTTCTTCTTTATCATGCAACACAATTTTTTTCCTGCAAGAGTCTAAGGAGCTGGAGTTTGACTGTGTATGTCCCAAATACTAACACATCTCGTACCTGTCATCCAATGAATGTGCGATGGCAAGCATGAAGCACTGAAAAAAATGAAGTTCAACATATTGCAAACTTCATTCTCAGAAGACTGGACAATGTGCGTATATATAGCTACATAAATCTGTGGGGTTTTGAATAATATTCTGATTTAATTTATGTTAAACACAGGTTAAAAACAAACAGATCAGGACACAAATCTAAGGACAAAGTATATGGGAGATTTAATGATGCAGGCGAAAACAGCACAAAGCATGATTAGGTAAATCCCACCTAATTCACTTCTTTGGCAAGGCTGGAGGAACTGAAGGAGCAAGGTTTGACATCTTTCATTTTGTAAGAGGAACAAAGTTCTTTGTACCCAAACAACCTTTCTGGCTCACATAAAACATGTCTCTCTTTTCTTCTAACTTAGGTACAGAAGAAAACAGTTTCCCAGTGTTGGCTTTTTTCCCCCCTGCAACTCTTGTTCTGCAACTTGATAAAGGCTGAGCTTCTGCAGAACAGGTTGGAGACCTCCAGCCCAGGGGAAAGGTCCATAATTACACTCATTAATGAAGTTTCATGAAAATAATACAAAATTATCATTATTTCACCACAAATATAGCATTCAAAAGTAAAAAGTTCACAGAAAATAACACAGATATTGCCATTTTCTGAAAGTAAGCAATACTATAAAAAAAAATTTACAGAACCCAAACAACCACCCAAACAAATGGAGAGAACGCTCACCAGCCATCTTCCTTACCAGCTAGGGTGTGTAAGCCCAGTACATCCAGCTGTGTGAGAAGACTTTTCTTTGATTAAGAAGCCCATCCTAAACTCTGTCTTTTGAAAGACTAATTCCTAAAGAAAGTAGAGTGCCACTAGGAGACACCAGTCTTCCAATATTCTTTAAATCTATAATGAACTAAGTTACATGACAATTACTACGTTGCTGAAGATGATATTTAATAGGGTAAGTCACTGAATCAAGGTTAGGGCCACCTGCAGATGCTAGTCCAACAACACTGCAAGGAGCAGAATATCAGTCTTACTGACCAGGCTGGTTTCAAGTACAAGTCATTATATTCTGCATATCAGCACTTTTACTTAATTTAACTTCTGTTTTATCAATGCACTTCAACAGAAGTGGCTGTAGTTATTTCTCTACATGAAGACCATTAGGTATTGTGGAGTCTACTACAATGAACAGCTTGTATAAAAAGTAGTCCTAATGAGAAGCTGAGGTATGTATGTAAAGGAATTATTTTCAGTGTCAATCCTACATGAATTTCTTAATGGGCAAACATTTTAAAAAATAAACCAAAAATTCCAAGACCCTTTAAAGAGGTTCTCCATGCTTTCATCATAAATATTCTCCACTGTCATTGTGTTGTTTGGGTGGGTTTTTTTAAAGTAACTGAATTACAGTAAGAAGATCAGAAAGCACCAAACTGTAGATAAAAAAAAAAAAATAAAATCTGTATTTTGAACTTCACACACACACAAAAAAATCACTAGTACTAAATTTAAAGCATCTAAGTCAGATTTTTCCGTTACAGTCAAATGGCTAAATATATATAAATATACGTAATTACAACTGTCCACAACAGTGGCGACTGCTCTCTGACAAAGCTGAGTGCATGGTACTGTACTTTCTGGGTTCATTCAAAAACTAAGTTTCAAACAAAACCCTGTAGTTAATATCAAAATTCTTATGATGAAAAGTAAGACTTTTTCATACGTATCAGCCTTTTCACACGAACAGAATATTTAGTCTCTACTTACTAAACCACAGACATCAATACCTACCCTGCATTATTACTGACTGCTGTTATTCCCTTTACTCCAGTCTTCAGTAAACCCCCAATGAGGTTTTCAGGAATTCCACACAATCCAAAACCTATGTAAAATAAAAGAAAATTGAATATGTAACAAGTGTTTGAAAGAGTACAGATTAATCAGAAGCCTGAGGATGTGCAACTATATAATTAAAAATCTTTTCTGAGTAACAAGCTCCTTAACCGACTAAATAAGCCAACACTTCTGGAAAGCCCTGCAGAGTTTGGATGAAAGCCATTTAACCATCAGAGGTGTGCTCACAGAAAAATGGCCTTTGGAGAAGGGCTCCAAGACTTTGGCTCTCCTGATGTGTGTCCTAACCACCATACTCATAATTCCTCCTCCTCTTTCTACCCAAAAAACCTTCAGGTCTTTGCTGCACAAAACAGTGACAAACAGGAGGACCAAGGAGTTCTCCCATACAGCTTAGCCTATAATTAGGTGATAAAAATCTGTGAATCTTAACGCTCTTGGGAAGATGCGTAACTGGAAGCACCCAGGCTGACGTGCCTCACATTCCTACCTATTATGCAAGAACCCAGTATACCTAAAATGAAATACCGTGACACATTTTAAGCCGCCTAAGTTTTAGGCCAGGTTCTAACACTACAACTACTACCACTTCCTTCCCAACCACTCAGCCTCAGATCTTTTGTTCCAGCAGCAACAAAACAATTCTTCCTAGAAGGTGTTTTGCCTCGTTACACATCTTTAGTGCAGTTTCCCACCTTTTACAACATTACATTCATTACTTCTTCAGTACTAAAAATCGCTTAGAACCTACTGAGTAGAGTTATATTAAATAGAGAGATCACTTTTCTTTCAGTAGATTAAACAGCATGAAATTGTGGAAATTACCTAGAACATTCAAAAGCTCAAATCACAGCGAAAGTCAGTATGACACAACTTCTTGACTCTCCTGGAAATGCTACACAATACTTATCTGTGTTACAGTAATGTTGTATCTTCACTTTCTACAGCCAGAAACAGGTTAGGCGATTTGTTCAAGGTCACAGAGACGCAGCAACTAGCCAGATGCAGAACGTAAGAGAATGCTACCATAAAAGTAATCAAACCAAATTTTATTTCTTCACCATCTAAAATAACACTGCTAATTTGAAAAAGCCCAGGTTGATTTTCTCCATCCAAACTGGCACAAGTCAAGGCTAACACTTCACTAGTGGGACAAAGAACTAACAATGCTTCTGAGGCTTTTCCCTTCCCCTGAGAAGCAAACTGGGATTTTCTCACTGAAAGAGTCTGCCCTCATTAGGAGAGTAGGGAAACACTTGTTTAAAATGCCCATACAAGTACATGGATTCTCAAATTAGGTAGTGTTAAAAGAAACACAATAAAATGTATTTCATTAATAGAAACGTGATTGCATCCATAAAGAATTTAAATATTTACCACCAACAAGTATCGTTGCCCCGTTGGGTATATCTTTTACAGCTTCAACAGGGTCAGTATAAAATTTGGTGTTGCGTTGACAGCTGGTAGAAAAATAGCATCCACAAATCTGGAACAAGATTAAAAGAAACAAGTTAATGAGTAAAGAGCATTATATAGTAGCTTTATAATGATGACCATCCCCTTGGCTAGATAAGGGGGAAAATATATGTCAAAAAAGGTACTGCTACTGTAAACATTAGGGGAGGGCAGGAGGAGGGAGGGAGAAGGGTTCAGGTCTTCAAAACAAGGACTCTATTGTCTCTCTACCCCTCACATCACCCATATTTTACGACATTTGTATGTATTATGAAGGCTTTAGGCTTAATATGAGCTGCATCGATTTCACAATATCCAAACAGATTTTAAATTTCTGAATTCCATCCTGCACTGCTGACAAATTGTGACTTACTGTGAACAGATTCATGCATGTAATTCCTCAGCACAAGTCACAGCAATCCAAAGACTGCTCTGAAGTATATATTGCTACTTGTAGCTTCAAAGACAACCAGACACTGCTGAAGCAGAGAGCCAACACAGGCAAGGAGCAATATGAAGTACAGTGCTGTGCTGGCAGTATAGTAAGCAGGGACTCCCTTCAGCAGTATGAACCTTCCCCTAGCTTTGTAATGCAGTCTTAGAGCCCTTTGTGTTGTTGAAGAACAGTTCACAATCAGGGAGACTCCAACAAAATTATGAAATAGGGAGGGCAAGAAGACAATCAATACAAATCCCATCCCCAGAACTAGACTTCACAGTGCAAAGCCACTACAGAATAACCATCATAACTCATCTATTGTATTGTTAGGTCACAGTTACACACACACACACCCCTTTTTTTTTTTTTCCTTAAGTATTTCCCACTAATACTACCATACATTACTATACATCAAGTCCTGTCAAGGCCACCAGGAGCAACTGACATTTAAGTCACTACACTGACAAAGTCTCCATAAATTGAGAGTATCTGGAAGTTAATATACTGCCCGCTGGTGTTTCCAGTTCTAATTTGATAGTGGAAGTGAGAAATTTTAAATTGGGAAATAAAAAATGAGTAAATAAATGATAAACAAGCTAATCTACACACATTTTAGAGACCATAGCCTAATTCTTCCCTACAGAGTTGCTTTAAGATCCAGTTACAACCAGGGCAATCATTTTCTGGCTCAGTTTTAAGATTACACAAACTGCCTTCTTTATAAAATTAAGGCTGCAAGAGTTTATACTGCATATTAAGAACACCCTTCTGAATGGAGGCTTATCTCTTTCCCAACAGAAACACTGATGTTCCTCCGTTCTGGTGGGCTCAAAAAAAAAAAAAAAAATCTGTATGTGAGTCATAAGGAACAGTGCCAAGTGAGAAAAAGACCCTCCCCCACGCTCCATTATTCCATGACTATTTGTTTCAGAAACATTTTGTCATAATGACAGTACGACTGCAGAGAGCTTCGCTTCTGGTCACACTCCGTAGCCAAGGGGCAAAACGAGTATGAAGTGCTGGAAGACCCAGTACAGCAGGGCTGCAAGCAGGCACGAGGGCCAGGGCTGGAGGGAGGCCAGGCCAGCCAGGTCCCTGTACCCACATATAGGAAAGTATTTTAAAGAGACCACATGATACTTTTTCTGTAATCTTCCAACTGCCTGCAACAGTGGCGAGCAACAGTGGCGAGCAACAGTGGAGCGTGTGTTACAAGAGTGCATTCCCAGGTTGGAAGCCTCCAACGGGGTTATCTGCCCTGCTACACTAACTGCCTTCTTCTCAGACTGTTTCCCACCCACCCTGCCCTTGGGAGCAATGTGCTTTCAGGGAGCCAAGGTGCCAGGGATCACCCACACGCCCCTGCACACTAGGACATCAAGCTAAGACTCCAGGAGCTGGCTGCAATTCTGGCAGCCCAGGTTTAAGAAAGAAGTAACACGGGGACAGATGAGCTCCTAGAATGGTCAACAAAATCGAAGTAAATCTTGTGGAAGTGCAAAATATAACTTAGCAAAACAGACTCTGGAAGGTCTATGATTATTCGTCCATAAAGGCATCAGGAAGAGTAAACAGGGGCATGAGAAGGAGAACAGAGGAGCTGCTTCAGCTAAAATGAAATAAGAAAAACCACAGAAACAATTTTGGCTGAAGAGACAAAAACTTGGCGTGGCTATGGTTACACGTGGGCTGGAAACCATCAGATCTGTGAGGCTGGGCCGAAGCAAAGGAAGAGCAAAGCAAGCAGGCGAGCACGGCGGAACGCCTCGCCGAGCGGCGGCACACGGCGGGGCGGCCTCGGCACTGTGCCCCCTGCCCCGCGCTCTCCCTGCCCGCACCGGCACCCAGGAACGACCGCGTGGTGGGAGCAAGTCTGAAACAGCAGCACGCTACACCTGCGCTCCGATTTCAAACGCAGGGGAAGTAACGAAAAATCAAACCTCCGGGCCGATCCCCCAAGGTCACGGCATCCCAACCCGCCGCCGGGGCCAGGCCTGCCCCGGGGCTCTGCCCTCCTCCCCGCCGCCCGCCGGCCTCCTTCGGGTCAAAACCCTCACGTTAACAGCAACGGCAAAACAACAGCCCATCGCTTTCCCCGCGGGAGAGGGCAACGCTACCCTCGGGGCAGCAACCCCGGCTCCCTACCCCTGGGGCGGCCCCGCCCGGCCCGACCCCCGGCGGAGGCGACCCCGAGCGCGGCCCCACCAAGGTCACTGCCGCCCGGTCGCTGCGGAGGATGGAGGCCGAGCGGCGGCCCAGGGGTCCAGCCCCTGCCGCCTCGCCTTACCTCAGCCCCGGCGCCCCGCGCCCGCGCGGCGGGAAGGAGGATGCGGCGGCCGAGCGGTGGCAGAAGGAATTTGTACGCCGCCATCTTCGCGCTGAGGGGTTCTCGGGGAAGGGAGCGGAGGGGCGGCGGGTTGGGCTGAGGCGGTGGCTGCTGCTGTCAACGCCCGGCGAGGGGAGCGGCAGCGGGCAGGACGGCGGATCCCGCGGGCGGAGGGAGGGTGAGGGGCTCGGCCCTCACGCCCACTGACGTCTGCTGTGGCCGAGGCGGAGCCCGCGGAGGTTCGAGGCCCGAGGCGGGGGGGCGCCGACTGAGGGGGGCGCACCCCACTTCCACCTCAGGCGCCCGGCCATGCCGGGCCACGGGAGAGCTGTCCAGCCGCCACTTGGCTGCCGAGCCCAGCGAGCCCGGCCTGGGCGCTCACTTCCACTGCTGGAACCCCGGGAAAGCAGAGGCACACCAACACCCCCCCCCCCCCCCCCCCCCCCACCCCCGCCCGGTACCCCAGACATAGCAGTGGTTTTGTGCCAAAAACCCTCAGACCCACGGAAAACGCACGTGGACGAACCCATCAATGTCATAATCAGTTGTAAGGGGGGGGGGGGGTTTCCATGTTATCCTGACCCTCCACTGCTCCCACAGATGGACAACTCAGATGCACAGTTGCAGATGTCTCCCTGTGAAGTTGAAGTGGCTTAAATTTCTATCCTGTTTGTGACCACAGACTAACACCATGAGAATCAGACAGAGGCTTTGAATGTTTAAGTTGCCGATGCATATCCCTCAGAGTGAGCCAGGCTCCGGGAAGCACATGGTCTCCGCAGGGCACTGGGATGCTATGTTTGGGTGGGAAAATGTTACTAGCATAGAGTTATACTTGTTCAAGCGGCCACGTGATGTGAACTGCTGGCATGCCTGCTGCTGCCAGAAGGAAAATTCAAAGCATGCCTCCGCTATTATTTATGCTTCCTAAAAATACCCCAAATGCTCCACACATGCCCTAACGATGCCGAGCGGTACAGCAGGACTCACAGAAAAGTGTAAGAAGCTGTTTAGAAGCAGGAAAAGAGAAATTCCGCTCACGCACATGACAGCGGGTCACACTTCTTACAGGTCATGCTGCCCCTGGTCTGGTTTCCAGGCTGTCCCAAATGCAGCTGTCAGCTTCACTTTGCTTAGCCATCGTGGTATCAACATGCTGCAGAATAATTTACAACGAGGAAGCCAAGGTTTTAAGAGCATGTTGCCGGTCTCCAAAGTGTTTGTGCACACCCAGTCCATTTTACTCTGAGCGCTGGACCCGCCTTGCAGGTGCTGGCCCACGGCCCCTGCCATGTCACTCTCCTACGCATTTTAAAAGGTGGTGGTACCTGTAGTTAAAGTTCATGTAACATACAAACTGTGCAAGTGCCAGAGATGTGTGGTGGAGACACCTTCGCTGGCAGGAAGGTTTTGGGTTGGGATTCTTTTTTCTAGATAGTCATGGTATTTGGCTCCTCAGTTAATTCTGGGACAGTGCCAGGTGTAAAAAGCTACAAATTACAGGGGCTTAGCTGAAAAACAAAGTAACAGTATAGCTTGTATTCTTCAAGGACCAAGCATCGGCAGAAAAGTTTTACAGGACCAGATTTCTGAACCTCTGTTCTACCTAGATTTCATATAGATATGTAAATTCCTTAAGTTTCGTTTCATGAAAAAAAAAAAAAAAATCTCTAAGCATTGAAAAACTTGTGTAAAATAAATTTTCTCTCTTCAGTTCAATAAGTATCTTCCTTTAAACCAACGGTGTGCATTCTTAAACTTGCCAAAGTGTTCACTCTTGTACTTGTTATATACCCAGCTCTTCACATGGAATTTGGGTTATCTGGGACTCCAACAGTGTTCTTCCTTGCAGGCTGGAGGAAGGGGCTAACTGCATCCAGTAGGTATAGTGCATGAGTATTAATACCTCCTTGGAACATACGTTATGCAAAGCTGGTAATTCTACTTATATAAATTACAGTTTCTGATTTAGGAAATTAGGAGGATATAACTTTTCCTTATCAGGTGCTATGGATTATCTAAAACTAGAATTGTTCCAAGAAAAATTTATACAAAATCAGCATGCTTTAGATTGCAAGTCTCTTATTTGGGTTAGAAAAGCTCCAAACGCAACTGAATGTGTAGGTAGAAGAATTTGTTCTGGAGTAGTTTATGAAGGATAGTAGATCATCTACTTTATTCTAATCTTTAAGATGTCTTACAGCTTTTCATACAACAAGGACCACAACTAAGCAACCAACATGAAACAAGTCTCAAGAATATTTGTAGTATGCTCTTATTTTGTTTATTGAAGTAAATCTCAGAACAGCAGTAACATGCAAGTCAAACACTTCTCAAGTTCAGCAGCATTTACAAATGAGTAGTGGGAGTTTCGAGCCCTTGGTGCCATAAAACAGTCAGCAGGTAGACGTTCTGGAGCTACCACAGGTTAATCATTATATACACTGTATAACACCAGCTTACTTATACTACTACCAAGCACAGTAAGACATAGAAGTCAGCACACCAATTCAGGGAGATATTTCCCAAAGAAGCCACCAGAGAGTTAGCAGATAGGCAGGGTATTTTGATATGTTTGATTACCTGTTCAGGGGGAAGAACCAGAACTCTAAGACAAACAACTTTGTTTCTAGACACATTTCTTAAAATTTCTTTACACTTGACCCCGGTTTTAGCTAATTAAGATTTAGCAGTTTACCTTACTTTCAGATCCATTGGAATTTGGCAAGAAAATTCAGTTATTGAGGCTTGAAAAATCACATATGGAGCTGCACAGGAGGGAAAGCTCATTAAACTATGCAGCAACTAGAACACACAGAGAACACCTAAACTTAGCTCCAGCAGGTTAATATGCCCCAGCTCTGAAAGAAGAGGTTGGTGTTCAAGTACTTTTGAGTATTACTCAAAATACTAAAGTATTTTTTGTATTAATCATTTAAGTGCACTTGAAACTCATTTTTGGATAAAGTGGAACAAACCTGATTCCCTTGCTATGGGATGGAAACTCAAAGAAAATAGAAAGATTATTTCTTAGCATCTGTATCTTCCTGAAAGAATGGAGTATTACAGGGAAAACAAAAGATATAAAAGTTATGATACAGACCTTATAAATATGTTCCAGCAGCAAACATAAAAAAAATTACAAGCTCCTCTGCAATACATTCAACAGTTTTAAAACTGACTATATTGTTTAGAGGAAATATAATTAACTAGTGGCAGACAAAAGGGCTGCCACCTGCATGACCAATGATTACACTAGTAAGCCATGTGAACTTAAATATTCAACTTATTAACAAGGTTCAGGTGAAGGGAAGGTCATTACAAAGAAAAACAGGTATTTAGAGGTCTAGTGAAAACAATACATGTTAAAAATCAGCAGGGATTTGGCAAATGCAAGTTAATACAGAATTAAACCTAAATACCGAAGGCAAAATTCAATTGGAAAACAAACAAAAAATCAAAAAAAGACATCTTCTAGACAGTTACGGAAATGTAAAGCAAAAGAGAGAACCACAGAGCCAAGATTCTTGAAGGAAACAACCTGTGGAGCTGTTGAGGAATCCCTTTGCCAACTAACTCTCTGGCAATATTTTCTCTTCCCAGTACTAACTTTACGGCCAAGGGGATACCAAACTGTGAAAGAATCCTGAAGCTACATAATAAGGAGGATCAACAACATTTTGTCAAGAGCAGTTCTTCATCCCTGAAGGACCTCTGAGCAGATGATAGGAAGTCAACAGATATTTTTGTTACAGTGAATATCATAGTAGAATACAGAAGCTCACCTAATTAAAAATAAAAATAAAAAAACCCCCATAATTGGATGAGGAGGTCCCTATTGTGAAAACAATCTGCAGGGATTTTTTGTTTGTTTGCTTCATACTAGTGCAGTTCCCGTTATAGCAGTCTCATGTTTTAGGCAGGTTGCCCTACTCTCATACAAATAACATAGGAGTTTCTACATCATGTCAGACTATCGTATCATTATTACAAGCTAAGATAAGCAACTATGCAGAACTTGTTAGAAGGCACTGAACATTTTATACTTGGTCAAAATTGGAGAATTAAAGTTACCACAGCAAGTTATTCACTTATTAACCTCGACAGCAGTGAGAAATAGCCACTGGAATATCATCAGTTAAATCAACAGTTAAATAGTTACTTCAGTTCAGTAGTCTTAAAAATACAAAATTTCAAACTTTCTGACCACTGCAAATGCTGCACCTCAGTTCAAAACCACAGTACTTACAACGTGCAATTATACAGTACTTACAATTAGGGTGTC
This sequence comes from Rhynochetos jubatus, assembly GCA_027574665.1. Classification (NCBI taxonomy): domain Eukaryota; kingdom Metazoa; phylum Chordata; class Aves; order Eurypygiformes; family Rhynochetidae; genus Rhynochetos; species Rhynochetos jubatus. The sequence goes on from CM050690.1 coordinate 54,324,044, forward strand.
ATTTTTGTTTAAATAGAACCACAAAGTCTGTTACTCATCATGATCCTTGGCACTTCTGTTCATGTTCATAGACTGCATATTTACTAACTGTCACCAACACTGTCTAAATTAGTTAACTGTAATAGCCTTCAACAGTGACAGTCAATATGTCTACTAGCTCTGGAGAAAGGATAAGTCACTTATCATTCTGTTACAGCAGGAATGTGGAAAAACCAAAATGCCTACTCAGCAGATATTTGCAGACATCAGCAGCACAAGTTCCATATGTTTGTGCACTGATACTTATGGAGACTGGTTTAAACTCTTACTCAGAAAACTCTACTAATCTCTTACTCCTTATTTTTTTCTGGAATTTTTTGCTTCAAGAAAGCAACAGGAGTGTCCTTCCCCTCCCCCCCTCCCGCCTCTGGCCAAGCAGAAAGAATGGCATTATTTTACACTCCATACCTACAAGGTTGTAAAAGAGTAAAGGTAAACATAACAAAAGGGGCTACAGAAACGAACTGTAAACAGGAATCCTGAGCAGCAGTCACACTGCGAGTCAGTTCATGTTTGGTAGCACTACTGCAACAGGCTTTTCCAGATTCTGAAATGCAAAATTACATTAATAAGGTTCACAGGATATTTTCAAACAAACCTCACCAGCAACAGAACATACTTTAAACTCAGAACCTATGAGAACTTCATAAAACTACTAGTAAAGAAGTATTTTTCCTTGCATTTGATACACAACTTACAAAATCAAATACAGAGCCTTACGATGATAATGCAGACCTTTGTCTGCAGACGTTGTACACAGTAAACAGATCACACACACACCCCCCACGGCACTGTGGCTGGTGCTGTACTGTGAGACAACAGGCCAGCTGCCAAAGCTGGAAACAAAGAAAAGCAGCACCTGCCTGGTCTGCGAGCTTCGCCTCTAGCTCTGGTTTCCTCTTTGAAACTTGGACTTTGCCATCCATTTCATGGGTGTGGAGCTTAACTGGCAAGCACCATTTCTTGGCTACAGGAGTCTAGCAAGCAAACGCATGCATGCAGTCCAAGCCCTTGTAATTACCTTATCATCCACTGACGAGGGAGTCAGCTACCTGTGTGCACTTACAAAACCAAGTGCCATTTTCATCTGAATTGTTCCCGCTTAATTTTTCTAGTCCATCCAACTGCTGGCCAAACAGCTGTCTGGAGTTCAGAACAGCTTCCCCCCAGCCCTACAGTGGACAGCTTATCAGTGGCTTTGTTAATTTTCTCAATGGTCCAATATCTAATAGGAAAAGCAGACAGTCATTTACTGTGATATTTCATTTCTCAGTCGCAATCAAATGAACAGAAGAATTATTAAGGAAAGTAACAACTTTCACACAGGGTGTATGGCAAAATCTGAAACTTTTGTTGTTAAAATTTTTATAACATGATTTAAAATGAACCCCTACCATTCACTCGTCCATCTCTTTTAAAAGGGCTCTTAGAATAAGTTGGTCTTGGAATACTGGGTTTACTTCAGCCCTTCCCGGGTTTTCGTAAAGTGTCTCTGTCTGATTTTAAACCTGGTTCTACAGATACCTACTCAAAAGGAGCCTGGAAGCCTGCGAAGCCTTAAGCAGCAGGTTCCTGGCATTTACAAGCACACCGCTGCTTGTTCCAAAGCTCTCTGCCTCTTGCTCTCTGTTTCACCAGCTCCAACACCTCCTCAAAGACCCAAATGGTTTGTTTCAGGGACCAGTTTGAAGCCATACCCTAACAGCTCAATGAAGACTTCCGTACTCTGCTTTTGGGCTTTTGCAGAGTTTCAGGAAACAGCCATTTCAGATTGAGCATCCCTGCCACGAAACAGCCCCGTTAAAAGCTGGATCAGGTCGGGCGCACTGGTGACACCCCGTGGCATCCTGCTGAACTCTCAGACAGAAGGGGCTTCCAAGTGTTGACACGTGTGTCCCTCCAGCACCAACGCCTGTCCTCACCTAAGACTGGCAGACCCCAGTGAGGTACTACTTCTGTAGCAAGTTTGGCACAGAGAGCTCTATGTACCAATGGTAACCAGAAAAACTGGGCTGAAACTGAGTACCCTGGGAATGGCAAATACCAGATCATCTCAGCTTCCCACACAATTTTAAAGCACCTTGAGAGTGCTTAGTCCACATGACTCTAGATTATTTATCCTAGTGATAAACATGATGCTTTTTGGTTATAGTGCATTTAAATTGTTAATAAACCCAAGCAAGCACTTCCAGAATTTCACTCGGCTTGCAAGGTAGCCACAACAGGAATCAGCAAATTTGTCGACAATCGTGGATTTCCCATTTACCTCATGTGGTAAAACCCTGATTACCATTATCATGGCTTGCCACTCCAGCAGTTGTGCAGTGTAACAGAGGAATTACTGGTAACAAGAACAGGTCTTTAAAATCAGGCTGTTTATATTTATTTTCTTATGCCTTTGAGACAGGCTATTTGGTGGAACATAGGTTCAAGAGTGTACTCTGCAGTCACACTCCCAGGGAGCAGATTTTCAGCAAGCTAAACAGAACACTGCAGACACTTCACATCCTACTCCACACTTAACATGCAAGAAACACGCAGTTCTTGCCCTAGGAGGGACAGTACGTGGTTGAACATTGAACCATAGTACAGAAAAACGAGCGGGGAGGCTTTTAACACAGATTAGCTTCCCACCCATATTCATATGAAAGATAGAATTACAGAAGCACAATTTAAAAGGCAGCATCATAAAGACATGGAGAGCCGAGCAGTTGTTTAAGCTAGTAATCTTCTAAAGAAATGCTTGCCAAACTAAAGTATGACACCTCTGTCCTGCATTCTCAAGTACACGTTGCTCCTTATTCATCTGATCCTTTCAGGAACGTTTTTTGGGGGGTTTTTTTTTTTGCTTGTTTTTCTCAAGAGAAAGCCCAGGAGAAATGGAAAGGCTTTAATGCTGTTACACAGATTAATACAATACCCCAATTAGTAGATTTAATTTTGCTATGATCCAAGGGAATTAACTGTATAAAACCTCTTACAGTGGCACAAAACTTTACTCAAAGCTAGGTGAATGTTCTTTGCGGGTACATTAACACATTACAATTTCAGAAGGAAGTTACAGTCTCAGCTTATAGTCATCCAGATCAGTTTGGAGATCTGACAGCAGATCTGTGGGAAGAAACGGCAGCATTCACGTAGATAAGCGAGCTGACCTTACACACCAAACCGTCACATGACTCTAGGATTAATACAGTTAAAGATGGGAACATGCAGTTAGGGACATGAGACTGGTCACTTGTTTGACCAAATAACATTACTTATGTGTTGGCTACAAGTTGACTGTGCAGTCATACCCTAAATTACACACACAGTCATCTGTAAGAGCTGGAGACTGGGGTAAGACTGCTGTAAGCAAGTTCACCCAGACTGACACATACAGGAGCCTGTGAATTTAATAAATCCACATCAGGAGGTGGGATGTGGCAGGCACAAGCATTCTTCTGAAGGCATCCACAGTACACACCATTCTTTGGTCATTAACCACCTAACAGAAAAACACAAGTTTCCTTGACTGTTGCAAGTAAAGTGTTTCATTCCACTATAGAAGATTGTACACTTCACACTTGCTTCTTAAAAAGAAACTACTTCAGCTCTCCCTTGAGCAGCAAGAATGAGCTCCTATTTGTCAGTCTAACGCTCCCTTGTTCTAGGGAGGTCACTTCAGAAGAGAGCAGCTCCAGCATCAAAGTTCAGTGCATGCCACTCCTAAAGACCAAAGCTCAAACTGCTAAATCATCTTGTCTGTTCAGAGCCTATTCAAACGCAAACCTACCGTGCTGTCCCAGTTGCAGGTGACCACGTTATAAGAAAGCAGCGGGTTCATATTTTGCCAAGGCAGCACCTAAACTACACACAGAGTAGAAAGGTAGAACAAAGAACGGTCATTCAAGGTTAGGCAAACAAAAATATGACACACCTACAATGTCTACTAACAGTTGGCACTCTCATTCCTCTCCAGAATAAATATATTTCACGTCTATTTACAAAAGTGTAAAATTTCATGATGGATCACTCTTATGCTCTGATTTCCCATTTGGCATCCACGGCATTGATTTCAAATGCTCTGACTTGTGAATATATTTCAGACTGAATACATGGCCTTGTTTTAAGAGGACTGACTTGAATCTGATATTTTGGTATTCAGTGCCATGACATTATCCACTATGACACTGAATTCTGGAAATCTTCTCATAGTGCTTAACCCCACAAATGTGGAGGAAATATTTGCTAACTATATTCCACTCCCTTAGCATTATTCTGAATAAATTCCAGTTTTACGCCCCTTCCCTGGTAATTGCAAAGCCATGCAGTGAAGGAGAGAACATGTGGGTTTTTGTGAATCTCAGGAACATTTGAAAGGTGATACCATCTTTCTTACACATATTGTTAGGCACAACAAACATATAAAGTAGGCTCTTGTTTAGTAGTTTCTGTGCATAAAGACAGCTGTATTATGCTTATTTTCAAGAGAAGAAATATTTGCTTTAATTAATAGAGTGATGAAAGATATGTGAAAGACTGAATATTCTATAACACATTTTTAAAAATTCAAATTCAGTTTATCTCAAGCATTTATATTAACACCATTTCTTACAATTCTCAACTAACACAGCCTATGGTGCCATTCTGACATCCAAGGCTGAGTGCAACAATCCAGCCGTTATCGAGACAGCTCTGACCAGGTGAGGGCACATTCCTTCAGTTCACTTTGCACGCTAAAACTCATCAGCTGATGCAAAATAAGCAAGACGGACCCGAAGCAAACTTCAAACTTACTTTGGGCAAACTTCTATTACTCAAATCCACAGGGGACAAGTATGACTAAATGTCATGGAAGTAAGTAAAAAGAGCTAGTACTTTGGATTAATTTTTATATGGTGCTCCTTAGTTACTAGAGGTACACCTATAACAGCAAAGCCTTATTTCTAAGACAGCTAAATCAGCATAATGACCACCAAACACACACAAATTCTGGTCAAATCCTGAATTCACTCTAACACCCAATAAAATGGAATTTGTCCTGAATTTACTTATGCTCCTGTACACTATCAAAGTTCGTAATTTTCTTAAACAAAAAATAATAAGTGAAGTTTCTTCTTGTTTCTTTGCTAACAAAAACATACCGTTACTACTTAACATTTTACAAGCATATTCCTAATTTAAATAATTTACCAGAGACCAAATACATTTGTGAAATCTATTGCACAGATGAATAGGCCTATCTCATCTTTCCTAAGTCAACTCACATCTGTCTCAGTTATAATTACTGTGTTAAATTCAGATACATCTGTCTAAAACTTAAATGACCTATAAAAATTTACGAGGATCACATATTATTCATGCTTGCAAAATAAAGGCAGAAATCTATTCTTGAGATCATAGTAATTTAGTGTCATTCTAAGATGTTGTACTAAATACAGTATTATAATTTCTCCCAGCTTCTACAGGACTTGAAGCATGCTGATAGAAACTCAGATTAGTCATGTACATCTGTATTAATATCCACGATGTCTTCCCTGTTCATTTTGAAGACAAATTTTGACCACAGACTGTAAAACTGTTAGGAATCTGCTAGATAAAGGATGTCTGACATCTTTTGAGTCTTGTTTGATCAGGTCTAATCTAGTTTTTCTACCTCTGTCTTTCCATGCAATTTCTCCATTACTAACTACTTCCACCTCCATATGTATCTTTTTTTTTTTTTCCTCTTTCTTTTTTCCTTTTTTTCCCTCTTTTTTTTTTGACATTATTTTTTTAACCATGAAGAGTCAGTTCATAACCAAAGCAAGCAGTAAGTAATCCAGTAACCATCGCCAGGCTTTGTAACCTCTAGTCAGAGAACTGATTTTCTGAAAGGAAAGTCTCTTTCTTCCAGCTTTCTTTCTAGAGATCAAAACAGCACACGAACTTCAGAAGGCTGAGGGGTGCCCTCATGGCACCTTACACCTTCCTCAGGGGAGGCAGCAGAGGGGATGGTGCTGATCTCCTCTCTTTAGTGATCAGTGACAGGACACAGGGAACTGGGATGAAGCTGTGTCAGAGGAAGTTCAGGTTGGGCATTAGGAAAAGGTTCTTCACTGAGAGGGTGGTCGGTCCCTGGAACAGGCTCCCTGTGGAAGTACTTACAGCACCAAGCCCGTCACAGCTCAAGGAGCATCTGGACGATGCTCTTGGTCATATGGGCTAGTGTTATGTGGTCCTGCGAGGAGCAGGGTGTTGGACTTGATGATCTTCATGGGTCCCTTCCAACGCAAAATATTCTGTGATTCTATCAACATACACAATTCACTCGAACCCAACAAAATTTCTCTCTTGGCTACTCCCTCAAGAATTAGTATGAGTTCATTATCACCCCACTTAGGTGCCACAGTTCAAGAACATTTGCACAGCCTGCACCACTTAAAAGTTCTTGAAGCTGCTAATAATTATAAAAGTGTATCCAATCATTGCTGTGCAAAGCTGTTTTCTCTAGACAATTCCGCATTTTTAATTAAAGCTAAAAATGTGTTCCTAGTTTGGATAATACTAAATATACAGAGGAACAACACACTTGTGTTTGTTTCTTTAACTTTCAGAAATAAAAGATGCCACGGAACTTCTAAAGACAGGTAGATTATGTATAGCCAAGGCAGTAGTTGTTCTAATATGTTCCAAGTTTTCAGGTGTTCAGAGATGTCAGGCTAGCCCAGTTTCACAGTTACATATACCAGGACATTTAGTAAGTGTTGATGGAATACCACAGGACAAAAATAATTCCAAAGTGCATAGATACAACCAGCCTGTTCTCTAGCAGCATACACATTAATACACACGTATCTCGGAAGGACACAAAGAGTATGTCGTTTGGAAGGACAGAAGCAGCAGAATCTACTGTAGAAATGTTCAGAATCTACTTTACATTCACACCATGTATACATACATGCACATACGCACAGATATATTTATATATAAACCCAAAATAACAGGTGAGCAGTTGTAGCAACGCCATATTCTTGGCTCCAAAGGAAAAAATTGAAACAGCTTTCTTTGTCCCATCAACAGCAACTGTTTACACACCACAACACTTTTCCTGTTGTGCTTCCAGCGATTTAGCAACAGAGCCTGTTTAAACAGCCAACACCTTACGCCTTCCCTGATTAGTAACAGTAGCCTAGAAAACAGACAGTGCCAGGCACTGAAAGATCACAAATTCCACACGAACAGCTTCACCTGTGATCATTTTACCATTCTGAACTATTCCCTAAGGTAAACTCTATGGAGTAGGATTTTTGCTCCAACATAATTTATGTTGCGTCATCCAGAAAGGGTGTTTCTTCTTAAACGTGCAAAATTTTCAGAAAAATACTGAACTTTATCTTTGTGTGAAGCTCTGAGAATTTTATTTCCCATCTCTGAGAAGAACAGCGAGAGGCAGCAAATTCCAGGCCATTCCCTTGCAAATATCTGGCAGGGATTTAATCTAAATAGGTTACAAGTAAAAAAACCAAACCCAAAACTTAAGGCAAATTGAGGTCACTGTTCTCTCAAATAATCAGACAGCTAGTCTTTCACCGCTCTTCAGGCCAAAGCACTTTGCAATGTGTGGGAGGACCAGCATAGTCGTTCCACAAAATGCGGCTTGGGTGTTTAGTGCTGGGGGGAATACAGCTTGAGGGAGGGACAGACAGGGGGCTGTTTGGAGGCCACTCCAGCCAGGAGCGGGGCAGAGCCCATGGGAGGGAAGGGCTTGCCCGCTGCGGTGAGGCAGCAGCACCCCAGCCTGCTCCAGGCTCAACGGTCTCTCAGGTGTTTGCCCAGAACTCCTGCCATCCCCGTTCCTTGCCAACCAGCTCCCGACAGGCAGTATGTAGGGTGTAAGACAAGGAAAATTCTTGAAAACCACTAGAGACGACTTCTGTTCCCTCACATATTTCATGGCAAAATCAGGCTGAGGGGGAAATAAATAAAAAATTAAACCCACTAAAAATCTTCCAGGTCCTCTTTTCCTCACAGAAGTGGACATCACTCCCCTTTTTTAACATCTGTAGCAGCTTCTATTTTACCAGCTTGCTATTAACAGAAATACACTGCTTCCTTCTCAGCCACTAATGAGAAAGGTTAAAACCAGATTTCACTGGGTATTTAAAGAAAGAATGGATAACAATTTCTGGAAAAAAGTCACTGCATACACATCTGGCAGATGCAGCTAAATTAAGCTGCAGCAGCGCCTGAAGCACAGGCAGAGAAGAGATACCACTTCCTTTAGCAAATGAGTCAGCACACAGCCATTCTGAGTTTTCACTTTGGTTTGGTTTTTTGTCTGTTTTGGTTTGGTTTTGGTTGGTTGAGTCTTGTTTGTTTGGGTTTCTTCTTTTTTTTTTTTTTTTTTTTTGGTTTGGTTTGGTTTGGTTTTTTACAAGACACATCTTGAAAGCTGGATGATGTCTCTTTTGCTATTAAGGGCTGACCCACCTGCCCACTTCACTAGTTACGAAGAACGCGACACAGAATCATAGCTGACCATTGAAACAGAGAAGTAAGGGCAGGACCAAGCAAGCAAAGCATCTGCAGAAGGGGACTTGTCAATACATTCTTCAGTCCCAAAACTGTCCACACGGCAAGTGTAGGATTTCACATAAAACATGAGGCACAATCTCCTCTGCTCTCAGGTATGATATGGTTAACTACCATATTGCTTTCGGTATTGCAAACACAGCTGTTCCTTAGATGAGAAATTATATCTGGCTATGGACTATGCAGGAAGGAATGACAATACATATCCAACCAAAACATTGGAGACTTCTAGAAATCAAACCATTTCTGGAAGCAAACACAATTTTAGCTTTTAGGCTTTATTTTTTTACTGTATTTAATCTTTTTGGCAACTCCTTCATAAGACATAACATAGGCAACAGCAAAACCGTGTGTGACAGCTTTTCACTACCTGAAGTACCCCAGTTAAAGGCACTTTTTGATGGTGGTTTTTTTTTTTTTTAACTACTTCAGTGGGACGCAGGCACTAACAAAACCAACACTGTATGACTTGAAAGTGGAGAATTTCTTCAATTATTCTTTTAAATTATTCAATCTAACAAAATCCAGAATATTGTGTGAGCTCATGGCGCGTTACTCCAATGGATGCTGAAGTAGTAGCTTTTTCCAGGCAGACAAAGAGATGGAGAAAGCTAGAGAAGCAATATGGTGAAATACAGCATTCTTGTAACTACACAACATAAAGTATTTGATGATTTACAGTTACCAAGATTTTGTTAAAAATCTTTTACCCTCGTAACATGGAAGGTATTTAACACTTCACAAGTTCGTGATGGTTGCTGTTTGAAGCTGGACAAAAATTGGAGCAGAAGTCTCATTCCTTTAACAAAAGGCATTTGGTTTCAAGATGACTTAAGTGCACTTCTACAGCTGTACGTGTTAAGTAATCTGAAATCTAAGTTAAAAAAAAAAACAACCACATGAAAATATATTTATTAATTAAAAATATGGCTTTAAAAAACCCTCACTGCCGCCACAGGAGGGTCTCCGCTGCATCGCATCCCGCCCCACCGGCAGCCAGCCTACCGCCTTCCCCCGCTGCGGGTCCAGCGCCGCGCCCCACTGACGGGGTGCCCCCTCCGCGCCCGCGGCCCCCTCCCCCGGCGCTGCTGCGCCTGCGCGGCTCTCCCCGCCCCGACAGCCGGCGCCGCGGGCCGGCCCGCCCCGACGACTGACCGAGTCACCGCCGCCGCACCGCGCGTAACGGGGCGAGCTGACAGGTGGCGGCGGCGATGGCAAAGGCGCGGGGTGCCGTGTCCGCGCTGCGGCCGCGCCTCGCAGAGCTGGGCCGGCGGCTGACGGCGCCCCGGGGAGCGGGCGGCGACGGTGAGAGGCCGCGAGAGGGAGGGGCTGGGGCCGGGCTCTGCCCGGCGTTCCGCGGGCCCGCTCCGCCCTCTGCTGCCGTCGCGCGGTGCGGCGGGTGCGGCGCTGCGGGAACGGCCCGTGGGGCGCGGAGCCCCGGCCGAGGGGCAGCTGCTGGGGGCTCCGCCTCTCCCTCCTGCAGAAGGAGGCTCGGCCCAGGCCCCCCTCTGGAGCCCGCTCTGCGGAGCGGGGCGGCGGAGCCCTGAGCCGTGCTGTTGGTATGTGACCGCTTTCCAAATGGAGCGTGTGCGGAGTTGGTTTTGAAACATCAGACCATAACCATGAATTCCCTTAATTTAGTCGTGAAAGGTGTAGTCTGACGGGGCAACGGGCCTGTTTACGTGCTGTATTGTTCAGCTGCTCTTGCAGATACCATAAGGATGTATAAAACCATAGGAAGTGGAAAGGGAGAGCAAGGACGGCTGTCCCCGAGTCCAGCGCTAAGAAGTGTTGTATTCTTCCTGCAGATACCTTCTTAGCAAAGGGCTCTGCTACTCTGGACAAACTGAAGGACCTTTGTGACGAAGGAAAAGAACATCCTTCCACGCTTCTGCAGCTCTATACACAGGTAGTGTGTTTAAAATACTGAGAGCTGCCTTTCAAGAAAGTCCACTGCGTAGAGAGGGTTGGCTGTAGGAAAGGGTGTAGCAGGAGGGATGTCTGTTAGGTGTGTGTACAGTGAACATGTGTGAAGTGCAGGGCTGCTTTTGTGTGGATTTGAAGGTAATTAAGGGTTGATAATTGTGCTGGTACTTGTAAGCACAGGAGGGATTTTATGTTCACTGTCAACAGTCTTAGAAAACTTACAACTTGTAGCTTTTGTAAATTAAATATTGAAAGTTACCTTAAAATTGTAATGTTTTAAACTGTAACAAGTTTGTATGTTACTGCATGTTACCATTGGATTATTTTGCTGGCAGCATTTTTACATTGTGTATTTTCTTATTTTCATAGGCTGTCTTAGACATTACATATTTTGAGGAAAACCAGCTTGTGGATGAAGATTTTCCAGAAGAATCTTCCTTGCAAAAAGTTAAAGAACTTATTTCTGTTCTTTCAGAACCGGAAGACCTGGTGTGGGAATGCAACATAAATGAAAAAGTGAGTACTAACATTATTCAGCCAGAGAATTAATTGTTTTATTATTTAAAAATAAAAAAGCTGAAACAGGATAACAGTATTTATGTCTTCGTTGGGCAGAATTTAAGATATTTTGAAAAATTTTCAAGTCTTATGTGTATTTATATAGAGATTCCTGAAAACATGTTTCTCAACTTGTTGCATGCTCAGAATTTTTCTTGCTAACGTTTCATGATTCCATGTGCTTTTGGCAGTTTAAATGCCTAGTATTAGCCTTGCTTCTGTGGCTGTTGCTGTTAAGTACAGACTCTAGAGACTTAATATGTGTGGGTGTGAATACGAGTAGTTCAGATGGTTTACTTTTGGGTTAGCCTGGTTTGTTGGATTTTATTTCAGCCCATCGATGTCCTTGGTGCAGAGTTGTTAGAATGTCTTTACTGGAGAAAAGGAGCCCTTCTTTACATGTATTGTCATACAGCGAAAGAAAGGAGTGAATGGCTACAAGAAAACGTTGCTGTATTTAAAAAGGTAAAGGAGTTTAAAATGTTCTTTGAGCATGTGAATACAGTTTCAAAGTTTTTGTCTTTGCTTTTAAAATATACCTTTTTGGTGTTTGTGTGGGGTTTTTTTCCTTTTAAATAGAGTTTTGGGTAACTCACAGGGAGAAGTTATTTCTGGCTGTCATTACATTAATCAGAACTTATCTAAAAGCAGGTTTTTTTCCCCTTGTTTTTTTAATTGTACTCAGTGTCTTAATGATGGAGTTCGATACCTGATGAAGATGCTTAGCTTTAGATGCCCTCTTCAGCTAAATGAAGATGTCTTACTTCAAGATAAAGACACGGCTAAATTACTCAGTGAAGGTAAAAAAAAAAAAAAAACCAACAAAAAAACCCCTCCGAAACCCTCACAACCTGTTCTTCTTAATAACTGCTCCAGTTTATGAAATGCTTTATTGTGTATTTTTGTTGTTTGCCTTCATTTGTATTAAAAAAAGTCACTTTTTAAGAACAGAAAAAAATTGCAGATGGGACAGATTAGCATGCAGCAGTGCTCTCCCACCCCCCTTTTTTGTGACTCATTGATATTAGGAGGTGTCAGTCCTCATTTTCTCTGGTTTTGAGTGCACTGGGGGAAAGTGAACTATGGCTGTGGGTGTGTTATGCGTAAAACGTGTGTTTTACCATCTTCCATTGTCAACTGACAAATGTTGAAAGCACAGATACGACTGCAGAGGGTGCTAGAGCTACCTGTGATAGTTTTCCCGTTTAGATTTAGGAGAACACAGGTACCGCATACAGCATTACTGACTTCACACAGGTGGAAAATACATGCAAAATTGGTTCATTTTGGCAAACTTAATCTGTCTCCACTTTATACAGGCTTGTGTACATTGCATCACTGTAGTACATTTACTTCAGGATCTGAGACTTCATGAGTGTGATGCACGTAGGGTGATGCAGCAGGAGGGGATTTGTAATGTACAGCAGCTGCTGCTGAGGACACCATGTCCACATTGTTCATGCTTAACACTAGCTCTGCTTTGGCTGTGGGAGCATGGAGCACCTTGCTTAATTTCATCGGGAAGCAGCATTGCTCCAGTTCAGCTTCACGATGCAAAGCCAAGTTCACTAAATGATCTGTAGATTTATTTAGCATGATGGTAAAATCATGGAGGTGATTCTCCCCCTCTACTCTGCTCTCGTGAGACCCCACCTGGAGTACTGTGTCCAGCTGTGGAGCCCTCAGCATAAGAAGGATATCAACCAGTTGGAACGAGTCCAGAGGAGGCCACGAAGATGCTCCGAGGGCTGGAGCCCCTCTGCTATGGGAGCAGGCTGAGAGAGTTGGGCTTGCTCAGCCTGGAGAAGAGAAGGCTTCGGGGAGATCTTATTGCAGCCTTCCAGTGCCTGAAGGGGGCCTACAAGGAAGCTGGGGGTGGGGGCTTTTTACGAGGGCCTGTAGTGACAGGACAAGGGGTAATGGGTTTAAACTGAAAGCAGGAAGATATAGATTGGGCATCAGCAAGAAATTCTTCACTGAGAGGGTGTTGAGGCACTGGAACAGGTTGCCCAGAGAAGCTGTGGGTGCCCCATCCCTGGAAGTGTTCAAGGCCAGGCTGGATGAGGCTTTGAGCAACCTGGTCTAGTGGAGGGTGTCCCTGCCCATGGCAGGGGGTTGGAACTAGGTCATCTTTAAGGTCCCTTCCAACCCAAACTATTCCATGATTCTATGATTATTTTTTTTTTCAGTGGCCATGAACACGTATGTGGCTTTCTGTTCAAAGACTGAAGCTGTGCTGATTGACCCAAATTAAGGCGATTCTCAAACAGCAACTTCTTTTAGGCTTAAATTGTGGGAAGCACAGAAATATTCTAAAACAAATATGCATAATCATTCCTCAGCTTAATGGATTGTAAAGGAATACTGAAATTCTTTAAGATAAACAAGCAAACACAATTATCAGAATAATACTTCTATTGCAGTCTTAAAGATTTTAGCATTTTGGAGGGGCAAAATGGAGAGAAGAAGGAGCCAAGGCCTTGATCCAGGTTCTGTTCTGGTCACCATCAGTCATCTCATTGTTAACATTTGGTTTTCTGCTGTACCTCTTTGATGGGTTTAAACTGCTCTTTTGGAATTATTTCCAAGTGTTCCTGAAAAAAAAAATAGGTAATTTCAAGCTGCGTACTTGCTTAGAACAATAAAGTACTTGATCTAAATTATTTTTGCAGGTATATTTAGCGACACTCACTTCCTGGCGATGATGTACAGTGGGGAAATGTGCTATTGGGGACTGCAACACTGTGGAGAAGGGAAGCAGGAAAACCTTGAGGCGATAGATTCCCTCTGTAACGCTGACCTGGGCTGCAGATCGGAGAGCGTACCGCTGGATTTCCGAGAAACGGGAAAAAACATGTTAACAAAGTATGTGGCTGTATGTGAGGGACCTCTGAAAGGCCAAGGGTGGAACACAGCAACTGCAAAACAAATACTGGGTTATTTTGTGAAATCCTGCAACTGAAATACACTGCTTTGGCTGCGCTGGAAGAAACCTTGTGTGCGAACGGTGCTTTGGGACGGTTGTCCCTCTTTCAGTCTCTGACCTTTCTTCTTATCAGAATGTATACTTTTATGGCATTAAAAACGTTCAAAGAACTCCTGGAATACAGGTTTAAAGTCTAATTAAGTATTTGTAGGAGGAAAAAAAAAAATAAAAACACCACCACACGATTGTGCAATAAACACACTCGGCTGACGGCGTGTGCTCCGCCCCGCCGCCGCCTCAGGCTGAGGGGCGGTGGCGGCGCCCGGCGACATGGCGGCCGGCGGGACGGAGGAGCGGGGAGGTTGGGAGTCCGCCGTACGGGGTAGCCTGCGCCTCCTCCGGGAGCGATGGACTCGGGGGACCCGCGAACGCGCTGCGTTCGCGGGTCCCCCGAGTCCATCGCTCCCGGAGGAGGTGAGCGCCCTGCAAGCGCTGCCGGTGAGTGGGGCCGAGTCCGGGTTGGGAACCCGAGGGATGGCGGGCAGGGAGGGTAGCGCGTCACCCCGCCTCTTCAACTGCTCAATTCCCGTGTCGTTAAAGCGCTGCTCTGGACGCTTTTCAGATCGACGTGCAGCTGAACATCATGTCCTTCCTCTCGCCTCAAGATTTGTGTCATTTGGGAAGCACGAGTTGTTACTGGAGGGCGGCTGTGCAAGATCCGTTGTTGTGGAGGTATTTTCTCCTGAGGGATCTCCCGTTTTGGACATCTGTTGACTGGAAATCTCTCCCGGATGCGGAGATTTTTAATAAAGCCTTTTCGGAGGTCAGCGATAATGCGCTGTACGATTACATGGCAGTGTAAGTACCTTCATAGTCTCTTACACAAAAAGTCTCTCCACAGCAGCAATATTTAGCCCACAGGCACGTTTTCTATTTACAGCGGTTACGCTGTCCTCTAAGACACTGCTTAAATTTTCACCTGTCTCCAATCCATTGTTTGATTTGGAAATATAATTTCCTGTTGTTTGACAGCTTGGTCAGCTCTTCCTGTTCGGAATTAAACACTAACGTAAAATGTTGTAAAATCTGACGTTACAGGAACGTAAGGCGCTTTTTGTAAACTGTCTGCTGTGCCTCAGAAATAGTTACCTCAGAAACTGGGTGTACTGTTAATCTCAATAACAGTGCGTTCCTTGCTCTCACTACAATGGCAAATGATTTCTTGCTTTTATTAAAGTACTAAAAAGTCTTTAAGCTACAGCCAATTGAATGAATCTTCGTTTTTTTCATCTTACCTGGAAGACCTAGGCGAGGAAAATTGAAGTATTTTCGAATATGCACAAAATAACAAGCAGTGTTCCGTTAGCTCTGGTGGTCAGAGGCTGTAAGACATCGACTGATTCCAGCGAGTGTAGTTGAAAAGTATAGCATCTCTCAAAATGTGTTTGGATGACTGAGAAGAACTCTTAAGACAAGGGGGTAGTTCTGTGATTTTTTTTTTTTAGACTTCATTCAAGTCCCTTCATTTGTAATAATTTTAATTTTCAGTTAAATTTTTCAGAGATTACTCATGAAGCTGTTGTTTCATAAGTGCATTCATCTCTGCAATCTCTGTGCCTTTCATCCCCACTTTACAGACACACCCAGAACTTGAAGTATCTACAGATATTGAACATTGGTTTTAAATCTTCGTAGGTGTGAACACTTCAGAGCATCACCTGTTTGAATCCGGCTGTCACTGATCTCCCTTGTGTCTGTGAGCACTTGGTGGTTTCGCTATCTGAACTGAAGCATCTCGGGGTGTAGAGGAGCACACATTTAATATTTCCTTGAAGCCGTTTCTCCAACAGCAGCCTACCATGACCACAGAAGCAGTCTGAAGCTGCTTCTGTAGGATGTCTGTCACTTGTGTGACTGTTTCTTTTTCCCCTTGATTAGCAGAGTCCTGTCATGCCTTCTAGCTTCTGTGTCAGATGAGCACGTCTTTGTGCCTATGGGGGAAATGGTTCTTTTCCGGTGGAGTTACCCATTTCATGGTTTGTGTTTACTAACACAAAAGCGGCCTGAGTAAGGTTTGCAACGCATTCAAAAGTCTCGTATTTTTTATATTGTATGTGACCCATCAGCTTTGTTATTTTACCAGTATTGTGTGTTCACTGAGGGTGGGGGAATTTTTTGTTTTATTTTATGTAAAAAAAAAAAGATCCAGAGACAGAAATGTATTAAGGTCCAGAAAAGTTGGTATTTGGACTTTGAAAGGACTGATGCCTTTACCTGCTTTGTACTGGTGCTCGAAACCATCAGTTTGGAAATTCATGGTTTATCACCTGTGCTTGAGTTGTAACAAAGCATGAAGAGGAGTGTGGGACCTAAATCCATCAGTGTTGTTTGATTAATACCTCTTCTATATTTTGTGTTTAATTTCTAGTTGCATCTATTTTACACAGATACAAAAAAAGCTGTCCTCAGAGTAGAAGAAGTTCGAAATCAAGCCGTCCCCGGTATGGGGCTGTGACTTCCTTTTTGCAATCACTGGTTACTCAGGCAGAACCTCGCTTTGCTATGTTTGGGCCGGGTTTGGAAGAGCTGGATGACTCTTTAGTGCAAAAGATGATGACGTGCCCAGAAATTCTGCTAGTAGCTGGCTTACCTCAAAGACAAATTCATGGTAATGCTGCTTTTGGTTTTTTTGTTTCGTAAACAGATACAACACAAAAAACATGGGGGGAGAAATGGAGAAAAGGGATGTTATTTTCTACCCTTGAAACTCAATAGCATAATGTTAAAAAAAAAATCTAATTTTTTCTCTATTATTTGTATGCACAATGCAGTGCTTAGTGTCATATGGTTTAGTGGTGGATGGGCACTGCTAGGTTCACAGTTGGACTCGATGATCTTTAAACATCTTTTCCAACTAAAATAATTCTGTGCCAGCTGTGGAGCCCTCAGCATAAGAAGGATATCGACCAGTTTGAGCTAGTCCAGAGGAGGCTACGAAGATACTCAGAGGGCTGGAGCACCTCTGCTGCGGGGACAGGCTGGGAGAGTTGTGCATGTTCAACCTGGAGAAGAGAAGGCTCCAGGGAGACCTTATAGCACCTTCCAGTCCCTG
Source organism: Rhynochetos jubatus (assembly GCA_027574665.1). Taxonomy (NCBI): domain Eukaryota; kingdom Metazoa; phylum Chordata; class Aves; order Eurypygiformes; family Rhynochetidae; genus Rhynochetos; species Rhynochetos jubatus. The sequence continues at coordinate 54,341,161 of CM050690.1, forward strand.
AGGGAGGTCTACAAGGAAGCTGGGGCCACTTTTTACAAGGACCTCTAGTGACAGGACAAACGGTAATGGGTTTAAATTGAAAGCAGGGAGATTTAGATTGGACATCAGCAAGAAATTTTTCCTGGAGGGGGTGATGAGGCACTGGCACAGGTTGCCCAGAGAAGCTGTGTGTGCCCCATCCCTGGCTGTCTTCAAGGCCAGGCTGGATGAGGCTTTGAGCAACCTGGTCTAGTGGAGGGTGTCCCTGCCCATGGCAGGGGGGTTGGAACTAGATGATCTTTGAGGTCCCTTCCAACCCAAACCATTCTGTGATTCTATGATTCTATTGAGAAGGATAAATGCAATGAACATTTGGGATAAAACTGTAGCTGCAGTGAGCTTATGATTAAATTTGCACAATGTCAGAGGGATCAAAGCCTGTGTTTTGATCCTAAGTTCTCTGGTAACGGATAAATGCAGGCAGAACTTTCTTTAGCTACTGCTTGCAGTAAGTGGCTCAAAACCACACTTGTGCTTTGATACAGGAAGTCAAGACTGATCTTTTATATGATTCAGTCTTGTGGTGTTAAGTGGTGTAAATTTAATTTGGAAGAGTTACGGGATTTTTTTTGATGTTTTAAAATGTAGTTCTGAACATCTTTAATTTCACTTCAGTCTAAACCAGAGACAAAAACGTATTACTTTCTAACTGATGTTTATTTCAGCACAGCAGAATTGGAACTATTGTATTTATAGAAAGTGTGAAAATACTTTTAGTGCTGTTAGTGTTGTTATTTTTTTCCTCTCATGTCCTTTTTAATGCAGCTTGTTGTAAACAGACTAGAGCCTTCACTGTGCCAGTTTTGGGTAATAAATACAGGTCTGGCTCCTCTCTAAGTTAGGTTTCTAGGTTCAAGTTTAAGTATCAGAAACACGGAAATGCCCCCTTGTTTTCTTTTAATACTATTGAACTGATTTTAATTAAATTAATAGTCTGATCAATTAGAGAATACGTAAAATTTCATTGTAAAATAGTAAATAGGCTACCCCTAACAGCAGCACCTGTTGGATATATCCGTTTTACAGCACCACTGGAATTTTCAGCCCTCCACTTAGTTGTATTCAGTAACCAAATAGTTGTAATCTCATTTTTTCTCTCTAGGAATTGGATCAGGAGTCAGTTTCCAGTTTAACAACAATCAAAAATTCAATATACTGACATTATATTCGACTACCAGGTAAGATTTGTTCTCCACCAAAAAATCCAGGTACAGTTTCTCAGTTATTTCATACTTTTCTTCATGTTTTTGTTATGTAATTTTTATGTGTGTATTCATGTGCATGGATGTCCCTTCTAAACTGAAGCTTCCACACCTATCTTCACTTTTTCTTTCTTTCTCCAACCACTAAGTTTTCCTGTCAAAGTATTAAACTTTTTCTAACCTTATACAGAGCAAGCATGTAGGACAAATACGTAACAGGTGCTTCTGTCCCTCTTGATGCCTTGATTGATTCCCTTTTGAAACACTATATAAGCTCTTCCCTGGGTGTATTTTCCTGTGCATCTTGCAGGTTGTTGACCATCTGTATATGTACAGTAGAAAAGAAGAGGGAATGGGAAGGGTTGGGGAGAAACGAAACTGTTTTGCTGGCTCAGGCCATTTTTCTGTCCCTTTCCTGTGCTGCCTACAGTTTCACAATTGAGTTTTTGTGTTCGCAATTAACCTGTCTACTGAAGTACTGAAATACCTTTCAGTGTGGAAAGGAGGAGAGCAAGGGAGGAGCAAGCCGTGGCTGTGAATAAGATGTTCTACCAAGAGAACAGCGTAATAGGGAATCAGCAAGCCGTGCACTACAGCGTAATTGCACAAGTGAAAAAGGTGTGCGAAGTAGTTGATGGATTCATTTATGTTGCTAATGCAGAAGCTCATAAAAGTAAGGGGTTTCTCTTTATTTATTCATATGTTGTGAATGATTGGAATGTCATAAAAGGTTTCAAGGAATGTGCAGTACATCCAAATCCATGTTTTGATTCTTTCAAAATCTGCTTCATTGGTGCTATTTCTTCATGGCTTACCCAGTCGAAGAGGTCCTGTGATAGACACTGTCCCTCATCGCCCTGTGAGGGGTTATGGCCCCTTCTTTCCTGATGGGTACAGATGGTTGCTGTCTAAACTACATGTGGGAAAGATCTGGATTAAAAAAAAACAAAACAAAACGTGTGGGAGAGGAAGGCAGAAATGCATTGGTGGTGGTGCAATAGCCTGGAAACAGAAAACCCAGAAAAACTGCTGCTAAGGATCCAGTTAGTCCAGATCGGCATAGTCCTATAAGAGGATAATCCAAATACCTGTTATGGTAATTTTCTTTACGTTTGTCAACTTTAAATGGAGGGAAAGGTATAGCTCAGAAAAGAAGAGGGTATAAAATAGTGTGAAGGGAGGTGCTAAGGTGAGAAGTACGGTCAGTAGGGAAGGGCTGCTGACTGTAGGGTGTGTATTTCTTAATGGCCTATTGCAGTTTTGTCTGTGAGGTACTTGGGAAAACACTCTGATGTTAAAGACTGGAACAGACTGCCTGTAGAATATATGGAGATCTTTAAATAACATGTAAGTGTGACATGTACATCTATGTGACATGAATGTATGTGATTCAGCCTTGTGATGAGCAGAACTAGATAATTTGGCCACATCCCTTCCAGACCTCTGTTCCTTCACCTCTGAAACCTTAAATATTTGAAAAGTTAGAAAAGAAAAAAATTCCCCTTGGGATTTGCATATATTTAATTCTCATGTATGAAAAATTGTTTTTTAGAGCATGATCGTCAAGAGGAACTGGCTCGTATTTTGGCAATGATTGATCCAGCCCTCGGGCCTCCGAACAGACCTCTGCTGATTTTGTCTTGTGTCTCTCACATTGGTGTGAAAAGAATTCCGTGTGTTTACATGGCACATCAGTTGCAACTAAATCTGCTACAGCAGGCCTGGATGGTACTTGCTTTTAAAACTTTATTTTCTGTTTTTCTGTGGCTTAAATTTAACTTAGGCTTAAGATACTTCAGTTATGAACTCTACCTACCTGAGTAAGTGTGCAGCTTTCAACGCTATATGTGAGCTCTCCCCTAAGTGAAGAATTGAGTTTCTCTGCCCCACTAAGGTGAAGCATTAGCCTGTCTGAAGGTAGGAGAGCTAAGTGGATTGCCCAGCCACAGACAAGAAACTTCAGACAGAGACAGCGTGTGAGGAAGGACGAAATGCTGGTGTTGGAGGGAGTAAGGATGCTTCAGTTAATTTCAATCTAAATTTCCCAAGTCACGAACCAAGGACTTGGAGACACAGGTAGATTTTTCTGCCATTTTCAGGCAGCTGTTAATTGTCACTCACTTGACACAATGTATTAAGTTTTTGACACATCAGGTTTTTACCTAATGTAAGGTCCTGAACCTGTTCTTTTGTGCTGGTCAAGCACAGTATGTATCACTAGGGCTCAGCCACGCGTAATACTTACTTTTGGCGATACTGTGTAGCTGAAGAGCAGTACTTAGTCAGAAAAAACAAAGTCCTGATTTGAGATAATTATAAGGAAAATGCTTACAGACTTTTAAAATACATATTGTTTATAACAGTCGTAATATGTTATAAAATCAGGGAATTGTTAATATGCATTAAACTGTAAAGCTAGCAGCACTTTTAGTTTAAGAGTCACGAGAAGAATTTTCCAGTAGATTCTCATCCGTAAGTATAATGTTCCAGAATAACTGATGGAACAACTAAGATAAAATAAAGGTCTTTAAAAAACAGTGACAAAGGTTTATATTTGATATGAGTATTTCTGACTTTAAGGATAGAAATGGAGTGATGCTAAAATGCTATTAGATCATGTTACCTATTATCTCTAATACATTAGCTTTTTTTGGTTTTACAGGTGCAGGACACTGTAGCTGCAACTTTAGCTGGATTGCTGAATGGAATTGAGTGGCTTCTGGAAGAAGTAAATTGTAAAAATGCACAGTAATGGAACCCTGCATTGTTGTACTGTATAGAGACATGGATGTTTTACAGTTCGGATGAAGTGAGACTGTTGTCCTGACAGAGCACTGCCGGAAGGGAGATTTAAAAGGCACACCTGCAAACATTTTACTGCATGTACTTTGATAATTACCATTCTTCCAACTGTAGTCCTGAATTACAAGTACAAGTAGGATTTCCTGGATTCCAGCAGCTGATGAAGAAGTGAGTTTGGGGGCCAGTTGGGGTGTTTTGTTTTCTGTCTTTCAAGCTGGGGCCTTGAGGGTGCAATCTTTGCTCAGTGTATCTGGCAATCTAATCTCTTCTGTAAATATCCCTAACACTAGGTTAGGTTATCAGCACAGCCCTATGGCATGTATCACAGTTACTGAGCATATTCAATGGAGATCTTGACAGTAACAGTTCCCAACCAAAACACTGTACGTTGTACAGTGTGTAGTAGGTTGACAGAAGGACCGTGTCTCTTTCAAAAGAGTAGATTCCCCTGTAATTTTTTGAGAAACAATGCCTAGACAAGAAATAGCACCTGTAGGAGATTTCTTGATCTCCTCTTGATCTTTGATCTTTGACCCAGATCAAAATTCTTAGAAACAATCTAACTATTGTGTATTGATTGTTTTTTCTTATTTGTGGTCCTGCTTATTAACCGACCACAAAAGAGCATCTTCTGCTTTCTGTCGATACGAAATTGTAGCTTGAACTGGGCATACCTCTGATGTGATGAATGAATGTTAAATAGAATCGATAGTACTTCAGGACGTTTATCAAGTACATAGGACCAGTCAGTTGCTCAGATAGTGGTGGCTGTTTGCAGATGTGAAGTGTTCTTAGCTTGAAATTTTCTACGCAGTTGCGAATATTTTGATAAAAAGGGAAACAACATTTCAGAGCTGGAATTGCATTTTCCATATTGGTGTCATTTGGGATAGTCCTAGTGTTCCACCTTTTTCATGTGTTTTAATTATTGGTTGAATGTTCAGAAATTTCCCCAGGATTTCTCGTCTATGCATGTATTTGTTTTGATCTGTGGGTTTTTTCTGTTTTGCCCTTTAAAATACAGAAGACCAAAAGATTTAGGAGTATTTGGGGGAAAATGCCATGCTTTGTGACTGGGACTGTGTGACTTTTCCCACTGGCCATCATAATTTCGTAGTGATCTGTCTGTAGAGGGTTGGATGCAACAACCTGCTGCTATGTTAGCTACTACAGATATGGTTTTTAATGCAAGACTCCGCTTTCTTCATCAGGAAGAAATTATTATTTAAGGAACATTATTTACAGTCTTTGTGCCATAAACCACCCCTCCACCCCCGCCTGCACGCGTACACATACACAGTGTCTGCAGCCATGCTTGTCGCAACAGGTAACGAATTACCATTGTCATCATTAGTCATGAATGAGCCATGTTACTGAATGTTATCTGTTTAATTAACATATTAATTCAGTGGCATTTTAAAAGGTCAAGATAATGTAGAGAATATATTTTTTAAGGCATGTCAGTTACATTAAAGGTAGGGGGTAAGTTAGAGTTAAGAACGACAGGTTTTACGGATGCAGCTTAGGCAACAAACCAGGAATTGGAGTCCGTGCAATCACGCAGCTCCAGCATCCTAGCGTGGCAGAGCTGCTGGTGGGTGGCTTGCATGGTTGAGCGCGGCGGAGGGTCAGCACAGCCCAGGAAGGCGAGCACGGGCACTGTGCGAAGGAGCAGCTGGGGTGCGCAGAGCTGTGCTGTGTGTGAGCCAGCCAGCCTGTTGGGAGTTCACGTGCCAAATAGCTGCAGAGGTGCACTGCAGATCTCATTCAGATTTCACCTAAAATGCTTCCTGCTGTTTAAATTCCTGAGTCTGCTGAGTTTAGATGCGTAGTAAGTCAAATAAGCTGGGGGCTTAAATTGTTGCAAATTCAAAATCAGTTGGCTATGGAATATTAGAATGTTACCAAAATGTGTTTTACAACCTTTTAATATATATAAAAAATCTAAATGGTCTTGTATTTACCCTAGAAAATACAACTGTGATGGGTTTGTGAGAAACAGAACCATCAGTATCTGGATCCCAGGAATCTTGCTGTCCTCGGGATGAAGGGTTTTAACAGTGCTAGAAAGAAAATCACTTTCCTGCCCACTGAGGCAGGTCGTTTACCTAAACGGCGGTCACCGAATAAAAGTAAAAGGTTAAAATGACCACACGTGATGAACACCCAGTTACCGGAGGGCTTTCCCAAAGAGAAGGCGGCTCTGGGGTTGCTCACTCTCCGGCCCTGGAAGTCTGAGCAGCCGAGCAGCCCGCCGCCCGCCCCCAGACAGGCAGGCGAGCGAGGGTGCCTGCCGGGCTCACGGGCGGCTGGCCCAGGGCAGCGGTCCCGGGCGGTGGCTCCGAGCGGGGGCGGCTGTGGGGGCCCGTCGCTTGCCTCCGGCGGCGCGGCGGCTGTTGGCATGTCCCGCTGGATGGCACTGCTGAGCCACACCGGCCGCCGTCCTGTCCGGCAGCATCCTACACCCACCCTTCGCTGCAAAGGGATCGATCCTACTCGCCTCTCGGGTACGGCAGCCAACAGGCGCAGTTAGGGAAAAGCCGATGTGAAAGAATGTCAGGGGCTGGTAGGCAGGGGATGTGCTGCCTCCTCTTTTAATCCGGTGGGTGTCAATATCGTGTGTATGGTGGGGTGAATACTCCACCTGAAGAGAATAGCTGGAGTCGCTGTCACGAGGATGCATGGAAATAATGTCTGGCATCGTTGCAAAGGGATTGATGCTTTAATCTGATTCAGTTTGTCTTTTGTGCCATTTTAGCACTGGTGGTTCTGGATAAACTATTTTCCTTATGTACACGAGTAAAGAAATAACATTCCTCGGCCAATTACAGAAGGTGAAATTGTAGCTAGAGCTTGTGCTGAAATCTCAGGCCAAAGGATGTTTGCACACAGGCTGCTCTCCGTTCCCTCGAGAGGATGAAACCACAAATCAAGAATGTCAGTGGGCGTATAGCAGAGACATTCAGCAGCTGAGACAGCAAACAACAAAACACGGTGCACCTAGATGGAGGAGTATGAGAACCAGTGAGGTTAGATTATCTCCCACGCTAGCTCACTCCCCCTCCAGCATTACATTCGCAGTGTCCAACCTTCCCTTCCCAGATGGGAGGGCACGGCTGGCCCAGGGTCAGGCAGAAAGCCCTGTCCGTCTGTGCTGCGCAGCTGCTTGCAGGTACCAGACTGGGCATCACTGGCAATGGTCGCTGGGCAGGTGCTCCAGCCTCTTAATCCTCTTAGCGACCCTTTGTTGGATTCTCTTTGGTTTGTATCTCTCATCCTGCAGGCTTAAAGCTGGACACCCTGCTTCACATTCAGACCCACAAGTCCTGGGCAGAGGAGAGCAAGTGCTTGTCCTCAGTGTAGCCGGGTACATGGTTAGCCTTGGTCATTGCATGGGGACACTGCTTCATTGAGGTTCACTGTTCCACCAGGAGCTCAGGCCCCTTTTGCAGAGCTGCTTGCAAAGCAGTCAGTCCCTGACGTGTGCTGATGCCTGCCATGTTCCCTCCTGGATCCAGGGCTTGGTCTTTGTCTTTGCTCAACGCCTGGAAGGTCCCAAAGCACCTGTTGGCCCATGAAATGCACACTTGCAATGTTTTTGCCTGACCTTGCACAAGGGGAACGGTGGCCCTGCACATGAATCATGCAGAATCAGTCTCCTGATGGGACAGCAAAAAGGCATTCAGTCTTTCCCTGAAGGCTGAAGTCAATCAAGCCATCTGCTCCATCAAAAAATTGAACAATACTAATCTTACAACCTCAAATTCCTCCATGGTTTGGCAAACCGGTGGCAGAGGAAAGCTGTGAGTGTGAAAGGCTGGTACTGTCGCAGAACTACATTTCACCAAGCTCTGAAATGTGTTGCATTGTGACATGATCCTGCTGACAACCCAGAGACACCTATTAAATTCATTATTTAATATTTAATACCATTCTCTGCAAAGTGATAACAATAAAATAAACTCTTCTGTTTGGTCTCAGGGTTGACAGAGAACTGAGGTAGGTAGCAAGCGACTGAGGGCTGTATTTCATAGGATCACAGAATGGTTTGGGTTGGAAGGGACATTAAAGACCATCTAGTTCCAACCCCCCTGCCATGGGCAGGGACACCCTCCACTAGACCAGGTTGCTCAAAGCCTCATCCAGCCTGGCCTTCGACACTTCCAGGGATGGGGCATCCACAGCTTCTCTGGGCAACCTGTTCCAGTGCCTCACCACCCTCTCTGGGAAGAACTTTTTCCTGATGCCCAATCTGAATCTCCTCTCTTTCAGTTTAAACCCATTACCCCTTGTCCTGTCACTACAGGCCCTTGTGAAAAGTACCCCCCTGTTTTCATGTCGGCCCCTTCAGGTACTGGAAGGTGCTATAAGGTCTCCCCGGAGCCTTCTCTTCTCCAGGCTGAACAAGCCCAACCCTCTCAGCCTGTCCCCATAGCAGAGGGACTCCAGCCCTCAGAGCATCTTCGTGGCCTCCTCTGGACTCACTCCAACAGGTCCATGTCCTTATGTTGGGAGCCCCACAGCTGGACACAGCACTCCAGGTGGGGTCTCACGAGAGCAGAGTAGAGGGGGAGAATCCCCTCCCTCGACCTACTGGCCACGCTTCTCCTGATACAGCCCAGGATACGCTTGGCTTTCTGGGCTGCCAGTGCACACTGCTGGCTCCTGTCCAGCTTTTCATCCACCAATACCCCCAAGTCCTTCTCCTCAGCGCTGCTCTCAGTCCATTCCTGTACTAATGCTTGGCATTGCCCTGACCCATCTGCAGGACCTTGCACTTGACCTTGTTGAACTACATGAGGTTGGCAGTGGCCCACCTCTCCAGCCTGTCCAGGTCCCTCTGGATGACATCCCTTCCCTCCAGCGTGTCGACCGCACCACACAGCTTGGTGTCGTCAGCGAACTTGCTGAGGGTGCAGTCGATGCCATCATCCGTGTCACTGATGAAGATGTTAAACAGCACCAATCCCAACACTGAGCCCTGAGGAACGCTGCTCGTCACTGGTCTCCACTCAGACATGGAGCCGTTGACCACCACTAAGTGCAACCATCAAGCCTGTTCCTTATCCATCAAGCAGTCCATCCGTCAAATCCATGCCTCTCCAATTTAGAGACAAGGATGTCATGTGGGACATCTTTCTTCATCAGTAGTGTCCTATTGATAAAGGTGTGGCATCTTTCATATCTTTGCCATAGACTGGAATTATGAAGGCTATTCCCAACTGATGTCACATTCCACAAATCTGAACATATAAGGGCTACTCTCCCAGAATAAAACCCAGCCTTTTCCTCTACTTTGAATCAAATCCAGCTTGTCTTTTATGAGAGGTTTTTATACAAGTTTCCTAAAAGAATCTAGAAACGGCAGTTACTTAGAACTTTTTCCCATAAATTATAGTATTTACCACCAATTACCTTTGAAATTCAGCTGGCTTCATCTTAAATTTTGTGGAGATTTAAAGAAATGTCCACACCCTTAATTCATATAAAAGCAATAGTTGAAATTTGACCTGTATACATGCTATGTATTAAATTCTGTGCAATAAATTATTTTAAATTTTGTCGTGAATCTAAGTCATGAGGATTTAAGTGAACAAGTTACCTGGGAATCCTCTGTGTGGAATGGAACCTTCATTCATCACATGTCCAAACCTTGTACAGTATAGCATAAAGATGCACTGGTACAGCTGCACGTTATGCTCCTTCTAAAAAGCAAAAGCTATTTGAAAGAGAATAAATGCAAATTACAAGTTTAACTAATAAAAATATTAAGTTTCTTTTTTTTTTCCAAAATTAGACACTCAAATTTTGTAAAAACAAATTATTGAGATCAAAGAACCTAATTACCTGATTAGTGCTACATTCATATGAAATAAGCAGGGCAACACTGAGTATAATCAACATATGGTTGAATTGTGCACTTGAATTCAAGCGTCTTTCAGTCTTATGTTGGAAAGAATTGCTCCTGAGCCAATAACAATACCTGTCTTTTCAGATGATAGACTTGAACTGGTTCTGGACTCACTAAAATAAATTAAAAAAACCCAACCTTCTACCATGTATTTATATTTTTTAACTTGCTTTTCACCACAAGAAGAGAGTTGATCTAAGTCAGCTGGTGTGCAGAGACACAAAGAGTTGTTTTTCCCTTAGCAGTTCTCTGGTCACTTGGTCCAGTCACAAGTAGATACTAATTTAGAAATAAGCTGAAAATTAAATAATTAAAGGAAGTGTAACAATTTTAGCAGTGTCTTGGTATGCCTGAGTGTGCCTGAGGGTAAATTAGTTTGAGGGTCCCAACTTAGAAGGCGGCATTGGAAACTGCTGCTGCGGTAACCAACAAGATTCACGGTAGGCGCCCAAAATCACCTAGAATGGAAAATTCTGGCTAACATCCAAACCCCTGATACTGGTATTTCCACAATGCCCATTGTCTGTGTGTGTCCCTACTGCCACCTGAATCACCCCCTCAACTCTCACACGGAACTCACGGTCAGCTCCTGACGTTCTTTGTCCCAGGTGTGTATCCCATGCGTCTCTGGTCTCCAGGCAGTACAGCACAGCACAGCACAGCACTTCCTTCCTGCACTGTTATTCCCTGCACCAAATCCATTTCATTGGCCTGACCTGTGGTTTGCTAATTCTGAAGTCAGGGCTGAAAGAAAATGCAGAACTGTGCATCGGGATCCAGCAGCCTATCTGAGATTTTGCAGTCAGAGGTGCAGCCATATGCTGGGACCCCCTCCCAATCCTAATCACATACCAGGTGTACAAATTTACCCCCTATTTGAGCACACGGAGTTGCATACACCAGGACAGAGGGAAGGCTGAGAATATTTGAGCTGCATTTACAGAATTTCAATACTTATGGCACAATACGTAGTGGAATTAGGTAGTGGGTTCAAACTGAAAGCAAACAGATTGAGATTAGATATCAGGAAGAAATTCTTCCCGGAGAGGGTGGTGAGGCACTGGAACAGGTTGCCCAGAGAAGCTGTGGATGCCCCATCCCTGGAAGTGTTCAAGGCCAGGCTGGATGAGGCTTTGAGCAACCTGGTCTAGTGGAGGGTGTCCCTGCCCATGGGAGGGGGGTTGGAACTAGATGATCTTTAAGGTTCCTTCCAACCCAAACCATCCTGTGATTCTCTGATAAATTCCTGAAGTCAGATCCTGTATTCCTAGTGAAAATGCTGCTTGGATATTTCTGTACATTTATATGTTGCTAGTTTGATTTCTTTTTGTGCACATCAAAGTGGAATGGTCGCATTTGGGTACTGGAATATCAGTGTTGTCACACCATTCCCTGCAATGGCAGAAAGGTCAGGTTCCTCCAGAGACGCACTTGCAACATACCTAGAGATTGGCAGGCTGCATGTTTATCTGAGCGCAGGTAGAAGTTGGCATGACAGCTAGGGCACCTCAGTCTGGGTATCTTCTTCCTAACACTTCTGTGAAATATCTAAACAGACTGTCTATGTTTGAAAGTTGTCTCCAATTAGAGGGTGAATTCAGAAAAAAAATGCCATTCTTGAACAACTGCAAGTAGGCCCACTCTTACTGCAATGTAAGAGTACTTTGTTCACTACACCAGGAGGACATACTCTTGTCCTGGGAAAAGAGCATCAGCACACTGAGTTTATACTCAGGAATAAAATGTTGTAAAACAGTTCCAGAGTAACTTCACAGAAGGTAAGCCTTAAATGATAATGTCCTGGAAGATAAACAAATATTGTATTTCCAAAATACAACTGCAGTGAGTTAAATCTTTGAATTACGTCTTTTTATTTCTTCCTGGATTATTGTTTGAAACACTGTGATCACAGGATCTCTGTGATCATCATCCTGGCCTCAGAAAGCTGTGGGCTATGCTTGCACTGTACTTCAGATGCGGCACATCCCAAAGAGAGGCACTGCAGCAGTTTGGTCCTTGACAGTCCTGTATGGCTGCTTACTGCCAAGAGAGGGCATTGCGAGTTGTGTGTTTGTGGACACGGGTCCAGCAGGCACGGTTCACACAATTCATCCAGGGTGACAGCCAGCCGTAAGGAGGAGTAATGTGGGCTTATCCCTTCTGAGGTGCCACTGCACTGGACCCCACACAAATCCTGAAACTTAGTCCCAGTCATATGGATAGTGAACTGGAACCAGTTCCAAAATTCAGGCACAGATGTAGCCTGAATCCACTAACATCATGTTCCTGCTGGCTCAAGTTACAAGGGGATTTGGATCCTCTAACTTGCTGCTCTGGATCAAGGAGTCGCTGAATAGCCCCCCTAGTATTGGCCACCAAGGTTTCTAAAGATAGGTTTTTATCTTACAGCTATTTAAGTGTATTTAAGTGGGGTGTTGTTGAGCGTATCTAAAGTTAGGGACCCAAAGTCCTTATACAGTGAGAGAGAGATATGTATCTCCAGATAATATTTTAGAGATCTTGTGTTACTTTAGCACATTGCAACATCACTGGTCCTAAAGAATTTGGTTTATGACATTTAATTCTTTTTTGTTTTAGCTCTTTTAGAAAGTCCAAAATTCTTGCATAAAAAATGTGCTGCAGTCTCTCCCAGCTAATGTTCTGCTTTTGTCTGGGCACTGGCAATATCGTGTCTTGCTCCTTGCTATCAATCACACACAGAGGTCACAGTGCTGTTCCCTATGGGAAATTACCCCATTGTTTGCAGAATAATAAGAGCTTCCTGTACAGGCTGTTTATTTTGAAGTCTAGGACATCAGAGTGCATTTATTCCATAAATGTAATAGGGTCAGCACTATTACTCCTTCAACGTGTTTAGTATGTTCTAGAATCTGACTACAGATTGAGATCTTCCATGTACCACATACGTGGCAAGGGTCATCACAATCAATCACACTCGTGCCTGGAATTTAGCAAGTGAGTCTTTGCAAAATGAGTGTCTTGCTTATTCTTCAGGAATTATAAAGGATATATATATGTAGGTATAATAATTCATTAAATTTGTTTCTTACTCAGTTGAAGTATTCTAATCAGACAGATTCTGAAGCTCTAGGTTAACTTGACTGTATGGATGTCTTGGCTGATTTCATTGTCAGAGACCAAGGACTGCAATCTACCTAGTCCTGTCCTTGCCAGTTGCCCTCTGTATAGAGCTAGAATCACGTTTTGCTTACTTTGGGGTTGCTGCAGTGTTTTTCTCTGGTTCAGCAGCGTGTTACAGGCCTGTGGTTCAGTTGGTTATTGGCATACTACAGCATGATAAAGAATCTAACTGGGGGAGGCTAGAGGAACTTCGTTTCACCATTAAACAAAAGTGAATTGGCACTATAATTTTCTGTCAAAGAAATAGGCAACAAACAATACCAGTGAGGGGGAAAATCTACTGAAGTCACTAGTGACTGACCATATGCTAGCTTCCTCCCTCCCTCCCTCCCTCCCTGTCATCAGAATGGCCATAGTGCATGAGATCATCATCTCTAGGAGATAGATGCACCATCTACAGTGAAAGGACATGAAATGTACTTTCCTGGCCCCCACCAATTGGTTTTTCACGCATTCTGAAGCAGTCATGATATTTTTGCATTAACACTAATAATTTCTCCTACTTGTCTCCTTTCTTTTTACATGTTTTTAAAGCCAGGCTCACCTGTCACCTCTATCTGGGTGAATCATGGTATCTCTTTATCAAAGTCTGTGGATCCAGGTTTTATTTTGATTTTTGCAGAACCTACTGTTCTCAGCCAGAGACATGGAAGCAATTTGTGCAAGGTACTGTTCAAACAGTAGGAAGAGAGATCTTATTCCAGTGCACGCAGCATTTAATTATAAAATGAGAAACATGGGTGGATAAAGCTAAATGGGAGTGTTTGGATAGGATGAGAATAGAGGGCTCTGCACAGTGATACAAGCATCACAGTAAAACAAAGCTTTAAAGGCATTTTTCTGTATTTACCCACTTCCTTCTTGATACCGCTTTAGGTAAACAGTCATCTTCCTCGTGTTTCAGGATTGTTCATCCCCTTGTTATCCTCACAGTGACTTAGTTCTCTTGTCTGTGAAACCAGATTGTGTAAACATTAACTGCTGCTTTTTTTCTTTTTTATGAAGAACCAGATTCTTTTTCCTGTTGACATCATTAAATCAGAGGAAGTGAGAAGAAGCTGGAACAAACATTACTTAAATACCTTGCTTATGTTTGATAACTGAAGAATATATTTTAAAATGTTATATCTTAATAGCCTGTCTAGAAATTCTAAGTCCTTCTTTTTCGATGATCATCAGTTTTACACACTACACAAGGGGAACCTTCTCATGCGTTGCCCTTGAAAAGAGCTTGTGGGTTTCTGGGCCTTTCAACAGCCTGCTGGCTAGTAGGAAATAAGAAAAACTGAAGCTGAAACCTAAAGTGAGAACATGAGCTGGAGTCTGGGAGAGAAACTGAATGGTCTAGAAGTGTTTTTCTGTGTTGCTGCTCTCAGACCCACTGAATTCTTAGAATTTAAAAGACAAACAAAATCAGACATGTTTCAATGCATGTCTCGGCAGATTCTTCCCTCTTAGCTCAGAATAGACTTTCATAAAGATACCAGACTGACAGTCTCTTACTCTCTGCTCCATAGGTAAAAGATTAAAGACATAAATTAGATTAAAGATTTCTTAGATTAAAGAAATAAATTCTCATTTCCAGAAAAATCTGTGAGCTATTTTTAGCAATTGTTGAAATGTGCTATTTTCATATGAAAATATGCAACTTTAGCTCTTTCTTGAATGCAAGAAAAGTGCTTTGTAGTGCTAAAAATAGCTGGGATACTCCTCATGAAAAATACTCAGTAAAGAAGGTTGCAAATTCCTTCTTATAAGCAAGCTTGCATGAATTTATTCTTTTGAATTTTATTCCATTTAATTTGTTAAATCCAGAAAAAGACTGAAGAAGGCTTTTTTTGGTTTTGGTAATTCTCCCTAAAACTAACCAAACAAGAAAAGGGTGCAGGAAATAATGATAAATGAATTATAGATATGTGTTAGCAATTTCTCCATTGTCTGCCGGCATTGTGATGGAAAGA
Source organism: Rhynochetos jubatus (assembly GCA_027574665.1). NCBI lineage: Eukaryota > Metazoa > Chordata > Aves > Eurypygiformes > Rhynochetidae > Rhynochetos > Rhynochetos jubatus. The sequence goes on from CM050690.1 coordinate 54,356,238, forward strand.
ATATGTCTCTTCAAAACTGTGTATGGAAATTGGGGTATGAAAACGTTGGGGCAATCTGTAATAGCAGGCAGCACACCTCAAAGTGAAGCTCAACAGCCAAGCATCCACAGGCTTAAAGTTCTCTCTTTCTAACAGAATTTTACACAAAATCCTCAACATGTATCTCTTTATGACTATGAGGGAGAATGTCACTGCTGCCTAATTAGTTCTCTGCTGCAGAAATGACAGTGGATGTTCTTGTCACTGAGAAAAGAGCAGAAAACACCAAACCAAACAGCTGCTGCTGTAGTGACACAGAGCTGTGTTGCAAAGGGAATACTAATAAAGCTGAACAGTACACACTGGAGAAGGGAAGACTTTTGTTTGTATTTCACAGTGTACTGTAAAAAACAGCCCCAGTACTTCAGAGGGATCATCAATGGTATGATAAGAGGTAATTCAATACTGGCGCTGCAGTGCTTGTACCAACTATTTTCTTTTGTTTACCTAGAACCAAAAAAGAAACTTATCTGAAATTGGTATGCCTGCAACGCATGAAGGTACAAACAGCAGAGCGTGCAGCAATGCTGGTAACATTCTGCATTTTTTTTACCCAAGTACAGCTGCTCTTATGTGGCTAGTGGCAGAATTTACCATAAAAATAGATTTAACTACTTTATGAGTGCTTACTATTTCATGTTGATTACTGGTGGGTTAAGCTAAAAGTTGCACCTGTTCCACCAGACCAATGAGTATTATTAGAGCCTAGAATTAGCTCTGAATAAAACTTACTACATAGTTCCTAACAAATAAGGAGAAAGAGGCTTTTTTCCTTTTTTCTTCTCATAGAGGCGTATATGTTAGGGAGTGTGTTAATTCTGATTGTTACAGTATGTTTAGGCGATTTGGGAAGGATACAAGTGAGATGAACTGGAAGACAGAAAGGGGAAAACAAGTTAGTCGACTTTTCTTATGGAAACAGAGGAACTAAAGGAACATCCTACCTCCAGCAGGCTGTTTGTTTGCTTGTTTGGGATGTTGTTATTCTGTTATTGTTCTTAGATTTTAGGTGTGGATGTACCCTGCAGCATTATTAATGGAAAAGAAAATGCGTACATACATCAGGCAAGAGGCCTGGTGGCTTTCTGCCCTCTCACATCTTTGGGTCCGTGTAGAAACTCATTATCTGAATATTAAAAGTCAATGCACCATGAATTGTTGTTACTGATTTCACATCCATCGTTAAATATTTCTCTACATATTTCACATGCAGCTTTATCCATGCTGTCCCTAACATGCTTAGTAACTAAGGAGCTGTGATGGCTGACTGTGAAACGTAGTCATTCATTAAGAATACCCAGTGTTTCAGTCCTGCGTCTTAACTAAATCACACCTGCTGTAAATTCAGCACATTATATAGAAACACTGCAGCAACAATCACCTGTAATTTAATACCAACATTGTAAATAGGCTACTTGGCTGCAGACAATGTTGTCAAGTCCTTTCACACACAGGTTTCCTGAAGCACAAATACACCAAACAAATTTAATAATCTGAACAATATAAATTCAATGAATAATCACGTCAATCTATTTCTGGAGGTCTTCATTGCCAGTAGGATGAAGAAGGAAGGAATTAAATGGGTTTTGGCTTTAAGCTAAATGAGATCATGAGTCTGCAATGCCTTCTACAGATAATTTCAGATTCATTTGAAAAATAAATCCATACTTCTGTCTCCATTTATTTTTTTAACCCTTGGGCAAAGATATGTTTGAAACTGTTGGGTCATTAAATGTGATCGCTAGATTATTGGGGTATGACACAGAGGATAATGTTGCCCTAACAGAAAGACAGACTGAGGACCAGAAGAGATCTACATCACTTCACCCAGTTGAATTCAGTGGTATTTTTTTCGTGCAGTGTCATGTAGGCATCTGAGCTCGCTCAGAAGTAGCTGAGGCATTTCTGGCATGGCACTGCATGGCATGACCCTGCATGTCTCCTGTTGTTCTCAGTTCCAATCCACATCTATAGGGCTGCAAGTACAGATGGCTGTATGACAAGAATCTACAGGACTTGATTAAAGGGTTGAGCCAAACATCTCACTTAATAAGAGCTTTGAGCTGTTCTGTCAGGAGGTGGACATCTCGGCGCAAACCAGGCATTCACTCAGGCAGAGAAGGAGCTAGCTTTTCTGCTTCTTCTGAAAACTAGGTGATCTTCTTGACATAAAGTCTATACCATGTAAAACACAGCAGCACCATTGATGCAACTCCCTCTTCCTCACTTACATTACTTTAGTTACAGCCTAAACATTTGTAATATTCTCTTACAGAAATCGTAAATTACCTCTTTTTCCATCCTGAACATTTCTTCTTCGTTTATTTTCCTGTGGGAAATATTATTCACTGAATTCAGTCATCACTGAGACTGACGAAACGGTTGTCAAGTAAACTATACCTAAAATCCTGTTAAAAATACAAAACAGTTTGTCTAGCCATGCTTGTCTGACAGTGAGACATATTTCTCTAAAGAAACCGCCGTATTCACAGTGGGTCTCACAAACACTTGAAAAATCTGGTTGTGCATGAAATAAGGTATTCCAGGTGCATCACCAGCATATGTGCACAAACAGCAGTTGTAAGACCTTTAAAACAGGGATACTCAGCAACACTGAGAGGGCAGGGAAGTACTTTCCAATGGAAAAGGCTAAATAGGAATGAAGAACAAGAGTCTGGGACTCAACATTTTAGACCTCTTTTTTATTTACTGGAGAGGCTTGCATGGACTAGAAAAATTTCTTCAGTTCAACAGTTTTATGGTTATGATGTGTCCTGAAATGAGAAAGTACATTGCTGACCCTCAACAGCCTTGCGAGGACCTTACCTCACTGCTCCAGCTTTACAGCCAGGAAGTAGCCTGAGGTAGGGCAACTCTCTGCAAGGCTAAGCCGGTGCAAAAGGAATGCAAAACTCATGGCACCAAAGAGAATAATCAAGAGAAATTCTGATTTTGCTACTCAGTGGGAAGACTGTCTTGAATTGTTCTGTTTCTTGCTCCCAGAGCTCATTTATTCATCATCTCTTAAGTGGAAAACACACACATGGTTCTCCCAGGGGTCAGAAACCATGTTCTTTCCTTATTCACCTTACCAGACAAAAAAGTAAGTTTGTCACAGCGTTCATGCACTTTTGGCAGTGTATTGGTGCTTCCTTCCCTTCAGTCTGGTGAGGGGACACGCTCTCACTGTCATGCCAACCTGAAGGGACCTTGTTCCTTAATCTTCTGTTTCCTTTGCAAGTCTTTTACCGTTAAGCTCCTTTGGAAAGGTCTGTCAACCTCCTCTTTCATTTTTAAGTGTTTTCTGTTTGAACAGGGTTTGATCTTGGCATGTAAGAGGAGGTACAGGTAAAATATTTCTGAATTGCAACAAAACTTGGACACGATGGATTTCAGGCCACTCTAACAATTAGATAACGCTTGACAGTGGTTAGTCTGTTTTGCACCTCTTAAAGTTCCCGCTGTGATACCTGAGCATGGTCTCAGTTTGCTCAGGGTAGCATAGAAAGTCTATAGGTGAGCAAGAGGAGCAATGAATTGAACCCACACTGAAAAGTTCAGTGGTAGTTCTAAGTTTTCAGTTGAAATGTGGGTAATTCATTAAACAGCTGGACACAGTATGTCAAGTAAAAATATGAATGATAAATTGGGCTCTCTCCCTGTAGAGAAGGTAGGTATCAAGCCACAGTGAAACTTTTCTTAGCTGCAAAGGAGATATAAACAGACACAATCAGACTTGTATTACAAGCGTTCATATTATTCAAAATCCTGAAACCAGCTGTTGTTCAAATTACTGAAAAAACATCTTTGTCTGTTCAGAGATAGGGAGATTAGTGTTATGTGAATAGTACATTATGAGTCCAATTCTCTGCTGTCAGCAAGGGTTTTTTCCCCCAGCAGCAGGATCCTAAATTGCCTTTCTATTTGATTTTCTAACCACAGTAATTAAACTGCAGAACCTGATTTCATGTCCTCATCCATGCCGCTACCTGAGCCAAAAGAGGAAATGCTGTGCTATGTAAATGATAGAAAAAAGCACATTTTACTGAAAGAGAACCTCAAACCTTCTTCTGCATTAGATGCCCCGTGAGAGGCAGCCCAGAGCAGGAGCTGGAGCTGGTCATGGAGAGGAGAGGGACATGAGTGAGCAGCTTAGCGATTCCTGTTTACCAGTTCAAAGGGAATAATGCTGTGTAGAGACAATTTTTACAGCCTGACCGACAGGTCAAACAGAACCCTGAAAGAACAATTAAAAAAAAACCCCAAACCAACAAAATGTGTAACTGCCCTGCTTGCCAAAGGAAAGAAACCGCACTTTCTGTGCTTTGCTACACTCATGGCTTCTCTGCCAGCAGGACCGGGAAATGACTGTTTCATCCTCATTTGACTTGCATGTTAGGCTACAAAGCCTAATGAGTGAAAAAAATGCAAATATAAAGGGGGGGAAGATACTAAATTCCTTTTGGCCTACCTGTAATGACAGACACACAAATATTTACATGGGAGACGGATGGCCCATTCCCATTTACACCACAGGGCTCTGACCATTCCTCTGGCATGGTAATAGCATTGTGTTGGGTAGAAATTACATTGTATTACTTTATGCCTGCTTACAACAGATTCTTTTAATTCAGCCTACAGAAGACAGCTGGCTTCTGGATGCTCCTGCGAGGGCCCTGGGCCACCCTGCAGGGACCTAGTGGCCCCACCTGCCACGTTCACTTTGCCTCAGCAGGCCGTGGGCTGGCTTTGGTGTCTTGCTGCAGCTTCCCCTCGAGCTGCACTCCCCGCTGCTGGGGGACAAGGCAACACTCATAAGACAAAAAGTGTTGTGTTTTGGTGGCAAAGGTCCCAGCTGGCTGCTGGGAGTGATTCATCAGGCGATTTCACACAAAGCCTGTGAGTGTGTGCCAGACCTGGCTGTCGGTGAGGCGGCTCTTGACATGGCGCTCCCCCAGTGAGGCTGTGCTGTTGCTGCTGAGCCCTCCAGGGCTTTCACAGAGCACAGGCGTCTTCATAAAGGCAAAGTATTATCAGGCTTTGTCAAGCATCAAAGCAACGTAGCTAGAGGGTGTAGGAGTCTGCTTTTCATCTGTTTTTTCTCCTCCTGAACTGCCCCTCTGCTGGCCTTCGGATGGCACTTAAGGAGGGAGAGGGGAATGGAAAGGGAGGGAGGTGGATCTTAGCTCTCTGTACTCTCAGTACCAACAACTAATAAGAAAATTGAAAGATTCAGCTTCATGATTTGATCTCAGCAATGAGGTTCATTCAGGACTCCCCTCTGGTGGTATTGCTCTTTCCTCTATGGCAGTAAAGGCTGCAGAGCTGTTTACTGCACACAGAACTAAAATAAGGTGATATAATTAGAAAAAAAGACTGTATAGGCTCTTTGTTAGCAGTGTGAAGGCTACTGGGCTGCAGTGCAAGACTGAAGCCCACAGGCTGAGGGAAATTTTGTGTCCATTCTGTGCCCATTTGGGAGCCCACTTCTGGACCACCACATCTGGTTTGGGAACACTGGTCCCAAAGGTGATGGTGGACTGGGGAGCAGCAAAATCTCATTCAGTGGACTAAGGAACAGTCAGAGCCTGAATTTATAGAGCCCTTGTAATTTGCTGCAGTAACACAGAAGAGCATGGACCCTTCAGTGGGGGAGGTTTAAAATGAGCGCATCATAGATCTTTTACTAACTGCAGTACTTACTTAAAGCCATAATTTTTCTTGCAAGATAGTTCTCAAGGCTGCTCTGCATTTACCTAGTATAAAGCAAGGGAAGGCCAAAAAAAAAAACCTCCTCACTATAAAGTTGTGAAATACATCTCAGCAACCTCTAAAATCATGCAGATCCAATGTTCCCTTCTCCTTCTTTATTCCCACTGAGAGCTGTGTGTCAGGATATGTTTTACCCCATCCTAGCTGGGTTTTTTTGCCACATACATCACTTACACTGGCTCAAGCCAGTGTCTACAGGACAGAGAGCTTAAGAGGAAGAGTAGTGCCACTTCTGCTCCTTCTCTGCTGCAATACCTGTCAGATCATATGGGTATCAGAAAGCCAGAGGGCTCCTAGGAAGCTCTAACTTACGTCCAATGCAAGTGTGTGAGATTAGGCGACAGAAATCATCCGACAACCAGCATGGGAGCAGTTTGTCTCCATGTGTGCTGCTTTCTGACAAAAGTAAATATATTCAGGCTTTGGAGTAGGCTGGGTGGGTAGCGTTGCTTTTTCAGGATGGATGAGGTCTTGTCAGGTGCGTTACCAAATAAAAATTATTAATTGACTAGTCCCTTCATACCATTTAGCTTTAGCATAGCACTGTGTCTGAAATATGTGATGGGGATCAAATATTGGCCCAAGATCTTTGCTGTGTGACCTACTGAGAATGCCTTGTGGGATTACATATGCTTAAACGAATCTCTGTATCTGTCAGTAAGTTAATGGAAAATGCTTCCTCAAAGAAAGCTGTAGTGTCTTAGGGTGCAATCATTGTTACAATAACTGAAAAATCAGTCACACTGTTTCTTTCAAAGAACCTGAATACAACATTTAATTTGGTATTTGTGTCACTGCAGATGGAATTTTTCTCCTACAGACAGAAAGGTGGTTTTCAATTTCTGAAGTGAAATGGAACACGATATAAACCATTCATTTAAATAAATTGTATGCATATACTAATATACTCTCTATGGCACTTACTGTTTGTGCTTAATATCCCTATTTGAACAGATATGTACATATGACAATGTAACTGCTTATTTTAGGTACTTGCATGATTTGCATTGGTTTTTTTTTTTTCAGTTCTCTAATAGTTTTTCAAAGAAGACAAGATCTTCTTTAACATTGCAATACCTGCATTTACTGATAATATAGCAGGTTGTTGAAAGCATAATTAGTGGGTTGCCTCAGAAACCTGTGTCTCAAACAGGTATTACTAGAAAAATTTGACTTTTAAAATTCAATATTATCTTCTAGGGGAAGAAAAATAGCTTATGAGGTAGTGAAGGGATCAACGTAATAACACCTTCATGCACAGATTTTTCATTTATATTCCTGGCTCCAAGAGATTAATTACTTTAGAACCCCAGCTGCAACAAACAGTGTTTTATTAGTACTAAAAGTCTTGTGACATTTTCCACCAGGTAGGAAAGTCAGGTTTGGTTTTTGTTTCTCCCCCTGTAATCCAAGGCATCTATTCTCTCTGGACATATTAATTTTATATTCTGGCTCCAGATGGATGTTCAGTCTGTATTATAACCCCACACTCTTTTTACCCTCTCCTTCAGCACTGATATCTGAAAGTTATCTCCCCTATACTTTACCTCTCATTACTAGTGAGAGCACAAGCTATCTAGTTAATACCGGTGGAAAATTTCAGGCTCATTTAGGCAAATTCATACAAAATGGGCTATCTTCATGAAATAGCTTTTTTTTCCTAGTGCTTTTAAAATTACAAATCACTGAAAAAATATTGAGACTGCATGGCATTGGTATAAGCCAATTTCTTCAAAACCTGTTAGAGGTTTCTATAATTAGTCATGGTGAGGGGGCTGTGCTTATTACTTTTCAGTATTTTCTGAAAAAATATTTACCATACAGGAAGGAAATTCAGTGATGTTTTCATACATTTGCAGTCTTTCACAAACAAAAGCAGAGGAAGCTTTTACTCACAGATCTGCCATTATACATAGCTTCTGATGCAATGGAAATCTTGCAAATCAAAGACAGTTTCATTTCATTTTCACCTCATTTTAATTTTTATGTAAATTCTTTAAATACTATTAAATGCAGGTGACTGTGGGACACATACACTAAACTGTTAATGTTAGCATTCAGAATACATAGCACAGCCTCAGAAATAACTCAAAATTACAACTAAAAAAAAAAAAAAAATCAGAGAAGACCTGGAGGGAAATATTTGAACACAATAAAAAATGTTCCATGAAATTCATTAAGCGAATATCTTGTTTTGAAAGCTTGGATAAACAATGCAAGGATTGAGCAAAAAAACCCCAAAACTGGCAGAAGTACGTGTAAAAGAGAGAACGTATTACTAGAATTAATATTCTGTGATAAACATGTTTAGAAGATAAATGCAAGATAGTTCTTTTTTTAAAGTTATGAATGTACAGATTATAAGAACACATCAGTAGAAGACCTAAGGCAGTAAGATCCTGAATTTTATTGCCACTGGTCAAGAAGGAGATTCCAGTTTTATAAAGCTTGAGAATATGTAACAACTTTATGTAAAAGTTTATTGTCTACTTTCAGTCTGCATGTGTTCTACTTCAGTTTGGAGAGAAGAAGAATTTGCCTTTAATTGCTCTCATAGGAGGAAGTTAGTAGTAATGTAAACAGAAGTAAAGGGTTGGAAACAAAACAGAAATGTAATTCACTAACCTGTGCAGTCCTGGGTCTCAGTTTGGGGAATGGGCATAGATGTATTCAATCAACCAAGATTTCATCACTTCACTGTTTCAGAATGCTCTCTATGTTCATTTCACATTTAGAAGCACTTTTGCAAAGCAGTAATAAATTTTGTACTCAGACGCTCATTTTTCCTCTTTCATGACAGTTTTACTACTGATCGCATTTAAGACAGTGCATTTATTCTTATTTCAGAAGTCTAGCTCAATATGCAGCAACTTCTGCGTGGATATAACAGGCTTTATGTAATGCAATATCTAATGAAAATGAGATCCTGTATATTCTGTGTAAAACGTATTTTGCCTAAATATTCCTAATCAGGTGTTTTGAGTCTCTGCCAAACTTCCAGGAGGCCCTGGTGAGCCATTATCTTTTCTGTCTATGGTCAATTTGCTATGTTACCTCTTTTTTAAACATTTTGGAATGTTAGCATCCACATGAACGATGAAGTTCACTGCCACAAAAATTAATATAGTGATTAACAAGTGCTGCCACAAGAAATTTATATTCATATATGGATATATTAAACAGTATATTCTTGCTTCAAAGAACCGAATATATGAGAGGAATAATTTACCTAGTGTAATCATAACTGGAGGTGAATGTCAGATCTATGAAGCTCCACACTGAGTTTAAGCCAGTCTGAGAGATTAGAGTGAGATTCATGCAAGTTATATTGCTTTCTTAGTTTGAGATTCCCGCAGTATTTTGGCACGTTAACTGTTTTCTGCTGATACCGACAGGAAAACAAACGAGATGTTTGGATCAGTTCCTGAATGGCAAGTCCATTATGCAAATAGTAATGGGAAATTGTCTTGAAGTTTAGTGTCGCCTGAGCTGAGGCAGACAATTTTGTCTAAATCAACCCTTCTAAACTCTATGTGTTCATGGTAAAACTAGTATCCAAGACATCTAACTTAGTGTTAGGTCAGAATTTCTGTGTTGTTCCATGGCCACTGCTTTAACTGCAGTATAGACGTACTCAAGTACCTGGACCCAGAATCATAACCAGGGTGATAAGGAATAATTAAAAAGTTTTAAGGGAAGCTTCCCTCCAACCATTCCTAGTAAAACTGTTGAAGCAGCTAATTCTGCAATAGAGGAGATACTCGAAGGTGAGAACAAACTTGGACGGCTTATGTTTTGCATTAATGTCATTGAAAGAAAGGTTAATACTGTGATTATTGTCATTAACTTTTTCTTGCCATTTGTTATTATTTTTATTTGTCTCCTTCTGGTTGGAGTCTGGAATTGCCCCATCTTTCGGTTCCTCTTGAAGATGAAAGATTCTTTTGTTTGTTTTTGGTTTGGGTTTTTTTTTTGTTTGGTTGGTTTTTTTAATGAAATGGTTTTGAAATTAAATGTACACTGTAAATAGCGTAGAACATACTTCCAACAGCTCCTTTTTTTCAGCTTACAGGAGCCCCTTTATTTATTGGCATTGCTCTGAGTCAAATCAGGTAATTCTCTAGAAAAAGAAACAGGGAAGGAAGGTTTTACTATGCAGTATCTGCCTTCAAGCTTGCCTCTTCTCAGTGAACATTAAGAAGTACTGATTTGAGGATCAATCGGCATGCCTTTTGCTCTTCTCTGACTCATTCGCTGTCTCTTCAGAATGCTTTGAAAAACAAGGTATAAATTGATGAAGAAGCCTGTGCAGTCTTGGACTGTAATTAGATGCACTTAATGGAACATAAAGAGTACCCTGCTGTCAAGTTAAAAGGCTAGGTACTTACTTTTTGTTTTAAATCTCTTTGATTAATTCAAAGGATTTCAGTTGCTGATCAGATGCTATAATTCAAATGAGATGGCATGTTATCTATTTTTTCATTTCACTTGCATTGTGCTTTGCTCGTTATGTATTACAAGTATGGCAGGGTTTGGGTTCATTTTCACTATCTAGTGTGCATTTGATCCTTCATCTGGTTCTATTAAAACAATCGAGGTTGGCTAATGCATTTGCAGTAGTAGGAGGCTTCCTAACTGAACACCAAGGAACACTACACAGTGTTCTACACAGGCAGCAAAAATGGCAGATTAAATTGCGTGATAACTTCTGGCAAGATGACTGCAGTCAGTACTGGACAGCAGCAGTAGCCTGTTCACCCAGCCTGACAACAAGCAGAACAGCAGGTCTGACTTGAGCCTGGGATTCTTGGGTGACCTATTTTGGAAAATCAAATGAAATGCTTTCTTTCTTGCCACCTTCTCCTGATCTCTCATCTATTATGGCTTCAGGGCTTCACCTTTTCCAAAGACCTCAGTTCTGCAAGATGCTGAGCAATTCAGTGCTCTTGCCTAATGAATGCTTGAGGTTGAGTGCCTTGCCGTCAACAGGACTCTTTGCTGAAGACAACCTGTCTGGAGGCTAAAACTTCAGTCATGTTTTCAAATGGTAGGTTAGCTGGCAGTGCTCTGAATATGGTGGAAAGGAGCCTAAATGTTTATTCACACCTGGTGTTGTGATGCTGTCCATCTCACTGACTAATTAGGCAGCAGAATTTCTGTTCTATTTGTTGTTTTCAGATTGGTACAGTGAGCTGCAACGATTTTCAGATTTTCTTCAGCTACAGAAAGCAGTTACCTAACCCAGCCACAGTAAGAAGCAACCCCCTGCAGAGAGGTACCATTCAGCTTTCAATTCAGCTGTGAGGAAGTCCTTCATTCCTCTTACCTGAATGCAGCTTTGCAGGCCTTCACAGAAAATAGGCTTTTCTGATGTGGAGTATTTATGTCATAAAATAGAAGGTCAGTGTGGTTTTGTACACATTTGTCTGTTCTTGGCCGTACGGAAGATTATGTCAGGGGTTTTGTTTGGTTACGTTTTCTTTTAAATGTGGATTATTTTCCAGGAAAAAACGGTGTGTGGGACTAGCTGGTGAGACTACTAAAATGAGCTTGCTCATCGGGTACTCATATTTTCAAGCTAATAAGAGATGCACGTAGTTAAGAAACTAGAGTAGAACCCTAGGAGCTGCCCTGCAGTTGCTTTTTCTATCCTTTTATGACTCTTTAGGCTAAGACACTCACATTAATTCCACTAACTGGTGACTTCACAAAATGTTTCTATGAATTTCCTTCACTGTCTTTACCTTATAATTTCTCTATGGTTCAAAGTTAAAGGTCGAGTTTTGCCTACGCAGATGCTTCCAGGTCATTTGCACAATTCTACAAGAAAAATCAGCATTTGCAGGAACCATAGAATCATTGAATTGTTTGGGCTGGAAAAGGCCTTTAATATTATTGAGTCCAACCTTAAACCTAATACTGCCAATCCCACCACTAAGCCATGTCCCTAACCAACTCATCAGCACGTCTCTTAAATACCTCCAGGGATGGTGACTCCACCACTTCTCTGGGCAGCCAGTTCCAATGCCTGACATCCCTTTCAGTGAAGAAATTTTTCCTAATACCCGCTTTAAACCCCCCTGGCACAACTTGAGGCCATTTCCTCTTGTCCTATCGTTTGTCACTTGGGAGAAGAGACCAACCTGCACCTCTCTGCAACCTCCTTTCCGGTAGCTGTAGAGAGTGATCAGGCCTCCCCTGAGCCTTCTCCAGGCTGAACACCCCCAGCTCCCTCCGCTGCTGCTCACAGGACTTGTGCTCCAGACCCTCCCCAGCTCCGTTGCCCTTCTCTGGACATGCTCCAGCACCTCAATGACTTTCCGCTAGTGAGGGGCCCAAAACTGAACACAGGATTCCAGATGTGGCCTCACTAGTGCCCAGTACTGAGGAATACTGTCTGCCCTAGTCCTGTCCTGCTGGCCACACTGTTTCTGATGCAGGCCAGGATTCCAATGGCCTTCTTGGCCTCCCAGAGACACTGCTGGATCATATTCAGCTGCTGAACTTGAAGGAAGGTTATTGTTAATTTGTTTGGCATTTTGCTTGATATACTTTCCATTTGAAGGATAATTCAACTCTGAGTAATGAGAGATAACCTGAAATGCCTTTCAGGATAGCTGAAATATGTTTCTTAAAGTCTTGAGTCCTGACATCCTAGGTCCTAGAGATCCTTATGTAGAAGGCTTTTTAATAAAATAACATAAGCTATCGCAAGTAACAAAGTTTCACACAACATATGTGCTTTCTTTTCTGCCCTGTAGAAGAGCCTAGGTCTCTCAGTGTAAGCTTGTGGAGTAGCTCATGTGTTTAAAAGACAGGCTTTTAATGGTCTTTTTCTAATGCTGTGGAAACTACTACAGACCGTCTCTCTCCTTCCTCAGTACTAGATTCTCAGAGTTCCTGTCTGAGGTTAACCTTGCTGTACAATTTCCAGTATTTATATTCCTATTGATTCCCTAATTGAACTTATGCTGATTTGAGTTCTATTATTTTTGCATTATTCTAAAAACTATATAAAACCTTTTAGACATGTCACAATACACAGAGCTTAGAAATATTAATGATTTCCATATCATTGTCAGTTTTCCCTGGAGAATACACATTAAAATTACCATTTTATCTCTAAGACCTGTGACTTAGAATACTGTGCTGGTTTCAGGCAGGAATGAGCTCCTTTGCCTCTTCACAGTGCTGTCAGCTGGCCCAGAGTGGCCAAGAGTTGTTTCATTCCAAGGTACTTAGGCTGAGAGCACATGCACACTTCTGAGGTGGGAAGTGGCTTGGGGGGAGGGGGGTGTTGTTAAGACTTTGTGCCAGCTTGATAGCTGGGTCATTAGCTCTTATATTAGCTCTTGTCATGGTTGTTAGTGTTAGGGCTGGTACTTTTGTTAGTGGGTTGGGGGATTGGCTGGTTTACTCCTTCTCTGGGGCTCTCAGTTGGGGACTGCTTGCTGCGCTGGGACCTGGCTGTGTGTTGGTCAGTGAGTGGTGAGCTACTGTAGCATATGTTGTATTTTCTATTATTCTAATTACTTATTATTAGTAGTATGGCTAGCATTAGTATCACTATAATTTTCATTTATATTATTGAACAGTTCTTATCTCAACCTTATGAGCTTTTCTTGTCTTTTCCTCCTATTCTCCACCCGCACTGGGGGAGGAAGGGAGATGAGGAAGCAACTACATGGTACTTAATTGCCAGATAAGGTTAAACCATGACAAATACCTTCGTATGTCTTTTCCTTCTCCCATCAATCACAGAATCCTTTTAGCTACAGATCTGTTAGGTCAGCTTGCAGTCTACACATTCAGTACTTCTCCTCCCAAGGGCATGAAGGACAGAGCAGCTGTAACCCCAAACCACCTCTTACATCAGTGCAGTGTCAGTTGATTTCCTCTTATTGCTCTCAATGATTTCTTCTCTATCAGCAAGATGGTAAAGCTGGAGGAACTCCTCTCATTCATTTTCACAGGTGCTTTCAGACCATTTCTCAGTATTGTACTCTCCCTCCAGCGACCAATCTGTCCTTAGAAGAAGTGTTTCAAAGGCTCCAAGTATCCTAAACTTCTGATATGGATAGTTAAATTTCCCAGCTGAACACTGGAGAAAGAGACGGAAACTGGCATGGGTGCCACTTTCAGCAACATCTTCACCATCTATATCTAATCTAGCCAAAACAATGGATCTCACTGGGGATAGCTGGTAAGTACTGTAAATAAGACTTACAAGAACAAATATTATCTTGGTGGTCAGGAGACAATGCATAGTCCTCTTTTGGTCAGTATACAGGTATGTGATAATTATTCCCAGGCCCCTTCTCTCATGACTTCTACTTTAAGGTGGAAAACTTGAGAGCCCCTGTGGCAAAAGTCCCTAGAGTGGGTGGGGAAGACAACAGCAAACAGTCAGGTCTGGGTGTGAAAGGGAAGCTTTTGGATTCATGACTTCCATTAAGTATTTACTGTTGCTACAGAAAGTAGGCTGTTGGGCTCTCCAGAGATTTTAGCTGTGGGTTTTTTTTTAAGTGTGGAAACCTCTTTATGTATAAATAAAGACACAACATTGTATTTAATCAGATTTGATAAAATTATATGCATCTGTGTATCTCCATATATACTGTATACTTGGTAGTTAAGTGTTAAAGAACTTTGTGATACAGCAAGAAGTTCTATTGAAAAGTGTTGATGTTATCTTGTCAATATTAGGCTATTCGAAACAAAATGTAAGCAAAGACTTGCAGGAAAGTGTGTAATAATAACTAGGTACTTAAACAGTAAATACAACTCATTAACTGTAGAGGTAAAGTGATATACATTGTGAAAAACTGTTCTCACTTCATGTGCGCAGTATAGACTCTAACAGCTCCTTTCTCTTCCACAGTCATATCCACTGAGCGAGCATCCTTGCTTGTGTAACCTGCTTTAACAGAGGTTAATGGCGGTTAATAATTTCTTCCTTTCTCTTTAAAACAGGAAGTCTTCTTACTAGTGCTCCATAGTTCAAGTACTTTGCACCTCTGCAACACACCTACCAAAATAGTTAATTTTTTTTGTGGCTAAAGTAGGAATTTCATTTAGAAACTGACAGATGCTCACTTGTTTCATAAATATTCATAACAGCTGTCTGCAAAAGCTTTTGCTGTTTTTGAATATTGATGAATGCTACTAGTCATCTCTTCAGTGTGGGTAAAATTCAGACCTTAGAATGTTAGAGGATTTTTTTGTTGCATTTCATAGAGCCAAAGTTTCATACTGACTTCACTACATCTTGGTTCTGCATCCAGACAGTCCCAGTCAATATTATGAAATATCTTCCCTTAGTGTTTCAGGACTGGGTATGGTTGTTTTCCTTATATTTTCTTGATCAGTGCAGAAACTTCAGAAAAATCTGCAGGAAGTTAGATTTTCAGAAGCTAATTAAGTGTTAGGATGCTGCGTGACTCAGCTATTATTCTTACTTACTAATTAATTATAGGCCATATATTAAAAAAGCTAATATTGTGTTATTAAGTGGAACCTTTATTTCCTAACTGTAACTGTAGTTATATGTAGTTAGATATTCCAAGCTGTTTCCACATCTTAAATTAAAAATTATAGTTACACAACTATGAGTATAAATAAATGCAATAGGCTGCATGTCAGGGAGAGTTCTGTTTTTACTTTTACTTGTAGTGACTTTACTTATGTAACAAAACTTAAATACAATGAGAGGTTAAAATGAATTCCCCAAGTTCATTGGTACCTTAAATGGAGTACTGCATATCTGCTTTGCTTGTGCATCAGTACAATTTTATTCCCTGACACATGAAACACTGAATATATATCTGAGCTATTCTTCCACATTTTTTTGCTTTTAGCAAGAAGTAAGGTGCCATATGAACTGCTGAACAGGTATTCAGTTATGTGTGTATTTATGACTCTTCTAATGCGATTGCAACTTTAAGCTTGTGTTACTATTTTTTTCAGAACGACGGGATACTCAGAGAAGGTAAGACTGTATCTAAAAAAAACCCCAACCAACATTTTTTTTTCCTTTTTTATTGACTGTGTTCGAAGTAGTAGTAGAAAGTTTACATCAGAATCCTTTAGAGGGACTCACCAAAGTATCTGTCTCAAACCAAAGTGCTGCAGAAAAGGCAATGGACAAAGGGACAAAATGAGCAATAAGTAGGAGCCCACAAATAATTTCTTTAAAATGTCTCTATTGCTAACTGTACTGTATAACCTTATGATTATCCTGGGACCCAAACTTGCAATTTGAAGTACGTCATGGAGGGTAGATAAGGCTGAGATTTTAAGTCAGCGCTGCTCGGACTCCTGCTTTACCAGAAAATAAATATAGAAATTGTACCTTCACTAGAATTATTTAATTGAAAACATTTTACTATTAAGGAATAAAAAGAAAACACACATAAGACTTTGAAAATTCTGATACGGTGCCAGCAGAGTCAAGTTGTATAATAAAATTACCTTAATTGGAGAAATAATGTACTGATTTACATTGTTACTCCTGTTTTGAATGCTGTGGCAATATTGCATTGTCAGGAGGAACAAAATGTTCCTGAATTTGTATGTTTGACTTTAACTTAAATCTAGCCCTGTGCAAGCCAGTATTTAACCAGAAAAACAATATATGAAGTGGTTTGTTTATTCAAGGGGAAAAAATAATGTGACTTTTGATGAGGACAACCTGCATGTATAATCTGAAAAGGGTATTTGGAAGCTTTGGTTCCTTACAGGTGAACACCTAGAGAAATATTAGCTTTAGGAAAATGCACTTTTTGACAGTGTTGGAGTCCTAGAGCCATTTAACACATCTGCGGAGCATGGAGCTTGAATGAAGCACTCAAGCATTTTCCTGGCCCCCAGCTACAAGACCCTAGGAGAATCTATTTGCAAAAGAGGAAAGGAAAAGGGCAGCACTGTGGGCAGTCCTCTGTCTAACACGTACTGAGGTAAAACCACCTGATGCAGAGTAGAGGGACTTCCGGGGAGGGTCTGTTTAGTGGGTAGGTGTTCTGTACCATTTGTTTGTTTAGGCGAGACAATCTGATGGAAAAGAGTTTTTGGTGTGGGTGTGGGGTTTTTTGGTGTTTCTTTTTCTGGGGGTGTTGGGTTTTTTGGCTTTTGTTTTTTTCTTTTTTTTTTTTTTTCTTAGAAGGGAAAGCCTAACTAGATGAGACCAGATAGCAGAGGTAACACTTCCCCAGTGCTGGTGAAGACTGGCTATTTGAAATATAATACTGAGAGTGTTTTTGTAAGGGAGCAACATGCCTTTTCTTTTGTGAAAATGATCAATATCTGCAACATTCTGAGCTGAGCTAGAGCTGGTTTAGAGCAAGGTTGGTTGCATGGATATGTGACAGTATTTTCCTCAAAATGTGATGTCTGGAAAAGCACAAATATGCCTTGGAAATAGGTAGAAAGCAATGCTGGATGCCTCTGCAGGCTGTTTGGAGGGGACTAAAACTTTCCATAATCAATAAATTGTGGTAGTGTTGGGACAAGACCTGTAAGATCTTGAAAATGTAGAAAATAAGAAGCTTGTCTTGCTTGTTTTGGTAAATCTGTATGAGATGTTCATAGCATTTTCCAGATGTTCTAAAGCCATTTTCCTATCCTCTTGGTTTTTCCATTACTAAAAGCATTGTGGGTAGATATTAGCAAGACAAGAATTGTCTTTCATGGTCAGAACTGAGTATATAGCAGTAATCAGGGTGTAAGATGACCATGCACAGCCTTCATGCTCATCTAAGCAGCTAAAAGATTTGTCCTTGAGTGTAATCATGGAGAACATGTATGTAAATATTTAATTATCTTGAGGTAAACCTCTGAGTTTTGACTTCCATTCACGTTGGAGAATGTAACATTATTGTGGCAATAGCGATAATGTTATGAAAAATCAGAGGCATGTGTTACAGTAATTCTAATGTCCCATGGCTTGCTGGAACCAGTTCTTGAGAAAGCCCATATTCCAGCAATCAGGAATCAGACATGAATTTCTCCTTTTTTATAGCTTGTCTGTAGCCCTAAACCCCTCCCCTTTTAGGTGATTTTCCTAAATCCATAGAAATCAGGCACCTAGGTCAAGAATAAAGCAATTCATTGCAGGGATAAAGAACCAAAGGTATTAAAACTTTCAAAGTGCTCAGCTACAACAGCAGTATGAACCCTTTTAATGTCAAAGATGACGATATGTCATAGTTACATCTCTGGCACCTGTTTACATCTCTACTTACCCGTATCTTTTGTGTTCATTTTGGAAAAACTGTAGACTTAAAACCGAAGAGGGACCTCAGCAAGTCAACTGTGTACCTGTTTGAATTGTTGTTTGTGTCTCTCAGTTTAATTACTGTCATTAACCTACCTCTAGTTGGCACAATAATTAACTTTCCACTTATTCTTTTTTAATATTAGATCAATATTAAAGCAGCAGAGAAGAACAGATCTTACAGGATTTGGAGTAGTTCACAGAACATCCATTTTGGCTTCAAATTTCCAGCCTCTGCTCATCCCTTAAACTGATCATATGTGTATTATTTCTTATAATGTTTTAGCTCTTCAATGGTTTGTTCTCATTCCTCAGGAATCCCTTTTGGGATACCTCATATTGTCCCAGTGGTTGTGATTTGCTGAATGAGAGATGCATGGTCTTCTTTACACTTCCTTTCAAGAGAGCAAATTTTACCTGGTCAGATGATACCTTAGTTTTCATTAAAATAAACTAAAGTTATTGCTAGGGTACAATATGAATGCCAAAACCTTTTCGTCAACGTAACTTTCCTGTCGTCCATATTTAAATAGCTCTGGCATTATGAAATTGAGTTAATTTTTCCCTGGAAACATCATGACCTTATTTGCCATTTGATAATGCTGAGAACTATGTTATAATAAGAAATCACAGAAAGGAACATGCAGGGAAGGCCCTATTTTCTATAAATTCTCACAGAATTGGGGAATATTTGAAATTTGAAAGCTTTGCAGGTCATTTTAGTCACGTACAATCCAAACAATACATACAGAAGCAGTTGCATCTTCTATGGGGTTAAAACTTGTCACAGAATAGGTAATCTGGACTAGCTTTGATACTGTTTTATATTTTTCTAGGTCTCTTAAGATGGTGAGATGGGAGATGTCGTGTTTAGTGTACATAGGAACTCGCTTCACTTCCATTTGCAAATACACATTGAGGTAGACTGTGTTCAAACATGTTGTTAACTCACACAGGCAAGCACCTGCCTTGTTTAGGAGAAGAGATTTTTCCCCTTGCAGTGTTTTCTTTCTTCTGCAGAACTTTGCTTTCTTTTTTCACCCATGCAGTAGGTAAGTGAGTGCTGCTTGTTTCCTTCACACCTTGTCAAAAGCAACAGTTCAGTGTCTCATTTCATTTTCCAGCCTGAATCTCAGAACAAAAACTGGTCTGTGCCAGTGTCTCACTTTCACATATGAGGGATATTCTTCCTTGTTTCTACTGTAGCTTAGACCCATAACCTGAAGTAACGTTGTGGTGCTGTTACTGCCTACCAAACTAGGACCAAAATAGACGTTATCTGTTTGAGAGTGTGTTAAACCTTTATATATCTGAAGTCCATGGCTTTTATGGGACCACAGCATTTGAGCACAAAGAGAACATGCTGTTTTGAAAGGAAGACCCTGAAAACAGGGAAACAACATCATCTCATAATTTATTTCATTCCCAGTGTATGCATTTATTACTGGAATTAGTTTACAAGAAAACCTCATTAAACCTCTTCTCCTTACCAAGGAGAAAGCCTGTAGGGACAGGAAGCGTGGTTTTCAATAGAAAACACTTACTTTCAATAATGAATGTTAGCAAGATCAGAACACGCAACGACCTGGGTGACATTTAAAATGAAACAACAAAACCAGCTTGGGACAGAGGTCAAGTAGAGGACATCCTCAGTCCAGACAACGTATTCTGAGAGGTGGAATTTTTCTGGATTTTAAGCGTGGGTTTTTTGGAGGAAAATCTGAACTGCATGGTAGGTTTCTCTTTTTTATCATTTGATCTTTCCACTGACATTACCAAGTAGTTGAATTGAATAAAGTCTAATTATCTCCCTGGTCATTCTTTGCAGGTGTCACAGGGGACATGGTCCTTTCAGAAGAATTTAAATGCCCTCATGGCCAACAACAGGCACTGCGTGTTATAGGAAATAACACAAAACTGTTGTAGGAGTAGAAAAAATGGTTCTGTTCACAGTTGTAAATTTGACATGAAATATATTTGAGAAAAGAGCATCAATGTAGAAATGATGATTTCAGCATGGAAGCTATCTCATGCTCAATGTGAGTCCATTTTATTCTCTGTGTAGCTTTTAAATAAAGACCACAGAAAACCTGAGCACAACTGAGTGAAGATGTCAGATGGATTTATAATATAAAGAAATATATGAAATATTGCATGAATTTTTGGATAAAACATTCTGCTGTTGCTTTCTCTTCAGTTTTTTGCTTTGTCATTTGGGTACAAGAGAACTGTGGAAGAAAAATTACTCTTTCTTTCCCCGTAGAATCCTTCTCATCATGACAGATACATTTAGTTTTCTGTTTACCCTAGGGGTTCCACCTTTACAGCCAACTTCCTTTCCTCTCCACTTCGTTACTGTCGTTTTAACATAGTGTTATGATGAAAATATCAGGAAAAAAAAAAAAAGGACAAAAATATTTAAAAGTGGGGAAACATTGGAATTCAAAACTATTTTTTTAATCTGGATTTCTTTGAGGGGGTTCATGAAGAAATTCAGCAGAAAACTGTATGAGAAAAGGCTTTCTTGGACTGCAGTTATAACTATGTTATACCTAAAGTATTGTCTCCATTGTGCTATTTTGTGGCCATGCTGGAAACCCAACAATGAAGCCAGTAATTTTCTCAAAGTGACAGGTGAAAACTGCAATCTTTGAATCCCAAATTTCTCACAAATGGATTTAGAAAGGGAGCTAAACTGTGTTAATCATTGTTCTGCCACTGAATGACTGCCAAATTGTCAGGCAAGCCACTAAGCCTTAGTGTTCCTGTTTCTCTTCTTGACCAAATTGCGTAGTATTATCTCTAGCTTTTAGGACTGAACCTTAAAATGATCTAAAGGTTACTTATGTTTTGGCTGCAAATCAATAGGAGTTTTGCAGTTATTTGATGGAAGCGGAGTTTCTTCCTGGGAAAACAGAACATTTGCGCAAATAGAAAACTAGCCAGATCAAGTGTTATTTATCCCTTAGGTTCTGTGAGGTGAATGGTTTAAAAGATATACTACTAGCTACAGCTGCTGCCTCTGAAACTTAATTTGTAATGCTGGACCTTAGGATAAACACCATCACAAACCAGCCCACTTCTAAACTGTTTTTTCATCTCCTTTCCTACCAGCTGATTGATGCCATTTGCTACTCTTCACTAAATTCCTATAAAATGTCAGGAGCCTCCTGCACCTGCACTCAAGGGCTTAGACATGCCACAGATATGACAGCCAACCTACTTTTCAACCTTAGCATATCTGATAAGTTGCAACAAAAACAAAGCTACACTTTACTCCTGGAACCACATTAAGGGTTCAGCATGCAAGTAAGTCGTTTGAGATGTTCTCTGGAGTCTGAAAGCCTGGTTCTTCCACATCTTTGTCAGAAGGAGGGAACCTGCAGAATAACACCTGGGAGAGTTCCCTGAGAGAGATCCAAACGGTGAGGAGGAACTGTTGTTAGTACGCAAGTGCTATAACATCTAAATGCCTCCTAATCTTGGGACAAGTTGTCATTTTGGTAAATCAAAATCTTCAGTGGGTGTAACATCTCTCTTGCTGGAATCTAGAAATACTTCAGCTTTAGTAACAATTTGTCCAGTAGACATGTTGCAGTTAACCTGTTCTGAAGAATTTAGGTTTGTGGAGTTGTGGTGTTACAGCAACTACTACGGAGAGATGCACAATTCAATAGTAATACCATGACAAACTGGAGTCTGTGACAAGTCTCTCTTCCTCAAATAATTTAGGAAGGGAATGGTAATTTCATTTAGATGGGTACAATGTTTTTATGGAAAAAAATCAGTTTAGAATGGATTGTAATACCTTCTAGTTGTGCTTCATTTTTTTCTCAGAAAGCCATACAAAATGTTCATTTCATTTTGGACTCCTAAGAAAAAGAAGTGAATCCTAAGATGCCTCCTATAGCATGCTTCTGTCCTCCCATGTCTATATCTGTTTGTACCTAAAATTTTTGATGTATTGATGTGTAAGTACTCCTCAGTGGGATGCTTTCAATGTCATTTGGGGAAGCAAGGGAGTCAAGTATATGTATGCTTTCAGAATTTAAATTCTACATCTTTTTTGATGCAAGACTGAAGATCCAGAGTGATACAATATCCATGCACATCAGAGGAATTGCTGAGTTATTTCTAGATGTGGAAAGCCACTCTAAAATATTGCATAAACTTCACATGCTTAATTGCAGGTTTACTCAGGAGCCTGAGTCTTCAGAATATTGAAGCAAAGGCTTCCTATTGCACCCAGACTTATGCCTTTGGTATAGTCTTTGGAAGTCTTAAAGAAACTTCTGAGAAGGCAAGTCAGGAAAAGAACTATGTTTTGTTGTGTGCAGTTGAAAACTGTATTAACAATGCATGGTGTTTTCTTTAAATTTGAGAGTTTTGCAATGCTAACTTCCCACCCCCTGAATAAAAGAATAAAATCAAGCTATTTGTATAGGTATAAAGGGATTAGAGTTACCATTTTGACCTCATTAGTAAAGATATCAGAAGGGTGATTAGAGTTATCATTTTAATCTCATTAGCAAAGATGTCAAAGGGGGAAAATACGTTAATATATGGTGCTGTACCTGAAGCTGCAATAATGCCTCAAGGATTTTGTATGGATGTGTGATAGTATGAAATAATTGTGTCTTTATTGAGAGTTATTAATAGCAGGTGATACATTGTTCGAGCAGAATCAGAGTTGTATGTCATTTATTTGATTGTTACAATATGCAGATTAGTAAAATCTAAATTGTGGCATAAAAATTCATGCATAAGTCATTTGATAATACTGTATTTTGGCAAGTCTTGGTTTATTGTGAAATATTAGTGTTGGGTTTCAGATTTTCTCTGAAAATTTTTATTCTGTTGTTTGTTAGGTAAAAGGTGTCATGTACAATTTACAATCTGAAACCTTACCCAAATCTTTGTTATATTATCTTGGGGGAAACAGCACAACTTTGCTATCTAATGATATTTTGCACTATTTATTTACGAAAAAATGTGTATAATTTTACTACCATTATTAAGAAAACAAAAGAGACAGAATTATTGCAGATGTAGTGGAAAACATTATCCATACAAGAATTTAATTTTAGAGAGAGAAAATCAGTTGCCTGTGCAGAAAGCTTTGAGACTAGAGAACCACACTAATTTGAATGTAATGTCTGTGTTTCTGCTTCTCTGCCCTGCATATGTCTTGGTTTTGTCATTAAATGAACGTGGCTGTTATGTGTGGCATGTATCCTACATTGCTGTTGGGTCATTTATTATGTGCTCACAGACGTCACGCACACAGATGCAGAATGTAGGGTGTGCCAGGGACTGAAGCCTGCCTGGTCACAGGCCTTTAGTACCTGTCGTGTGTTACCTTCCTATCTTTCAGACACTGCCCTATTTTTAAGGCACCATGGTAGTGCAGTGCAAGGTGCGCCAAGATATGGACATTAGGGAGCAGTCCGTGGATTCCCATGGCTCAGGGATTGTAATTGCTGTAGTGCTAGCCACAGGGCATGATAAGTACTGTTGGTGTTTGGCAAGGCCTTTGTGACGCTGTAGAAAGAACAGACCCAAGAACTGCAGAGAAGCCAGGTTCAGATTTTAGTTTCATTGCACCGGTGCAGCTGTCCTTGGTTGAATGTGATGCAAATGAGATCTGATTTTGGCTTGTATTATTTACAAAATGTGACCATATAATTTCATGGCAAGAATGAAAATTTCAGGGGAAAATGATGGTGATTTCACTGAAACCTATTTCACTGACTCTTTTTCTACATTCTTGCCTTCTGATAATAGAAATAGGAAAATTGGTGTAGTTTTTCTCCATTCCTCTCTAACATTTTTTTGAAAAAATTTCTAGCTGTCAGTGTGACTCGATAAGAGAAGACAAAGGTACGGACAGAATGTAATAGAGACTGCACTTTCATGTAAAGAAAAAAATTCTGAGATTACTAGTCTTCAGTCGATGAACAACATTTGGTAGTCTGAACATCAGATATTGCTCTACAGAAGAGCAAAGACAAATTCTAGCTCAGTCCCTTGTTCCTTAATAGGATTTAGGTTCCAAAATCAAGAAATTTCAATTGTTGTAATATGTGGTACGAAGTCTTGTCATCTTACACACTGTCCATAACAGGAGAATCACATCTCCTATCTTTCTTTACACACAACTGGGAGATGAAGGATGAGTAGAGACTGTTCCTTACATTTGACCTCTTTTCCTTCCTAATACAAAATGGGAGAGCACAGCATTTCTACTGGATTATTGCATAATCCTTAGGCACCTGCAAAGTTCACTGAACTGCAGATATGCAGGCTTGTATAGAGATCTGAGCAATGTAAGGGAAGAAGTATCTTCCAGGTAAAAAGCTAAAAGCTTTTGAGATTATAATTTAGAGGAAGTTTTGGAGTATTTAGGAGGAAATGAAAATGACATTAGAAATCCTTCTGTCTTCACTGAACTGAGCAAATGAGCAGTGACAGAATGCAGAATAAGTTTTGTATCTCTTGGATGGCCAGCTGTGTAGTTTCAGATGTTTCTGGCTGATATTTGACACCATAGCAGAAGTACAGATCAAATGCATACCATTTACCCAATCAATAAATATAAACCCCTCAGAAAAAATAAAAGTGTGTTGGCATGACTAAATATCAACATAAGGGGAAAAGTGTAATTAAAAGCAAAAAGGTATCTTTCAGAAAGCTCAAAAAGCATTGGAAGTATTTGTTAATTAAATGTAAATTAAACAGGCAAGAAATCTGGAGGAACAACTAGCAAAAGGCAGAAACCAAAACACAAGTGCAACGTAAAAATGCTTTTTTAGGAGGAGGTAGCCTTCTAGATGATATGATGGGTGAAAAGAACACTCAGAGAAGGGAACCGACTATCAGAGAAGCTAAATGTTTTTGTTCAATGCACATGACGTTCAAGAGGTTTGTATGCTGGAATCCTTTTGAGGGGGAATTCATCACTATTTCAACAAAAGTGAAGTGTTGTAAGAAAATGTGAAACAAACAGAAACTGAAGTACTGCAGATTGCCAGAAGCAGACAGCATTTAACCGGGTCTTAGAAAAGTTCAGCTTATGGATGAAATCTCTGAACCAGTTAACCGGAGTGGATAGCCACATGTTTAAAAATCCCTTGCATTTCAGCACTCAAAGGTCTCAAATGTGACAGTAATTTTAGAAAAGGCTGTGTGGGAGATCTCGGTGAACCAAAATCTACTAATCCTGGCATCAGCAACAAGCAAGTTAGTAGAAAACTAATAAAGAATGATTCCTGGATACTTGGATAAATGTGTGGAGAGGAGTAATTGTGAAGAGGGATTAGGAATCTTGAGCCAAAAGGAACAAAGTCTGCTTAGTGTAGTCTACCTGCACCTGAAAGAGGTGTTCTTTGACCTCCCTTATCACAAGGTCCTAAAGAAACTGTCATTGAATAAAACCAAAGTCCTTTTCAGAGATAAAGAGGTAAGAAAGAAGCTAGATGAGAATAATCAGTAGCAGTTTTATAAGTCAGTGTATCCCCCTCCCTGTCTAGAAAAAAAACCCCAATCTGGTAAAACTGCAAAGATACAATGAAGAATGTGACAAGGTTGATGAGAAAGAAGAGATGGCTACATTCCAGTCATTAGTCGTTTAACCAAAGACCCTCCAGCCCACAACAGAGAGTGCTGACAGGAGATAAAATAATGGTGTGTTAGATGAAAGTAGCTCGGAGGTGATGAAAGATAATTAATTGCTAGGATCTTTTATACTAAAGTGTAAATCGTCAAATTAAGTTAACAGCAGCCAGGTTCAAGAGATGATGATGATGATGATGATGATGATGATGATGATGATGATGATGATGATGATCTTATACACCATGTTGGTGACCTGAGGAGTCATTAATTTCAGAGGGCTGTTGTGAGTACCAGAATGCTTAGAGTAGAAAAGGCATGATCATGGGAGAGAAATCCTCTGAGGATCATTAAGGCTCAGTAGTCCCTGAGCTGCAAGTTTCTGGACTGTAGGTGAACACTGTTTGAAAGCATCGCTATCTGCTTCCACTATTTTTAGAGTCACTTTTAGGCGTCTGCTTGGTCTCCCGTTCAAAACTGAGTATTGGACTTGACAACCTGACTTGATGTATCTATGTTCAGTATTTCTTCCTGCAGTTTACAGCTGTCTGCTTCCAATTCCACCTCTTCCAGAAACCACTTATCCTACTTTGCCCAGATGTAATGCTTGACTTGACTTTGGATTCATCATTCAGACTGATTGATGATCTAACATGGCAAGTAACAAGCAGAAGTCTGGCAGTGCACCCCGTACAGCCCTCTCTGCAGCAACCTTAATTCAGTGACTGTGGAGAAGGAATCGTAACTCCAAGTTTATTGGTACCTCATCACTAAAGTTTGTTTATCAGCCTTATCTCTTCCATCTGAATAATACATCACCTAATTAGCTAATTACTCTGCTCACATGCTAAGCATGCATGGCCATTAGTGTCACTCATCCAGTCTGTGGTAAACTTTGCATTAAGATCTTTTCTAGTCAGTGTCCTTGTTGAGCAATACCATTGCCATAGCTGATAAAAGTCAGATCAAAGGTGTCTTGTTGTGATGAACCAAGGCTCTGCAGCCTGATCCACTTATTACCTCAAAAACACTCTAATCACTCAGCTTTAAACAGCTGTCCATATAGGCACTTATCCCCTCTTCAGGTAATGTATACGCTTTCAAAGCTACCTATCGTTTATCACCTAATTGTATCAGGTCTAAGGTAGTCAAATTTGCTGGTTTTTCGCACATGCATAAGTGGTATACTGCTTTGAATGCTTGCTTTCACCTTTTTAATGCCACTTGGCCTTGAACTTTTATAGCACTGTTTTCTGTCTGAAGAGCGGTAAATGGACAGATAACACTGAGCAAACCTAAAGTGCTTAATACGAGTTACCCATCAGATATAAATGTGCTGCTGAGCAGAAAAACATGGGGTAAATTCTCACAAGGGAGGGAGGGAGGAAAAAGGCTGTGCCATATAATTCTGTTCTGTGTCACATCATTTATTCTGTCTGTGATAGTTCACCATTCATTATTTTCATTTGTATTTCTGGTATTTCCTTAGTCACACATTTATAAGCAGGAGCTAGTAAGTGCTATGGTCCTTACAGTAGTGTGAAAACAAAATTCAGCTGCAGGTTTTTTCATTTTCCATTGTGTGCTATTGAATTTGAAATTATTCAAATAAATTCTTTGTCCTAAAAGGTAAATTATGTTTCTGCATTTGAATTGTTATGGCACCACAGGTTGTCAGCTCCACAGGGTTGCTAAGGTTCCTGGGATGGCACCGCAGGGCCTGGCGGGCTGGGCCCGACTTCCAGACCCCATCCCAGCAGCCAGTCAGCCCCAGTTCCAGGCATCAGGCACTTCTCTGGGTACAGGGAAGGGCTGAGGCTGCGTCAGAACATTGGCTGGCAGGTAGGGGTCACATTCAGTGAGATCCACAGACAGGCAGGAGCACAGACTGGTGGCTCTGGGCTGGGTGAAATTGGACCCTGGCCTATGGTGAGGGATGGGGGAGGCCCTGGGGGATGCTGGGCTGGGCCATAAGGCCTGCTGGTGCCCTCAGGACCCTGACATAGATGCGAAATCTGTCAGAAAAAAAAATTTCCACAGCACTGGGATATAATTGTGTTTTGAAACATAGTGACTTTGGGAGAATATTCATACTGATGTGTTCGTCCCTCTCACAGCTCAAATGTATTATAGATTTGCACAAAATATTCAGTCAGTATTGTTTGCCAGAAGTTACTTGAAGTGCCTCATGGTTTGTTTGTTGTGTTTATATTTTTTTTTTCCCAAGCTTTTTCAGTTGGGAAGATGTTTTCCTGGCATAATATTAATGGTATTATAATACCTAAGCTATTGCATAAATATAATGTAAAGTCATCTATGTAATAAGAGCTTCTGGCTGTGTTCCTTTATCTTCTGTTTATGTGTTTCAACCATCTGGTTATTAAATGTGGGTCACTGTATCCCTTGGAGAAGCTGATATGCTTGTAGTAAAATACATAAATAATTGTTGCTCCAAAAGGTGGAAGAGAACTGACCTGCTATTTAGAAAAATCTTCAAGGACGTGGCGCATCTGGGTTATGTATCATGTGCCAATAAGTGCTTAATTTTTTACACACAGGAGAGATTATCTAGTGAATTTGTGTCTTGGAAAAGCAAACAAGTGTAAATGTTGAATGTCAACAGCATTTGTCATCAAATCAAACTAGAGGGCACTGCTCTACAGGGTACACTGTCACTTGGACTTGTCCATAGCTGCGTTACACACCCCCCATGTGTAGACACTGGCCATGGTCACTACGTAGCCAATTCAGTGACCTCAGTGAACAGTCTGGATTGGTACAGCATAAAAAAATTAAATTAAATTAAAAAAAAAAAAAAGTTAGAGAAGCATGTGATAGGATCAATGATGAGGATTCAGTTTGCTATCACTGACAAAATGTCATTTGTCTTAAGAACATGACTGCAGTTGTGGATCAGGAAAGCTGTTATCAGTCATAATTAACTGTATGTGGGTGCAGACGTCCATGTCAAATGAAAGAACATGATTAACAAGGGTGTTCTCTAACATTTTGACACTAATCTCTTAGAGATGGATTGGAGGCCAAAATGGTTATGCTAACAATCCCTGTAAGACATAGTGTGGCTCACAAACTGTCATAGTCATATGCTAATGCACATCCGCAGTCTATGAAATGCATTGAAGGATGTATCATATTATACAGGGCAACTTAAGAGTAAGAGCTTACCAAAATGTCATCAGTACCTGGTAGTTCACTATTACAAATTTTCATTTTAGCAGCTTTCTGACTGCTTGTGAACAGGTGAAGATAGATTGAATCTAGTGTCACAAAGAGAAGCAACATTTATTTTAGTCACTGCTGGTCAGCGCTGCATGTATTTTGTGGGCAGCAGAAGCACCACCAAAGTAAACTCTGTATGAGACTGGTTTAGTTGTATTCAGCTCATGATGTTGTCTGCTGCAGTATTCACATAGTGAGGCTGCGCCAACATTTAAGGTAATGTAGGTCAGAGAATGACTGAACTCAGATACTAAGGAATGTCTCATCTGCAGCTTTTGTAAGGAGAAGGCCAGTGCTTCATAAGCTATCTGTTTCCTAGATGTTTTTGCCAGTTTGCCTGGGTATATCATAGATGGCTCTTATATCTCAGAATGTACTGCCCAGGTTAGGTTTTAGTTTTGTTGTTGTTGCTGCTCATGACATCTGTCTTTATATAAATAGTCTGTGTGAAAAATCAGTCATGGATAATGCAACCTCTGTGAATCTCCCTGTGGTCCTCTATGTTTCTCTGGTGCTACACTCTGAAGATGAGACATGGCTGTATTATGCAACACATGCAGCATAGTGAGATCTTTGCCCATTTGATTCATTTTACAGCTCTTCCCTGGCTTTGGAAAGGCACTCCCCAGATTTTTGGAAGTTTTTCCTGTGTGGTTATCCAAGTGGAGGTCTGGACTGGGAAAATGCAAGAGTATAGGCCAACTTACGTCAAGATCTTCTGGAGAGCTAATGAGATATACAGTGTAGGGCTGGATTTTACATTACATAATGTTTTATGCACTTGTGATACAGAAGAGTTCTAAGTAGTTAAAAAATGCCTGAGGACACCCTTTCCCCAAATACTTTGTCAGTTGCTTAGTATGGCACTGTAAGGCACTTGGTAAGGTACTGCTAGGTGACACTTCATTTTCCCTCAGAGAAGTGGAACGACCTCCTTATGCATGTTTTGTATTGAACAAGCTCAACCTGTATTTTCCAGCTTTTATTTGGGTTTGTGTTGGGTGTTTTTTTTTTCTTTTTTTCTTTTTTTTTTTTTTTCTTTTACTTGAACAGATGCTACCCTAGAACTCGTTATACCTGAACAGAAAATCTGGGAGGAGAGGGCAAGAGAGGAGACCCCCAAGCCAGTTGAGGGCTAGAAACTGGCTGCCAGAGCTGGAGCTCATGTTGACCTTCAGTAAACATGCATACTGCAGCAATCTGAGCCCTGTATGCATGTATCTCTCATGATCTTAAATTGTTCTCTCTGTATTATGTGAATATTTCTCCCAGGATATTTTTCTGGGAAGTGATCAATAGGTAACAGCCATCCTGTGTCCAGCTTCTTTGCCTCATTGAAAAAAAAAACCCCAAAACCGAACACTGAAAAGGATAATTATTTGCTTCTGAATCATTCAGTACAGGAGCTGTTTATAAAGCACCAGGCTGGGCCACTACTGTTAACTAGAGCATGTGAGGGGTATCATGGAAAATTGTCTGGGAAGGGTGTGATTCTGTTTCTAATTCTGCTGCACTCTTGCTTGTTCTGCTGTCATTCAGCTTGCCACCTGGGAAAATTTGAACAGAGCATGAATTATTGCAGCATTGGGGCTTCCCTTAAATTAGATCAGTGAAATACTTTGGAGTGCTAAGGATAGAGAAATCAGATTTTTATCCACTTTGCAATTTTCCCTCATTCACACCATGAAGCTCAGTCTCGGTTAGAAGGGAAAAGCAGGTTCAGTCAGTCAGAAGGAGTACTCAGGAACTGGCAGTCTTTGGCAGCTAGAGCCATTTGGAAAATTTCTGTGACTGTTATTTAGGGATCTTTATTCTCAAAGGACAAATATGTGAGAGATCTTCCACAGAAGACAATAAAATGCCAAGCAACCAGTACATTTCTGAGTGCTGAAGTCTTGAGCAGGATCTGTAAACTAGTTGCTGTATATTTTCGATAAGTGCCGAGTTTCTGGGTTTTTCCCTCAATGAAGTCTTACGTGTGTTAGTAACCCCTGAGGAATGACACTTTGGACTAGTTTACTGGCTGATCATAATAAATTAATTAAGTCTGATTGGTTAAAAGATTTGAGGTAGCCTTGAACTTCATGAGCACCTTCGTGGCACTAAATTATCCATAACCTGCCAGGTTATAAATAACTTTTGGGGAGCCCTTTCAAAAGTGATTTACCAGATTAGAGGGGTAACCTGCCCATGCCTAATCTGATTCTCCTGTGACTAGTAGCTGGCATACCATTGGTGCTATGGGCACCAAATATCCTCTTCTTAATTTACAAATTAGTTCAATGATTTATTTTTTGATCTCCTTTTATTAATTCCCTCATCATTCCTCTCTTCCCCCCTCACTTATCCAGTTAATGTATCTTACTGTCCTTATTTCTAACTAGAGTTCCTTCTGTCAGCAAGCTGAGAAACTTAGCCTCTGGACCCAACATCTGGCACCTCATTTAGATTTATTTTGTACTTTTTCTGGGAAATGTAGTCCTCTGGATGACTGGGCAGAATTCTAAAGAATCTTCTGGATTCAGAAGCTGATAATGGAATGTCTCATGTTACATCCCCCACTATACCTTGCACTCAGGAATGTAATTTATTAATTTACTTGTACCTGGCTGTATTCAAATAACTTTGTTAAGCTTCCACAGAATTTTATTGACAATTTCATTTTTGTGCTCTTTTTTGCCAGAAGTTTAATGCTGCCTCGGTGGCTTTTAGAGGGAGAGGTGGGAGGCTTTCATTAGCTGAAATTTTGCACAACAGTTAATGTCAGATCGATTTTCACTGGTCTCAGAACCAATCTTCCTTTTATCATTAACCGAATGTTATTTTTATTAGTGATTTACCACAAACAAAGATTGTCCATATTTGCAGTTGTAGTTAATTCTAGACCCACTGTCAGCATTTTGCCAGACTGTTTGTTTTGTCTGCTTTAGTTTATTTAATGTATCACTTAGATGAAGCAAATAAACCTTTGCTCTGTTTTCCAACTCATCAGTGTTCAATTCATTGTAATATATATTAATAAAAGATGAATGTACTTGCATTTTATCTTGTAATATAGGGAATTCTGATTATAAAGCCATAAATTTTCATTTTGTTTCATTTTCATTCTATTGTCTACATATAAACAGAAACAACTTTGTCTACTTTTTGTCATACTGTTATCAGGCAAGTTTGTTTCATACGATGCATAGGGAACTTAGTATTCAGATACAGCCATGCTGGGCATCAGTTAATGAGTTAATTGACAATTACAGCTAGAATGAAGGCAATGTTCTTGCTGACAAATTACACGAAGAAAGCATGGAGATAAATTTTAGAAAGCAAGGAAAGATAGCATGAAAAGAAAATATGATTAGGTAGAGAAGAAAGCACTGAAAAATAGTCTTTAACCATTAGTGTTTATAAATAACTTTGTAGTCTGGAACTAACATTTGTCATCCAGGCTGTGTTGGCACATGGCCCTAGTACCTTCTGCCTACAGATGTGCTCTGAACAACCACTCTCAGATCTTTTTTTCTAGGCTGCTGAAGAATGTTTGGCAGCACCCTGAGATGGTAATGGTCTCTTATGTATCAAACTTTGGTAGCACCTTTCTGTTCCCATGGGAATGTCAGTTTGAAGGGCATGCTATAATTTACATGTCTTTTGCATCAACGGAAATTGTATCCTATTGATCACATCAATAATGTAGTAAAAACTGGTGGTACGAATCAGTTCCTTCCAGATAAAGGAAGTGTGATAGATGCTGATGAAACATATTTGTAGTCTACAGAGCTTATTCCAGGATTATTTTACAAGCGTTCATGGGACAAATTTATGTGAGACATCCCTTAGTTCAATATTTAACTAGAATTCAAGGGTCTTCTACCATGCTTATGGGATGTGATACTGTGGCATGTGGCTGTATCTTTGTGCTAAAAGTCCTTAGACACAGCAAGAAATCAAGTGGAATTTCTGGGTGCAATAAAGGCTGACAAGTGAGCAGGTACAACTAAGAAAGGCACAACACGTATTGATGAGCAGACCTGTTACTTGCCTACCTTGTATGCCAAGGAACTTCCCCAGTGTTTTTATTAAAAAAAAAAAAAAATTCAAGCCTTTAAAATATGCTAATGTGTATCAGCATTGGCTGTGGAGGATGCACTGGTGTGTGACTGTTAGGGACCACTCACAACTGGGCCTTCTTTTCACACCTCAGTGGCTGCAGAGTGGGGCCTGTTAGGGTAGGTTAATGTTTGCATGAAAGACCACTGGGTCTTTCCTCCATGGAAACAAAGATGCTCACTGACAGACTGAAGGGTTTGTGGTAACTTTGTGCTACATCATGAGTCTTAGGTCTGTCTCTGCTGTGGCTTTCTGCAGAGTCCAGCACAGTCAAGGCTTCAATTTCTGCTAGAAACTACCTTTTAATATTGATCCTTCTCTGCTGATGTGTCTTGCAAAAGGGCAGTGATTAGAGTTCTGATTGTTCAGTCTCACTGACTTTTCTGAGCGTGTGATTAGGTTGTGCACAAATACACAACCTCAGTTCTCTAGAATGTCAGTTTTCTGCACCTGGATGAATGAACCTGATGTTGGTGACTTTATCCTTTTTTTCCCTGATATTCTACATGATCTCATAACCAGCATTTCCATTGTTTCATTGCTTATTAGTGCTTTCCATTGAAATACAGTATTTATAAATCTTGCACTGACTGAATATTTACTCCTAACAATAATATTCCTTTGACTGGATGATCAGCTGCATTATAAAAACCAAAGATACATACTCAATCTGTTAACTGTTTGTACTTTGACAACTGAGTTTTATTACCTAAGTCTGCATCCCAGATTCAGCTAGGAACTCTCTGAGCTTCCTTTGCCTTTCTGTCATTGGTAAGAGTGTGTAGGCCTACTGGCAGGATAAGTAGGCAAGGGCCTGCTTAAATTTTAATAGAAAAATCACCTGGTTCTGTACAAAAGTGCCTTATCCAGAAGCCTCTGCAATATTATAGTTTTCCAGTGACTTTCCCTAGGGGGCTGTAATCTTGTTTCATCCTCCCCAAATTACTGCAAATCTCCAATTCCCCTTGCATTTTGCAGCAGAATGAGGTTGCTGTTTTCAGATATGCCTCACTTTAACTCTCTAAAGTAACAATCTATGACATGAAATCACTTATTTAAAAAGGCTAAATAGCTTAATATATTATTCTAATAGTCACAATGCTATATTTTATAAAAAGTGTAAGATTGGAAAACCAAGTGCTGAAAAAATATGTGAGCACCAAAAATTCAAGTTATTTGGACAGTGTTATATTAGCAGCAGAGTATATCCTGTGGGGTTTCTGATAAACACATGGTTAAATTTAACCTTTGTGTTTGACAATGATGAGAATTAAAGCTTTGCTTTTGTCAAATGCTAGCAAGCTAACACTGGAGAAACAAGAATTAAGACTAGAATATCTTTATTTCCAAAGGTGGATTTTTAAAAGCTGTTAGTGGTTTTGTAGTAAATGGTCTTGGGTGGTCCTGTCCCATATTTCTCCTCTACCCCCCACCCCCTCCCACCAGAGAAAATATTTACAAATGTAAGAAGAAATCTTCACAGTTAATCAAGTTTGGTGATTTTACTACTAATGCCAATCTTGTCAGCGAATCATGAATTACATGAGTTGGAGCTATTAGGAGGTATACAAACACCTCACAGTTTCAGAGCTTTCTGGAATCCCTGCCTGAATGTTCAGTTATAATAAAATCATGTACATTTCTTTGATGTTATGTATGTTGAAAAAAACCCTGAAATATTTCTGAAATGCAGATTGGTGTGAAAGGAATATGTATGTGTTATACTGTGAGTAACTTACTCAGATCCTTTAAGCTATCAGCTTGTTCAGAAATTTTTAATCTTTTTTTTTAATGAGTCCTTTTGCATGTGCGTATCACAGTATGCATGATTTTAATGCCTTGATAAATTGCTGTTAAAAATAGAATCTTTGGGATGAATCTGCACTTTTCAGGCATTGTGTCATGTTTTACAGTCCTTCACCCAGCACAGAAGATAGATACATTTTCAAATTGTCTTTGAATAATACTAAGAGGAAGATGAACACAGAAATAACACATCTTTTTAGAAGTTAAGTCAATCACAGAATGAAAATTAACTAGGATTACCCATATATAAAAAAAATAAATCCACAATCCAAAAGGTACCTGTTTTCTTTTAAGTCAGTCATATAGCATGTGCCAGTTCACATAATATGACCATATAATTAAAGAAATATATTCCAAAAGAGTAAAAGCTGATAGGTATGCAGGTGAGCCAATCAAGGTAACCTGAGGTGAATAACCGAATTGCAATCCTTTAGTCTCATAAATGATAAAACTCTCCTACAGGTAAATCTGTTTAGTGTGCACGTGTGCAGTCTGGCATACTACTAGCACTGCATAGCCCTCTGTTCTATCTTTGATGTTCAGAGATTATGAGCAGCAATATTTGTCTTCTGATAAGTAGTGATTGCCAATGTGTGAGTCAAAGGTTTAAAGAAGTTGAGATACTGAACTTTGCACATGGTTACGGCTGTTTCCCAGCCTTGGAGTTGCAGACTGGCAAGAGAATAACTGGGACATTGACCTTTTCACAGAAGCAGGGTGCCTCCATGGCAGTAAATATTAACTACAGAAATGATAATTTTCCTATAAGATAGAGTTTTCTGCTTGTTTTGATGCTTTGGCATGGGTATTGACTGCATTTATATTGCTAAATAAAATTATCAGCAAGAAAAACTGAGCACTAGACCACAGATGGTCCCCATTTCCTAGTTGTTACTAAACAACACAGTACAGTATGGCTGTGCCAGCCAGTCTTTGACTATCCTGTCTATCCACTAACCTATGCTAATTAGTCTAGGCACAGCTAGAGAGGTAGTAAGCACTAAGACCATGCTCAGTAGGCAGTACAGAAATAAATACACTGCATTGCCCTCCAACTCTGTCTCTGCATCTTCAGATACTCATGTTCTCTTGTGCCATACCCTTGGGCATTCAGCACATCACCTTGGCTTCCATCTTCCTGTTATGAAAACACCACTCCAACAAGTTGCAAATTAAACCTCATTTCTTCAGGTACTTTGAATTGAAAACAATAATAATAGTATCTCAGGATACCGTATATGGCTTCACAGAGCCATATGGACTGGCATGTGCCTCCTATCACAGGATCAGCATACGGTCCCTTTTGGTCATATCCTGACCATATAGGGTCTGATTTTTTCTGAGTTTGGCAGATACTGATTTCTCTGAGACATGCATTTGTGCAGCAGAGTGCTGAGAGGTCACTTCTGCAGTAGGTGGTTGTACTGCTCTGCTGGAGTCACTACTGCTTACTAAGAATGACTCCCCCTGCCCAGGCAACAGCTGAACATTGCAGTAGTCCAGAGTGTTCAGTACACAGAAGTAAGTCAATAAAAATACTGGAGTATTAAGAGTATTCACACTGACTCCTTTAAATATCTGACTTCAACTCAGTTTATGGCACCAGGCCTTAGTAACCTTTGTTTCCTACATATTCCCAATGGAGAGATGGACTTCTATAAAGCAATCTAGGTAACCTACGTTAAAAACTTATATTTGAGAGGATGCAGCTTCCGGCTCTTGTTTGCAGGTGGCAAACAGTGAAGAACATATTTGCAAGCATGTTTGCTAAGGCTGAAATTAAATTCTGTTACCTAGAAGTCAAAAATGGTAACAGACATTTATTGGAAAGAGGCTATGTACTTTTCATTTTCTCAATAGTTATTATCATAGAATCGTAAGGAAAATTCAGTTAGGGATGTGTCTGTGCTTTCCAGTTGTAGTCTGTTGCTTATCATTTGTATTTAATCCTTATGTCAGCATGTCTTCCACTGACTGAGGCCTATCCTGCACTTCTTATGCCACAAGTTCCCTCATTGCCTTGTGGGTGTCCCTACAACTAAAGGCACATACAATGATGATGATTGTTCCAAGAATCTAGATGGTATACCATAAGGACCTGTGAGGAATGGTTCTTATTTTATCTGCTGGACAATTCAAAGTTGTATTGGCATCTTTCCTAGGACTTGACAGTAACATTCCTCTTTCCTTCTAGGCTTGGCCTTCTGGTTTCCTGTTCTCCATGGATCATTGTGTGTTGTATATGCATGTGACTATAGTCTACAACTTTTTATCTGCAAGTCAAAATTGCCAAAAATATTTGCATTCCTATGGAAAACTATTTCTAAAGGAGATGAATCTGAGAGAGGACTAGGGGCAGTCTCCATAAACTGGAAAACAGAAGGTTCAACCTGAACGTGAGGAAACCCTTCTTCCCTGTGAGGGTGCCAGAGCACTGGGACAGGCTGCCCAGAGAGGTGGGGGAGTCTCCTTCTCCGCAGACTTTCTGAAACCACCTGGACTTGTTCCTGTGTGATCTGCTCTAGGGGATCCTGCTCTGGCAGGGGGGTTGGACTAGATGATCTCTAGAGGTCCCTTCCAACCCCTAACACCCTGTGAATCTGTGTGAATCTGTGAGAGAGGAAGAAAATAGCAAATCTGCACTGAGAAATTTCAAAGCTAGCACCAGGACTAGTACAAACTGATTAAAAATACTTGTTTTATTCTGTTTAGACATTTTTAGTCCTTTGTGTAAGTTTAGTTTCTAAGATTTTAATTAAGGATTCTTTGAATATTTACAAAGTCTATCAACAGTAGAACAACTGTGAAGGATTAAAGAAGATACCTGGAAAGAAACAGAAGGTTTATTATCATCTCATTTGTAACATGCACAATATCAGACTACTTTAGCAAGAAGAATGAGCAATGTGCATTCATAAAGCGGAACACTACCCATGTGCCTAGTTGTAACACACTTATGAAATTAATAAATGTAGGGTGCATGACCTTTTTAAGTGATTTAATGTGTTTGTTAAAATTTTCAGAAGTGCCAGAGGGCCAGATTTTTATGGATATTTAATTTCTAAAGCTATAAAGATTTTAGAAGTACTTACTTGTGTCTTCAGGCAACTATAGAGAGAAGCTTTACACTGATGAAACTTATATATCTAAACACACTGCCAAAAGCAAGATGCAGGTGATACATGTCCTTCGCACATATGTAGGTTACAGTGCAAGTATTGCCATGAAATATGGCTGAAGATAACAAAGAAAAGGTGGAGCTGAAGGGCAAACTAGAAAATGAGTGAAGTATCTGCAGCGATGGCACAAAGATCAGAAGGAAAGGCCTGTCTGAATATCCATTTTCATTTATCATTTGAGTGTGGGAGTGCACTGAGTCACTGAACTAGAGAGGAAGTGGTAATGCATCACACAGGCATATAATTCCTTTATTGGATCTAGCTTTGTGTTCAAGCAATTAGCACACCCCTGCTTAAACCTGAGGCACTTCCTAAGGTACGTACTTTCTTATTGATCAAAGGCATTTATTGTAATTCATTTGACAGTGTTTTAAGAGTTTCCTGGTAGGTTATGTAGCCACCAATATTGTTGCTAGTGAAGAACTGAAGAATACAGTGTTTTTCTTTTGCTCTGCAAAGGTTCCCGGCAGACTGTAAACTGCAAATGGTCTTATATGGCAACAAGAATATTGTTCCCAAGGGAATATCATTCCAGGATTGCTATGAGTCAAATTATATTGCATTTTAATAGTAATTTTACCAGTTATTTGAGGTATTAAAACTCTCTGGAATTTAGTTCTGCAAAAAGAAGTGTTGTAAACGGTTTTGTTTCTTTGAAGATTGCCATGCCAGATATAGTAAACTCCTCTTGCTGAAGAGCATTAAGCTCTTACTGTTACGTGAATGTGAGACGAGCAGCAATTTTTAAATCTTCAGAAGGCAGAGCAACACTTGTGAGCATCCTGTAGCCAAACAAAATTTTCAAGTCCAGCTGTATATATCTAGGTTAACACAATTCTTACTTGCAGCAGTTTCTGAAGTCGTATCAAGGCTGTTATAAAAGCACAGCTAATGAGTTGTTGGTCTGTGCAAAACAGCTTAGAAGAACATGTCCCTATCAGTTAGAATTGTAGAATTAAGGGAAATTTTAGGTTTGAAGGAACCGTCATGTTGAAATTGGATCAAGTTGGTCAAGGCCTCGTCCCAGGAGTGTTCTGGAAATATGGAAGGATGGAGATTGCACAGTCTCTTGGGCACCTATTTGGTTCTTAACCACACTTATTGTGCAAGGTTTATGTTAGTTTTTTTCCTGATCTCTACTCATAATTTCCTCTGCAGCAATTTCCACCCATTGCCTCTTGCCTTACTGCTGTGTACCTATGAGAGGAGTCTGGCTTTGTCTTCACTAAAACCTACAATTGAAGCTGAAGACCTCAGTTAGATCCTCTGAAGCCTTCTTTTCTCCAGTGTGAACAAGCTCAGGTTCAGCAGACTGTCCTCATACATCACAAGCTTCATCCTTTACACCATCTTTGTGGACTTTTCCTTTTATTAGTTTTTTGAATCATAGGCTGGTCTACATGACACCAGGCCTGCTGGCAACAGATGGGGTACACCTCTCAAAGCAGGGAAAGGACCTTTGCACAGGAGTTAGCAGGGTTCATTGAAAGAGGTTTAAACTAGATGTGAAGGTGGGAAGGGATAAAACCAGGTTCGCTAGAAATAAGCCTGGTAGAAGCACGCCAATGTTTCAAGGACAGTGTGCTAGTCAAATCCTTCAGTTTACCATCTCAGTGGAGGTAAGGGATGGAGATCCATGTGGTAACAAAGGTGCAAGGGTTATTGATGTCTTAGAAACCACAAAAGTATCTGAGAATGGCACTCACATAGTAATTAGGGCTTCTCTCCCAAAAAAAGGTGACAGGATCTGTAGCCCAACTGAAGTTCATGTACACTGATGCACACGACATGGGCAACAAGCAGAAGTTGAAAGCCACCATGTATCTAGAAAACTGTGGTATAGTTACTATCACAGTAACAAGGCCAAGGCCAACAAGACAGGTATCACAGTGGGAGTCTGTGATAGACCACCCAACCAGGATGAAGAGGCAGACACAAAATTCTGTAAGCAGCTGGGAGAAGTCTCACAATCGCTAGCCCTTGTTCTCATGGAGGAGTTCAACTTACCAGATGCCAGCTGGAAATACACTACAGGGAAGAGGAAAGAGTCTCGGGGGTTCCTGGAGCGTGTGGAAGATGATAACTTTCTCACACAGCTGCTGACGGAGCCAACAAGGGACAGCAGTCCCCGGACCTGTTTGTGAACAAAGAAGGACTTGTGGGTGATGTGGTGGTTGGAGGCCACCTTGGCCATAGTGATCAGGAAACAAGAGAGTTTTCAATTCTTGGAGAAGAAATAACGGGGATCAGC
Source organism: Rhynochetos jubatus (assembly GCA_027574665.1). NCBI lineage: Eukaryota > Metazoa > Chordata > Aves > Eurypygiformes > Rhynochetidae > Rhynochetos > Rhynochetos jubatus. The sequence continues at coordinate 54,396,511 of CM050690.1, forward strand.
AGAATGGCTACCTTATGCTTCTGGAGGGCAGACTTTGGCTGCCCAGAGTCCCTTGGGATGAAGTGCTGAAGGGCAAATGAGTCCAGGAAGGCTGAATGTTCTTCAAGAAGAAAATCTTAAAGGCACAGGAGCAGGCTGTCCCCATGTGCTGGAAGGTGAGACAGTGGAGAAGCCCAGCCTGGCTGAACAGGCTTTGTCTTGAATTCTGGAATAAAAAGGAGTTTATGTCTATTGGAAGAAGCAGCAGGGAACTCCAGAGGACTACAAGGATGTGATGAATTTATGTAGAAAGAAAATGAGAAGGGCCAAAGTCCAAATAGAACCTGACCTGGCCTCTGCCATGAAAGGCAATAAAAATATTTCTATAAATACATTAGCAACAAAAGGAGGGCTAAGGAGAATCTCCATCATTTATTGGATGTGGAGGGGAATATAGTGATGAAGGATGAGGAAAAGTCTGATGTACTTAATGCCTTCTTTGCCCCAGTCTTTAACAGCAAGACCCGTTGTTCTCCAGGTACCCAGTCCCCTGAGCTGGAAGAACAGGATGAGGAGCAGAATGAAGCGCCCCCAACTCAAGGGGAAATGATTAGTGACCTGCTGCACCGCTTAGACACACACAGGTCTATGGGGCTGAATGGGATCCATCCAAGGGTAGTGAGGGAGCTGGCTGCCATGAAGATTTGCTCCATAATTGTCCAAAGGCCTGTGGTGAAGCTGACAACTCTAGTGCCCTTTCTGGCCTTTTCTAAAGATGCATGTAATTTTTGCCTTTTCCCAGTCATTGTGAACCCTCCACTTCAATCTTCAGGGCTTGTCAGTGATGAAGAGTGGTTTCATTATGACATTAGGAGTTTTTCTGAAACAAAATTCTTGTAGTGTCATCACATGTAGACAAGCTGATGAGGACAAAGGAAAGAGCATTGCAGTAACTTTCCTCTTCTTCATAGTAATTACATCTTGGATTCTTTGCCTGCTGTGTTTTTGTTTTTCGAATGAGCAAGAGGAGTGCAAGAGATTTGAACTTTGCTTGCAGTGTGATGTGGAGCTTGAAAATAAGCATGGTATTCAATATTGTGAAGAGAGAAACATCTTACTTGGGGAGTAGCAAAAAAATCGTAGCAATTGCTTGACATCTCTGTATTCTATTCATTGCAGAACTGTTAATCCATTGTCTTTTTTGAAAGCATATTAAGTATTGTATTTTTCTAACTTTTAACTTCGGAGAAAAACTTCCAAAATGTTTCTATAGCAAAATCACATACAATAAAAGCATCTCAATTCAAGGCTTGGGTCACCTTCCTTTCCAGAAATAATTAACCAATACATTTTTACATTGAATTTTATAGAGAACTTTACAGTAGAGACACTGTATTTTGTCCTACTATAGTTTTAGAGAGAGACAATCAGATGGTATCAGCTCCTACTTAATCCTTAGTATTGTAACCACCATGAAATCTATGTGGTTAAAAATGTGGAAGCCACTGCTGAGTTTTTCTTCCTGTAGTTAAACAAAAAAAAAAAAAAAAAAAGATTCTTTCTATATTTGGGTTGGAATGCGCTTCTTCAGTCAAGATGTGGCCGTTGCAAAATTATGCTGGACCTTGGCTCAGTTTCAAGGGGAGAGTCTCAAAGGACTTGTAAAATATTAACTCAAGCGAAGTGCAAAAAGGCAGCAGATATTTTCCATTGACTACCTTTGTAGTATTAATGAACTTAAAGTATTTTTATTTTAATGTGTAGTGGGTCAGTTCCTGCTTTACAGTTCTAAATTCTCAACACTGAAAGCAAACACAAAGTTCTAATTTGTGCTCATTTTATTTTCTCAGTACAAGTCTATGAACTGGGAATTGACAACAAACCTTGAAAAGAAAGCTTCAAGAAAGCTGTTCTTCTAAAGGATAGGAGAGCTAACAGTCAGACAGTTTGCTCTGTATTGGGCTTCTGTGTTTTTTGTGCTGCCCCATTTAAAGTTCTCACGCCTATATCATCTCCTTTTGATCCAGTTCAACAGCATCTGTACTGAATTGGACCAAAGTATCCTGGTCCCCACCAGCTGAAAATTCGGAGCGTAAGAAAAGTGCAAACATGGTTTGGTCTTTCCCTTACCATGTCTCCCAGCTTTCTGCAGTCAGTGGGTTAGGGTTGCACCGAGCTGGAGGCTGCATGAGTAGGGCTAGATGGTCTATATTTCTTGAATTGGTCCAATCCCTTTGGCCTCCTCAATAAGCTGGAATGGTGAGTTCCATCAGCTGATTGAGTTTAATCAAAATGTGTTTCTGTAGCTGTATCAAACATACTGATAATTTCAGAGAAAAGCCTTATTTCTTTTTTCTAATTTAAGAAATAATCAGTAATCATTCCTCAGTCACACACACTAACTGATCTCTGTTGTGTCTCCATAAAGTAAAACATTTTCAAAGTTTTTGTGCTGGAAGCAAGTGGCAGAGACGCATCCCAGTGATGTCTTGTTAACCACCAGGTGACTAAGGTTTGAGTTAAGGTCTTAATAAATCTGCTTATTATGCAGCTCAGTTCTTACTCATGCATTCTTGTTTAGCAGATAATCATTCAATATCCTTTACTGCTGTCAATACTGTTGCAAAGGGATAATGCATATCTGCAGCAGTTGTCCAAGTGGCTGCAAATGTTTTAGCTCTTCATGCCCTTTCCATTTTTAGGACAGCTTGTAATTTTCAAAGCAAATTCTTAATACTTTTCTTCCAGATTACCACTAGCCACTCTGTTTCTTTCTTAGGTATTTTGCATTTTCCAGACCAACTGACTGTTTCAAGTCCACTGTGTCCCGTGCTAGTGTGTTCTGCCACTCCTAGCCCTGGTGGTCCTACTGTCTTCAAGAGTCCACACAAATCCCACCCGCTTTGTATGGCTACAGCACAGACTGTTCACTAGCCTCCCTAGTTCTTCCTTCAGTTTTTCTCAGTTGGGCGGCTGTCAGCTGATGTGCTCACTTGGTCCATTTTCTTGCACTCAATGCTGTAAATTCTCCATTTCACAAATATGCTGTAAAAAGTTCTTTGAGAACATTAAGTTCTTTTTCCTTTGTTGTCTGATATTGTCTTTTGTGGTATTTTGGTATTGGGAAAACTTGCCTAAAAACAGTCTGGTTTGTGGCTAATGATGACCTCTCTATTTTTATTTATTTTTATGTGGGTGAATTTGTTTTCTTTTTTTGGGTTGTTTGGTTTTTTGGGGTTTTTTTTTTTTTTGGCATGTGTCTGTAGGGTGGTTTTGTAAGTTACATAGGCAGGGAAAGGAAGCAGGCCCATCCCCCAGAATGTTTCTGAAAGTTCAATGCATGGTTCCTATTAACTTGCATGCATTCAGAAATATGGGATGAATAAAGAAAATGCTGAGCCTAATGAAATGTTGCAGTTAAAGATGTGAATGTAGACCAAATTTTACAATGCAGCAGAGGAGAAAAGGTAAAATACAGGGAATTGATAGGGTACTGGCAATACCAAGAACTTTCAAACCTTATCTTTAAAATTTATGCACTCAGTAGGGTGGTACGTGTGCTGTTTTTGTAAACAGCAAACAAACTCTTGATTCACGCATCCAGAGCTCTTTCTTACAAGGCAGTGAGTAGGCTGTAGCTATGAACTGTACCGCTTTGGCAGGCACAACTACTATAAAATCCAGAATCAAATCAAAAACAGTTGCATCACATCTCAAAGATGATAACCAGCAAATTTTCTTGTTCCTTGTGTCAAATTCCGTTTCTTTCCATACAGGTACCTGAGTCCCTTCAGCACACTCTTTCCAGGGTAGTGCCTAGAACATAATTAGAAACGAACAGTGTTCCCCATTATCTTGTCTGCATTTTATGATGTACAATAAGAGTATTTTCTGCAGAACTGGGGAAGATATACGTGCTGAGGACTGCCGAGCCTGTAATGATGCTCCTCCAGGTCTCAGTTGTGACACCCCTTGGGTTCAGAGTGCTGGGGCCATGGGATAATTTCTTAGTCTAGAGTCCCATGGCTTTCAGTAGTCGAAAGTAGAGGCGTTTGTGTTCCATCCTCAGCCTGTGTTAGGCTGTTGTCCATTTAGTTTCTAATGTATACACTGTGCCAGTGCAGCAGGTCCTATTAAGGGAGAAGGTGGGTTCTGCCTGCAAAGGAGAATTGTGGGTTCTTTCCACCTTGGGAGGTAGAGTTCCATGTTTCTGGTAACAGAAACTACTGCAAACACCAGGCCTTGCTCATAGCTACATCACAGTTACGCAATATTTTGATGTTCCGTGCGTGTTTAAATGCAGTGTTTGTGCTTAATAAGGACAATGACAAATAAATGCTTTAGCTGCTGACCACTTCTGTCCCAGGAGGATGAGCCACCACATCTAAAGTGTGTTGAAGAACCTTCTGTGGGGCAGTTTATTTTGCAAACACGGTAAACCAGTTTAACAATGATTATATGTATAAATCTGGGACTAGGTCCAAAAAAGAAGTTTAAATAAGTGTTGCAATACGTGGCTTTTCTAGTTAACTTGGATACAGAAGTCCAGTGTAATGGAGATTCATGCAAACTTTCTGCATACATGTCTGTTCAGCCTTTTTTATATGCTATAGTTAGACAGGTATCCCTTTGCCATCTCCATTTAAGGATGTGGAATTCAGCATCTTCTCCTGAAAGCAGTAGTTTAAACCCCCTCATCTCCCAGTGGGACAAGGATTTCTTTTTTTCAAATGCTGAGAGTGTTGTTTTCCCCTCTACTGAAGGGTTGAAGACCCTCCAAAAGCTTCTGGAGAAATGCCCAAATTGAAATCCATTTTCCAAAAGACCAAAACAAGCTACAGGATCTCAAAGGTATTTCCTACATATGTCCAGGATCTGTTCCATAAATCAAACTTGACTGCTCATCTCTTAGAGGGCTGTTAACCTTTTATCTGAATCATCTGGTCTTGTGATCTGGATCTGAGAGGAGCAGAGAGGGTTTAACTGAAGGCTAGGTCACCACTGAAGTAGCAGATCAGCATCTTCCAGTCCAGATATTCATATGTTTCTCTGCTGAAAGAATAAATTTAAAAGGCTGGTGGCAGTCTAATGTTCTGCATTTAAGTTCTGGTGTCGCTGTTCACTGACTGAGTTGTGTGGGAAAGCCCATCTCCTACTGATGGTGCTGCATGTGCTGCGTGGATAAACAGGACTATTAATCTATTTTGACAGGAAGAGGTATGAGTCATATGAGATTTAGCTTTTTCAAACACTTATATGAATGTGCCATTTTAAAAAAATTCCTATTGGGAATAGAATCGGGCGCATGAATTGAATTTCCAGCTAGCACAGGCAGGCAGCAGATGTTATTGCTAATATCTGTTCTCTAGAAAACCCCATCTGAAGAATGACCTGTTATTGCCAAAGTCAAGATTGCTGAAGAAATCTGCATTTACATCAGGCAGGAAGATGCTTCTTTCAGCCGTTTGGGGGTTGTTTTTTTTTTTCAGAACTGTGGAAAAGGCAACATAGAAAAACAACTGGAATAGATTTTCTTTTTCATTCTTATTTGAAGTTTAACACTTCCAGTGGGTGTTGTGATATTTATGTCCTTTTTATCATTCCCTAGAAAAGTACTGTAACAAGAAGTGTTTATGGATGGAAGATATATTCTTCTGCACTGAGGAGGAAGTGCTGAGCAGCTGTTGTCAGCATCTGAGCTAAATAAAATTTTTTAAAAAAATTTTAAATAGTATTGGTTATGTTTTCTGTGCAGTGGCATTCATTATGTTGTGTTATATAGTACAGATTTCCCTTTCCCTAGGCATGGAAATGGTCTTTCCAAAGCTCCTTCAATTATTGTTTGGTCTTGCTAACTGAGGTGGTTCTTTGATTTATGCAGCTGTGCTGGTTTTGGCTAAGAGAGCGTTAATTTTCTTCCTAGTAGCTAGTTTGAGGCTGTGTTTTGGATTTATGCTGAGAAGAATGTTAATAACACTGGTGTTTTAGTTGCCAAACCCACGATTTTTCTCACTTCTACTCTTCCGAACGGCTGTGTGGTACTTAGCTTTTGGCTGGGGTTAAACCACAACACCCCTGTGCAAAGATCCCTGTCTCCCTTTGAGGCAAGTGCACCCCATCTGTCACCAGCAGGCCTGGTGTCACGTCAACTGACTCACGATCAAAAACCCAAAAACCTGCCACTGACACCAGGCTCAGGGACAAGTATTGATCAACTGGCTCTTCCTGTTTCTTCCCATATCATTCCCTGCAACTGGAAGGATAGAGGAGGACACCACCTGTGCTCCTGATCCCTTAACCAGTCATCCCAAGGCCCTGAAGTCTCTCCTGATTGCCTTTGGGCTTCGTGTTGCAACTTCATCACTGCCTACCTGAAAAATCAATAATGGGTAGTAATCTGAGGGACGTACCAACATAGGAAGTCAGCAGCCATGCAACACACAGCCGCCCGCTCACCTCCTCCCTCCCCCAGTGAGATAGGGGAGACAGTTGGAGGAAAAAAGGTAAGAGATAATAATAGTTTAATAATTGAAATAAAACAATAATAATTACTAATAATGATAATATGTAATGAAACATAATAATAATGCTCCTACTACTTATGATAATGGTATGTAATGAAATGGAAAACAACAACAACAAACAAAGTGATGTAACCATTCACCACCTGCCAACGGACACACAGCCAGTCCCCAAGCAGCCATCTCCCCCAGACAACTCCCTCCGTGTGCAGGTTTTAGTTGGGATAAAGTTAATTTTCTTCAAAGCAGCCACCATGAGCCTATGTTTTGGTTGTGCTGGGAAGATCATTGGTAACATACTAATGGTTTCAGTTGTCACTAAAGCAGAGTTTTAAATCCACTGAAGGACTTTTCCAGCTTCTGATACTGCTCCTGTGTTCCCAGCTTCTTCTCTACAAGAAGTTGGGAGCAGCAAATCCAGGACAGCTGACCCAAACTGACCACAGGGACATTTCATTCCATAAAACATCATGCTTGGTATGTAAGTTTGGTGTGGGCTGGGGGAATCTCTGTCTCTCAGATCTGATCTGGCTCTGGGTCTCAAGCTCTTGGGCTTTGGCACTCTCTACCTGGGGACTGGCTGGACACTGGTCAGCAAGTGGTGAGCAGTTGTATCATTTGTTTTATTTTCCATTATTTTCATTACACATTATTGGTAGTAATATAAGTATTATTAGTATTGTTGGCATTATTAATAAAATATTTTATTTAATTTATTTTCAATCACTAAATTATCCTTATCTCAGCCTAGGAATTTCCTTGTCTTTTCCTCCAATTGTGTCCCCCATCCCACTGGGGGAGGGGGAAGGTGAGCGAGCAGCTGTATAGTATTTGATTGCCAGCTGGGGTTAAACACAACACCCCAGCTTATATATTAGGCATGACATTTTATGGCATGAGATATCCCTTTGATCAGTTTGGGTCAGCTGTCCTGGCTGTGTGTCTTCCAAGTTTCTTCTCTACAAGAAGCTGGAAAAACAGGTGCAATATGAGAAACTGATAAAGCCTTTGCTTAATGTAAATATTCCTTGGGAACAACTAAAACATAAGCGTTATCAATATTTTTCTCAGCACAAACCTAAAACATAGTATTATGAAGAAAATTAAATTAACCCCAGCCCAAATCAGCACACCAGCCTGTGGGCAAATGTTCATACACCATGTTGCTGTTCTTCACTTTCGTTTGAAAGGTTGTCAGAAGAGTGAATGACCACTAATGACTTCATTACACTGTAATTAGGACGACACATTTTGATACTCTCTTAACCATGTTCTGAAATGAATTTGAAGTGGTTTTGTGCCTTTTTATTTCCTTTTCCTAAGTTTTTATGTTACTTTTGTCTTTAAATGTTTACCTGCACGATTTACTTATGTATAGTGTTCTATTGGGGCAGATATTTTTCTCATTTATGTGTGCATTAATCGTAAGAAACCTTTTTATCTATAGGACATCCCTTTGTATTTCTCAGTGTAACTGAATCTGAACCAATGATGTTACTGGTGTATAAATAACGGTATGCATGAAATCATATGTCAGTTTATTTGGTCACAATTCTGTACGCTCATGGCAACAGCTTGTTGTTCACTTAGGAGTGACTTGAGCTAATGATAGGAAGGCAAGAACCTCGTCTTTCAAGTGTAATACATGAGGAGAGGGTGACTCCCTAAAGAAATGAACTGAATTAATCAAAAGTTGTTGAGAATTTTCATTTTGAATCTCACAGTCCATACAAATCCTTATTATTGTGTTAAACTACCACCTTCAGTGCTTTACTTTTGTCTCTTTACTTTCAAATTACCTGTACCATAGCAAGTAAAAGATTTAGACAAAACGTCTGAAGACTTTGTCTTAACACTGATAAAGGGTGAATGGCAAGTTTTCTGTTGGCCTTAGGGGAAACGTGAAGTATCTAATTCTGCAACATGCTGCACACTAGCAAGTGCAGAATGAAAGGGTGAAATGCTCTGCATCCCTAGCGAATGGCTGTAATACTTTATGGCTAAAGAAACCAGAGCTTATTTCTTTGTATTTGATTTACATTCAATTTCCTTGTGATTTTTTTCTGATTCTTCCTTGGAAAGGAAGTGGAAGCAAACGTCTCAGGGCGCACTTATATTGCTGAGTGCTGGAGTTAAAACATGGGCATGCAATTATTTACATTAAGACATCATGAAGAAAATTTTTCTGTTATCACAGTTCAACACTTAGGTTTAATAATCTAAACCTTATGTGAACAGTTTGGTCAGTGCCAGGTCTGGCTTTCTCAGTGGAGAGTGTTTTCAGTTAGCCATGTACAAAAAATACACACAAATGTGCTTTATATTTAAGTTGAAGTCTAAAAACCTCAGATAAAACCTATAAAAGGTGAGTGACTACTGAAGAATTCAATTAATTTACTTATAGGAACTGTTAACAGCAGAAAGCAACAGTAATTTTGCCCACCTAGCTGAAAATGCAGTATTGTGCTAACTGCCACGTCCTTCCACAGGAAGGGTTCAGAGGGGTCTTACCACGTGGTGATTAGTTCAAATTTCTGGGAGACAAAGGTGAATGTTGAGTTTGTATCAGGCATTATTCCATTTAAACACGTCTCACCACACACAGCTTTTAGACAAATGAGAATAACATCTTCCTATGTAGAGATTTATTAGGTGTCTTTTCAAAACCTGTAAAAATATACTGCACAGCAGGGAGGAGAAAAAAAGAACCTGCTTGGTATTTTCAAATAATAAGGAAGGCATTAAGGTGCCTAGTATTATCAAATCTGCCAAAAAATTGTATCATGGTAATATCCTCAATATTCTAATTAACATTAATCTTGGAAATTTGAGGACCAAGGATTACTAGATGTCTTCATGTGTAGATAGCAGTAGTACAGGATTTCTTCTTTTTTTAATTTAGGTACATACAGTGATGGCTAATTCTTTTAATGCTTTTGTTAATCTAGCCATTAGTTCTTTGTTTCTTTGTTCTTAATTTAAGGCAATTCAAAGATAATATTTGCTATTTCCAGTCATAGCTGCCATCCACTCCCAGAGATGACAAAGACACCCAGTGTTACTGCCTTTTTATTGCATACCTAGTCATTGGGCCAGATTTGGAAAATATATTGCTTATTACACTTATTTCAATAGTGAAGTCACGATTCAAGAATGGAATATAGTGTTGCAGGACACAACTTTTGTTTTTAGAATAGAAACATCCCCAGTGTTTAGGATACATCTCCAATAGCAATCCTCAGCCCTGCATTGCTGGATGTATGGGGATTGCTGGTGACTGCTCCTGTAGGATCTGCACACGGCAGCTGTGCTTCTGCTCCAGCTGTGCTGTGTAGACGTGCATTTCTGATACCACTTTGGGCTGGATATGGAACAGCAATACCAAACCTTCTGTCACAAACCTTTTGCCTTGTCTTTCTTGTCACTTAGTGGGCTCACTAGTATGTTGCAGGATGGGAATCCCATTCCCCATTGAAATGGCTCACTAAACTGTGTATAATGGGTGAGATTTGTCTGTCATCCTCATGTAATATTAATATCTGGGTATCATTTATTCATTCTAGCCTGAAAATAGGCATGTTTTCCTCATAAAAAGTGTACACTCATTTGAAGACAGAGTTTTGCAGTTCACCTGGGCCAAATTACTTTTTTTTGTGATGAAAGTTTGGAGCAAAACTGGTAGTGTCCCTCTTGTTTGTATAGCATGAATAGTATCAAGAGAAATTCTGATGTAAGGGTGCTGCCTCCACCTAATACCTCTTTTCATGTATCTGTTTATTTCCCAGCCTGTGTTAGTCCAGTGACTTTACAGCTGGGCAATCCTGAAGTTCACAGTTATACTTTTGAGTAAATGATCTATCACTTCCTCTGTCATATCAGAGTTACTGGTGCAAACATATCTGTAGTATTTATGAAGGAGGCACTGTGGTCCTCTGCCCAGGTTTGGGGAGTGGAAAGACAGCTGGGCTCCCTTTTAAATTTTTTCTACACAACTTTTGACAAGATACTTAAATGTTTGATTCCAAATCTCTCTAGACTTCATATGATGATGACACTAACCATGTCATAAATCCTTGCAAAGTACTTTTAGGCAATAGCACCACAGAAATAGTAGGTGTGCTCTTCAAGGCACGGTCTCACTCATTTTTGATTCTCATTCATCTTATTTACTTTCTGACATCACTGTCACTGGGATTCTGCTTATAGTGCCAAACTAGTTTAGTAAGAATGACCAGGGAGGAAAACGCACATTCAAAGTCAAGTGGAATGCCAAAGGAAGGCGTTCGCACTAAATGATGCTGTTTCATAAAAAGACCACACTCATAGATTTTAAGAGCAGAGGCCAAATCTTAAAATACATCAGCCTGATCTGCTGCAAAATGAGTGTTTGTAAGCAAGTAGTTTCTGTACCACGATGATAGTTTCAACTAAATTGTTCAACTAACAGAGAATCCACTGTGTACACACACTGATCAGTACAGCACTTGAAAATAACAATGTCTTTTAGTTTCACCTTCTAATTGTTAAATTCTATTATGCCTTTTGTGCTTGATGAAGGAACAGTCTGGGATTAGAAATCTCCCCATGTAGTTATGGGCCACTTCATTTTGTCCAGGTGGAATTAAGGAATGGATCTCAGGATCATACTTAGACTTCTTTTCTGAATAATTTCCAGTCCAGCATCTTTTTGAGTTGTGGAACAAAACCTGCATACAGTCTTCTGGGAAAAGACCTATTATTGAAGCTATTCATACCTAGGTAACAGAGCTGCACAGGTATGACTTGCACTATTGCTGCATGACTTCTGCATGGAGTGGGGTAGCTGTTAAGTGTGTACACTGGCAAGCATAAGCAGTGTCCGCAAGCATAAGTAGTGTCAGCAAGCAGTGTCCGTGGCCCACACAGACCTCCATGCTAAGATACAGAGATACAAGGAAGGGTGGGTCCGGAGTTTGCTCAGGTCTGCTCGAAACATAACTTTATTTCTCCTAACCAGTGCCATGCCAACCATGCTACACTGTTCTGTGAGAAAATATTCTGAATGTATTGCATAATGTTTTCAAATCATTAGTATGCAGAAAGATTATAAGAATAATCAAATTTGTTTCCTAAGCAAATTATACTGTATGAAGAAAAACACAATCATTTCTGTCTCAAGCACAAATGTATTAGTGCTAATGAAAACTCCAGGGCAGCTTTTAGCAATTTCATTACACACTACCTTGGAACATGGTAGTTCAATTAATCTCTGCAGTGCCACATTGCATTCTTAACTTCTTTTCAAACAAGTTTCATTGAAAATTGTTTTTGATCTGCAGGCTTTAGGTAGTTTAAACAGAAATAGAACATGATAGGAGTTCAAATGGCTGAAAGCAAATGTGCTTTATTAAAATACCAGCTTCCAAGTCCTCTTATAATACATGCTTGTCAAAGATTCCTGATATAAGTATGAATATACCGAGAAAATCATGAAAGCCTCCAAATGTGGTAATTTTATACTTTTCATTACAGTGATCCATTCAATATGAAGAAATATTTAGTCTCAGCCCGTCTTGCATAAGAAATAAAACTTGTGTAGGCAACACACATGCAGCATTTGAGGATAGCCCAAAAGAATAAAATACCTTCAAGGTTACATTAGAATTTTTAAGTCATGTTGCTGACAAAAAAATAGACAGTTCATCATGTTTTATCTGTCTATCGCCCATTAAATGCCATTCTTCAACAAGAACTCCCAGTCTGATAGTCCCTTTTTCTTGCTCTTTAGGTCTTTTCTTTTCTTTTCTCTGCTAGCTAGGTTTTAATATATATTGCCATTTCCTCTCACTCTGCAACTGTTTTGTCTCTTTTTTGGAAGCCAAATAGCATATTAACTAATTCCATAATCTACTATTTTGTCGGCATGCTTAAAAAATACAGTTGACCAGAGAGGTACACTTGTTCTCTTTGCTATGTGCTTTCATATTACATTTACCCAGATATGTTATGAGTGTCACCACCACTACCAGTTTTGGAAAAGCCTTCGGGGAAAGTCAAAGGCTCTCTGTGTGCTTTCATATTATATTTATGCAGAAATTTTATGAGTGTCATCACCACTACCACCCTTTGGAAGACCCAGGAATCAGGAAATTAGGAAAGCTAAAACCCTGATAGCATTAAATCTGGCCAGGGACATCAAGGGCAACAAGAAAAGCTTCTGTAGGTAAGTCAGTGACAAAAGGAAGACTAAGGAAAAGGTGGGCCTTCTCCAGAAGGAAATGGAAGACCTGGTCACTCAGGATGGGGAGAAGGCTGAGATACTCAGTGACATTTTTGCCTTGGTCTTCACTGGCAAGTGCTCAAGCCACACTGCCCAAGTCGCAGAAGACAAAGGCAAGGACTAAGAGAATGAAGAGCTGCCCACCATAGGACAAGAACAGCTACAAGACCATCTAAGGAACCTAAGATCAACTAAGCTGCACAAGTCCATGGGACCAGATGAAATACCTCACAGGTCCTGAGGGAACTAGTGGATGAGGTTGCTAAACCTCTATCCATCGTATGGAAGAAGTCATGGCAGTCTGGTGATGTTTACACTAATTGGAAAATGTGATACTTAACCCCCATTTTTAAAAAGGTAGAAAAGAAAGATCTGGGGAAGTACAGGCCAGTCAGTCTCACTTCTGTGCCTGGCAAGGTCATGGAGCAGATGTTCCTGGAAACTGTGCTAAGGCACATGGAAAAGAAGCAGGTGATTAGTGACAGCAGATTCTACATGACAAATTTGGTGGCCTTCTAATGTGGGGTTACGGCATTGTTGGTTAAGGGAAGAGCAACTGATGTCATCTACCTGGAATTGTGCAAAGCATTCAACACTGTCCTACACAACATCCTTGTCTCTAAATTGGAGATACATGGATTGGATGTACGGACTGCTGAGTGCATATGGAGTTGGCTGGATGGTCACACTCAGGGTTGCAGTAAACAGCTCTGTGTCCAAGTGGAGACCAGTGATGAGTGTCATTCCTCAGGGATCGGTATTGGAACTGGCAGTGTTCAACATCTTTGTTGGCAACTTGGACAGTGGGACTGAGTGCACCTCAGAAAGTTTGCTGATGATGACTGTGTGGCAGGGTCAACACGCTGGAGGGAAGGGATGCCATCCACAGAGACC